>CP136059.1:187542137-188142137 GCA_032464435.1 Aegilops umbellulata
GCCATGACACTGTTTGAACTTTTTGTGATGATTGGCATATCTCTGTTTGAGCAGAATTTGAGTAGAACTATGGCAATGTATTAGAGACGCCATAAATCAGCTATATTTGGAATGAGTTAATTCATGCAATTGTGACCATGTCATTACAGCCAATTTGTACCCTGAATAATCAAACGGTTAGGAATATATGGATATTATCCTTATTTTACAATAATCTATATACTACTACTAAATATGAGTGTGTATAAATGGCCATGTGTAGAAACATGCACCACACTGTTGGTTTCATCTAACCATACATTAGGGAAGTAAATGTGCATATGGAGAACTCTATATTTGGAAGTAGTGAAATCCTGCAATGCTTACCATGTGTACATACCTATATTCGCCCTTCAGCAATCAATGGCTAGAATAATATCCTCACAAAATTTTTGCCCACAGAACACGAGTATATAACAATGCATGGTCTGTTAGTTACCTTGAAGAATTTGTTTGTGAGGACAGAACATGATTACATAACATGCATGACATGGTAGTTTCCTGTGAAGAATCGATTGTGAGATAACATGAGTATAACCATGCATGGCACTTCTATATTTTCGAACCCAGTATACATTTCCCTGTATTTTCCTCCCAGTTCCAACAGGGACATATCAATGTTGTTTCTTGCATTATCCTACTCATACTCTGAACAATGCTGATCTTACATTAACAATGCCTGCCTTTTTGATATGATGCAGTGTCCCTACAGTTACTGCCCTTTGTAATCACACCACCTTTGCCAAAAATAGGGAAGCACAACTGGTTCCTCGCTCGATCAGACGACGGCAAAATTCCGATGATCATTCAGACACATGAGCCGGAAAAGTTATATTGCAAAAACCCCACTATATACAAGCACCGTGTAATACGTGAGTATCCGGACAGTGGCTGTTACGTCTATGAGCAGGATACCAGCTTGTTGGGGCCTTTAGGATTTTTTAGTTGGAGGCGGGTAAACAGCCTTGGTTCACACTCTCTGTTTCTCGGACTCAATTATCCGATTAACCAGGAGATCACCGTTGGCAAGGACCTTGATGGCAGAGAGGCTCTGTTTGCTATGGAAAACTATGTCCACACGGCGAGCCCTAGGAGTTCGGGAGCAAACTCCCCTGATTGTCAACGATACAGTCTGCAGCCAAAAGAAGGTGAGAATGACAAAGGCATCCGGATTAACTTTGATCCTTCGATGTCTCAATTACGACATGCAGTGATGTGGTACGAGCCTTCATGTTGATAGGTAATTGGGCTATTGCATTGAAAGGGTGGAGTAGTGGTGTCTCCGGATCACTGGTCGCTAAAGCGGGGCTGCAAATTATGATGGTGTTGGATCATCTCTTCGAATGACTTTGTTGTCTTTGCTGTTGGTTCTGGATGGGTAGTTCTTTCTTTTGTTATGCATATTCCTTGTCATTTGGTCATCCTCGTCTACGTCACTCTTACTATGTAATAGTTGCTTCTGTTTAGAATGTCATTCTCGTCTGGATCATGAGAGTCTGAGCGCTGCAGATGGGTGCGTTTTGGTGGTGTAGCAAGACTTCTTATGAACTATCATGTCTTGCTGTTTATGTCAGTAGTAGTCACTAGTCAGTGTTTGAATGTTGTATATATCGTTGTTTCGAACTATTTATTGTCTCGAACTACTGGTGGGCTAAATGAGGGCATCACCATTCTCCAGTGTTTAGAGTATATCTCCTTTTTCAAGTTATATAATTTGAGCTCAGTGTCTTTTCGATGATGTACACTTGTTTGGGCCAGTGTGGTGTCGTTGAATAAGGGCCGAGTTGTAACGCAATGCCAAACAGGTCAATTATGACTCTCAGGCCGGGCTCTCAAAAGATCCTGAAAAAAAGGCCAGGCTCTCCAAAAAAGAAAGAATAAGGACTCTTAGGCCAACATGTGGGCTCCACCGGTGTTTTCGTGCGCTTGCGCGCCGAGAGCATATTGGCGCGTGCTCGAAATTCATGCTACCTTTTCATCCCCAGTCTCCCGCCCCTCCCCCACCTCTGGAATCTCGATTCCTACTCCAGTTCCCCCAAATCCCCCTCCTGTACTCCCTGTACTCAAGCGCACTATCATGTCGCCGGTCAACGCGGATCTCCAAGCCGGAGATCCTGAGGTCCGTCCTGCCTTCGGTCGCTGCGTGCTGTCGCTCAACAGTGGCATGGCGGCGCTTGACGACCAGTTTGCCGGCAAAGTGCTAATGGTTACCATCAACGACGATCGGCCTCTCGTCTCGCCGGATGACCTTATCAAAGCTCTTGGCATTGCGCACGGCATCCAAATAAGTGACTTGCTCGTCGAAGTCTGTCCTCCACTGGCTGATTTCTTCGTCAGGTTCCGGACAAGTTTCGACTGCAGTCGTGTGTTCGAATCTTCCCGGCGTTTGTTCTGCGATGGCGTGCTGGTGAGCTTTGATCGGTGGCACCAAGGATGGGGCTCGGTGCCCTCTGAGCGTGAGTTTTTAACAAAGCTTACCTTCCACGGCATGCCTCGACGTGCTTGGAACAACGAGTCCATGAACGAGCTTATCAACGACCTTGGAGGTGAGCTCGTAAGTATGTTTGTTCCTCCAGACAGCTGGGCTCTGACGGTTATGGCATGGATGAAGAAGCCGTCCACCATACTGAAGGTGATTGGTGTTGAGATAACGGTGCAGGAACCGGGGTTGTACTATTCGTCGCCACCAAGGCCGCCGCGGACCACGTTAGGGATGTACCTGTATCGAGTGTTTGTGCATGTCGAAGAAGTGGTCAATCCATCAATCGAAGTCCTACCGCCGCTGGTTCCAGGGTCCGTCGACGACGTCCATTACAGGAGTCAACGTCAGACTTTCCCCGTGTTGCTCGGAACGATGGATGGCACAGGGCCTACTCCATCGCGCGACGGAGGCCACTGCTTCTTTGGGAGAAGAGGCAGGGCTGGCTGCCTAGATGTGCTCTAATTTGAGGTAACAACTGAATCTTGTCAGATACTAGTTAAATCCGAGCTATGGGTGTGAAGCACTAATATGCCAGTACATTTGATTGTGACCTGTTCTAATTTTGTACCTGAACTTTTTATAGAAAGGGATGTACGTCAATAATGTGCTAGCAGAACTTATTGTGTTGTCTGTCTATTTTCTTTGCACAACATTCAAGATATTTCCCCGTCATTGATAAAGACGATGAACCGTTATGTACGACTTCGTTGGTTTCAACACAGCTCTTCCCGTAGCGATCCACTGCTTCCATCCTGATTGTGCCGCCTGCGTGAAATATTTGTATGCAAGTTCAGTGTGCTATGATGTTCTATATGATTGTGTCAACTATATAAGTTTTTACTGAGCATCAACAATGCATATGGCTGAAAGATGTATTTACGGGCATCGGCCGATGGGTCTCTCTCTCTCTATCTCTCTCTCTCTGTCTCTCACACACACACACACACACACACACACACGCGCGCGCGCGCGCGCGCGCGCACACACGCACAAGAGGGACCCGTTGAATTATTTATTTGCTCGTGACAACTTTTAATTAGGTTCCACTGTAATCTAACTTTTTTCTTAAGTTATTAATTGAGCTCAGTGACTCCAAAAAGTTGTACAAAAGCCTAGTTTGGGCCTTTCCAGCGTCGCTGAATGTGGGTTGGGTAACCATGTTAGGTTGTACTGTACTATACAGGCCTTTTTTCGCTATTTTTTTAAATAATACATTTTTTATTAATTTTCATAAATATTACGCTGGGTAATTTTTTTTCAAAAATAATACACCGTCGGCCCGCTGCAGGCCGACTTGGCCTAGTCGGCCCACAGCTAGCCGATTGGATTCCAGTCGGCCTACAGCTGGCCGACTGGCCCCTGTCGGCCCACTGTGGGCTGATTGGGTCCTGTCGGCCCACTGTGGGCCGACTAGAGCTAACTCGCTCGCTGTGGGCTAATTGTTTTTGCAAAAGTGTTAATCATGTATTTAAAAAATATGTGTATTGTGACCTCCTCCGCTCACTGTAGGCCCACTGTTGACTAAAAAATATGTTTTAAAAAGTGTTAATTATGTATTTAAAAATTGTTAAGTGTGTGTATAAAAAATGTTCCTTATCTATACAATTTTTTTAAATGTGTGTATAAAAAATAGATTTTTTTCAACATTAGCAATGCAATTGGGCCGATAGTTGTACACAATATCCGGGTCAACTTGTTATTCTCCGCCCCGCTGGGCTGCAAACTTTCCTAGGAGGTATGCATTAGGCTTAACAAGAAAATGGACTTTAAGAAATAATAAATGGGATGTAATTATAATAACTGGACAATTACTATGCACCAAACACGTAATTAGTTTGAAAAATATATTATTTTTGGAATTTGAAAATTTTAATTTCATTAGTTGTTGTGCACGCAATATTTCGTTGGATTTTAACATAATACAACTTTATTTTGAAATTATATTTAACCTGACTAGAAATTTCGGATCCCATCAAAATGTGGGATTTTTTTATTCTGTTTTGAGCGGTTGTTTGAAATTATTAATCGTTGTCCTAGCTAGAAGTTGGGATGTACTTTTAACAAACTATAAATGGGCTGTAGTAAATTCCATTAGAATTAAAAAAATGGGATGTACATTCTTACAAATCGCAAATGGGCTATATGTTCTCTACCAAATCGAGCGGTGGGCCTACTAAGTTGACGCGTACCAAGGGCTTTGTCAACTTAGTCAATATAAACGATTCTAGCTGCAGTGATCGTACGATGTCCATCCAACGGCCTCTGTATTTCGCCAAAAAAACGTTACCGCCGCTGACAGCTCGGACCCACTAGCTATATCTTCGCACGCAAGGAAGTGCCTCCTTATTACGCACAAAAAAATGAGTACCCCCCTGTTAGCTGGGACCCAGTATAGTGGCAGGCTGACTTGTGGGCCTACTAAGTTGACGGGGATGGAGGGCTTTGTCAACTTAGTCAATATGCACGATTCTAGCTCCAGTGACCGTACGATGTCCATCCAACGGCCGTAGTGCTTCTTCAACCTCTGGTCTTCTTGCTCCAGCCGCCCAAACCAGCGCCGGTCGTGCCTCGTGCTCCTGCCTCACGTGGCCGGCTGCGATGCGGCAGAGGCCTCACTGCCCCCTACTACTCCCACCGCTGGCAAGGCCATCCCTCTACTCACCCACACCCCCTGTTATTCTGCGGCGACGGCAGCCTCACACCGCAGTCGAACCAGTGAACCCTCGTACTCCTCTCCGCGCGGGCTTCCACTACTGCGTCTTCCCCAGCTCCACGTCGTCCCATTCCTAGGCCTCGCTGTCGTCCAGACCACCGCCCTGGTGCTCTCGGCGCGGCGTGGTCAACGACCGACTTCCATCGGAAGAGTACTGTACATGGAGAGGCTGACAGCTGGGTCCAGGCGGCCGCAAGGAAGTGCCTCCTTATTACGTGCAAAATAATTATTCCTCCACCTTACAACAGGGACCCACCGGACGGGCCACCTTATTTCGCGAAAAAAACGTTTCCTCCCTGACTGCTCGGACCCACCTGACGGGCCAACGTATTTCACGAAAAAACGTTCCCCCCACTGTCAGCTCGGACCCACCAGAAGTGCCTCCTTATTACGCACAAAAAAATGAATACTTCCCCTGCTAGCCGGGACCCACCATGGTGGGAGGCTGACTTGTGGGCCTACTAAGTTGACTGGGACGGGGTCCTTTGTCAACTTTAGTCAATATGAACGATTCTATCTCCACTAACCGTACGATGTCCATCCAACGGCCGTAGTGCTTCTTCAACCTATGGTCTTCTTGCTCCAGCCACCCAAAGCAGCGGCGGTCGTGCCGCATGCTCCTGCCTCCCGTGGCCGGCTGTGCCGCCGCGGAGGCCTCACCACCCCTACTATTTCCATGGCTGGCCAGGCCCTGCGGCGACGACAGCCTCACACCACAGTCGAACCAGTGAACCCTCGTACTCCTCTCCACACGCGCGGGGGCTTCCACTGCCGCGTCTTCCCCGGCTCCCCATTGTCCCCTTCCTAGGCCTCGCTGTCGTCCATCGCCCTGGTGCTCTCGGCGCGGCGTGGTCAACGTGGTCAAGGAACGACTTCCATCGGACGTGGACTGTACGTGGAGAGGCTGACAGCTGGGTCCACGGCCGCAGCAAGGAAGTGCCTCCTTATTACGTGTAAAATAATTATTCCTCCACCTGACAGCGGGACCCACCGGACGGGCCACCGTATTTCGCCCCCTGACTGCTGGGACCCACCAGCTACATCTTCGCAGGTAAGGAAGTGCTTGACAGTCGGGACCCACCTGGTCGAAGCGTACGTAGCGTTGTCATTCTGGTCGCGAACGTGTACGTACATACTGGTCGATGTAGAGGCGCGCACGTAGCATGTACACATACGTACAGCGGCCAGGGTGCAAGAAAGAAAATACGGCCACGTATGTGTACATACGGGTGGGGTCTCGAACGCCTACTGGCGCATACGTACGGCGAGGGCTCGTTGAAATGGTTGGGTCGGAATGGAGAAACAGCGTCGTCGTCGTCGTGTTCTTGGGGAGGCAACGGAATGCGTGGTCGTGTTCATCGGGAGGGCTTGGACGGAACAGGCTATGGAAACGAAGCCTGGCGTACCGGAGAACGAAGGAAACGGCCTTGTGTTTGACCGTCCACGTTCGAAACGGGGGTCCTGTTGATCGGGAGGGGTGTGGCGTACCGCAAAGCAGAGGAAACGGACCTCCTACGGTCGAAACGGGGGTCCTGTTGATCGGGAGGGGTGTGGCGTACCGCAAAACGGAGGAAACGAACCTCCTACGGTCGAAATGGGGGTCCTGTTGATCGGGAGGGGTGTGGTGTACCGCAAAACGAAGGAAACAGACTTGTGTTGGAGCGCTACGGTCGAAACGGGGGTCCTGTTCATCGGGAGGGGTGTGGCGTACCGAAAAACGAGACTCCATGGGATACTGTTCATCTCCACCGTCGATCCCCTCCAGCCTCCACGAGCTACTGTTCATCCACCGTCGACCTCCTCCATCCTCCACGGGCTCCTGTTCATCCAGCCTCCACCACGCGCTACTCCACCGGCTACTATTCAACCACCCCTCCACCGACTACTGTTCATCCAGCCCTCTACACCACGGGGTCCTTTCAACCACCCCTCCATGGGCACCCCTCCACCGTCTACTGTTCATCCTGCCCTCCACGGGGTGGTCCTGTCCATCCACCCCTCCACGGGGTCCTGTTCATCCAGCCCCAACCGGATCGATCGATCGGAGTCCTGTTCATCTAGAGGCAACACCACGGGGTCCTGTTCATCCACCCCCACCGGGAACTGTTCATCCAACCCCCCCCCCCCCGCAACGCTCACTGTTCATCCAGAGGCAGCATCGATCGGCTTCAGTTAGCAGCAGTAGCGAAGGAATCGCTCGATCGGGTTCAGTTAACAGCCATCGATCGTTCGCTCGGGTTCAGTAACGCGTAGCCTGCACTGCAATCGCTCGGGTTCAGTTAGAGAGCCCAACGCCTCGCTCGGGTTCAGTTAGAGCCAACGCCTCGCACACACACGCGTACGTGTATGAGAGAAACGCGCATCGCTCGGCCCCGACCTCCCACCGTAACCGGGAACTCCCCAAAATCCCCCCCCGCTTCTACCACGGTTTTTTACGTCATGGACGGCCCAAAGAATGTCATGCAGCCGCGTCTCCGGCCCGCTCAGGACGAAAAGCCCATTTTCTGTCATTATTTTTTGTCATAGAAGTAGGATCCCACCACATCTATGATGATACCGGGTTTTGTCACAATTATCGTCATAGAAGTGTCATATGTATGACAGAAAAAAATTTCGTTCGGCCCAAAATGTCATGGATATGTCTTTTTTTGTAGTGAAGGGAATGCATTGTGGAGTATTTATTAGATGATGGGTTGCGAGAGTGACAGAAGCTTAAACCCTAGTTTATGCGCTATTCTGTAAGGGACCGATTGGATCCAAAAGTTTAATGCTATGGTTAGAATTTATTATTAATACTTTTCTCATAGTTACGGACACTTGCGAGGGGGTTAATCATAAGTAGGAGGTTTTTTCAAGTAAGAAGAGCACCTAACCACCAGTCCACCTGCATATCAAATTATCAAAGTAGCGAACACAAATTGAACCAACATGATGAAAGTGACTAGATGAAATTCCCGTGTACCCTCAAGAATGCTTTGCTTATTATAAGAGACCGTTTTGGCCTGTCCTTTGCCTCAAAAGGATTGGTCAACTTTGTTGCACTTTTGTTACTATTATCATTACTTGCTCGTTACAAATTATCTTGCTATCAAACTACTCTGTTACTTACAATTTCAGCACTTGCAGACATTACCTTGTTGAAAACTACTTGTCATTTCCTTCTGCTCGTCCTTGGGTTCGACACATTTACTTATTGAAAATGCTACAATCGATCCCATATACTTGTGGGTCATCAAGGCTATTTTCTGGCGTCGTTGCCGGGAGTGAAGCGCTCTTGGTAAGTGGAAATTGGCAAGGAAAAATTATTTCTACGTGCTGAAATTTATTGTCACTTTTTACTATGGAGAACAATCCTTCGAGGGGTTTGTTCAGGGTATCTTCACCTCGACCGAGACCAAAATTAGTTACCCCTCAACCTACTGCACCTACCAAAAATATTGAATATGAAATTCCTTTGGGTGTGATAGAACAACTGTTAGCTAATCCTTATGTAGGAGATGGAACCGAACATCCTGATATACACTTGATATATGTGGATGAAATTTGTGGATTGTTTAAGCTTGCAGGTTTACCTAGAGATGAAATTAAGATGAAGGTTTCCCCTTTATCTTTGAAGGGAAAAGCATTGGCATGGTATAGGCTATACGATGATATTGGATCCTGAAATTAGAATCGATTGAAATTGGAGTTCCATCAAAAAATTTATCCTATGCATCTAGTTCACCGTGATCGGAATTATATATATAATTTTTGGCCTCGTGAAGGAGAAAGTATCGCTCTAGCTTGGGGGAGGCTTAATTCAATATTATATTCATGCCCCAATCATGAGCTCTCAAGAGAAATTATTATTCAGAATTTTTGTGCTCGGCTTTCTCATAATGATCGATCCATGCTCGATACTTCTTGTACTGGTTCATTTATGAAGAAGACTATTGAATTTTGGTGGGATCTTTTGGAAATAATTAAATGCAACTCTGAAGATTGGGAACTCGATGAAGGTAAAGAGTCAGGTATTAAGCTTGAGTATGGTTGTGTTAAATCTTTTATAAATACGGATGCTTTTCGAAAGTTTAGCACTAAATATGGACTTGACTCTGAGATAGTAGCCTCCTTTTGTGAATCCTTTGCTACTCATGTTGAATTACCCAAAGAGAAGTGGTTTAAATATCACCCACCTATTAAAGATGAAATTAAAGAACCAGTAATAGCTAAAGATGAGACTATTATTTACAATGTTGATCCAGTTGTCCCTACTACTTATATTGAGAAACCACCTTTCCCTGTTAGGATAAAGGAACATGCTGAAGTTTCAACTGTGGTCAATAAAAGTTATATTAGAACAACTAAACCAGCTGAACAAATCAATGTAGAACCTAGTGTTGATATGGTTAAAGATCTCCTGGTTGAAGATATAGATGGGCATGCTATTTACTTCTTTTATGGAGCTGCTAGAATTGCCAAACCCGATTAAAAAGATAAATATAGACCTGTTGTTGGCTTTCCTATTATCTCATTAAAATAGGAGATCACTGTTATCATGGTTTATGTGACGTAGGTGTTAGCATGAGTGCTATTCCTTTTTCCTTATATCAAGAAATTATGAATGACATAGCACCCGCTGAAATAGAAGACATAGATGTCAATATTAAGCTTGCAAATAGAGACACTATATCACCAATTGAGATTGTTAGAGATTTTGAAGTCGTGTCTGGGAAAATAAAGTATCCTACTGATTTTCTTGTTCTTGGTTCCCCACAAGATGACTTTTGTCCCATTATCTTTGGTGAACCTTTCTTGAACACCGTTAATGCTAAAACAGATTGTGAGAAACAAATTGTCGGTGTTAGCTTTGGTGATGAGTCTCATGAGTTTAATTTTTCCAAGTTTAGTAGAAAATCTCATAAAAAATAATTTCCTAGTAAGGATGAAATTATTGGTCTTGCTTCTATTGCTGTACCTCCTAACGATCCTTTAGAACAATATCTGCTAGACCATGAAAATGATTCACATATGCTTGAAAGAAATGAAATAGATAAGATTTTCTTTGAACAATGTCCTCTACTTAAACATAATTTGCCTATTGAAACTCTAGGAGGTCCTCCTCCACCTAAAGGTGATCCTGTGTTTGAATTAAAACAATTGCCAGACACTTTGAAATATGCTTATTTTGAGGAGAAGAAAATATATCATGTTATTATTAGTGCTAACCTTTCAGAACATGAAGAAGAAAGATTATTGAAGGTTCTAAGGAAGCACCTAGCTACTATTGGATATACTCTTGATGATCTTAAGGGCATTAGTCCCACTCTATGTCAGCACAAGATTAATATGGAACCTGATGCTAAACCCGTTGTTGACCACCAACGTTGGTTAAATCCGAAAATGAAAGAAGTGGTAAGAATGGAAATATTAAAACTTCTGGAAGCAGGTATAATCTATCCTATCACTGGTAGTAGATGGGTAAGTCTTGTTCATCGTGTCCCTAAAAAGGGAGGCATTACTGTTGTTCCTAATGATAAGAATGAACTCATTCCACAAATAATTATTACAGGCTATAGAATGGTAATTGATTTTAGAAAATTAAACAAAGCAACTAGAAAAGATCATTACCCTCTGCCTTTTATTGATCAAATGCTAGAAAGATTATCTAAGCACACACATTTTTGCTTTCTTGATGGATATTCTGGTTTTTCACAAATACCTGTTTCTCAACCTAGTCAAGAAAGGGACACTTTTACTTGTCCTTTTGGAACCTATGCTTATAGATGTATGCCTTTTGGTTTATGCAATGCACCTGCTACCTTTCAAAGATGTATGCCTGCTATTTTCTCTGACATTTGTGAAAAGATTGTTGAGGTTTTCATGGATGAATTTTCTGTTTATGGGAAGTCTTTTGATGATTTTTTAAGCAATGTTGATCAAGTTTTGCAGAGATGTGACCAAAAAAATCTTGTCTTGATGTGACGCCCCCGATTCAATCGTACACTAATCATGCACGCAAATGTGTACGCTCTAGATCAGGGACTCACGGGAAGATATCAGAACACAACTCTACAAATAAAATAAGTCATACAAGCATCATAATACAAGCCAGGGGCCTCGAGGGCTCGAATACAAGTGCTCGATCATAGACGAGTCAGCGGAAGCAACAATATCTGAGTACAGACATAAGTTAAACAAGTTTGCCTTAAGAAGGCTAGCACAAACGGGGATACAGATCGAACGAGGCGCAGGCCTCCTGCCTGGGATCCTCCTAACTACTCCTGGTCGTCGTCAGCAGGCAACACGTAGTAGTAGGCACCTCCGGGGTAGTAGTCATCATCGACGGTGGCGTCTGGATCCTAGGCTCCATCGTCTGGTCGCAGCAATCGGATAGAGGTATGGGGGAAAAGGGGAAACTAGGCAACCGTGAGTACTCATCCAAAGTACTCGCAAGCAAGGAACTACACTACATATGCATGGATATATGTGTAAGGGGCCATATTAGTGGACTGAACTGCAGAATGCCAGAATAAGAGGGGGATATCTAATCCTGTCGAAGACTAAGCTTCTGGCAGCCTCCGTCTTGCAGCATATAGAAGAGAGTAGACTGAAGTCCTCCAAGTAGCAACGCATAGCATAATCCTACCCGGCAATCCCCTCCTCGATGCCCTGTTGGAGAGCAATCACCGGGTTGTATCTGGAACTTGGAAGGGTGTGTTTTATTAAGTATCCGGTTCTAGTTGTCATAAGGTCAAGGTACAACTCCGGGTCGTCCTTTTACCAAGGGACACGGCTATTCGAATAGATTCACTTCCCTGCAGGGGTGCACCACATAACCCAACACGCTTGATCCCATTTGGCCGGACACACTTTCCTGGGTCATGCCTGGCCTTGGAAGATCAACACGTCGCAGCCCCACCTAGGCTCAACAGAGAGGTCAGCACGCCGGTCTAAATCCTATGCGCGTAGGGGTCTGGGCCCGGAGCGCGTCAACCGCGGCGAGATTGGCGGGGAGCGCGGCGACTACGGGAGGGCGAAGGCGGAGGGGGTGAGCTCACAGGGGCGGTAGGGGGCTCAGGGGAGCCAGGGGTGCCGGAGTCAAGAGGATCGACGGTGAGGTAGCGGCGTCGTCCGACGAAGGGGATCGAGGCAGACGGTGGCGATGATGTGGCCTCCCGGCCTTGATCCAGCGGCGTAGACGAAGCAGGGGTCGACGACGGTCCTCCCAGTGAGATCCCAGGCGGCAGGGCGAGTGCGCGGGCGTGTGAGGTCGATGGCGGCGTCGGGGACCGAGGGTGACGGGCGGCGTCGGTGACCGGTTGCCTGCCCCCGATCCAGATTGGGGGAAAGGCAGAGGGGGAGTGGGGGCGAGTGGGGGAGTGGGACGTTAGGGTTTCAGGGGAGTGGGGGTTAAGGCGGCGGGGTGGGCCGGCCTAGTAGGCTGCTGGCGGGGCCGATGGTCCAAGGGGGCCGAGAGGCCGGTGAGCTGGGCCGAAGCCCAGGGGGGCAAGGGGGTTGTCTTTCTCCTTTTTCTTTCTTTTGTTTTCGATTTGTTCTTTTCCTTTTATTTATTCTTTCCTGTTTTATTTTAGTTACCTTTTATTTTAGTTTCTGTAAAATATATTCATAGCATCTAATTTAGTATTTCAGTTTAGTCCACCGCCACAAAATGACTAGTCCCTATTAATTTAGTTTGATAATTTATTAATTAGTGAAGGCATTTAATTATTTGTTTTTATCACTATTTTGTTTATTTCAGTGCAATTAAATACTTTATAAAAATGTGGATTCTCCACCAAAATTATTTATGTAATATTTGGCACATATAGAACATTTTAGTTTTAATGTTTGAAAACTTTTATTGTTTGCCTTGATTTTGAATTTTGAATTCGGACGGGATTGAATCATCGCGAGGTTTACAACAGTAAGAGTGGTGACGTGACCTCATTAGCAGAGTTTTGCGGTAGCCTAATTATCCGGGCGTCACAATTCTCCTCCACTACAAGAAATCTCGTCCCGAGATTTAAGAGGGGAGTAAGGGGGAAAGTTCTGGTTACGATATTCTACCGGATCTTCTCGAAGAAGTTAATCCCTCCCGTTGATGTCTTCAATTCTTTATTCCAATGCATCATGATAAACTTGTCATCATTCCTTCGGGAACTCCATCGTACTTACGAAAGGATAAGGGGCTACTCAGCTACGACAGAATGCTTTTGATGGAAACAATCTGGGGTTAACCCATGAATGAGTATAAGATTATCTCTCGAGTTGAACATATAAAATACATCGAGAGTAAGGTACGAAGGTACAATAAGAGGTTCCAAGCAGATAGATATTTGCTCGAAGTCTGAACCAGGGTGAGAAAGGGGTTCAGAGTAGCGAGAGTAAGTATTGCGTCTGATACCAGATTAGAGCACTAGGAAGGTGGCCCATGAATTAAATACGAAGCCAAGCGTGGGGAATAACCATTAGAAACCGGGTTGTACAAGAGAGTCAGGTTTCGAACTTGGGACCTGTGGCTTATGGGCCCACCATGTGGGTTAAAAGTAGGAAGGGCGGAGGCGTTTTGCGTGATCATGCAAGCAAGGCATGTCGAGAGGGTAGCCTGTCGACTATGTCAGCAACAACGTCGATACCAAGGGTGAGGGATGAAGAGAACCATTTTCCTGCTCGTTGAACGAGGCGGACCAATAGGCAAAGTTCCCGTCCATCGGTGGTTACCGGAATGTCATCAACAATAGGAACAGGGTCTTGCAGTCATAATTGTACAACGAGGTGTTAACACAAGCAGGAGAATGTTACTGCTTAGATCATATAGATCACAAGAAAGGTTAAACCAAACAATGGAAAGGAAAGTATGATTACCACATTGACAGAACAACGGAAGGAAAATGTTTTAAAACACATATTTCTGGGGTATATCCTCCCCAAAGTCAAGCAGAGGATGATATCCAAGATAGGATTCAAAGTATAAAACCCATTAGGTAAGGGGGAGAAACTTCAGGACATTACCCATACAATGGTGTTTGGATAATTGATAAAGAAATTTTTTGCATTGTGCTTCAAATGTTCTTATTGAAAATCGGAGTACCGGTGACTTGCTTCGAGATAGCATTAGCAAGGTCTTCAAGCAAAGGTCAGACTCTGGATACACGAAGGATCCATCAGGAACAACTTGTAGAATAAGCCTTACAGTTTCCTCATGAAGGAATGGATAACCTTGCAGAAAAGGAAACTATAACAACAGGTCATTCGGCCAGGTGTGCTGGGCATGCCATCACCTTACCGGGTCATAAAAGAACATTGTTATTACCCTTGGAAATATATTCCAACCATCATATCTGACCGGGATTCCGATCTGGTCGGTGTTAGGATACCTCAGACTCAGGGTGCCTGAGAAGAAAAGGTGTAACACACATTGACTAGATGATAATGTATGATTCTTGGAAATGAACTATGGAAGCGAGTTCCAAAACAAGAGTTCATCATGTAACCAAGGAGAGAACGAGGAGGTGGCTGATGGACTCAGAATCAATTCCTCGAGATTTCCAAAAGGATGGTTTCCACAACTATGTGAATAATGAGATAACATTTCTCAGATCAGATGACATAATGAGGTATGCTTGAGGAAAACATGCACAATTAAACATTGGTTGAAAGGTGCACCCGAATTATGGGGTTATGTAGCATGATCAATGTTAGAACGGTAGTTCAACAACCGATAGGCTAAGAATGAATTATCGATCATTAACTTCAAAGCAATAGGGTTGCTAGAAGTGCAGAATCCATACAACACCGTTCACTTGTGGGTACCCCGGTTGGAATCTACACGAGGACCAAGAAAGAATGGTGATGGTGAGAAGTATCATTATAGCAAGAATTCTTAAGAGGTGGAGCAATCCTCACAACCTTCTTGACATTAAAGATGGTAATACTCTGTGGTAGAGTATATCACAAGTCGGATAGCAAGGAACTCAAGGTACAACACAAGTCAGGAACAAGTTTTGTGTTGCAGGGAATGCAATAATGTTGTCGATGATAACCCAAATCATCGAGGGCAAAGGATGCTATTTCTCATCAAGAATTCGATTGATATCCTGGAAACACTTAGAATGTTGATGATGATCATGACACATTTGTCGAGAGGTTTCATGAAGATGTAATCAACCATCGACGACATCAATTCAAAGGAATGATGAAGCGAAAGGTTAATGAACCATGGGTACGACAGAACTCGAAATCAAGCTTGTTGTTCAAGGCAAAATGATATGATGAGGAAAATCGACGTAAGCTTAGCTCATCGTCGAAAATTGTGCTCCGGAACAAAAGACCAGGTAGCACAGTTAAAATTTAGTACGGTAAGGATATAGCCAATCAGGATATGAATGACTTCAAGAGTTATTAAACTTGTAAGCAACGAAAATTACTTAAGAGTTACTGAATCAGAGTGCGGTCTCGGTTCACTTGTCGGTGTCCTTGAGGGGTTCTAACAACTCAGAACCTGTTGGAAAATGGAATCCATGAGAATAGTAGTTGATGAAGAACTCATAAGAAGTTATGCAGTTCCAAAATAATCTTGAGATACCAGGGGGGTAATACTCGAAGACGGATCAAAGTAGAGGTTGGACTGGGGTATTAATCCGCAGAAGACAAATGTTTAAACTTGCCCGAGAAATGGGAACAAAGAAGAACAATATGGTCGAAACCATAACTACAAGGGGTCCAATTTAATGACACCGAAAGAATTACTCGAATGAGTAAATATTTGGCAAGAAGCTCCCATGATAAGTTCCACATCGGGTCCATGGGCATGAACACAGAGTTCAAGGACGACTCCCACTTCTCCAATGCATAACCTTTCATTTACTTCTCACTTTTGAAGAAGTAGTACTGCTGAAATTTTATCTGGCAAAATACGAGAAGAGTAAGACTCGTGAAAACTTTTGAGTTCATACTTATTAAGGCATAGGTTCAACCCATCAGGGCCTCTTAGGAACATATACCACAAACTTTAGGAGTAAATAACACAAGCTCGAAAGCAGAGCATGCTCGACGAGGCAGAGGATGCAATTTACCGAAGGCATTATGTATCAGGGAAAGAACTTCCCGAGGTTTTTGTATATGAAGGACACTGTCGGATACTAACCAAGCAATTGGTCTCGCGGACCACGAGGAATCTAATGTGAGTATCGGTACTCAATCAGAAGGAGAAAGAATGCAAAGGCATCAGGTCATAGAAACAACTGACTAATTCAAAGCTCAAATGCAAAAGAAGTATGACTTCCAATCCAAAGGATCATAAGCAAATGCTCTGATTAAGGATGAATAAGTCGGGTAAGCTTAGGGGTACAATCCACGACAATTTAATTGGTCGAGATCCAACTCATGTTTAAAATGACGTCTGGGCCGGAAGGATCGATTCTAGGATCTGATTGAGGATTGTGAGCATTCGCAACATATTGAATCAATGGGTGATAGTGACAAAAGATGCCAATAAGATTACTAGACTTATGGCATTAACTAGAATGCAAGCCAGCAAGAATTTCAAGAGCAACAGGCTACTCAGGGTTTTCGGAAGGTCGAATGGCACTTCGAAGACTTTTGGGAAACACCTGAACAACTGGGGATGAGCGGATACTTGATAAGTGCGAGGAATTATCCGTAGGGGTTATCCATTAGGCAAGAACTTCAGGGCAGTAAGCTCAAAGGATTATCGAAACAACGACGAGTGTTTCGGGGTATCTTGTAATAACAAGACCAACTAGGGATAAATGTAAGAATAACAACTGTAAGTAGTTATCCATAATGGTTGACGGTGGAAGGGGGATTGCAAACGCGATGAACACAAGTTCTCGGGTTAACAGCGGAGAGTATCTTCAGGGTCTTCACGTGCAGCAGACGATCATCAGTAATAAGGGGCTCTCAGGGTGAAAGTGATAACGAGATCCTAATGTTAGATTTAGCAAAATTCATTTAACCCGAATAGAAGAGAGATCAGAGTCCCAGAGTATAGACAAGGAGTAAAAGATCCTAATACCACCCAATGGCGACGTGGGCCCGTAAGGCACACAGCCATGTTAGTAAAAGTTTTTTGCAATGTCTAGACTCGACTTCGGCCAAGGAGTGGGGAAGGGGGATTCCTACAGGCAGTCGGCTCTGATACCAACTTGTGACGCCCCCGATTCAATCGTACACTAATCATGCACGCAAATGTGTACGATCTAGATCAGGGACTCACGGGAAGATATCACAACACAACTCTACAAATAAAATAAGTCATACAAGCATCATAATACAAGCCAGGGGCCTCGAGGGCTCGAATACAAGTGCTCGATCATAGACGAGTCAGCGGAAGCAACAATATCTGAGTACAGACATAAGTTAAGCAAGTTTGCCTTAAGAAGGCTAGCACAAACGGGGATACAGATCGAACGAGGCGCAGGCCTCCTGCCTAGGATCCTCCTAACTACTCCTCGTCGACGTCAGCGGGCAGCACGTAGTAGTAGGCACCTCCGGGGTAGTAGTCGTCATCGATGGTGGCGTCTGGATCCTGGGCTCCATCGTACGGTCGCAGCAATCGGATAGAGGTATGGGCGAAAAGGGGAAACTAGGCAACCATGAGTACTCATCCAAAGTACTCGCAAGCAAGGAACTACACTACATATGCATGGATATATGTGTAAGGGGCCATATCAGTGGACTGAACTGTAGAATGCTAGAATAAGAGGGGGATATCTAATCCTGTCGAAGACTACGCTTCTGGCAGCCTCCGGCTTGCAGCATATAGAAGAGAGTAGACTGAAGTCCTCCAAGTAGCAACACATAGCATAATCCTACCCGGCAATCCCCTCCTCGATGCCCTGTTGGAGAGCAATCACCGGGTTGTATCTGGCACTCAGAAGGGTGTGTTTTATTAAGTATCCGGTTCTAGTTGTCATAAGGTCAAGGTACAACTCCGGGTCGTCCTTTTACCGAGGGACACGGCTATTCGAATAGATTAACTTCCCTGCAGGGGTGCACCACATAACCCAACACTCTTGATCCCATTTGGCCGGACACACTTTCCTGGGTCATGCCCGGCCTCGGAAGATCAACACGTCGCAACCCCACCTAGGCTCAACAGAGAGGTCAGCACGCCGGTCTAAATCCTATGTGCGCAGGGGTCTGGGCCCATCGCCCATTGCACTCCTGCACGTTGCGTACGCGGCCGGAGAGCAGACCGAGCAACCTCCATTACAAAGGAAGTCACATTACGCGGTCCAACCCGGCGCGCGCCACTCAGTCGTTGACGTCACGAAGTGCTTCGGCTGATACCACGACGTCGAGTGCCCATATCTTTCCCGCGTAGTTGGTTAGTGCATATAGGCCAGTAGCCAGACTCAGATCAAATACCAAGATCTCGTTAAGCGTGTTAAGTATCCGCGAACGCCGACAGGGCCAGACTCACCTCTCACCTAGGTAGTCTCAACCTGCCCTGCCGCTCCGCCACAAAGATCCACACAGAGGGCTGTCGGGACAAAGGTCCTTTCAGCCCCCAATCCGTGAATCACTCGCGGGTACTCCTCGAGCCAACCCGACTTTGGTCACCACATGTATCATGTATAAAGTAGTATATACCCGTGATCAACTCCCGAGTGATCACGGCCCGATAGTATAGCACAGCAGACGGACAAGAATGTAGGGCCACTGATGGAAACTAGCATCCTATACTAAGCAGGTAGGATTGCAGGTAAAGGTAACAACAATAGTAACAAGGACAGGCTATGCATCAGGATAGGAATAACGGAAAGCAGTAACATGCTACACTACTCTAATGCAAGCAGTATAGAGAAGAGTAGGCGATATCTGGTGATCAAGGGGGGGGGCTTGCCTTGTTGCTCTGGCAAGGAGGGTTCATCTTCGGTGTAGTCGAACACACGGACATCGGCACCGGTCTCAGAGTCTACCGGAAAGAAGTAACGGAGGGGGAACACAATAAATAACAAAGCAATCAAGTATAACACAAAGCAAGACGCGGTAATATGCAGTGCTAGGGGTGACCTAACGTAGTGGTAGGTGATACCGGCGAAGGGGGGAAACATCCGGGAAATGATTCCCGGTGTTTCGTGTTTTCGGACAGGTGAACTAGAGGGGGAAAGTTGCGAGTTCGATAGGTTTGGGATGTGTGGCGGACGAACGGGCAGCGTATCCGGATTCGTCTCGTCGTTCTGAGCAACTTTCATGTACAAAGTTTTTCCATCCGAGCTACGGTTTATTTTATGTGAATTTAAAAAGGATTTAATCATTTTAAATTATTTTTAATTCGAAAATTAAATGTCAAATTGCTATGGGTACACAGAAGTGTACCCATAGATGGGCTTGTGTGGCTGACCGGTAGGCCTAGTTGACTTGGTCAACTGGCCAGTCAGCAGAGGCTGACTGATGGGGCCAGTCAAAGTCAACAGCCCAGTCAGCATTGACTGTTGACTGGTCAAACTAACTAGTGGGTCCCGCTTGTCATAGACTCATAATAATTAAACAAGGTTAGTTAGCTTTAACTAAATGATTAGGTTAATCTAATCCAGATTATTTAAGTTAATTAACTAATTAACTAATTTAATTAATGTTTTAATTATTTTTTATTTATTTTAATTTCGTTTTTTATAAAACGTTCTAGGCGCGGGGCCCCACTGTCATAGGGCCAGGGCCTTAGCGGGCACGGGCGTTGGCAGCCCGAACGGGCGCTGGCCCTCGAGGGGGGGCACCCGACTGGTTGCAGTGCTGCGGGCGGGTGGCTCGCCGGAGCACAGCCACGGCGAGCTGGTCGTGGACGGCGCACACGAAGGGTGGCGGGTCGGCAGTGATCGGCGCCGGTGGAGGGTGGCGCCGGTGGGGTAGAGCCAGTAATAGGAGGCCGGCCACGGCGCGGTTGCGCGGACGGAACACGGCATGGGCAGGCGGAGCATGGCGGGGGCATGCGCGCGCGGTCGAGCGGGTTGGTCGGGACTGCGGTGGCCGCGAGCACGGCGCGGGAGGCGCGCCGGCGTGGAGCTGCGGGAGAGAGGACGCGGGTGGCGGAGTGACCGCGCATCGGACGCGCCCGGAGCGCGTCAACCGCGGCGAGATTGGCAGGGAGCGCGGCGACTACGGGAGGGCGAAGGCGGAGGGGGTGAGCTCACAGGGGCGGTAGGGGGCTCAGGGGAGCCAGGGGTGCCGGAGTCGAGAGGATCGACGGCGAGGTAGCGGCGTCGTCTGAGGAAGGGGATCGAGGCAGACGGTGGCGATGATGTGGCCTCCCGGCCTTGATCCAGCGGCGTAGACGAAGCAGGGGTCGACGACGGTCCTCCCAGTGAGATCCCAGGCGGTAGGGCGAGTGTGCGGGCGTGCGAGGTCGATGGCGGCGTCGGTGACCGGTTGCCTGCCCCCGATCCAGATCGGGGGAAAGGCAGAGGGTGGAGTGGGGCGAGTGGGGGAGTGGGAGGTTAGGGTTTCAGGGGAGTGGGGGTTAAGGCGGCGGGGTAGGCCGGCCTGGTAGGCCGCTGGCGGGGCCGGTGGTCCAGGGGGACCGAGAGGCCGGTGAGCTGGGCCGAAGCCCAGGGGGGCAAGCGGGTTGTCTTTCTCCTTTTTCTTTCTTTTGTTTTCGATTTTTTTTATTTTCCTTTTATTTATTCTTTCTTGTTTTATTTTAGTTAACTTTTATTTTAGGTTCTGTAAAATATATTCATAGCATCTAATTTAGTATTTCAGTTTAGTCCACCGCCACAAAATGTCTAGTCCCCTATTAATTTAGTTTGATAATTTATTAATTAGTGAAGGCATTTAATTATTTTTTTATCATTGTTTTGTTTATTTCAGTGCAATTAAATACTTTATAAAAATGTGGATTGTCCACCAAAATTATTTATGCAATATTTGGCACATATAGAACATTTTAGTTTTAATGTTTGAAAACTTTTATTGTTTGCCTTGATTTTGAATTTTGAATTCGGACGGGATTGAATCATCGCGAGGTTTACAACAGAAAGAGTGGTGACGTGGCATCATTAGCAGAGTTTTACTTTAGCCTAATTATCCGGGCGTCATAATTCTCCTCCACTACAAGAAATCTCGTCCCGAGATTTAAGAGGGGAGTAAGGGGGAAAGTTCTGGTTACGATATTCTACCGGATCTTCTCGAAGAAGTTAATCCCTCCCGTTGATGTCTTCAATTCTTTGTTCCAATGCATCATGATAAACTTGTCATTGTTCCTTCGGGAACTCCATCGTACTTACGAAAGGATAAGGGGCAACTCAGCTACAACAGAATGCTTTTGATGGAAACAATCTGGGGTTAACCCATGAATGAGTATAAGATTATCTCTCGAGTTGAACATATAAAATACATCGAGAGTAAGGTACGAAGGTACAATAAGAGGTTCCAAGCAGATAGATAGTTGCTCGAAGTCTGAACCAGGGTGAGAAAGGGGTTCAGAGTAGCGAGAGTAAGTATTGCGTCTGATACCAGATTAGAGCACTAGGAAGGTGGCCCATGAATTAAATACGAAGCCAAGCGTGGGGAATAACCATTAGAAACCGGGTTGTACAAGAGAGTCAGGTTTCGAACCTGGGACCTGTGGCTTATGGGCCCACCATGTGGGTTAAAAGTAGGAAGGGCGGAGGCGTTTTGCGTGATCATGCAAGCAAGGCATGTCGAGAGGGTAGCCTGTCGATTATGTCAGCAACAACGTCGATACCAAGGGCGAGGGACGAAGAGAACCATTTTCCTGCTCGTTGAACGAGGCGGACCAATAGGCAAAGTTCCCGTCCATCGGTGGTTACCGGAATGTCATCAACAATAGGAACAGGGTCTTGCAGTCATAATTGTACAACGAGGTGTTTACACAAGCAGGAGAATGTTACTTCTTAGATCATATAGATCACAAGAAAGGTTAAACCAAACAATGGAAAGGAAAGTATGATTACCACATTGACAGAACAATGGAAAGGAAAATGTGTTAAAACACATATTCCTGGGGTATATCCTCCCCAAAGTCAAGCAGAGGATGATATCCAAGATAGGATTCAAAGTATAAAACCCATTAGGTAAGGGGGAGAAACTTCAGGACGTTACCCATACAATGGTGTTGGGATAATTGATAAAGAAAATTTTTGCATTGTGCTTCAAATGTTCTTATTGAAAATCGGAGTACCGGTGACTTGCTTCGAGATAGCATTAACAAGGTCTTCAAGCAAAGGTCAGACTTTGGATACACGAAGGATCCATCAGGAACAACTTGTAGAATAAGCCTTACAATTTCCTCATGAAGGAATGGATAACCTTGCAGAAAAGGAAACTATAACAACAGGTCATTCGGCTAGGTGTGCTGGGCATGCCATCACCTTACCGGGTCATAAAAGAACATTGTTATTACCCTTGGAAATATATTCGAACCATCATATCTGACCGGGATTCAGATCTAGTCGGTGTTAGGATACCTCAGACTCAGGGTGCCTGAGAAGAAAAGGTGTAACACACATTGACTAGATGATAATGTATGATTCTTGGAAATGAACTACGGAAGCGAGTTCCAAAACAAGAGTTCATCATGTAACCAAGGAGAGGACGAGGAGGTGGCTGATGGACTCAGAGTCAATTCCTCGAGATTTCCAAAAGGATGGTTTCCACAACTATGTGAATAAGGAGATAACATTTCTCAGATCAGATGTCATAATGAGGTATGCTTGAGGAAAACATGCACAATTAAACATTGGTTGAAAGGTGCACCCGAATTATGGGGTTATGTAGCATGATCAATGTTAGAACGGTGGTTCAGCAACCGATAGGCTAAGAATGAATTATCGATCATTAACTTCAAAGCAATAGGGTTGCTAGAAGTGCAGAATCCATACAACACCGTTCACTTGTGGGTACCCCGGTTGGAATCTACACGAGGACCAAGAAAGAATGGTGATGGTGAGAAGTATCATTATAGCAAGAATTCTTCAGAGGTGGAGCAATCCTCACAACCTTCTTGACATTAAAGATGCTAATACTCTGCGGTAGAGTATATCACAAGTCGGATAGCAAGGAACTCAAGGTACAACACAAATCAGGAACAAGTTTTGTGTTGCAGGGAATGCAATAATGTTGTCGATGATAACCCAAATCATCGAGGGCAAAGGATGCTATTTCTCATCAAGAATTTGATTGATAGCCTGGAAACACTCAGAATGTTGATGATGATCACGACACATTTGTCGAGAGGTTTCATGAAGATGTAATCAACCAGCGACGACATCAATTCAAAGGAATGATGAAGCGAAAGGTTAATGGAACCATGGGTACGACAGAACTCGAAATCAAGCTTGTTGTTCAAGGCAAAATGATATGATGAGGAAAATCGACGTAAGCTTAGCTCATCGTCGAAAATTGTGCTCCGGAACGAAAGACCAGGTAGCATAGTTAAAATTTAGTACGGTAAGGATATAGCCAATCAGGATATGAATGACTTCAAGAGTTATTAAACTTGTAAGCAACAAAAATTACTTAAGAGTTACTGAATCAGAGTGCGGTCTCGGTTCACTTGTCGGTGTCCTTGAGGGGTTCTAACAACTCAGAACCTGTTGGAAAATGGAATCCACGAGAATAGTAGTCGATGAAGAACTCATAAGAAGTTATGCAGTTCCAAAATAATCTCGAGATACCAGGGGGGTAATACTCGAAGACGGATCAAAGTAGAGGTTGGACTGGGGTATTAATCCGCAGAAGACAAATGTTTAAACTTGCCCGAGAAATGGGAACAAAGAAGAACAATATGGTCGAAACCATAACTACAAGGGGTCCAATTTAATGACACCGAAAGAATTACTCGAATGAGTAAATATTTGGCAAGAAGCTCCCATGATAAGTTCCACATCGGGTCCATGGGCATGAACACAGAGTTCAAGGTCGACTCCCACTTCTCCAATGCATAACCTTTCATTTACTTCTCACTTTTGAAGAAGTAGTACTGTTGAAATTTTATCTGGCAAAATACGAGAAGAGTAAGACTCGTGAAAACTTTTGAGTTCATACTTATTAAGGAAGGCATAGGTTCAACCCATCGGGGCCTCTTAGGAACATATACAACAAACTTTAGGAGTAAATAACACAAGCTCGAAAGCAGAGCATGCTCGACGAGGCAGAGGATGCAATTTACCGAAGGCATTATGTATCAGGGAAAGAACTTCCCGAGGTTTTTGTATATGAAGGACACTGTCGGATACTAACCAAGCAATTGGTCTCGCGGACCATGAGGAATCTAATGTGAGTATCGGTACTCAATCAGAAGGAGAAAGAATGCAAAGGCATCAGGTCATAGAAACAACTGACTAATTCAAAGCTCAAATGCAAAAGAAGTATGACTTCCAATCCAAAGGATCATAAGCAAATGCTCTTATTAAGGATGAATAAGTCGGGTAAGCTTAGGGGTACAATCCACGACAATTTAATTGGTCGAGATCCAACTCATGTTTAAAATGACGTCTGGGCCGGAAGGATCGATTCTAGGATCTGATTGAGGATTGTGAGCATTCGCAACATATTGAATCAATGGGTGATAGTGACAAAAGATGCCAATAAGATTACCAGACTTATGGCATTAACTAGAATGCAAGCCAGCAAGAATTTCAAGAGCAACAGGCTACTCAGGGTTTTCGGAAGGTCGAATGGCACTTCGAAGACTTTTGGGAAACACCTGAACAACTGGGGATGAGCGGATACTTGATAAGTGCGAGGAATTATCCGTAGGGGTTATCCATTAGGCAAGAACTTCAGGGCAGTAAGCTCAAAGGATTATCGAAACAACGACGAGTGTTTCGGGGTATCTTGTAATAACAAGACCAACTAGGGATAAATGTAAGAATAACAACTGTAAGTAGTTATCGATAATGGTTGACGGTGGAAGGGGGATTGCAAACGCGATGAACACAAGTTCTCGGGTTAACAGCGGAGAGTATCTTCAGGGTCTTCACGTGCAGCAGACGATCATCAGTAATAAGGGGCTCTCAGGGTGAAAGTGATAACGAGATCCTAATGTTAGATTTAGCAAAATTCATTTAACCCGAATAGAAGAGAGATCAGAGTCCCAGAGTATAGACAAGGAGTAAAAGATCCTAATACCACCCAATGGCGAGGGGGCCCGTAAGGCACACAACCATGTTAGTAAAAGTTTTTTGCAATGTCTATACTCGACTTCGGCCAAGGAGTGGGGAAGGGGGATTCCTACAGGCAGTCGGCTCTGATACCAACTTGTGACGCCCCCGATTCAATCGTACACTAATCATGCACGCAAATGTGTACGATCTAGATCAGGGACTCACGGGAAGATATCACAACACAACTCTACAAATAAAATAAGTCATACAAGCATCATAATACAAGCCAGGGGCCTCGAGGGCTCGAATACAAGTGCTCGATCATAGACGAGTCAGCGGAAGCAACAATATCTGAGTACAGACATAAGTTAAACAACTTTGCCTTAAGAAGGCTAGCACAAACGGGGATACAGACGAACGAGGCGTAGGCCTCCTGCCTAGGATCCTCCTAACTACTCATGGTCGTCGTCAGCAGGCAGCACGTAGTAGTAGGCACCTCTGGGGTAGTAGTCCTCATCGACGGTGGTGTCTGGATCCTGGGCTCCATCATCTGGTTGCAGCAATCGGACAGAGGTATGGGGGAAAAGGGGAAACTAGGCAACCGTGAGTACTCATCCAAAGTACTCGCAAGAAAGGAACTACACTACATATGCATGGATATATGCGTAAGGGGCCATATCAGTGGACTGAACTGCAAAATGCCAGAATAAGAGGGGGATATCTAATCCTGTCGAAGACTACGCTTCTGGCAGCCTCCGTCTTGCAGCATATAGAAGAGATTAGACTGAAGTCCTCCAAGTAGCAACACATAGCATAATCCTACCCGGCAATCCCCTCCTCGATGCCCTGTTGGAGAGCAATCACCGGGTTGTATCTGGCACTTGGAAGGGTGTGTTTTATTAAGTATCCGGTTCTAGTTGTCATAAGGTCAAGGTACAACTCCAGGTCGTCCTTTTACCGAGGGACACGGCTATTCGAATAGATTAACTTCCCTGCAGGGGTGCACCACATAACCCAACACGCTTGATCCCATTTGGCCGGACACACTTTCCTGGGTCATGCCCGGCCTCGGAAGATCAACACGTCGCAGCCCCACCTAGGCTCAATAGAGAGGTCAGCACGCCGGTCTAAATCCTATGTGCGCAGGGGTCTGGGCCCATCGCCCATTGCACTCCTGCACGTTGCGTACGCGGCCGGAGAGCAGACCTAGCAACCTCCATTACAAAGGAAGTCACGTTACGCGGTCCAACCCGGCGCGCGCCACTCAGTTGCTGACATCAGGAAGTGCTTCGGCTGATACCACGACGTCGAGTGCCCATATCTTTCCCGCGTAGTTGGTTAGTGCGTATAGGCCAGTAGCCAGACTCAGATCAAATACCAAGATCTCGTTAAGTGTGTTAAGTATCCGCGAACGCCGACAGGGCCAGACTCACCTCTCACCTAGGTAGTCTCAACCTGCCCTGCCGCTCTGCCACAAAGATCCACACAGAGGGCCGTCGGGACAAAGGTCCTTTCAGCCCCCAATCCATGAATCACTCGCAGGTACTCCTCGAGCCAACCCGACTTTGGTCACCACATGTATCATGTATAAAGTAGTATATACCCGTGATCAACTCCCGAGTGATCAAGGCCCGATAGTATAGCACAGCAGACGGACAAGAATTCAGGGCCACTGATGGAAACTAGCATCCTATACTAAGCAGGTAGGATTGCAGGTAAAGGTAACAACAGTAGTAACAAGGACGGGCTATGCATCAGGATAGGAATAACGGAAAGCAGTAACATGCTACACTACTCTAATGCAAGCAGTATAGAGAAGAGTAGGCGATATCTGGTGATCAAGGGGGGGGGGCTTGCCTTGTTGCTCTGGCAAGGAGGGTTCATCTTCGGTGTAGTCGAACACACGGACATCGGCACCGGTCTCAGAGTCTACCGGAAAGAAGTAACGGAGGGGGAACACAATAAATAACAAAGCAATCAAGTATAACACAAAGCAAGACGCGGCAATATGCGGTGCTAGGGGTGACCTAACGTAGTGGTAGGTGATACCGGCGAAGGGGGGAAACATCCGGGAAATGATTCCCGGTGTTTCGTGTTTTCGGACAGGTGAACTAGAGGGGGAAAGTTGCGAGTTCGATAGGTTTGGGATGTGTGGCGGACGAACGGGCAGCGTATCCGGATTCGTCTCGTTGTTCTGAGCAACTTTCATGTACAAAGTTTTTCCATCCGAGCTACGGTTTATTTTATATGAATTTAAAAAGGATTTAATCATTTTAAATTATTTTTAATTCGAAAATTAAATGTCAAATTGCTATGGGTACACAGAAGTGTACCCACAGATGGGCTTGTGTGGCTGACCGGTAGGCCCAGTTGACTTGGTCAACTGGCCAGTCAGCAGAGGCTGACTGATGGGGCCAGTCAAAGTCAACAGCCCAGTCAGCATTGACTGTTGACTGGTCAAACTAACTAGTGGGTCTCGCTTGTCATAGACTCATAATAATTAAACAAGGTTAGTTAGCTTTAACTAAATGATTAGGTTAATCTAATCCAGATTATTTAAGTTAATTAACTAATTAACTAATTTAATTAATGTTTTAATTATTATTTATTTATTTTAATTTCGTTTTTTTATAAAACGTTCTAAGCGCGTGGCCCCACTGTCATAGGGCCAGGGCCTTAGCGGGCACGGGCGTTGGCAGCCCGAACGGGCGCTGGCCCTCGAGGGGGGCACCCGACTGGTTGCGGGGCTGCGGGCGGGTGGCTCGCCGGAGCATAGCCACGGCGAGCTGGCCGTGGGCGGCACACGCGAAGGGTGGCGGGTCGGCAGTGATCGGCGCCGGTGGAGGGTGGCTCCGGTGGGGTAGAGCCAGCAACAGGAGGCCGGCCACGGCGCGGTTGCGCGGGCGGAACACGGCATGGGCATGCGGAGCATGGCGGGGGCATGCGCGCGCGGTCGAGCGGGGTGGTCGGGACTGCGGTGGCCACGAGCACGGCGCGGGAGGCGCGCCGGCGTGGAGCTGCGGGAGAGAGGGCGCGGGTGGCGGAGTGACCGCGCATCGGACGCGCCCGGAGCGCGTCAACCGCGGCGAGATTGGCGGGGAGCGCGGTGACTACGGGAGGGCGAAGGCGGAGGGGGTAAGCTCACAGGGGCGGTAGGGGGCTCAGGGGAGCCAGGGGTGCCGGAGTCGAGAGGATCGACGGCGAGGTAGCGGCGTCGTCCGAGGAAGGGAATCGAGGCAGACAGTGGCGATGATGTGGCCTCCCGGCCTTGATCCAGCGGCGTAGACGAAGTAGGGGTCGACGACGGTCCTCGCAGTGAGATCCCAGGCGGCAGGGCGAGTGCGCGGGCATGCGAGGTCGATGGCGGCGTTGGGGACCGAGGGTGACGGGCGGCGTCGGTGACCGGTTGCCTGCCCCCGATCCAGATCGGGGGAAAGGCAGAGGGGGGAGTGGGGGCGAATGGGGGAGTGGGAGGTTAGGGTTTCAGGGGAGTGGGGGTTAAGGCAGCGGGGTGGGCCGGCCTGGTAGGCCGCTGGCGGGGCCGGTGGTCCTGGGGGGCCGAGAGGCCGGTGAGCTGGGCCGAAGCCCAGGGGGGCAAGCGGGTTGTCTTTCTCCTTTTTCTTTCTTTTGTTTTCGATTTGTTCTTTTCCTTTTATTTATTCTTTCCTGTTTTATTTTAGTTACCTTTTATTTTAGTTTCTGTAAAATATATTTATAGCATCTAATTTAGTATTTCAGTTTAGTCCACCGCCACAAAATGTCTAGTCCCCTATTAATTTAGTTTGATAATTTATTAATTAGTGAAGGCATTTAATTATTTGTTTTTATCACTGTTTTGTTTATTTCAGTGCAATTAAATACTTTATAAAAATGTGGATTCTCCACCAAAATTATTTATGCAATATTTGGCACATATAGAACATTTTAGTTTTAATGTTTGAAAACTTTTATTGTTTGCCTTGATTTTGAATTTTGAATTCGGACGGGATTGAATCATCGCGAGGTTTACAACAGTAAGAGTGGTGACGTGGCATCATTAGCAGAGTTTTACTGTAGCCTAATTATCTGGGCGTCGCACTTGAATTGGGAGAACTACCACTTTATGGTTAATGAAGGTATTGTTTTGGGCCATAAAATTTCTGAAAGAGGTATTGAGGTGGACAAAGCTAAGGTTGAAGCAACTGAGAAAAATGCCATGTCCTAAAGATATCAAAGGTGTTCATAAATTCCTGGGTCATGCTGGTTTCAATAGGAGATTTATCAAAGACTTTTCGAAAATTTGCAGGCCTCTTACAAATCTTTTGCAAAAGGATCCTTTTTTTATGATGATTGCTTAGAAGCCTTCGAAACACTCAAGAAAGCCGTAATTTCTACACCTATTGTTCAACCACCTGATTGGAACTTGCCTTTTGAAATTATGTGTGATGCTAGTAATTATGCTGTTGGTGCTGTTCTATAACAAAGAGTTGATAAGAAACTAGATGTTATTCATTATGCTAGTGAAACTCTAGACAATGCTCAAAGAAATTTTGCTACTACTGAAAAAGAATTTCTAGCAGTGGTGTTTGCTTGTGATTAATTTAGATCTTACGTTCTTGACTCTAAAGTTATTGTCCACACCGATCATGCTGTTATAAAATATCTTATGGAAAAGAAAGATGCTAAGCCTAGAATTATTCGATGGGTTCTCTTGCTACAAGAATTTGATTTGCATATCACTGATAGAAAAGGAGCAGAGAACCCCGTGGCTGATAACTTCTCTAGGCTTGAAAATATTCTTGATGACCCACTACCTAATGATAATTGTTTTCTTAATGAGCAGTTAGCTACAATAAATGTTTCTCATAACACTCCTTAGTATGTTGACTATGCTAATTACCTTGTTGCTAAATATTTACCACCTAGTTTCACATATCAATAAAAGAAGAAGTCCTTCTATGATTTAAGACATTACTTCTGGGATGACCCACATCTTTATAAAGAATGAGTAGGTGGTATTATTATACATTGTGTACCTGAGCATGAACATGGAAAAACCCTACGGAAATGTCATTCCGAAGCTTATGGAGGACATCATGTGGGAGACAGAACTGCTCACAAGGTCAGGATGCTCCTAAGTTTGTCTTATCTTGTGATGAATGTCAAAGAAAATAGGTAATATCGGTAAGCATCAAAAAATGCCTATGAATAATTCACTTGTTGTTGAACCATTTGATGTTTGGGATTTGATTACATGGGACCTTTTCCTTCCTCTAATGGGTATACTCATATTTTGGTTGCTGTTGATTATGTTACTAAGTGGGTAGAATCTATTCCAACTAGTAGTGCTGATCACAACACCTCTATTAAAATGCTTAAGGAAGCTATTTTCCCAAGGTTTGGAGTCCCTAGATAGTTAATGACTGATGGTGGTTCACACTTTATTCATGGTGCTTTTCGTAAAATGCTTGCTAAGTATGATGTTAACCATAGAATTGCATCACTCTGTCACCCTCAGTCTAGTGGTCAAGTTGAACTTGGCAATAGAGAAATAAAAGTAATTTTGCAAAAGACTGTCAATAGGTCCCGGATGAATTGGTCTAAGAAATTAGATGATGCACTTTGGGCTTAAAGAACAACATATAAAAATCCTATGGGTATGACTCCTTATAAAATGGTTTATGGAAAAGCTTGTCATTTGCCTCTTGAGTTAGAACATAAAGCTTATTGGGCAATTATGGAAGTCAACTATGATTTCAAACTTGCTGGTGAAAAGAGGTTATTTGATATTAGCTCATTAGATGAATGGAGAACCCAAGCTTATGAAAATGCTAAGCTATTTAAAAAAAAGTTAAAAGATGGCATGATAAAAGATTCCAAAAGCGTGAGTTCAAGGTTGGAGAATATGTTATTTTATACAACTCTCATTTCAGATTCTTTGCAGGAAAACTCCTCTCCAAATGGGAAGACCCTATGTTATAAAGTAGGTTTATCGAAGTGGAGCTATCAAAATAAATATTGTCAAAGGTACTAACCCGAAGGTTGTTAATGGGAAACGAATAAAACATTATATCTTAGGTACATCCATTAATGTTGAAAGCAATATTACCCAAACTGTGACACCGGAAGAACACATAAAAGAAACCTTTCCGGAACACTCTAGAATCGTGAAAAACAGGAGGTACGTGATACGGTAAGTAAACGGATTCCAAAAAATCCACAAAAAATATTTTCTGTCCGTTTTGGAATATAAGGAAAATTAGGAAAATAAGAAACAACCAGGAAGGTCACCCTAGTGGGCACAAGACACCAGGGCGCGCTTGGCTTGCCAGGCACACCCATGTGGGTTGTGCCCACCTCGGGTTCCTTCCGGACTTCGTTTTTCTTCCATTTTCTTGTTTCCCAAGATACAAAATATTTATATACCCCTCGAACCTATTGACCACCGTATCACGGAGAAATCTTCTGTTTTATTTTTCCTGTTGTTTTCCTGACGTATCTAAAAATATGTCATCTCAAGACTCGTAGGGTGAGAGCTATGTTGCTAATTATATCGCAAACCCTAAGGTTTATGGGGGTGTGGAGCACTATAGCTTCTGGACTTCCGGAAAAGATGAAGACGAATCAGTTCCTCCTCGTTTCAAAAACGAGAGCATGGAGGCATTATGCAAGAGGATAATAAAGCTCGAGATGGAGAATGATGAGTTGAGGATGGATAATTTTACTCCCTGATGTAAGCGGAAAAAGGAGAAAGACAAACCCTCTACTTCATCACCACCACCACCTTGTTCTTCATCACCAAAACAAAATTGATCATATGTTCATCGCCAAGCTTGGGGGAGGTGCCCAGGTATCGTATCACCTCCACTATCTTTTGCCTTTACTTATCTTAGTTTGGTCGATAGTATCTTTTGCTTTAGATGAACAAAAGTTTAGTTCGATCCTTTCTTTTCGAGAGTTTACTTAGTGATCTACCTTTGTAATCGTGTGCGAGATATATAATAGAGTTTAGTTTGAGTTTTGCTTTCTTTACTTTCATGTTCCAATAAAAAGAAAGGAATTAAATGAAAAAGATCATATGCTAATCTTATGGTGAGTAATGACATCACATAAGGAAAAGTATAAGTAGAAAATTTTATTGAAGATTGACAAACATAGCATTGGTCAATGATGCAATTCATGAAAGAATTAATAAGGGAAGAGAAGATTCACATGCAAGTACACTATCCTGGAAATCTTTTGTGATTGTGAACCCCCATCAAAATATTATATGCCAAAATTGTTGACGTTGGGCAAGGAAGACAGCGTAATGATATATGTTTGTTCATATTCACATAGAAGTTACATTGTCATAAATCCTTCAACATGTGGTGTTTGCCCCCCATGTTTGCTAGCCAAAAATTCCACACCAAGTAGAGATACTACTTGTGCATTCAAAAACCCTTAAACCCAAATCTTATTTTCGAGAGTCCACCACACCTACCTAAGGATTGAGTAAGATCCATCAAGTAAGTTATCATCGGTGCAATAAGGCAATAAAAACTGCTTCTAAAAGTGTGAGATCATTTACTGTAAGAGAAAATTGAGGGTTGTACGAACTTGTGATGCTAAAGAATAAAAGCGACAGACTGCATAATAAAGGTTGCCATCACAAGGGGCAATACAACATGACGTTCTCTTGCACTAAGGGGTTGAGCATACAAACAAAGAGCGCATGGCAACCTCTGCTTCCCTCTGCAAAGGGCCTATCTTCTACTTTTATGTATTTAATTTTATGCATGAGTCAAAGTTCTTCTCTCTATTCCTTTTTATTTTTTCTTTTGGAAAGCATCCTGTGATGAGGAAAGATCTAGGCACATATATCCAGTTGGATATGGGTAGCATGAGTTATTATTGTTGACATAACTGTCGGTGTACAAAAGTAGGGGCACTGCTTTGTACCCCTTTACTTGTGCACGGGCAGTCGGAGCCATGCGCCACGGCCGCACTTAGCAGGGCAAGGGAGGGAAGCCAGAGAGAACCTGAAGCCCAAGACAAACAAGGCAACGCCAAGACCAGAAACACCAAAGAGCGAGAGGGCGAAGTGGACCCCCCCGGCAAGGCCCTTGCTGGGGCGGCCTCCGCGGCTCCGGCAAGAGCTTCGTCGGGGCAACTTGCCCGACACCAACAGAGCGAGCCACCCTTGAGCCCATGGGTTCCGACCCAACCAGCTACATCGGAACCAGGGCTCGAGAGGCACCTCTGTGGTGGCATGCAGATCTTTGTAAAGACCATAAACATGTGAGATCAGGTGAGGACCAGAAGACGACGACCCTCGGCCGGATCCCAGCCAAGGGAATCCACAAGACCTCCGACAAGCGCCTTGCCCGGGATGACTGCGACGCCATGGCAAGACCCTTGCTGGCCCCCCCGGCAAGACCCTTGCCGAGGACATCAGTGGGGCCACTGCTAGACCCGCGCGAGCCAAGACTCCACCGCCGTCCCCAATCAGCTGCTTGCTCAACCAGCTGGGCAGGCACCTGCGTGGCGATGGGCGGCCTCTACGCCAACTCAGCAGGCACCTGCGTGGTGGCATGCAGATCTTCGTGAAGGCTCCACCACCATGCCACCTCAGCTGCCTGCCTGCCTACATGGCACCGCACGCACCGTTGGCCTAGGCGCGTGTCGAAGCGAGGCGGAGCGGGGACAGACGGGCCGGGTCTCATTCCCGTCCCCGATAAAGCTAAGGGACACCTAAGCGATGTACTAAATGCGTCTTGTCCTGTAATATGGGCGATAAGCTCAGAGCACTGTAGACATTTCCACCTCCTGTGTGCCACTATGGTAGCCCCTTTCGACTATAAAAGGAGGCCCATGGCATACTGGAGGGGGATTCGGCTCTTTTGGGCAGGTTACACCCCGTAGCTAGCTCAAGAACACAAGAACACTCAATACATCCACCAAAGCAGGACTAGGGTATTACGCATTCTTGCGGCCCGAGCCTGGGTAAACGATCCGTGTGCTTCCTGTTAGATCTGCTCTTCTCACAACCCCGCGCCCCGCCAACCGTAGTAGGGATTCTTATGATCCCATAGGTGTCGTTTCCCCGACATCTTTGGCGCGCCAGGTAGGGGGCGCAGTCGTGGGAATCTGATCTAGAAGTCAGCCTAGCGGTTCTTCATTGCCATGGCTCCCAAGAAGAAGATGGTCACGATGATCAGCTCGACGGGAGCCGAACGGTCCGTGCCAGTGCGGACGAGCAGCGGGCCGGTCGCTGATAGAACCCAAGCCGCGGCCCGTGAGCACCAGCATCACTCTGGCAGTCAGAGCCTGGCGAACGGCGTCGTTCGTGCGCCAGACAACGGGCCGCGCATCGCCAAATCCAAAGACGAAGCTGGGCCCCCCAGGCGGCGCGGGGCCCTCCAGGAGTGTCGCGGTGCCACCCGCGGGCAGTGCAACAACCTCCAAGATGCCTACGCCGGCGCCCACAGCATGCTCTTCCCATGGTGTGCGCGGCGAGGAGCGTCACCACGCCGGTGACCCTGGACACCGCCGTGGGAAGAGACCTGTGCATCGTCCGTGGGACGAAGGAGTCCAGCATGCCCGCCGAAGTGCTGGCAAAAATGGCACACAGCCGCTGGGCCGTGATAGAGGTCCTTCTAACGTGGTTAGAAGTCGAAGCATACCACGGTCGACGCAGCTGTCGCCACCGCCCACCCCATCAGAAGCTTTGGCGCGCGCGCAGCTGCTCCTCGACTTCCCTCCTGCTGCGGAGAAGTTCGACGAGTGGAGAGCCACCATCCGGAGCCTCGTCGCTGTCGCCAATAAAGATGATCCGCAACCGGCGGGGCCCTCGGGCCGGCGCTCCGTCGAACCACTGCATGCCAGTGGTGGAGGGGCCGGGGGTGCTACGGCCACGGTGCACTCCCCTCCTCCACGCCAGTCACCGCGGGTGTCGGTCCGTCGCAATGACACTTGTGATAATATTTCCATAGCGTCGTTCGACCCATGGACCTGCCGCGACCGGCGCCAAGCTCTTCGAGAACGAGCCCACGAAGATGCTCGAACCACTATCGAGCGCCGGCGCGATACACGCCACCAGTCGGATAAGCGGGCGGGACCCGCTATGGACCACCCAGCGCCGTAAGGCTCCGGCGGCCTACCTTACGAGGTGGGTTGCCCAGCCTTTACCCGTGAGCTGCGATAGTTCCAGTGGTCGTCCCACCGCATGTTCAAGCCCGATGTTGGCGAGAAGTACAATAGCAAGACCCATCCGTCAGAGTTCCTCAGCATCTACACCATCGCGATGCAAGCTGCCGGAGCTCGCGACGACAAGGTGCTCGCCAATTACTTCCCGTTGGCACTGAAGCCCAACGTCATGTCTTGGTTGATGCACTTGCCGATGGATTGCATTTCTTCTTGGTCGGATCTGTGCCATGAGTTCGTTGGTGCCTTCACTGGAGGCCACCAAGCTCATGACCAGGCGAGTGATTTGCATATCATTCCCCAGAAGGAAGGGGAAACCCTGTGCAAGTACATGCAGAGGTTCAACCGGGTGCAGTACAACATCCCCGACGTTCATCCTGTTGCCGTGATTAGCGCGTTCCATTAGAACAAGCGCAACCGCAAGATGCGCGAAGAGCTGACGATGAACAAGGTTAAGGATGTGGTCGAACTCTATGTTCTGGCCGATAGGTGCGCCCGGGCTGAAGAGGGAAGGATGTACCCCGGCGAGGACGCCGACGCGGAAACCGACTCTACTGATAAAGACACCGCCGCACCGATGAAGAAGGGTCGGCGTCGCAATAGGAAACGCAAGGGCAAGATCATGCTTGCCGTCGAGGGATCCGACAGCACCGGCGCCGCCAAGAAGGCTAAGGCAGACGACCCCGACAAGGAAATTGCCGGGTGCGCCGCTTGCCGGGCCTTGGTGGCTGCCGCCAAGCCAGATTCATCACCGACAACGGCACGCAGTTCACAAGCCACACCTTCATGCAATACACCCAAGACCTCGGCAACAAGGTCTGTTTCGCCTCCGTGGCACACCCACGGAGCAACGTCTAGGCGGAGAGGGCAAATGCTGAAGTGTTGAGAGGCCTAAGGACAAAGACTTTTGACAAGCTGCACAAGAGCGGAAGGCGCTGGATTGATGAGTTGCCGGCGGTTCTTTGGTCGATCAGGACGACGCCAAATCGAGCCACCGGCCAGACACCCTTTGCCCTGGTCTACGGGGCAGAAGCAGTTCTCCCCACGGAACTCATATACGGGTCACCTTGAGTGCTCTCTTATGACGAGCTTGAGCAAGAGAAATTACGGCAAGAGGACGCAATGCTCCTTGAGGAAGATCGTCTTTGGGCTGCTGTGAGAGCAGCACGCTACCAGCAAGCATTGCGCCGCTACCGTAGCCGCAAGGTTCATGCCCAAAGCTTTGAGGAAGGCGACCTTGTTCTTCAGCGCGTTTAGTCGGCCAAGAATTCCAACAAGTTGAGGCCAAAGTGGGAAGGCCCTTATCGGGTAATATGAGTCACCAGGCACGGCGCAGTCCGCCTAGAGACCGAAGATGCTGTCCCAGTGAGCAATTCCTGGAACATCGAGCATCTTCGCAATTTTTACCCGTAAGGCGCGGCTTGTTGGGTCTCCCAGCAAGTCACCTTTTGTACAAGCTTTGCCGACAAGGCATGTAACCCTCTGTACAAAGCCAGGCGCAGACCCTGAGCGTAAATCAAAGAAGCGCTGGCGCCCTAAGTTATAGCATGCATGCTAGGTTGAGTCTCGCCCTCGGTTAGGGTTGATAGTGCTTGGCGGCGACTAACCCCTAGCCTAGAGGTCGAGTTTGTGTCTTTATGTCCTCTTTTGTTCGCAGGGCACGTGCACACTTCCGCTGAGCCAGTTGGGAAAAAGAGAACGGACCGGCGCTCCGGCCTCGGCAGGCTAAGACTACCGGGGGCTGAAGACACAAGGATCCAACCACGGTAGGCAAAGGTTGCCGGGGCTGCGGATTTAGATAAGCCTTTCATCCCCTGTTATGCCTTTCCGTATAGAACTGGGACATGTGAAACCACGTTTATATTCTTAAACCACCGTGCTCCCCTTTTCCTGTACCTAACTATCCCACTGGGTCGGAACTTGGTCGTAGTCGCGGTGGCAAGAAGGTAAACGAGGAGCCTAGCTCTACTTCGCCCCTGCCTCCGCTGCGTGAGAATGGTCGACCGAAGTGGGGGGATAGCAAGGCCTGTTGCCGGGCGACAATGTTTATCTTAGAAATAACAAGGACTCGTTCCATGGCATGGGCCTCGCTCACGCACAAAGAACCCGGCAAGCACCCTTTTTCATTAAAAACGTCCCATACAGGTACAGTTCATACGGAATAAAAGAAACATGAGCAAGGGGATTACAAGTTTCAAATCTAACAAGTGCCCGCAGGCTTACAAACTGAAAAAAGATAAGGTGCCCGTAATCCCTTTCTTGTCCCTCTCCTCAGGAAATGGAACAAGATGACAGAAGGGCAAAAAGAGCGCCTGGGCGAGGCACGAGCAGCAGAGGCACCAGGAGAACATCCCGGTGGCCATCCCAGAGAGAGGCTGGTGATGATGACGGGATAAGAGCTGGAAGACGAGGCAGCAGGACTGGCAATACGCGACGAAGGCGTCAGTGCCCGCGTACTCCGACTTGACGGCCCGCCACCCGCCTTCTTCGCCTTCTCTGGGTCTCCTGCGCCAGCCGCCCAAGGAGGCGACCCCGAGAAGTTCAAGGGGCCCGGTGCAGATGCTGCTGCTGCCGACACCGCCCCGGGACGGCGGGTCCGACACCTAGTCGGACCCATCATCCTCCCTCCTACTACCCTCATCGTCGTTGTCGATGTCCTCCTCGTCGCTCTCGCTCGAGGAGGAATCTTCAACGCCGGAGGAGCTCTCCACGCAGCACTTCAGGCGAATTCCAAGATCTCCAAAGACCTTGACGGAGAGTAGGCCGCCCTCCATTAACTTGAAGTAGAGGACGAGCCCCACCGTCAAGCTATGGATGCAAGCAAATGTCTTCCATCCACGATGGAGATACATAACACGAGGAACGGGGAAGCCGACGTCGACCCGCGTGCCGTCGGTCCCGCAGCCCCTCATGTGCAATCTGAGGGTCTGGGGTGGATCGAGCTCCATCTCCTGAGCGAAGGGGGTGGGGAGACAGAGACGACGATGCGGTGGCCGGCGCAGCCTGATGAAGAACTCGTGGGGCTGGTCCCCGACGTGACCCTCCGTCACAGGAGGCACCGCTGGCGGAGGCACGACTATCGCGCCGCCTCGTCCCCCTCTCCCCTGACTACCGCGGCGACCTCGGCCACGCCCCTCCCCTTTCTCTCATGGTCGGCTCCGCCGCCGCGGGCTCATGGGAAGGAGGGACACGCTGACGAGCAGCAACCCTCGCCACCACCGTCGAAGGCCCAACACCTCCTCTCACCATGGCAGGTGGAAGCAAGGAGCAGAGGTGGAGGAGGATGGATACTATAGGAATGTGGGACAACGCCCCTCCCCCTCCTTATAAAGGGGCAGGGTCGAGGCTCGGCCACCCCGCTCAGCCAATCCAGCTGTCGGAGGCGCAGGGAATCAGGACCGACCCGCTGCCCCAATCAGCGACGGCCCGGTTTCCCACCTCCACCGCCTACCACTTACATGGAGGACGCGTGGCGAGCGAGCAGGATCGAAAGGACAGGTGAGGCGACCGTTCCCCACCCCATGATCATGGGGCATGGGCGCCTTGAAGACTGCGACCCGAGTCCATCTAGTAAATGAGCCGAGCCTCCACGCCTCCCTCTTTTTATGGGGAAGGCGCGAGCCGCCTCTTTACCACGATGTGACACATGCATGCAGGAACCGCATCACGCATGACCACCACGTCACGCACGCCCCCCATGTCACGCATTCAGCGCGGGTCGTGGGGAAGCGCAGCGGACGAAACAGTTACTGCGGTAAAATCCGCCCCACCTGCCCACACACCATTCTGGGCCTGGCCCAACAACGTGTCACACTTATGTGTGGCCCAGGCCCGGGGGCACCTGTCGGTGTAAAAAAGTAGGGGCACTCCTTTGTACCCCTTTACTTGTGCACGGGCAGTCGGAGCCACGCGCCATGGCCACACTTAGCAGGGCAAGGGAGGGAAGCCCGAGAGAAGCCGAAGCCCAAGACAAACAAGGCAACGCCAAGACCGGAAACACCAAAGAGCGAGAGGGCGAAGTGGACCCCCCGGCAAGGCCCTTGCCGGGGCGGCCTCCGTGGCTCCGGCAAGAGCTTTGCCGGGGAAACTTGCCCGACACCAATAGTGAGAGCCACCCTTGAGCCCACGGGTTCCAAACCAACTAGCTACGTTGGAACCAGGGCTCGGGAGGCACCTATGTGGTGGCATGCAGATCTTTGTCAAGATCATAAACATATGAGATCAGGTGAGGACCGGAAGACGGCGACCCTCGGCGGGATCCCATCCAAGGGAATCCACAAGACCCCTGGCAAGTGAAGGAAATATGCCCTAGAGGCAATAATAAAGTTATTATTTATTTCCTTATATCATGATAAATGTTTATTATTCATGCTATAATTGTATTAACCGGAAACATAATACATGTGTGAATACATAGACAAACAGAGTGTCACTAGTATGCCTCTACTCGACTAGCTCGTTGATCAAAGATGGTTAAGTTTCCTAGCCATAGACATGAGTTGTAATTTGATTAACGGGATCACACCATTAGGAGAATGCTGTGATTGACATGACCCATTCGTTAGCTTAGCACCCGATCGTTTAGTATGTTGCTATTGCTTTCTTCATGACTTACACATGTTCCTATGACTATGAGATTATGCAACTCCCGTTTGCCGGTGGAACACTTTGTGTGCTACCAAACATCACAACGTAACTGGGTGATTATAAAGGAGCTCTACAGGTGTCTCCAAAGGTAGATGTTGGGTTGGCGTATTTCGAGATTAGGATTTGTCACTCCGAATGTCGGAGAGGTATCTCTGGGCCCTCTCGGTAATGCACATCACTTAAGCCTTGCAAGCAATGCAACTAATGAGTTAGTTGCGAGATGATGTATTACGGAACGAGTAAAGAGACTTGCCGGTAACGAGATTGAACTAGGTATTGGATACCGACGATCGAATCTCGGGCAAGTAACATACCGATGACAAAGGGAACACCGTATGTTGTTATGCGGTCTGACCGATAAAGATCTTCGTAGAATATGTAGGAGCCAATATGAGCATCCAGGTTCCGCTATTGGTTATTGACCGGAGACATGTCTCGGTCATGTCTACATTGTTCTCGAACCATAGGGTCCGCACGCTTAAGGTTTCGATGACAGTTATATTATGAGTTTATGAGTTTTGATGTACCGAAGGAGTTCGGTGTCCTGGATAAGATCGGGGACATGACGAGGAGTCTCGAAATGGTCGAGACGTAAAGATCGATATATTGGACGACTATATTCGGACATCGGAAAGGTTCTGAGTGGTTCGGGTATTTTCGGGAGTACCGGGGAGTTACGGGAATACGGGGGAGAAGTATTGGGCCTTATTGGGCCATGCGGGAAAGGGAGAGGGGCTGCCTAGGGCACGCCGCGCGCCCCCCCAAGGCCTAGTCCGAATTGTACTAGGGGGAGGGGCTGCACCCCCTCCTTCCTTCCCTTCTCTTTTCCCCTTCCTTGTCTCATACTCCTACTACATGGAAGGACTCCTAGTTGGACTAGGAAAGGGGGAATCCTACTCCAGGTGGGATTAGGACTCCCTAGGGCACGCCATAGAGAGGGCTGGCCCTCCCCTCCTTCACTCCTTTATATACGGTGGCAGGGGGCACCCCATAGACAAACAAGTTGATCTTCGTGATCGTTCCTTAGCCGTGTGCGGTGCCCCCCTCCACCATATTCCATCTCGGTCATATCGTTGCGGTGCTTAGGCGAAGCCCTGCGTTGGTAGAACATCATCATCGTCATCATGCCGTCGTGCTGACGAAACTCATCCCCGAAGCAAATACCCGAGTTAAGAGATATGAAGTCTCCAACAAGTTCTATAGCTAAAAGATGGAGGAGAATCGCTCAACTAGTGAGCATGTGCTCAGATTGTCTGGGTACTACAATCGCTTGAATCAAGTTGGAGTTAATCTTCCAGATAAGATAGTGATTGACAGAATTCTCTAGTCACCATCACCATGTTAGTAGAACTTCGTGATGAACTATAATATGCAAGGGATAACAGAAACAATTCCCAAGCTCTTCGTGATGCTAAAATCGATGAAGGTAGAAATCAAGAAAAACATCAAGTGTTGATGATAGACAAGACCACTAGTTTCAAGAAAAGGGCAAAGGGAAGAAGGGGAACTTCAAGAAGAACGGCAAGCGAGTTGCTGCTCAAGTGAAGAAGCCCAAGTCTGGTCCTAAGCCTGAGACTAAGTGCCTCTACTGCAAAGGGATTGGTCACTGGAAGCCGAACTACCCCAAATATTTGGTGGATAAGAAAGGATGGCAAAGTAAACAAAGGTATATTTGATATACATATTATTGATGTGTACTTTACTAGTGTTCATAGCAACCCCCCAGTATTTGGTACTAGTTCAGTTGCTATGATTAGTAACTCGAAATGGGAGTTGCAGAATAAACAGAGACTAGTTAAGGGTGAAGTGACAATGTGTGTTGGAAGTGGTTCCAAGATTGATATGATCATCATCGCAAACTCCCTATACTTTCGGGATTAGTGTTGAACCTAAATAAGTGTTATTTGGTGTTTGCGTTGAGCATGAATATGATTTGATCATGTTTATTGCAATATGGTTATTCATTTAAGTAAGAGAACAAATTGTTGTTCTGTTTACATGAATAAAACCTTAGATGGTTACACACCCAATGAAAATGGTTCGTTGGATCTCGATCGTAGTGATACACATATTCATGATATTGAAGCCAAAAGATGCAAAGTTAATAATGATAGTGCAAGTTATTTGTGGCACCGCCGTTTAGGTCATATTGGTGTAAAGCGCATGAAGAAACTCCATGCTGATGGGATTTTGGAATCACTTGATGCTTGCGTACCATGCCTTATGGGCAAGATGACTAAAACACCGTTCTCCGGAACAATGGAGCGAGAAATTGACTTGTTGGAAATAATACATACTGATGTATGCGATCCGATAAGTGTTAAGGCTCGCGGAGGGTATCATTATTTTCTGACCTTCATAGATGATTTGAGCAGATATGAGTATATCTACTTAATGAAACACTAGTCTGAAACATTTGAAAAGTTCAAAGAATTTCAGAGTGAAGTGGAAAATCATCGTGACAAGAAAATAAGGTTCCTACAATCTGATCGCGGAGACAAATATTTGAGTTACGAGTTTGGTCTTCAATTAAAACAATGTGGAATAGTTTCACAAACTCATGCCACCTGGAACACCACAGCATAATGGTGCGTCCGAACGTCATAACCGTACTTTATTGGATATAGTACAATCTATGATGTCTCTTACCGATCTACCACTATCATTTTTGGGGTTATGCGTTAAAGACAGCTGCATTCACGTTAAAAAGGGCACCATCTAAGTCCGCTGAGACGACACAATCTGAACTGTGGTTTGGCAAGAAACCAAAGTTGTCGTTTCTTAAAGTTTGGGGTTGTGATGCTTATATGAAAAAGTTTCATCCTGATAAGCTCAAACCCAAATTGGAGAAATATTTCTTCATACGATACCCAAAGGAGACTGTCGGGTACACCTTCTATCGCAGATCCGAAGGCAAGACATTCGTTGCTAAGAATGGATCCTTTCTAGAGAAGGAGTTTCTCTCGAAAGAAGTGAGTGGGAGGAAAGTAGAACTTGATAAGGTAACTGTACCTGCTCCCTTATTGGAAATTAGTTCATCACAGAAATCTGTTCCTGTGACTACTACACCAATTAGTGAGGAAGATAATGATGATGATCATGTAACTTCGGATCAAGTTACTACCAAACCTCGTAGGTCAACCAGAGTGAGATCCGCACCAGAGTGGTACGGTAATCCTATTCTGGAGGTCATGTTACTTGACCATGATGAACCTACGAACTATGAGGAAGCGATGTTGAGCCCAGATTCCGCGAAATGGTTTGAGGCCATGAAATCTGAGATATGATCCATGTATGAGAACAAAGTATGGACTTTGATGGATTTGCCCGATGATCGGCAAGCCATAGAAAATAAATGGATCTTCAAGAGGAAGATAGACGCTGATAGTAGTGTTACTATCTACAAAGCTAGAATTGTCGCAAAAGGTTTTCAACAAGTTCAAGGTGTTGACTACGATGAGAGTTTCTCACTCGTATCTATGCTTAAGTCTGTTCGAATCATGTTAGCAATTGCCGCATTTTATGAAATCTGGCAAATGGATAAACAAAACTGCATTCCTCAATGGATTTATTAAAGAAGAGTTGTATACGATGCAACTAGAAGGTTTTGTCGATCCTAAAGGTGTTAACAAAATATGCAAGCTCCAGCGATCCATCTATGGACTGGTGCAAGCATCTCGGAGTTGGAATATACGCTTTGATAAGTTGATCAAAGCATATAGTTTTATACAGACTTGCGGTGAAGCCTGTATTTACAAGAAAGTGAGTGGGAGCACTACAGCATTTCTGATAAGTATATGTAAATGACATATTGTTGATTGGAAATAATGTAGAATTATTTTGTGAAGCATAAAGGAGTATTTGAAAGGAGTTTTTCGAAGAAGGACCTCAGTGAAGCTGCTTACATATTGAGCATCAAGATCTATAGAGATAGATCAAGACGCTTGATAAGTTTTTCAATAAGTACATACCTTGACAAGATTTTGAAGTAGTTCAAAATGGAACAGTCAAAGAAAGAGTTCATGCTTGTATTACAATGTGTGAAATTGAGTAAGACTCAAAGCCCGACCACGGCAGATGATAGAAAGAGAATGAAAGTCATTCCCTATGCCTCAGCCATAGATTCTATAAAGTATGCCATGCTATGTACCAGATCTATTGTATACCCTACACTGTGTTAAGCAAGGGAGTACAATAGTGATCTAGGAAGTAGATCACTGGACATCGGTCAAAATTATCCTTAGTAAAATAAGGATATGTTTCTCGATTATGGACGTGACAAAAAGGTTCGTCGTAAAAGGTTACGTCGATGCAAGTTTTGACACTAATCTAGATGACTCTAAGTCTCAATCTAGATACATATTGAAAGTGGGAGCAATTAGCTAAAGTAGGTCCGTGCAGAGCATTGTAGACATAGAAATTTGCAAAATACATACGGATCTGAATTTTGGCAGACCCGTTGACTAAGCTTCTCTCACAAGCAAAACATGATCACACCTTAGTACTCTTTGGGTGTTAATCACATAGCGATGTGAACTAGATTACTGACTCTAGTAAACCCTTTTGCTGTTGGTCACATATCGATGTGAACTATGGGTGTTATTCACATGGTGATGTGAACTATTGCTCTTAAATCACATGGCGATGTGAACTAGATTATTGACTCTAGTGCAAGTGGGAGACTGAAGGAAATATAACCTAGAGGCAATAATAAAGTTGTTATTTATTTCCTTATAGCATGATAAATGTTTATTATTCATGCTAGAATTGTATTAACCGGAAACATAATACATGTGTGAATACATAGACAAACAGAGTGTCACTAGTATGCCTCTACTCGACTAGCTCGTTGATCAAAGATGGTTAAGTTTCCTAGCCATAGACATGAGTTGTCATTTGATTAACGGGATCACATCATTAGGAGAATGATGTGATTGACATGACCCATTCGTTATCTTAGCACCCGATCGTTTAGTATGTTGCTATTGCTTTCTTCATGACTTATACATGTTCCTATGACTATGAGATTATGCAACTCCCGTTTGCCGGAGGAACATTTTGTGTGCTACCAAACGTCACAACGTAACTGGGTGATTATAAAGGAGCTCTACAGGTGTCTCCAAAGGTAGATGTTGGGTTGGCGTATTTCGAGATTAGGATTTGTCACTCCGAATGTCGGAGAGGTATCTCTGGGCCCTCTCGGTAATGCACATCACTTAAGCCTTGCAAGCAATGCACCTAATGAGTTAGTTGCGAGATGATGTATTACGGAACGAGTAAAGAGACTTGCCGGTAACGAGATTGAACTAGGTATTGGATACCGACGATCGAATCTCGGGCAAGTAACATACCGATGACAAAGGGAACACCGTATGTTGTTATGCGGTCTGACCGATAAAGATCTTCGTAGAATATGTAGGAGCCAATATGAGCATCCAGGTTCCGCTATTGGTTATTGACCGGAGACATGTCTCGGTCATGTCTACATTGTTCTTGAACCATAGGGTCCGCACGCTTAAGGTTTCGATGACAGTTATATTATGAGTTTATGAGTTTTGATGTACCGAAGGAGTTCGGAGCCCCGGATAAGATCGGGGACATGACGAGGAGTCTCGAAATGGTCGAGACGTAAAGATCGATATATTGGACGACTATATTCGGACATCGGAAAGGTTCTGAGTGGTTCGGGTATTTTCGGGAGTACCGGGGAGTTACGGGAATATGGGGGAGAAGTATTGGGCCTTATTGGGCCATGCGGGAAAGGGAGAGGGGCTGCCTAGGGCATTCCGCGTGCCCCCCAAGGCCTAGTCCGAATTGGACTAGGGGGAGGGGCTGCGCCCCCTCCTTCATTCCCTTCTCTTTTCCCCTTCCTTGTCTCCTACTCCTACTACATGGAAGGACTCCTAGTTGGACTAGGAAAGGGGGAATCCTACTCCCGGTGGGATTAGGACTCCCTAGGGCACGCCATAGAGAGGGCCGGCCCTCCCCTCCTTCACTCCTTTATATACGGGGGCAGGGGGCACCCCATAGACAAATAAGTTGATCTTCGTGATCGTTCCTTAGCCGTGTGCGGTGCCCCCCTCCACCATATTCCACCTCGGTCATATCGTTGCGGTGCTTAGGCGAAGCCCTACGTCGGTAGAACATCATCATCGTCATCATGCCGTCGTGCTGACGAAACTCATCCCCGAAGCTTTGCTGGATTGGTGCCCGGGGAGCGTCATCGAGCTGAACGTGTGCTAAGAACTCGGAGGTGCCGGAGTAACGGTGCTTGGATAGGTTGGACCGGGAAGACGTACGACTACTTCCTCTACATTGCGTCAACGCTTCCGCTTCGGTCTACGAGGGTACGTAGACAACACTCTCCCCTATCGTTGCTATGCATCACCGTGATCTTGTGTGTGCCTAGGAATTTTTTTTGAAATTACTACGTTCCCCAACAGCAAGCGCCTTGCCGGGGACGACTGCGACGCCACGGCAAGAACCTTGCCGGGCCCCCCCAGCAAGACCCTTGCCAAGGACATTAGCGTGGCCAGTGCCAGACCCGCACCAGCCAAGACTCCACCACCGTCCCCAAGCAGCTGCTAGCTCAACCAGCTGGGCAGGCACCTGCATGGCGACGGGCGGCCTCTACGCCAACTCAGCAAACACCTGTGTGGTGGCATGCAGATCTTCGTGAAGGCTCCACCACCGTGCCACCTCAGCTGCCTGCCTGCCTACATGGTACCGCACGCACCGTTGGCCTGGGCGCGTGTCGAAGCGAGGCGGAGCGGCGACGGACGGGATGGGCCTCGTTCCCGTCCCCGATAAAGCTAAGGGACACCTAAGCAATGCATTAAATGCGTCTTGTCCTGTAATACGGGCGATAAGCTCGCAACACTGTAGACCTTTCCACCTCCTGTGTGCCATTGTGGCAACCCCTTTCGACTATAAAAGGAGGCCCATGGCATAGTGGAGGGGGATTCGGCTCTTTTGGGCAGGTTACACCCCGTAGCTAGCTCAAGAACACAAGAACACTCAATACATCCACCAAAGCAGGACTATGGTATTACGCATCCTCGCGGCCCGAACCTGGGTAAACGATCCGTGTGCTCCCTATTAGATCTACTGTTCTCATGACCCCGCGCCCCACCAACCGTAGTAGGGATTCTTGTGATCCCATAGGTGTCGTTTCCCCGACAATCACCCTTGAGGTGAGTATGTTGGGAGGCGAAACTATAAGCCCCTATCTTTCGATGTGTTCGGTTGAAACATTTTGCTCGTGTGTATGCGATGAGTGTTAACAATCATATAGGACTATATGATGGTTGAGTATGTGGACTTGCCTAAAGGCTCCGATACGTGACCCTTCCTGAAATGATGATGAATTGTAGTTGCAAAGTTGACTGAGAACATAGTTACTTTGGCTTCCAATAGAGATTATGCTTTATACTTCGATGATGTGATGAATTGTTACTTATTCATGAGAGGTCTATGATAAAAGTTTTATGTTTAAGTTTGTTGCTTAATAATTCACATGATGCTTCTATGTCCGTACTTTTTTTATCGACACATCTCTCTCTAAGCATGTGGACATGTTTCTCGATTTTGGTTTTCGCTTGAGGACAAGCAGGGTCTAAGCTTGGGGGAGTTGATATGTCTATTTTGCATCATGTTTACCTACTGTTATTTATGATGTTTTTATCCATAATAATGCTTTTTGGAGTAATTCTACTGCCTTTTCTCTCATAATATGCAAGTGATACGTCTCCAACGTATCTATAATTTATGAAGTATTCATGCTGTTTTATTATCATTCTTGGATGTTTTAAAAACATTTTATAGCAACTTTATATCATTTTTTGGGACTAACCTACTGACCTAGTGCCCAGTGCCAGTTGCTGTTTTTGCTTGTTTTTTACATCGCAGGAAATCAATATCAACGGAGTCCAAACACCGCGGAATTCCACGGAGATTTTTTTATGGACTAGAAGACATCCATTGGGCCAAAGAAGCACCTGGGGGTGCCCCGAGGGGGCACAACCCACCAGGGCGCGCCAGGCCCCCTGACGTGCCTAGGTGGGTTGCGCCCACCTCGGTGGCCTCCCGCAGCCCCTCTTTGCACTATAAATTCCCAAATATTCCGAAACCCATCGGGGTTAACCTAGATCAGAAGTTCCACTACCGCAAGGCTCTGTATCCACCGAAAACCAATATAGACCCTTTCCGACACCCTGCCGGAGGGGGGAATAATCTCCGATGGCCATCTTCATCATCCCGGCGGCCACCACGATGAGGAGGGAGTCACTACAGGAAACAGATAATTGCCGTCAGGGGGCATCTTAGCCGTCAGCTTTTCGTCGAGCATATGGCAAAGAAAGGGTTTGCTGGCAACAACAGACGACAAAGAAAAACTGACGGGAAAACAGACTTTGCCGTCTGCGAGAAAAATCACAGACGGCAAAGAGCTCACTTTGTCGTCTGCAACAAAAATCACAGGCGGCGAAGATTTTATGCCGTATATATTTTTTTTAGGAGACGACGAAGATTATTTGCCCTCTGTATTTTATTTTGCACACGGCAAAGTGAGCTATTTGCCGTCTGTATTTTTTTCGCAGACGGCAAAGAGGAAGCACATCATGCGGATCGATCATATGGATCGATGACTTGGCAACATCTTATACACACATCTGCACCCACCAGTCCATCCACACCCCACCCACCCATGATGCACGCGCCCCCAGGGCAGCGCCCCACACGCCCCACGTCCTTTCTCCCTTATCCCTACCCCCACCGCACGTCTCTCTCTCCCAAATCGAGCACGCCCCCGGTCATGGCCTCGCCCCCAACCACTTTGCGGCTACCTCCCCCGTCGCTACTATAGGCCCGCCGGCGGCCGCGGCCACCTCCCCCGTCGCCACCGTAGGCCCCGCCGGCGCCCGCCCCACCTTGCTAGCCGCCATGTCGTCGGCCGGCCCCGGCCACGTTGGCCATCATCTCACCCGCCGGCCCCGGCCTGGTCACCTTCGGTGGCCTCCGCACCCCGGCGCTTGTCACCCTCGGCAGTCTTCGTGCCCCGTTGCCCCCGGCGGCCCCGGCCCCGTCACCCCCGCTGGCCTCCACCCCGGGCACCGGCCGCGGCCTCAAGGCCGCGTGCTCTGCCTCACGAGCTCCACCACAACAGCAGCCGGGACTCCGCCTCGCGAGCACCGCCCATCCATGACCTCCCTTGTGTGCCTCCCGAGTGTGGCTGGGATGGAGCCGCGCGGCTGAGCAGATCCAGATGGCGGCGCGTGGCTGAGCGGCTCCAGACGGTGGCGCGACGAGCAGGATCGGGAGGCGGCGTGACGAGCAGGACAGGGAGGCGGCGCGACGAGCAGGACGGGGAGGCAGAGTGGCGCGGCGGGCGTCGGGCGTCGGGCTGGAAGTTTGGGCGAGCAGCCCACTGCAGCGAAGAAGAAGGACCCGATTGCTTTTCCATTTTAAGTTTTAAGGTCCTTTGTGTAAATTAGGGTCCTTTGTGTAAATTTGAAGTACTATTCTCTAACTTTAGTTCTAGTGTTGTTTACACTTTGTACTCACTAATGATGAATGAAAGGCAGTTGGTACGAACAGGCGAAAAATATTAGATATGGCACTGCACTTTCATGCGTTGACCGCATCGTTCGGGGCAGCAACGCGGCTGTGTTTTTTTAATTTGACCCCATTCTTTGTCGTCTGTGATATGCGAGGCTGAAGGCAAAGACGCAAATAGCTGACGGCAAATATGTAGTCTAGTTGACGGCAAAACTACTTTTCTTTGCCGTATGTGTTTTATAAGGAAGACGGCGAAGAAGTTTCGGCTGATGGCAAATTCTTTGCCGTCTGTCAGATAAAAAGCTGACGGCAAAGTACTCTTTGCCGACTTATCTTTGCCGTCTGACTTTGCCGTCTGCTTCCTGACGGCAAAATATTTGCCGTCTGGATTTAGGTCTTTGCCGTCTGTGATCCACAGACGGCAAATTTCCTGTTTCCTGTAGTGAGTAGTCCACCCTCGAGGCTGAGGGTTTGTACCAGTAGCTACGTGTTTAATCTCTCTCTCCCTCTCGTGATCTATATCACAGGCTTTGTTAATATAGATGGATCATATGATGTTTCTCCCCTCTATACTCTTGTTGTGATGAATTGAGTCTTTACCCTTTGAAGTTTTGTCTTTTCGGATTGAATATTCAGAGATGAGAACACATGATGTATGTCTTGCGGTATGAATACTTGAGGTGATAATGGGGTATCATATTGATTCACTTGATGTATGCTATGGCACTCAACTTGCGGATTCCCGAGGTGACGTTGGGGTAATCTTTGCATAGGGGTTGATGCATGTTATTCTTATCTTTTCTCCGATAGGAACTTTGGGGTCTCTTTGTAGTTCTTTGTGTGGATTGAGTATTATGAATATGAATTTGCTTTGGTGCTACTTTAGTACGAACTCTTGATTAGATCATCGGAAAGAATAGCTTGCATTATTTTAGTACGAACTCGAGGATAGATCGAACGGAAATAATAGCTTTGAGGTGGTTTCATACCCTACAAACAATTTATCTCTTTTGTTCTCCGCTAATAGGAACTCGGGAGTGATTCTTTATTGCACTTTGTGGGATAATCATATGATCCAACTATGTTAGCATTGGTGAGAGGTTGCACTAGCGAAAGTACGAACCCTAGGCCTCATTTTCAAGCATTGCAATACCGTTTTTGTGCCCGTTTACTAGTTGCTACCTTGCTATTTTTATTTATTCAGATTATAAAAATATATTTCTACCATCAATATTACACTGTTGTCAGCATCTCTTCATCGAACTAGTGCACCTATACAGTTTGCCATTGTATTGGGTGTGTTGGGGACACAAGAGATTTCTTGTATTTGGTTGCAGGGTCGTTTGAGAGAGACCATATTCATCCTATACCTCTCACGGATTGATAAACGTTAGGTCATCCACTTGAGGGAAAATTGATACTGTCCTACAAAACTCTGCGCTTGGAGGCCCAACACGTGTCTACAAGAATAACGTTGCGTAGTAGACATCAAGCTCTTTTCTGGCGCCGTTGCTGGGGAGGTGAGTGCTTGAAGGTATATCTTTAGATCTTGCAATTGAATCTTTTAATTTCTTGTTTTATCACTAGTTTGGTTTATAAAAGAAAACTACATAAAAATGGAATTTAGGTTGCATCATATTATTGATCATCTTTATAATATCTTTCTTGAAAATGATGGTTCGGAAAATTGTGCTAAATTGCTAGAAGAAGAAGTCAATAAAATGCTTGGCACAAAATATTTGAATGGTGAGCATGATTGCAATGTTGTTAGTGTGAATTCTTTGAATATCCAAAATGCTAATGATGGTTGCACAATTCATGACAAAAATGTCTCTTATAAGCATGTCACTTTTTGCGGAGTGAATTGGGAGTGCCTTTGCACACTAAAAAGGGAAGGTAGATTTTGTAATAAGCATAAATATTTAGAAACTAAAAGGTTGCAAGAGAGGCTAGATGATTGTGCTGAAAGATGTAAATTTTTTCACCATCCTTGTGAACTTTGCAATGAGCTTGGTCATTTAAATGTCCAATGCAAATTATTTCATGATCAAATCGTGTCAAAAAATTGTGATAACTTCATTACCCTTGAGCATCATAAAGAGCTAGTCTTCTTGTGGGGTATGAAGAAATGAAACGTATAACTAAGGGTTTTCCAAATCCCGAGAGATTTCTTGATTTTGATCTAGAAGAAATTTATATGTTTTGTGCGGTAAATTGTATTGAGAATCCTTATATTGTCAACTACCTAAAGATAAGAAACAAATGGAATATGAAGAGAGTAGTAATGAGAGGGAAAATGTTTCCCAATACCCTCCTAGTGTTTATTATGATGAATCAGGTAACGAGGAAGAGCTTCCTATCCAACCAATCTCATCAATAAGAAGCTTGAAAAGATTAATTAAACCCACACATGATGTGGTGAAGAACAAGAAAAGAAGATAGAATAGAGGTAAAAGGTATCTCTCCCAAATAATGTTGCTCCTATTATTGTTGTGCCTCATGAAAATGAATCAAAAATGATCGTGGAAGATTATGCACTTGATGATGATTTCGTTATGCCTATTGCTTGTTGTGAAGATTATGATTGGGAGGATAATGATTGTAACATCCCAAAATTCTAAATTTTGGAATGTTATATTAAATAAATAGTTTTGATTATTGTTTGCTTGTTGTGTGATTGATTGTGTGAAATTGAGTGGAATTTGAAACTTCTTGAAAGTTGAATGCGAGGGAATGAAATGACTTTCCCAAACTTTCACTTTGCATCCTGTCTTCCATGAAATCAAACTCATTTCATCAAAAAACCCTAGAGTGAAGATGATATGACTTCTTCCATTTTAAATGAGAAGGGTTTGAAAAGATTTGGAATCCATCTGAAAATATTTCAAATTCGAAACTTTATGCAACTCAATGATTTTCATGAGAGAAGATAAAATGACTTCTTCAATTATATGAAATATGAGTTGGAATTTACAAAGAATCAAATTGAAAGTCCCTTTGAAGGTATTTTGAAAACCATTTTAAATTTAGAGTTATTTGGTTTTTATTCAAATTATTTTTCTCCAAAAATATAATATACAGAAAATAGGGTAAAATGATTCCCTACAAAACAAAAATGGAGAAAAATGTATTTGAAATCATTTTGGTATTTTAAAATAATTTTATTTGCATTTTTATTGCAACAGCAGCACAGTTTGACTTTTGTGAATTGTTGTAGATTTTATTTGCCTCTGAAATTATGTTCATGTTTTAGATATTCTTTTTCGGAAAATTTTGATATATAATATGCCTATATATAATTTTGTTTATTTTTACTTTCTTTTAGTTTTTAAAAATTGTTTTATATGGGTTTTAGTCAGATTAGTATTTCTGCTATAATATGAGCTAGAATTAATATTTTTTGGTGATTCTTTTTGCCACTGCTTTTTTTTACCTGGCCTAGCAGTAGGATTAATTTGGGTATTTATAGATTTCATTAAAATTACTTTTTCACGAAAACAACACTGCGCTAGTTATTTTTAACTTGCTGCTGTTTTGTGTTGTTTTAATTATTTTTAAATTTATTTTCACCTCTGTTATATTTTATTTCAGATTTTTTCTGTCTTTATAGAGGGTGAACTTTTATTTACAGAAAAATAAAATGTTTTATTTCTTTTTCTTACTAGTTTTGTTTTAAGCATAATTAGAGTTTTAATGCTTTTTTATGTGTTTCCTCTTGCTAGTAAAACTTTATGAAAAATACTTTCTGTTCTTAGTTGATTTAATTTTTATTTTTTGTTAAAATTATTAGTTTAGTATTTCCTTTGTTAAGTTTTACTTAGGACAAAACTATTTTTGTAGTTAAGGCAAAAGGTTTTCCTAGTAGGTTCTTTATAGTTTTCCCCTATTAGTTCTTTCGATGTGTTATTTGTTTTGTATTGGGTTTTCTTATTAACATTTTTTATTGTTAGATTTGCTTGCTAGCACGCTTGCTTATGTGAATGTCATGTTTGTTATTATAGATTTCATGGGAGAGTTGCTTTAGTCCTATCAAGTTATTTCTGAGAGCGTTGTTATCTTCATCAACTTACCAGGCAAGTTCACTTTGACCATGTTTTTCATACCTATGTTTTATTTGCATGTAGTAGCACCCTTTCAATAATCCCTCCAGTAGTGATATTGATTTCTTGTAGTTGAGTAGAATGCATGAGGTAGGAACCCATCGCCCTGTTATCAAGCCCGGGACGTTATATAGTTTTAATGCTATGCTATAGTAGACAGGGTTTGGTATGAGTGCACGAGAGTGGTGTGAAGAAGGAGGACTCTACGTCAATGGCGACAACTTCATGATGGCATCGGCAAGGACTGCATCTTCAGGACTCCAAGACCTCAAGATTCGAGACTCGAGACAAGAATTCAATACACACTACTGGGTGAAGGACGGTTGACGGGCACCCTGGAGAAACCAGTGGATGGCCGGGATGCATGGAGAAGCGCCATGACATCTTGCGGAAAGCTTCACCCAGACTCAAAGAGACGGAAGAATACTTCATGCCCGAAAGCTTACCTATGCAACCGAAAGTCACTATGGGCTCTGGCTTGGTTGAACTTAGTGGTGACTCTGGCTGGGACGGTGCTAGCAGATGTAGAACTAAGGTAGGGTTGGATGAGCACAGGACAGTGGTCAGGGGAACTCTTCGGAAGACCATGTTTCGATCATCCTGTTCTCAAACATCATGAAGTGCGAGGACGAAAAGGGAGGGATCGAATCTTGCGGGTAAAGTGTACACTCTGCAGAGGGTTAAAACCTAATCGATTAGTCGTGTCCCCGGTTACGATAACTTGAGCCTCTGGACTTGGATCTATCTCGAAACTCTCAACACCGGACTGATAACTTAATTATGGGAAACTTATCATGATTTGGTCTATGAGACATCGGTTGGCGGAACCATGTCATGATAGTAACTCCATAGTACAGACTCCGGTTATTTCCTTTGTTGTAGGGAAAATAAAACCAGCTTTTATGCAAAAATTCAGACCCAGAGCCATAAAGCCATATTGCATATAGTATAGTTTATCATCTGTTTTTCTTACAGTGATCTTGCCGGTACATTCAATGTACTGACCTACACGGTGCAACGTATCATGTTGCTGGATTTTATACGACGAGTGAGTTTTGTTGATTGGGTTACGGTCTACACTCGACCTGCCGACGGCGTTGATGGGACTCCACACCCGATTGTTTGTTTCCGCTGAGACTTATGAGGTATATATCAGTTTAACGTTATTTATACATGTGATTGCACTTTGATATATACATTGATGTACTATTTGTGCTAGCATACTGATCCAAGGATGTCACAGATACACAGAGACTTGACCGTCTGAGGTCGGGTCGCTACAGATATGGTATCAGAGCACATGTGACTGTAGGACGTGACTCTAGAAATCGGAAAGCCCCTAGGATAGGATGTCTCTAAAACTTTATTTTCAAAAGGACCCTTTACTTCTCGTCTTTTCTGATTTTATGAAGTAGTCCCTCTTACCTCAAATAGCTGGAGTATACCATTTTCCCTTTTGATCACACAGAGGATTAACTAAAGTCGCTCCAAGAAGTACAAGATACCGGACTACTGATGGCCATTTTAGAGTAAAGAAGATTTCACCATACATTTCAGAGAAAGAAGCTACAACCATTGAAGACTCTGAAGACTCGATGAAATTGAAGACCCTGAAGAACTCCAAATACTTATTTGACCTTTAGGAGACCAAACCCCCTGCTATATACTTACGTTAGATGCGACAATGTGTGAGCTTTCATTTATTTGATGTTTTTCCGACAACCACAAATAAAACCCGTTTCTTCAAAACTATTGTTTGTATTGTGTGTATCTTCCTCCATTCTTCTTTCTTATCTCATCCCAAAACATTTGGACCCAATAGATGAGGAAGGAAGATGGACTGGTGTTCTCTGGACCGACGATTCAGTTGGAGGCAGAGCTATGGATTCAAAACATGGAGGATCACTTCGGGAAAAATATGATTCCAAGTAAGTATGAAGTTCAATACGCTCTTCAGTGCTTTTACAGAAAGTGCTGCAACCTGGTGGAAAATGCATCAAGCCATACAGGGATATAACGGAGCAAAAACTTGGGAGGAATTCAAGAAGACCCTATAGAGATCACGTCTCATCCGGAAGCATTTTGATAACCCAAAGAAAAAAACCTTGTGCCTGGAGGATTTGCGGAGAAATAGGACACACCCAGGAGAGACACAAGGATGGATCCCCCCATTGTGAGGAAAAACACTCAGGCGAAGTATGCCCGACTGGGCGGGTTACTTGTTTCCTCTGTGAAGGAACTACACACTACCCTGCTCAGTGTCACCTTTACTCCGAGGTACAAGAAATTACCAAGAAGCAGAAAGAAGCCCTCAGGGAAAGTTTAGAAGAATCCGTAATGAAGGAAGTTATTGAAGACCCTGATGGAGAAGGCCTAAACAAACTTTATGCTCATGCTTGTTATTCTTGTGGAGAAGAAGGACATTATTCCCAGTATTGCACAAATGAAAGAGAAGAGTATCATGGAGACTTTCCGACAACAGAAGCGAAGTTTGACCCTCGGGAAATAGAAGCTCTGATCATTACGGATAAATCCAGGAAGAGAAAACGAAGGCATCCCCAAAACAACCCAATTTTTGTGAAAAAGGACCTGAGTCATATCACTTGGTACAGCTGCAAGGATGTAGGTCATTACGGTGATAAATGTCCAGAGAAGCCAAGACCCAAGGAGCAGACCCAATCCTCAAGAAGCCTCGAGACTTGTTGGAAGTCATTTGTTTTTGCTGCAAGGAAGCAGGACATTATGCTACTAAATGTCCCGACAAGATGAAAGTTGAAGCTGAGTAATTGGAATTTTGATATTGGTAATAAGTGTAGTATGAAGCAATTGTTTCCATAAGAATATGGAGTTAAATTTATGTAATGAAAGTCTCGGATATTGTAATAAATTCATGAAACAATAAAGTTAATGTGACATGTTTTCATATGTTGAATTGTATGAGTTGTTACTCTATGAACGCAGATTTGGACCATTTTCGAGGATATGAGAAATATGGTCTATGGATGAAATTGTGCATTGCACTTTATGGGTGGTAGTACCCTATGAGAACACCAGATCTATGGAAATGAAAAATGTATTCCGCAGAGGAGTTTTGTTTTCGGTATGATGGATATGAAGGAATGAAGTATTATTGGATTTAAATGGAGGTGCAATGTTGTAATATGGAACAATTGTAACTCCCAGGATGAGTTAAAGCTGTGCAAGTATTGAAGTGGGCCCATAACCCACAGGTCCAGGAAATTAAAAAGGATCAAGAACTCCCGGGAAGAAGAAATATGGGAAGAAGCTATGATTTGATCAGCAGACGTTTCGTAGGAGGTTACACAAAAACCGAGAGTCATGAAGAAACGATAGATGTTTTGTTTGGCTTGCAAAACCAAAGGATATACCTGAACCCAGTTCGAGGACAAGAGAAATTCTGCAATGCTTGTGAGAATGCCCGAGTGTTAGAAATGCGAGATTCGCTAAACCTTATACAAGGTAATGATTCGGGTGCGGAATGGATTGATCACCATGCTGACTTACTATTATTATTCGCCTTTGCTATATGGGGTGGTAAATCTGGAGTGACTTACCCATCATGGAGAGACTATGATATCAAACCTTGTTTAAACCTTAGAATGGCATGTTAACAAAACCCTAGTACCAGGCAGTTGTTGCTAATCGTAGGTTGTACGGTGAGATTTAGCCCAAACCCATTTTATGCAGGAAAATCATTAATGGTTGACCACCATGAGGTTTTGATAGTCATATAGTACTGGCGATAGACCTGTCAGATAAGAAGACCCAGTCTCGGAAGAACCTTACCATGATGAAAGGACACAGGAGATTGAGGAAAAGGTTATCCCTTCACCGGAAGAACCCAGAGTAGGAGTTATCCCTAGGATATGAGAAGACCGACACCGTCAACCCTAAGGAATGGAGTACATGAGTTTTTTTGGAACCATAACCCTGCTTTTAAGAGTGGTAGCACACTAGACCATTCTGATCAATGGAATTGCTGGAAGACCCCCCAAACCCTAACCTTTTCTTCCTAGCCTCTTCGAATCTCGAGGACGAGATTCATTTTAAGTGTGGTAGGTTTGTAACATCCCAAAATTCTAAATTTTGGAATGTTATATTAAATAAATAGTTTTGATTGTTGTTTGTTTATTGTGTGATTGATTGTGTAAAATTGAGTGGAATTTGAAACTTTTTGAAAGTTGAATGCGAGGGAATGAAATGACTTTCCCAAACTTTCACTTTGCATCTTGACCTCCATGAAATCAAACTCATTTCATCACAAAACCCTAGAGTGAAGATGATATGACTTCTTTCATTTGAAATGAAAAGTGTTTGAAAAGATTTGAATTCCATCTGAAAATATTTCAAATTCGAAACTTTATGTAACTCAATGATTTTCATAAGAGAAGATAAAATGACTTCTTCAATTATATGAAATATGAGTTGGAAGTTACAAAGAGTCAAATTGAAAGTTCCTTTGAAGGTATTTTGAAAACCACTTTCAATTTAGAGTTATTTGGTTTTTATTCAAATTATTTTTCTCCAAAAATATAATATATGGAAAATAGGGTAAAATGATTCCCTACAATAGAAAAATGGAGAAAAATGTATTTGAAATCATTTTGGTATTTTAAAATAATTTCATTTGCATTTTTATTGCAACAGCAGCACTGTTTGACTTTTGTGAATTGTTGTAGATTTTATTTGCCTCTGAAATTATGTTCATGTTTTAGAAATTCTTTTTCGGAAAATTTTGGTATATAGTATGCCTATATATAATTTTGTTTATATTTACTTTGTTTTAGTTTTTAAAAACTGTTTTATATGGGTTTTAGTTAGATTAGTATTTCTGCTATAATATGAGCTAGAATTAATTTTTTTAGGTGATTCTTTTTGCCACTACTTTTTTTTGACATGGCCTAGCAGTAGGATTAATTTGAGTATTTTTAGATTTTATTAAAATTATTTTTTCACGAAAACAATACTGCGCTAGTTATTTTTAACATGCTCATGTTTTCTGTTGGTTTAATTATTTTAAAATTTATTTCACCTTTGTTGTATTTTATTTTCGATTTTTTCTATATGTATAGAGGGTGAACTTTTACTTACAGAAAAATAAAATGTTTTATTTCTTTTTCTTACTAGTTTTGTTTTAAGCATATTTAGAGTTTTAATTTAGCTTTTTATGTGTTTCCTTTTGCTAGTAAAACTTTATGAAAAATACTTTCTGTTTTCTTAGTTGATTTAAATTTTATTTTCTGTTAAAATTATTAGTTTCATATTTCCTTTGTTAAGTTTTACTTAGGACAAAACTATTTTTGTAGTTAAGGCAAAAGGTTTTCCTGGTAGGTTCTTTATAGTTTTCCCCTATTAGTTCTTTCGATGTGTTATTTGATTTGTATTGGCTTTTCATATTGAGTTTTTTTATTGTTAGATTTGCTTGCTAGAATGTTTGCTTATGTGAATGTCATGTTTGTTATTATAGATTTCATCGGAGAGTTGCGTATAGTCCTATCAAGTTATTTTCGAGAGCACTGTTATCTTCATCAACTTGCCAGGCAAGTTCACTTTGACCATGTTTTTCATACCTATGTTTTATTTGCATGTAGTAGCACCCTTTCAATAATCCCTCAAGTAGTGATATTGATTTCTTGTAGTTGAGTAGAATGCATGAGGTAGGAATCCATCTCCCTGTTATCAAGCCCGGGACGTTATATAGTTTTAATGCTACGCTATAGTAGATGGGGTTTGGTATGAGTGCACGAGAGTGTGTGAAGAAGGAGGACCCTACGTCAATGGCGACAACTTCATGATGGCATCGGCAATGACTGCATCTTCAGGACTCCAAGACCTCAAGATTTCGAGACTCGGGACAAGAATCCAATACACACTACTGGGTGAAGGACGGTTGACGGGCACCCTAGAGAAAACAGTGGATGGCCGGGATGCATGGAGAAGCGCCATGACATCTTGCGGAAAGCTTCATCCAGACTCAAAGAGACGGAAGAATACTTCATGCCTGGAAGCTTACTAGTGCAATCGGAAGTCACTATGGGCTCTGGCTTGGTTGACCTTAGTGGTGACTCTCGCTGGGACGGTGCTAGCAGATGTAGAACTACGGTTGGGTTGGATGAGCACCGGACAGTGGTCAGGGGAACTCTTCGGAAGACAATGTTTCGATCATCCTGTTTTCAAACATCATGAAGTGCGAGGACGAAAAGGGAGGGATCAAATCTTGCGGGTAAAGTGTAGAAACCTCTGCAGAGGGTTAAAACCTAATCGATTAGCCGTGTCCCCAGTTACGGACAACTCGAGCCTTTGGACTTGGATCTATCTCGAAACTCTGAACACCGGACTGATAACTTAATTATGGGCAACTTATCATGATTTGGGCTATGAGACATCGGTTGGCGGAACCATGTCATGATAGAAACTCCATAGTACAAACTCCGGTTATTTCCGTTGATGTAGGGAAAATAAAACCAGCTTTTATGCAAAAACTCGGACCCAGAGCCACAAAGCCATATTGCATATAATATAGTTTATCATCTATTTTTCTTACAGTGATCTTGCCGATACATTCAATGTACTGACCTACACGGCTGCAACGTATCATGTTGCAGGATTTTATACGACAAGTGAGTTTCGTTGATTGGGTTACGGTCTACACTCAACCTACCGATGGTGTTTATGGGACTCCATACCCGATTGTTTGTTTCCGCTGAGACTTATGAGGTATTTATCAGTTTTACGTTATTTATACATGTGATTGCACTTTGATATATTCATTGATGTACTGTGTGTGCTAGCATACTGATCCATGGATGGCACAGATACACAGAGACTTGACCGTCTGAGGTCGGGTCGCTACAATGATGCTTCTTATAATCTTGGAAATCTTTTTGGCACTAACTTGGGAAATTATGATGATATCAATTGTTATACCGTTGGTGCTATTCATACTATTAATGATGAGACTGATTATGCTTACGATATGCCAAGCCACAAGCTTGGGGATGCTATGTTTGATGAGAATGACATGTCTGAGAATTTATTTGCTGCAATTAATGCTTATCCCAAGCTTGGGGATGCTATGTTTAATGTTTGATCTTTTTAGTCCCCCTACTCGGAATGATCAAACTTGCTATGATGGTTGCATGCATCCTATCTATGATGAGAGCAAAGTTGCTACTTATGATTATTATTTTTATGATACTTATGTTATAAAAAGTAATGATAATTATTGTCATAATTTTGAATATCCTTTTACTGAACATTACTCTCTCAATGTGGGAACAATTTTTAGTATTCAAGTCTCATACGATACTCCCAGTATTGTGAATGAGAATAAAATTGCTTATGTGGAGAGTAATAAATTTTCTATGCTTGTGGATCATGAAAATAATGCTTTATGTAAACTTTATATTGATGAATCTATTCATGATGCTACTGAAAATTATTATGAGAGAGGAACTTATGATGCATGATGCTCTCTTTATGTTTCAATTCTTATCTTTTATGTGAGCATCATTGAAATCATCATGCCTCGCTTAAAAGGCATTAAAGAAAAGCGCATGTTGGGAGACAACTCAACACTTTTACTTACTGTTTTTTTGTGTTAATATTATTATGCTACTGTATTGATCATGTTTTATTGCTTTTGTTTCAATAAAGTGCCAAGTAAAGCCTTTGGGATCATGTGGGTGATAGTTTATTTGACCCTGTTGAAAAACAAAAACTTTCGCACTCATGAAAATAAGTCTCATTTTTAACAGAAGAGTGCTTTTGAGTTGATTCTTTTTGCAGGAGTTTAATATACAAATTGCTCACATGGTTATAACTTTTTCATAATTTTTTGAGTAGCAGAAGTATGGTTTTAGTACATATTACTACAGACTGTTCTGTTTTTGACAGATTCTGTTTTCAACACATAGTTTGCTTGTTTTCTAGCTTCTATTGCTTATATTGCTCAATATAAATTAATGATATGCTACAGTAGGCATTGTGTGAGAACAATTATGAATCTTGTCTTTGACAGTACCAAAAGTGAAATGGTTTTCTCTTTATCACACTAACCTATCTCACGAAGTTTCGTTAAGTTTTGTGTGATTGAAGTTTTCATGTTTTGGGTGAGATATCGATATGAGGAGAATAATGAGTGACAAGACCCTAAGCTTGGGGATGCCCAAGGCACCCCAAGATAATAATCAAGGAATATCCAAGCCACTAAGCTTGGGGATGCCCCGGAAGGCATCCCCTCTTTCGTCTCCAACATTATCGGTAACCTCACTTGGAGTTATGTTTTCATTCATCACATGATATGTGTTTTGCTTGGAGAGTTAATTTATTTTGTTAAAGATTTACTTTCTGTTATTTATAATAATGTTTTTCATATTTTATCTCAATAAAAGTGGCATTGATAACCTTTGCCATGCTTATCTTGCAAGTATACATGTTGCTGTTTGAAAACAGAAAGTTTATCAATGTTGCAAAACTTCTCGGGGAAAGCCAGAATGTGATAAAATGTTGAAATTGTTTGAATAATAAGCTTTGATGAATTTTCTATAGTTTGCTAGAATTTCATAATGTTTGTAGTTGAGTAAGTATTGATACTCTTGCATTCTTTACAGACTGTACTGTTTTCGCAGATTGCTGTTATGTTTGCTTGTTCAATGATTCTATTTGAAGATAGGAGTATTAAATATGCAGAGGCATTTAGTATGCAATGTTGAATAATAATTTTAGTGATTTTCTATAGTGGATAATTATAAGGTTTTTGCATTGGTTTATACTAACTTATCTCACGAGTTCTTGTTGAGGTTTGTGTGGATGAAGCTTTTGAGATTTAGGAAAACCGTGATATGAGAAGAATCAAGGAGACACAAAAGCTCAAGATTTGGGATGCCCAAGGCATCCAAATATAATATTTCAAGAAGTATCGAGCATCTAAGCTTGGGGATGCCCCGGTAGGCATCCCACCTTTTTTTTCTTCAACATTTATCGGTTAGTATCGGTTGAGCCTAAGTTTTTGCTTCTTCACATGATGTGTGCTATCCTTGGATTGCCATTTTATTTTGTTTTGCTTGCTGTTTTAATAAAATATTGAGATCTAAAAGTAAAAAAATAGAGTCCTCAAATAGTTGCCAAGGAGGCTAAGTAAGCGGCGTTCACATCCCATCAACGAAGCTCTTTTCTTTGGAATTGCTCTTGTGCTTCACTTATATCCTATGAGTAAATTGTTGATAAATTGAATGTCATGAAGTTGAAATCATATCATGCCTAGTGGTAGCTTCACATTGGGTTTAGAAAGTGAAATCTTTTGAGGCTTGATAATCACAATATTGGTCATACAAGCAATTCATGAATAATTAGTATAAGGAAGAGAACTTTCACATATAAATACACTATCATGGAAATCTTTTGCGATTGTGAGCCCCCATCAAAATAATATATGGCAAAATTGTTGACATTGTACAAGGAAGACAACCTAATGATTTATGTTTGTTCATATTCACATAGAAGTTATATTGTCATAGATCCTTCAACATGTGGTGCTTGCCCCCCATCTTTGCTAGCCAAAAAAATTCTGCACCAAGTAGAGATACTACTTGTGTATCCAAAAACCCTTAAACCCAAATCTTATCTTCAAGAGTCCACCATACCCACCAAAGGATTGAGCAAGATCCTTCAAGTAAGTTGTCACCGGTGCAATAAGGCAACAAAAATTGCTTCTAAAAGTGTTAGATCATTTAGTGTAAGAGAAAATTGAGCGTTGTACGAACTTATGATGGCAAAGCAATAAAAGCGACAGACTGCATAATAAAGGTTGCTATCATAAGGGGCAATATGACATGACGTTCTTTTGCACTAAGGAGTTGAGCATACAAACAAATAAGCGCATGGCAACCTCTGCTTCCCTCTGCCAAGCGCATATCTTCTACTTTTCAGTATTTACTTTTATGCAAAGAGTCAAAGTTTTTCTCTCTATTCCTTTTTTTATTTGTTTTCTGTTTGGCAAGCATCATGTGGTGAGGAAAGATCTAGGCACATATGTCCAGTTGAATATGGGTAGCATGAGTTATTATTGTTGACATCACCCTTGAGTTGAATACGTTGGGAGGCAAAACAATAAGCCCCTATCTTTCTATGTGTCCGGTTGAAACATTTAGCTCATGTGTATGCGGTGAGTGTTAGTAATCATAGAAGACTATATGATGGTTCAGTATGTGGAGGTATTACTTAAACTTTGTTGAATAAGTTGAATTGCAATTGCTTGGTGACTAAGAACATAGGTTGTTGAGTTTCAAGAGAGTTCATTGTTTGAACCTTAACATGTGAATAGGTTGCTACTATAACATGAGAAGTTTTATAAGAAACAATTGCTGTTATGATGCTAGGAAAAGTGATTGAAATTGCCATTGATCAAAATTGTGCACTTTGCTAGCATTCACACTTCATAAATTATTTCTTTTATCATTTACCTACTCGAGGACGAGTAGAATTAAGCTTGGGGATGCTGATACATCTCCAACGTATCTATAATTTATGAAGTATTCATGCTGTTTTATTATCATTCTTGGATGTTTTACAATCATTCTATAGCAACTTTATATCATTTTTTGGGACTAACCTATTGACCCAGTGCCCAGTGCCAGTTGCTGTTTTTTGCTTGTTTTTTACATCGCAGGAAATCAATATCAAACGGAGTCCAAACACTGCGAAATTCCATGGAGATTTTTTAAGGGCCAGAAGACATCCATTGGGCCAAAGAAGCACCTGGGGGGTGCCCCTAGGGAGGCACAACCCACCAGGGCGCGCCAGGGGCCCCTGGATTGCGCAGGTGGGTTGTGCCCACCTCGGTGGCCTCCTGCACCCCCTCTTTGCACTATAAATTCCCAAATATTCTGAAACCCATCGGGGTTAACCTAGATCAGAAGTTCCGCCGCTGCAAGGCTCTGTATCCATCTAAAACCAATCTAGACCCTTTTTGGCACCCTGCCGGAGGGGGAAATCATCTCCGGTGGCCATCTTCATCATCTCGGCGGCCACCATGATGAGGAGGGAGTAGTCCACCCTCGGGGCTGAGGGTTTGTACCAGTAGCTATGTGTTTAATCTCTCTCTCCTGTGATCTATATATTGGGCTTTGTTAATATGGATGGATCATATGATGTTTCTCCCCTCTATACTCTTGTTGTGATGAATTGAGTCTTTACCCTTTGAAGTTTTGTTTTGTCGGATTGAATATTCAGAGATGAGAACACATTATGTATGTCTTTCGGATGAATACTTTAGGTGATAACGGGGTATCATATTGATTCACTTGATTTATGTTATGACAGTCAACTTGCGGATTCCCGAGGTGATGTTTTGGTAATCTTTGCATAGGGGTTGATGCATGTTTTTATTATCTTTTCTTAGATAGAAACTTTGGGGTCTCTTTGTAGTTCTTTGTGTGGATTGAGTATTATGAATATGAATTTGCTTTGGTGTTACTTTAGTACGAACTCTTGATTAGATCGATAGAATAGCTTGCGTTATTTTAGTACAAACTCTAGGACAGATCAAACGGAAGGAATAGCTTTGAGGTGGTTTCGTACCCTACAAACAATTTATATCTTTTGTTCTCCGCTAATAGGAACTCGGGAGTGATTCTTTATTGCACTTTGAGGGATAATCATATGATCCAACTATGTTAGCATTGTTGAAAGGTTGCACTAGCGAAAGTACGGACCCTAGGCCTCATTTTCAAGCATTGCAATACCGTTTTTGTGCCCGTTTACTAGTTGCTACCTTGTTGTTTCTATTTATTCAAATTGTAAAAATGTATTTCTACCATCAATATTACACTTTTATGACCATCTCTTCGCCGAACTAGTGCACCTATACAATTTGCCATTGTATTGGGTGTGTTGGGGACACAAGAGATTTCTTATATTTGGTTGCACGGTCGTTTGAGAGAGACCATCTTCATCCTACACCTCTCACGGATTGATAAACCTTAGGTTATCAACTTGAGGGAAAATTGCTACTGTCCTACAAAACTCTGTGCTTGGAGGCCCAACACGTGTCTACAAGAATAAAGTTGCGTATTAGACATCAACAAGGTACACACAAAGAGGGAGAACTCCGGCAGCTGGAAATCTTGACATGGAAAAGCTACGTCAGGCCACCTATTCTGCACAACTCCAAATGACCTGAAACTTCACAGGGAATTTTTATGGAATATATAAGAAATATTGGAGCTAGTAAGTACTAGAGGGGGCCCACCAGGGGGGCACAACCCACCTGGGCACGCCAGGGAGCCCAGGCACACCCTGGTCGGTTGTGCTCCCCTCGGCCCACCTCATGTGCCCATCTTTTGGTATATAAGTCATTTTGACCTAGAAAAAAAATTAAGGAGAAGACTTTCGGGACGGAGCGCCACCGTCTCGAGGCGGAACTTGGACAGGAGCACTTTTGCCCTCTCGCGGAGCGATTCTGCCGGGGGAACTTCCCTCCGGAGGGGGAAATCATCATCATCATCATCACCAACAAGTATCCCATATTGGGGAAGGCAATCTCCATAAACATCTTCAACAACACCATCTCCTCTCAAATCCTAGTTCATCTCTTGTGTTCAATATTTGTACTGGGACTATAGATTGGTGCTTGTGGGTGACTAGTAGTGTTGATTACATCTTGTAGTTGATTACTATAAGGTTTATTTGGTGGAAGATTATATGTTCAGATCCAATATGCTATTTAATAACCCTCTGATCTTGAGCATGTTTATCATTTGTGAGTAGTTACTTTTGTTCTTGAGGTCACGGGAGAAATCATGTTGCAAATAATCATGTGAACTTGATATGTGTTCGATATTTTGATAGTATGTATGTTTTGATTCCCTTAGTGGTGTCATGTGAACGTCGACTACATGACACTTCACCATATTTGGGCCTAAGGGAATGCATTGTGGAGTAGTTATTAGATGATTGGTTGCTAGAGTGACAGAAGCTTAAACCCTAGTTTATGCGCTATTCCGTAAGGGACCGATTGGATCCAAAAGTTTAATGCTATGGTTAGAATTTATTGTTAATACTTTTGTCGTAGTTGCGGATGCTTGCAAGGGGGTTAATCATAAGTAGGAGGTTTGTTCAAGTAAGAACAACACCTAAGCACCGGTCCACCCACATATCAAATTGTCAAAGTAGCGCACACAAATTGAACCAACATGATGAAAGTGACTAGATGAAATTCCCGTGTACCCTCAAGAACGCTTTGCTTATTATAAGAGACGGTTTTGGCCCGTCCTTTGCCTCAAAATGACTGGGCTACCTTGCTGCACTTTTGCTACTATTATCGTTACTTTCTCGTTACAAATTATCCTGCTATCAAACTACTCTGTTACTTACAATTTCAGCACTTGCAGACATTACCTTGCTGAAAACAACTTGTCATTTCCTTCTTCTCCTCGTTGGGTTTGACACTCTTACTTATCGAAAAGGCTACAATAGATCCCATATACTTGTGATCATCTGGTGGCTATGGAAATGGAAACGGTGGCGGCTAGGGTTGATGAGAGGGGATGAAGATGGATCTGTTCTGGCTTTGCTCGTGGATGTTCTGTTGACATTTCGGCATGGTCCCTTTGATAAATTTGTTCAGGTGGATGAGGATTGTCGGAATCCATGCCATATGGCTGCTCATACGAGCGCTTGCGGTCGTATGATACGTCTCAAACGTATCTATAATTTATGAAGTTTTCATGCTATTATATTATCATTCTTGGATGTTTTACAATCATTTTATAGCAACTTTATATCATTTTTTGGACCAGCCTATTGACCCAGTGCCCAGTGCCAGTTGTTGTTTTTTGCTTGTTTTTTACATCGCAGCAAATCAATATGAAACGGAGTCCAAACACCGCGAAACTTTTTGTGGATTTTGTATGGACCAGAAGACATCCAGTGGGCCAGAGAAGCACCTAGGGGTGACCCGAGGGGGGCACAACCCACCAGGGCACGCTTGGGGGCCCAGGCGCGCCGAGGTGGGTTGTGCCCACCTCGGTGGCCTCCCGCACCCCCTCTTTACCCTATAAATTTCCAGATATTCCAAAAAACCTCGGGGTTAACCTAGATCAGAAATTCCGCTGCTTCAGGCCTCTATAGCCACCGAAAACCAATCTAGACCCCGTTCCGGCACCCTGCCAGAGGGGGGAATCATCACCGGTGGCCATCTTCATCATCCCGGCAGCCACCACGATGAGGAGGGAGTAGTCCACGCTCGGGGCTGAGGGTTTGTTCCAGTAGCTATGTGTTTAATCTCTCTCTCTCTCTCTCTCTCTCTCTCTCTCTCTCTCTCTCTTGTGTTCTTGAGATTTCACGATCTTGATGTATCGCGGGCTTTGTTAATATAGTCGGATCATATGGTGTTTTCCCCTCTCTATCTTGTTGTGAATTGAGTTTTCTCTTTGAGATTTTGTTTTATCGCATTGAATACTTTTATGGATTTGAGAGCACTTGATATATGTGTTGCATATGAATACTCGTGGTGACAATGGGGTATCGTATTGATTCACTTGATGTATGTTTTGGCACTCAACTCAGGGATTCCCGAGATAACATTGGGGTAATCTACGCATAGGGGTTGATGCAGTTCTTGCCTTTGTTTCTCTGGTAGAAATCTTGGGGCATTCTTTGAGGTTCTTTGTGTTGGATTGGGTATAATGAATCTGAAATTATTTGGTGTTATTTTAGTATGAACTCTTGGATAGATCGATCGGAAAGAATAGCTTCGAGGTGGTTTCGTACCCTACAAATGATTTCTTCTTATGTTCTCTGCTAGATATGAACTTTGGAGTGATTCTTCGTTGCACGTTGAGGATGGTTATATGATCCAATTATATTAGCATTTTTGAGAGATTGCACTAGCAAAAGTACGGACCCTAGGCCTTGTTTCTAAGCATTGCAATACCATTTTTATGCCCGTTTATTGTTTGCTACTTTGCTGTTTTTATTTATTCAGATTATAAAAATATATTTCTACCATCAACATTACACTGTTTTCACCATCTCTTCGCCAAACTAGTGCACCTATTCAATTTGCAATTGTATTGGGTGTGTTGGGGACACAAGAGATTTCTTGTATTTGGTTTCAAGGTTGTTTGAGAGAGACCATCTTCATCCTACACCTCCCGTAGATTGATAAGCCTTAGGTCATCCACTTGAGGGAAAATTTCTACTGTCCTACAAAACTCTGCGCTTGGAGGCCCAACACGAGTCTACAAGAATAAAGTTGCGTAGTAGACATCAAACTCTTTTCTGGCGCAACTGCCGGGGAGGTGAGTGCTTGAAGGTATATCTTTAGATCTTGCAATCGAATCTTATAGTTTCTTGTTTATCACTAGTTTGGTTTATAAAAGAAAACTACAAAAAATGGAATTGAGGTTGCATCATATTATTGATCATCTTTATAATATCTTTCTTGAAAATGATGGATCGGAAAATTGTGATCAATTGTTAGAAGAAGTCAATAAAATGTTTGGCACAAAATATTTGAATGATGAACATGATTGCAATGTTGTTAGTATGAATTCTTTGAATATCCAAAATGCTAATGATAATTGCACAAGTTATGAAAAACTGTTTCTTATAAGCATGTCAATTTGCGTGGAGTGCATAAAGTTTGTGAAGACGTGCCTTATAGGGAAGATAGATTTTGCAATAGGCATAAAAATGATGAAACCAATTCTTTGCTCAAAGTGATAGATGAATTTGCTACAAAATTATGTTCTCTTTGTGTTATTACTTGTGAACTTTGGAATAAGGTTGGTAATGTTAATTTCCAATGCAAACTTTTTCATGATCAAATCATGGCCAAATATTGTAATGATTTGATCACCCTTGAACTTTATAATGAGATTTGTCTATTTTTGGGGAGTGAAGAATTGACATATAAAAATAGTTGGTTTAAAGTATTCATTCTCACGGATGACATTAAAACTAAACTAAAAAATATCCATATGTTTTGCATGGTAAATTGCAATGAGAATGCTTATATTGCCAACTATAGAAAGATGGGAAAACCAATAGAATATAAAAGGAGTACTAATGAAAGGGTAAAGATTTCCACTTTCCCTCCTATTGTCTCTCATGATGAAATAGGTTATGAGGAGGAGCTCCCTATTCAACTAATCTCATCAATAAGAAGCTTGAAAAAATTAATTAAACCCACACATGATGTTGTGAAGAAGAAGAAAATAAGAAGAAAGAATAGAGGTAAAAAGTTATCTCTCCCAAATAGCGTTGCTCCTATTATTGTTGTGCCTCATGAAAATGAATCAAAAGTAATTGTGGAGGATGATGCACTTGATGATGATATTGCTTCTATGTCTTATGGCACAATGTCTGAGAGCACTATTGATGATGATTTTGTTATGCCCATTGCTTGTTGTGATGATTATGATTGGGAAGATAATGATACTTCTTACAATCTTGGAAATCTTTTTGGCACCAACTTGGGAAATTATGATGATAGCAATTGTTATACCATTGGTGCTATTCATACTATTAATGATGAGAGTGATTATGCTTATGATATGCCAAGCCACAAGCTTGGGGATGCTAAGTTTGATGTTAATGACATATTTGAGAATTTATTTGCTGCAATTAATGTTTGTCCCAAGCTTGGGGATGCTATGCTTAATGAAGATGATCTTTTTAGTCCTCTTACTTTGAATGATCAAATTTGCTATGATGATTGCATGCCTCCCACTTATGATGATTATTGTGATGATACTTATGTTATTAAAAGTAGTGATAATTATTGTCATAATTTTGAATATACTTCTACTGAACATTACTCTTTTAATGTGGGAACAGTTTATAGTATTCGAGTTTCCTATGATACTCCCACTATTATGAATGGGAATAAAATTGCTTATATGGAGAGTAAAAATTTTCTATCCTTTTGGATCATGAAAAGAATGCTTTATGTGATGGTTATATTGATGAATTTACTCATGATGCTACTGAAAATTATTACGAGAGAGGAACTTATGATTCATGATGCTCTCTTTATGTTTCAATTCATATCTTTTATGTGATCATCATTGAAATCATCATGCCTAGCTAAAAGGCATAAAAGAAAAGCGCTTGTTGGGAGACAACCCAACACTTTTACCTACTGCTTTTGTGTGTTCACATGATTAGGCTACTATAGTAATCATGTTTTATTGCTTTTGTTTAAATAAATTGCCAAGTAAAGCCTTTGGGATAGTGTGGATGATAGTTGACTTGAATCTGTGCAAAAATAGAAACTTTTGCTTCCAGAAACATAATTGTTTAAATTCACTGGAGCGTCTAATTTTTTTGAGTTTGTTACAAATGATTGATATACAAATTGTCTACGTGGTCCTAATTTTTCAGAATTTCTGGAATTGCATAAGTATGACTAATATTCAGATCTTTACGTATTGTTCTGTTTTTGACAGATTCTGTTTTCAATGCATGGTTTGCTTGTTTTCTAGTTTCTATGGCGTATATTGCTCAATATAAATTGTGGAAATGATGAGGTACAGTAGGCATTGTGTTAGAACAATTATGAATCTTCTCTTTGACAGTACCAAAGTGAATGGTTTGTCTTTATCATACTAACCCATCTCATGAAGTTCTGTTAAGTTTTGTGTGATTGAAGTTTTCAAGTTTTGTGTGAGATATTGATATGAGGAGAATAAGGAGTGACCAGACCCTAAGCTTGGGTGTGCCCAAGGCACCTCAAGGTAATATTCAAGGAAGATCCAAGCAACTAAGCTTGGGGATGCCCCGAAAGGCATCCCCTCTTTCGTCTCCAACATTATTGGTAACCTCACTTGGAGCTATATTTTTATTCATCACATGATATGATTTTTGCTTGGAGCTTCATTCTATTTTATTTTTATTTGCTTGCTGATATTTAGAATAATGTTTTGTATCTTTTATTTCAATAAAAATGTCAAGGAAAGCCTTTACCATGCTTATTTTGCAAGTCTACATGTTGCTGTTTAAAAACAGAAAGTTTTATGTCATTGTCTGAATTCTTCTAGAAAGTCAGAACGTGATAAAATCTTGAAATGTTTACACAATACGCTATGGTAAATTATCTACAGTGTGGTAATTTTTTAGAATTGTTTGATCTAGGAAAGTATGAGGAAAATTGCACTCTTTATAGACTGTCCTGTTTACACAGATTGCTATTATGTTTGCATTGTATGCATATGTTTGCGTGTTTAATGATTCTATTTAAGGATAGGACTATTAAATATGCAGAGCCATTTAGTATCCAATTTTGAATAATAATTTTAGTGATTTGCTACAGTAGAGAATGATAAGGTTTTTGCATTAGTTTTTACTAACTTATCTCACAAGTTCTTGTTGAGTTTTGTGTGGATGAAGTTTTTAAGATTTAGGGAAACCGCGATATAAAAAGAATTAAGGAGACATAAAAGATCAAGCCTGGGGAGGCCCAAGGAATCCCAAGATAATATTTCAAGAAGTCTCAAGCATCTAAGCTTGGGGATGCCCAGGTAGGTATCCCACCTTTTTCATCAACAATTACCGGTTAGTATGAGTTGAGCCTAAGTTTTTGCTTCTTCACATGACTTGTGCTATTCTTGAAATGTCATTTTATTTTGTTTTGCTTGCTGTTTGAATAAAATACATATATCTGAAAGTTTTTAAATAAGAGAGAGTCCTCAAATAGCTTTAACTACTCGTTTGATCTTCACTTATATCTTTTTTTGAGTAGTTTGTCATTTACTCTTGTGCTTCACTTATATCCTATGAGTAAATTGTTGAATGAATTGAATATCTTGAAGTTGAAATTATATGTGCATATCATGCATAGTGGTAGCTTCACATTGGGTTTAGAAAGTGAAATAATTTGAAGCTTGACAATCACAATATTGGTCATACAAGCAATTCATGAATGATTAGTAGAAGGAAGAGAACTTTCATATGCAAATACGCTATCATGGAAATCTTATGTGACCGTGAGCCCTCATCAAAATATTATATGCCAAAATTGTTGACGTTGGACAAGGAAGACAACATAATGGTTTATGTTTGTTCATACTCACACAGAAGTTATACTGTCATATATCCTTCAACATGTGGTGCTTGCCCCCCATCTTTGCTAGCCAAAAATTCCGCACCAAGTAGAGATACTACTTGTGCATCCAAAAACTCTTAAACCCAAATCTTATTTTCAAGAGTTCACCATACCTACCTAAGGATTGAGTGAGATACTTCAAGTAAGTTGTCATCTATGCAAAAAGGCAATAAAAACTGCTTCTAAAAGTGTTGATCATTTAGTGTAAGAGAAAATTAAGCGTTGTACGAACTTGTGATAGCAAAGAATAAAAGCGACAAATTGCATAATAAAGGTTGCTATCATAAGGGGCAATATAACATGACGTTCTTTTGCACTAAGGGCTTGAGCATACAAACAAATAAGCGCATGACAACCTTTGCTTCCCTCTGCGAAGGGCCTATCTTTTACTTTTATGTACTTATTTTATGCAAGAGTCAATGATTTTCTCTCTATTCCTTTTTATTTTTCTCCTTTCGCAAGCATCATGTGGTGAGGAAAGATCTAGGCACATATGTCCAGTTGAATGTGGGTAGGATGAGTTATTATTGTTGACATCACCCTTGAGGTGAATACGTTGGGAGGCGAAATTATAAGCCCCTATCTTTCTATGTGTCCGGTTGAAACATTTTGCTCATGTGTATGCGGCGAGTGTTAGCAATCATAAAAGACTATATGATGGTTGAGTATGTGGAGCTCTTACTTAAACTCTGTTGAATAAGTTGAATTACAATTGCTTAGTGACTGAGAACATGGGTTGTTGAGTTTTAAGAGAATTCATTGTTTGAACCTTAACATGTGAATTGGTTGCTACTTTAACGTGAGAAGTTTTATAAGAAAGAATTGCTGTTATGATGCTAGGAAAAGTGATTGAAATTGTCATTGATCAAACTTGTGCACTTTTCTAGCATTCACACTTGATAAATTATTTATTTTATCATTTACCTACTCGAGGACGAGTAGGAATTAAGCTTGGGGATGCTAATACGTCTCCAACATATCTATAATTTATGAAGTTTTCATGCTATTATATTATCATTCTTGGATGTTTTACAATCATTTTATAGCAACTTTATATCATTTTTTGGGACTAACCAATTGACCCAGTGCCAGTTGCTGTTTTTTGCTTGTTTTTTACATCGCAGGAAATCAATATCAAACGGAGTCCAAACACCGCGAAACTTTTTGTGGATTTTTTATGGACCAGAAGACATCCAGTGGGCCAGAGAGGAACCTGGGTTGTGCCCTGAGGGGGGCACAACCCACCATGGCACGCCTAGGGGCCCAGGCGCGCCCAGGTGGGTTGTGCCCACCTCGGTGGCCTCCCGCAACCCTCTTTACCCTATAAATTCCCAAATATTCCAAAAACCCTCGGGGTTAACCTAGACTAGAAGTTCCGCCACCGCAGGCCTCTGTAGCCACCAAAAACCAATCTAGACCCCGTTCCAGCACACTGCCGGAGGGGGGAATCATCACCGGTGGCCATCTTCATCATCCCGGCGGCCACCACGATGAGGAGGGAGTAGTCCACCCTCGGGGCTGAGGGTTTGTACCAGTAGCTATGTGTTTAATCTCTCTCTCTCTCCCGTGTTCTTGAGATGTCACGATCTTGATGTATCGCGGGCTTTGTTAATATAGTTGGATCATATGGTGTTTCCCCCACTGTATCTTGTTGTGATGATTTGAGTTTTTTCCTTTGAGATTCCGTTATTATCGGATTGAATACTTTTATGGATTTGAGAGCACTTGATATATGTCTTGCATATGAATACTCGTGGTGACAATGGGGTATCATATTGATTCACTTGATATGTGTTTTGGCATTCAACTCGCGGATTCCCGCAATGACATTGGGGTAATCTATGCATAGGGGTTGATGCACGTTCTCGTCTTTTGTTTCTCTGGTAGAAATCTTGGGGCACTCTTTGAAGTTGTTTGTCTTGGATTGAGTATTATGAATCTGAAATTTTCTGGTGTTATTTTAGTACAAACTCTTGGATAGATCGATCGGAAAGAATAGCTTTGAGGTGGTTTAGTACCGTACAAATGATTTCTTCTTATGTTGTCTGCTAGATAGGAACTTTGGAGTGATTCTTCGTTGCACGTTGAGGGATGGTTATATGATCCAATTATATTAGCATTGTCGAGATTTTGCACTAGTGAAAGTACAGACCCTAGGCCTCATTTTCAAGAACTGCAATACCGTTTTTGTGCCCGTTTACTATTTGCTACCTTTGCTGTTTTTATTTATTCAGATTATAAAAATATATATCTACCATTAGTATTACACTTTTATCACCATCTCTTCGCCGAACTAGTGCACCTATACAATTTGCCATTGTATTGGATGTGTTGGGGACACAAGAGATTTCTTGTATTTGGTTGCAGGGTTGTTTGAGGGAGACCATCTTCATCCTACACGTCCCACAGATTGATAATCCTTAGGTCATCCACTTGAGGGGAAATTGCTAATGTCCTACAAAACTCTACGCTTGGAGGCCCAACACGAGTCTACAAGAATAAAGTTGCGTAGTAGACATCAACGTCCATTTTGCATCATGCTTTTATATTGATATTTATTGCATTATGGGCTGTTATTACACATTACATCACAATACTTATGCCTTTTCTCTCTTATTTTATAAGGTTTACATGAACAGGGAGAATGTCGGCAGCTAGAATTCTAGGCTGGAAAAGGAGCAAATATTAGAGACCTATTCTGGACAACCCCAAAAGTCATGAAACTTCACAGAGAATATTTTTGGAATATATAAAAAATATTGGGTGAAGAAAGTACGAGAGGGGGCCACCTGCCATCCACAAGGGTGGAGGGCGCGCCCTCCGGTCCTGTGGCCCCCCGGCAGGCCCCCAACGGCCATCTTCTGCTATATGGTGTGTTTTGATTTGGAAAAAAATTAGAAGGAAGCTTTTCGGGATGAAGAGCCACCGTCTCGAGGCGGAACTTGGGCAGAACCAATCTAGGTCTCCGGCGGAGCGGTTCTACCGGGGAAACTTCCCTCCGGGAGGGGGAATCGATGCCATCGTCATCACCAATGATCCTCTTATCGAGAGGGGGTCAATGTTCATCAATATCTTCACCAGCACCACCTCCTCTCAAACCCTATTTCATCACTTGTATCCGACTTTTGTGTCAAAACCTCAGATTGGTACATGTGGGTTGCTAGTAGTGTTGATTACTCCTTGTAGTTGATGCCAGTTGGTTTATTTGGTGGAAGATCATATGTTCAGATCCTTAATGATAATTAATACTCCTCTGATTATGAACATGAATATGCTTTGTGAGTAGTTACGTTTGTTCCTGAGGACATGGGAGAAGTCTTGTTATAAGTAATCATGTGAATTTGGTATTCGTTCGAAATTTTGATGAGATGTATGTTATCTTTCCTATAAAGGTGTGTAGCGACTCGACCCAAATGGATCGAAGTCTCTATGCTTACGTGTCATCCCTGGATCAGTATGTTAACACACACAATACTCGAGGAATTATAACAGAGTTCAATCTCACAATTTATTACATTGAGGTCCTCAAAAGAGTATTTATTACAATAATATGGCCAAAGGCCATCTCAATAAAAATAATGTTGGGGAACGTAGTAATTTCAAAAGAAATCCTACGCACATGCAAGATCATGGTGATGCATAGCAACGAGAGGGGAAAGTGTTGTCCACGTACCCTCGTAGACCAAAAGCGGAAGCGTTAGCACAACACGGTTGATGTAGTCGTACGTCTTCACGATCCGACCGATCCAAGTACCGAACGTACGGCACCTCTGAGTTCAGCACAAGTTTAGCTCGATGACGTCCCACGAACTCTGATCCAGTAGAGCTTCACGGGAGAGTTCCGTCAGCACGACAGCGTGATGACTGTGATGATGTTGCTACCGACGCAGGGCTTCGCCTAAGCGCCGCTACGATATGACTGAGGTGGAATATGGTGGAGGGGGCACCGCACACGGCTGGGAGAGATCAACAGATCAACTTGTGTGTCTAGAGGTGCCCCCTACCCCCGTATATAAAGGAGCAAGGGGGAGAGGCAGCCGGCCAAGGAGGGCGTGCCAAGGGGGGAGTCCTACTCCCATCGGGAGTAGGACTCCTCCTTTCCTTGTTGGAGTAGGAGAAGGGAAGGAAGGGAGAGAGGAGGAGAAGGAAAAAGGGGGGCGCCGCCCCCCTCCTTGTCCAATTCAGACTAGAGGGGGAGGGGGCGTGCGGCTGCCCTGGCCGCCCCACCTCTTCTCCCACTAAGGCCCATTAGGTCCATTATACTCCCCGGGGGGGTTCCGGTAACCCCCTGGTACTCCGATAAATGTCTGAAACCTCCCGAAACACTTCCGATGTCCGAACATAGTCATCCAATATATCGATCTTTATGTCTCGACCATTTCGAGACTCCTCGTCATGTCCGTGATCATATCCGGGACTCCGAACTACCTTCGGTACATCAAAACACAAAAACTCATAATACCGATCGTCACCAAACTTTAAGCGTGCGGACCCTGCGGGTTAGAGAACTATGTAGACATGACCGAGACACGTCTCCGGTCAATAACCAATAGCAGAACCTGGATGCTCATATTGGCTCCCACATATTCTACAAAGATCTTTATCGGTCAAACCGCATAACAACATACGTTGTTCCCTTTGTCATCGGTATGTTACTTGCCCGAGATTCGATCGTCGGTATCTCAATACCTAGTTCAATCTTGTTACCGGCAAGTCTCTTTACTCGTTATGCAATGCATCATCCCGTAACTAACTCATTAGTCACATTGCTTGCAAGGCTTATAGTGATGTGCATTACCAAGAGGGCCTGGAGATACCTCTCCGACAGTCAGAGTGACAAATCCTAATCTCAAAATACGCCAACTCAACAAGTACCTTCGGAGACACCTGTAGAGCACCTTTATAATCACCTAGTTAAGTTGTGACGTTTGGTAGCACACAAAGTGTTCCTCCGGTAAACGGGAGTTGCATAATCTCATAGTCATAGGAACATGTATAAGTCATGAAGAAAGCAATAGCAACATACTAAACGATCAAGTGGTAAGCTAACGGAATGGTTCAAGTCAATCACATCATTCTCCTAATGATGTGATCCCGTTAATCAAATGACAACTCATGTCCACGGCTAGGAAACTCAACCATCTTCAATTAACGAGCTAGTCAAGTAGAGGCATACTAGTGACACTATGTTTTTCTATGTATTCACACATGTATTATGTTTCCGGTTAATACAATTCTAGCATGAATAATAAATATTTATCATGATATGAGGAAATAAATAATAACTTTATTATTGCCTCTAGGGCATATTTCCTTCAGTCTGCCACTTGTACCAGAGTCAGTAATCTAGATTACACAGTAATGATTCTAACACCCATGGTGTTTTGGTGTTGATCATGTTTTGCTTGTGGAAGAGGCTTAGTCAATGATTCTGCAACATTCAGATCCGTATGTATCTTGCAAATCTCTATGTCTCCCATGTGGAATTGGTCCCGAATGGAATTGAAGCGTCTCTTGATGTGCTTGGTTCTCTTGTGAAATCTGGATTCCTTTGCCAAGGCAATTGCACCAGTATTGTCACAAAAGATTTTCATTGGACCCGATGCACTAGGTATGACACCTAGATCGGATATGAACTCCTTCATCCATATTCCTTCATTTGCTGCTTCCGAAGCAACTATGTACTCCGCTTCACACGTAGATCCCGCCACAACACTTTGTTTAGAACTGCACCAACTGACAGCTCCACCATTCAATGTAAACACGTATCGGGTTTGTGATTTAGAATCATCTGAATCAGTGTCAAAGCTTGCATCAACATAACCATTTACGACTAGATCTTCGTCACCTCCATAAATGAGAAACATATCCTTAGTCCTTTTCAGGTATTTCAGGATGTTCTTGACCGATGTCCAGTGATCCACTCCTGGATTACTTTGGTACCTCCCTGCTAAGCTAATAGCAAGGCACACATCAGGTCTGGTACACAACATTGCATACATGGTAGAGCCTATGGCTGAAGCATAGGAAACATCTTTCATTTTCTCTCTATCTTCTACAGTGGTCGGGCATTGAGTTTGACTCAACTTCACACCTTGTAACACAAGCAAGAACCCTTTCTTTGCTTGTTCCATTTTGAAAATTTTCAAAACTTTGTCAAGGTATGTGCTTTGTGAAAGTCCTATCAAGCGTCTTGATGTATCTCTATAGATCTTGATGCCCAATATGTAAGCAGCTTCACCAAGGTCTTTCATTGAAAAACTCTTATTCAAGTATCCTTTTATGCTATCCGGAAATTCTATATCATTTCCAATCAGTAATATGTCATCCACATATAATATTAGAAATGCTACAGAGCTCCCACTCAGTTTCCTGTAAATACAAGCTTCTCCAAAAGTCTGTATAAAACCATATGCTTTGATCACACTATCAAAACGTTTATTCCAACTCCGAGAGGCTTGCACCAGTCCATAAATGGATCGCTGGAGCTTGCACACTTTGTTAGCTCCCTTTGGATCCACAAAACCTTCTAGTTGCATCATATACAACTCTTCTTCCAGAAATCCATTCAGGATTTCAGTTTTGACATTCATTTGCCAAATTTCATAATCATAAAATGCGGCAATTGCTAAAATGATTTGTACAGACTTAAGCATCGCTACGGGTGAGAATGTCTCATCGTAGTCAACTCCTTGAACTTGTCGAAAACCTTTTGCAACAAGTCGAGCTTTGTAGACAATAACATTACCGTCAGCGTCAGTCTTCTTCTTGAAGATCCATTTATTCTCTATGGCTTGCTGATCATTGGGCAAGTCAACCAAAGTCCACACTTTGTTCTCATACATGGATCCTATCTCAGATTTCATGGCCTCAAGCCATTTTGCGGAATCTGGGCTCACCATCGCTTCTTCATAGTTCGTAGGTTCGCCTTGATCAAGTAACATGATCTCCAGAATAGGATTACCGTACCACTGTGGTGCGGATCTTACTCCGGTTGACCTACGAGGTTCGGTGGTAACTTGATCTGAAGTTATATGATCATCATCATTATCTTCCTCACTAATTGGTGTAGGAGTCACAGAAACAGATTTCTGTGATGAACTACTTTCCAATAAGGGAGCAGGTACAGTTACCTCATCAAGTTCTACTTTCCTCCCACTCACTTCTTTCGAGAGAAACTCCTTTTCTAGAAAGGATCCATTCTTAGCAACGAATGTCTTGCCTCCGGATCTGTGATAGAAGGTGTACCCAACAGTTTCCTTTGGGTATCCTATGAAGACACATTTGTCCTATTTGGGTTCGAGCTTATCAGGTTGAAGCTTTTTCACATAAGCATCGCAGCCCCAAACTTTAAGAAACAACAACTTTGGTTTCTTGCCAAACCACAGTTCATAAGGTGTCGTCTCAACGGATTTCGTTGGTGCACTATTTAACGTGAATGCAGCCGTCTCTAAACCATAACCCCAAAACGATAGCGGTAAATCCGTAAGAGACATCATAGATCACACCATATCTAGTAAAGTATGATTATGAGGTTCGGACACACCATTACGTTGTGGTGTTCCGGGTGGTGTGAGTTGCGAAACTATTCTGAATTGTTTCAAATGTAGACCAAACTCATAACTCAAATATTCTCCTCCACGATCAGATCGTAGAAACTTTATTTTCTTGTTACAATGATTTTCCACTTCACTCTGAAATTGTTTGAACTTTTCAAATGTTTCAGACTTATGTTTCATTAAGTAGATATATCCATATCTGCTCAAATCATCTGTGAAGGTGAGAAAATAACGATACCCGCTGCGAGCCTCAGTATTCATCGGACCACATACATCAGTATGTATGATCTCCAACAAATCTGTTGCTCGCTCCATTGTTCCGGAGAACGGCGTTTTAGTCATCTTGCCCATAAGCCATAGTTCGCAAGTACCAAGTGATTCATAATCAAGTGATTCCAAAAGTCCATCAGTATGGAGTTTCTTCATGCGCTTTACACCAATATGACCCAAACGGCAGTGCCCCAAATAAGTTGCACTATCATTATCAACTCTGCATCTTTTGGCTTCAACATTATGAATATGTGTATCACTACTACCGAGATTCAACAAAAATAGACCACTCTTCAAGGGTGCATGAACATAAAAGATATTACTCATATAAATAGAACAACCATTATTCTCATATTTAAATGAATAACCGTCTCGCATCAAACAAGATCCAGATATAATGTTCATGCTCAACGTCGGCACCAAATAACAATTATTTAGGTCTAAAACTAATCTTGAAGGTAGATGTAGACGTAGCGTGCCGACGGTGATCACATCGACTTTGGAAACATTTCCCACGCGCATCGTCACCTCGTCCTTAGCCAGTCTTCGCTTAATCCATAGTCCCTGTTTCAAGTTGCAAATATTAGCAACAGAACCAGTATCAAATACCCAGGTGCTAATGCGAGCTCTAGTAAGGTACACATCAATAACATGTATATCACATATACCTTTGTTCACCTTGCCATCCTTCTTATCCGCCAAATACTTGGGGCAGTTCCGCTTCCAGTGACCAGTCTGCTTGCAGTAGAAGCACTCAGTCTCAGGCTTAGGTCCAGACTTGGGTTTCTTCTCTTGAGCAGCAACTTGTTTGCCGTTCTTCTTGAAGTTCCCCTTCTTCTTCCCTTTACCCTTTTTCTTGAAACTGGTGGTCTTGTTGACCATCAACACTTGATTCTCCTTCTTGATTTCTACCTTCGCAGCCTTTAGCATTGCGAAGAGCTCGGGAATTGTCTTATCCATCCCTTGCATATTATAGTTCATCATGAAGCTCTTGTAGCTTGGTGGCAGTGATTGAAGAATTCTGTCAATGACACTATCATCCGGAAGATTAACTCCCAGTTGAATCAAGTGATTGTTATACCCATACATTTTGAGTATATGTTCACTAACAGAACTATTCTCTTCCATCTTGCAGCTGTAGAACTTATTGGAGACTTCATATCTCTCAATCTGGGCATTTGCTTGAAATATTAACTTCAACTCCTGGAACATCTCATATGCTCCATGACGTTCAAAACGTCGTTGAAGTCCCGGTTCTAAGCCATAAAGCATGGCACACTGAACTATCGAGTAGTCATTAGCTTTTCTCTGCCGGACGTTCTTATCGTCGTCAGTTGCATCTGCAGCAAGTCTGGCACCCAGCGATGCTTCGAGGACGTAATTCTTTTGTGCAGCAATGAGGATAATCCTCAAGTTACGGACCCAGTCCGTGTAATTGCTACCATCATCTTTCAACTTTGCTTTCTCAAGGAACGCACTAAAATTCAACGGAACAACATCACGGGCCATCTATCTACAACAACATAGACAAGCAACATACTATCAGGTACTAAGTTCATGATAAATTTAAGTTCAATTAATCATATTACTTAAGAACTCACACTTAGATAGACATCCCTCTAATCATCTAAGTGATCACGTGATCCAAATCAACTAAACCATGTCTGATCATCACGTGAGATGGATTAGTTTTCAATTGTGAACATCACTATGTTGATCATATCTACTATATGATTCATGCTTGACCTTTCGGTCTCAGTGTTCCGAGGCCATATCTGTATATGCTAGGCTCGTCAAGTTTAACCCGAGTATTCTGCGTGTGCAAAACTAACTTGCACCCGTTGTAGATGAACATAGAGATTATCACACCCGATCATCACGTGGTGTCTCGGCACGATGAACTTTGGCAACAGTGCATACTCAGGGAGAACACTTTTATCTTGAAATTTAGTGAGAGATCATCTTATAATGCTACCGTCAATCAAAGCAAAATAAGATGCATAAAGGATAAACATCTCATGCAATCAATATAAGTGATATGATATGGCCATCATCAACTTGTGCTTGTGATCTCCATCTCCGAAGCACCGTCATGATCACCATCGTCACCAGCGCGACACCTTGATCTCCATCGTAGCATCGTTGTCGTCTCACCAACTATTGCTTCTACGACTATCGCTACCGCTTAGTGATAAAGTAAAGCAATTACAGGGCGATTGCATTGCATACAATAAAGCGACAACCATATGGCTCCTGTCAGTTGCCGATAACTCGGTTACAAAACATGATCATCTCATACAATAAAATATAGCATCATGCCTTGACCATATCACATCACAACATGCCCTGCAAAAACAAGTTAGACGTCCTCTACTTTGTTGTTGCAAGTTTTATGTGGTTGCTACGGGATGAGTAAGAACCGTTCTTACCTACGCACCAAAACCACAACGATAGTTCATCAAGTTAGTGTTGTTTTAACCTTCTCAAGGACCGAGCGTAGTCACACTCGGTTCAACTAAAGTTGGAGAAACCGACACCCGCCAGCCACCTGTGTGCAAAGCACGTCGGTAGAACCAGTCTCGCATAAGCATACGCGTAATGTCGGTCCGGGCCGCTTCATCCAACAATACCGCCGAACCAAATTATGACATGCTGGTAAGCAGTATGACATGTATCGCCCACAACTCACTTGTGTTCTACTCGTGCATATAACATCTACGCATAAACCTGGCTCGGATGCCACTGTTGGGGAACATAGTAATTTCAAAAAAAATCCTACGCACACGCAAGATCATGGTGATGCATAGCAACGAGAGGGGAGAGTGTTGTCCGCGTACCCTCGTAGACCGAAAGTGGAAGCGTTAGCACAACGCGGTTGATGTAGTCATACATCTTCACGAAACGACAGATCCAAGTACCGAATGTACGACACCTTCGAGTTCAGCACACGTTCAGCTCGATGACGTCCCGCAAACTCCGATCCAGCAGAGCTTCATGGGAGAGCTCCGTCAGCACGACGGCGTGATGATGGTAATGATGTTGCTACCGACGCAAGGCTTCGCCAAAGCACCGCTACGATATGACTGAGGTGGAATATGGTGGAGGGGGCACCGCACACGGTTGGGAGAGATCAACAGATCAACTTGTGTGTCTACAGGTGCCCCCTGCCCCCGTATATAAAGGAGCAAGCGGGGAGAGTCGGCCGGCCAAGGAGGGCGCGCCAAGGGGGAGTCCTACTCCCACCGGGAGTAGGACTCCTCCTTTCCTTGTTGGAGTAGGAGAAGGGGAGGAAGGGAGAGAGGAGGAGAAGGAAAAAGGGGGGCGACGCCCCCCTCCTTGTCCAATTCGGACTAGAGGGGGAGGGGGCACGCGGCTGCCCTGGCCGCCCCTCCTCTTCTCCCACTAAGGCCCATTAGGTCCATTATACTCCCCGGGGGGTTCCGGTAACCCCCTGGTACTCCGGTAAATGTCTGAAACCTCCCGAAACACTTCCGATGTCCGAACATAGTCATCCAATATATCGATCTTTACGTCTCGACCGTTTCGAGACTCCTCGTCATGTCCGTGATCATATCTGGGACGCCGAACTACCTTCGGTACATCAAAATACAAAAACTCATAATACCGGTCGTCACCAAACTTTAAGCGTGCGGACCCTACGGGTTCGAGAACTATGTAGACATGACCGAGACACGTCTCCGCTCAATAACCAATAGCAGAACCTGGATGCTCATATTGGCTCCCACATATTCTACGAAGATCTTTATCGGTCAAACCGCATAACAACATACGTTGTTCCCTTTGTCATCGGTATGTTAGTTGCCCGAGATTCGATCGTCGGTATCTCAATACCTAGTTCAATATCATTACCGGCAAGTCTCTTTACTCGTTATGTAATGCATCATCCCATAACTAACTCATTAGTCACATTGCTTGCAAGGCTTATAGTGATGTGCATTACCGAGAGGGCCCAGAGATACCTCTCCGACAGTCGAAGTGACAAATCCTAATCTCGAAATACGCCAACTCAACAAGTACCTTCGGAGACACCTGTAGAGCACCTTTATAATCACCTAGTTACGTTGTGACGTTTTGTAGCACACAATGTGTTCCTCCGGTTAACGGGAGTTGCATAATCTCATAGTCATAGGAACATGTATAAGTCATGAAGAAAGCAATAGCAACATACTAAACGATCAAGTGCTAAGATAACGGAATGGGTCAAGTCAATCACATCATTCTACTAATGATGTGATCCCGTTAATCAAATGACAACTCACTTCCATGGCTAGGGAACTAAACCATCTTCGATTAACGAGCTAGTCAAGTAGAGGCATACTAGTGACACTATGTTTGTCTATGTATTCACACATGTATTATGTTTCCGGTTAATACAATTCTAGCATGAATAATAAACATTTATCATGATATGAGGAAATAAATAATAACTTTATTATTGCCTCTAGGGCATACTTCCTTCGAATAACTGCGGAAGCATCGAAGGTAAATGAGTCCATCCAACTCCACGACAAACTGAGAGTAGAATAATGACCTATCGCACCTTTAATCCTCATCGGAAAAGTCTGCAACATGAGACATTGCAGCGTGTAGGTCAGCACATGGAATATGCTGGCAATTCCACACCATAGAATAATAATGAATAATATCTATCACTACATGGATATCTGGCTGGTGGAGGCTCTAAGTTTAATTCTACATAAAGCTAATTTTTCCTACAACAAAGGAATACTTTTTTTATTTACTACTAAATAAAAATGCCATTATTGAGAAGGTTCCTCCAACTCAAATCCAAAATTACCAAGTTATTAGTAACCCAATAATTTCATTAAATATAGTGATGAGATCAACCAATAATTCACTTCTAGATACTCAAATTTGTCCATAACTGGGGACACGGATAATCATGATTAGCTTGTCCACTCTGCAGAGGTTTGCGCACTTTTCCCCACAAGATTCGACCACCTCCATGATGGGAAGATCGAGACATAGCCTTTCAAAAGTGTTTTACCTTAACCCTGGATAGACCGATACACCTACTTTCCCCTACATCAGCTAGTCTACCACAGAAAGAGGTCACACAACTTACTCAACTATGCCAGAGCCCATAATGGCTTGTGGCTGCACACGGAAGTTTGTAGTCATGAAGTGTTGTATGATCCCTTTGAGCCTGGGTGGCGGTCCTATGGGAATCCCACATGTACTCTAGGATCCCCTTGGGCAAGCACTGGTTTCTCCAGGTGCCCCAAACAGTCCACCCAGATGTGTATTAAAGTTGCCACCTTAAGTTTACCCAAAATTATTATCTCTCGCAACTTGCATGGATCACACATACCAATCCCCGTCTACGAGCATGGCTAAGCAATATATGACATAACGAATATTCTCGGGGTGATAAAAGGTCATAGGTTCCTACCACATGAACTACAAAGCATAGCCACATGTTCCCAATCCTACTCATGAAATCTTTGAGGGTGAAACTAATGCATAGTAAAAACTGGGTATTGAAAATTATGATCAAAGTGTGAACTTGCCTCGCTTTTATTTTTTGCGGGGGTGAACTTGCCTTGCTGATGTTCGTTGAACTCTAAAGATTTGTAGTAGCAAGCTTCGCACTCCGGATGATCTAGCTTAAGCAAGCAATAACATACATAAGCATACAAGCAAAGATCCAAAAAGAAAAAAAATAAAAGACTTCGGAAAACTCCAAAAACATCCAAAATGAAAATTGGGATGTTAAAAACCAACCCCCCTTAATATGAATCTCGCCTTCGAGATACGAGTTGGATAGCAAAAAGGTGTGGGTGGTCTTGTCGGAGATCTTCTTCTCATTCCCAGGTGGCTTCCTCCTCGGAGTGGCGGCTACATAGAACCTTGCCAAACTTGATGACCTTGCTGCGGGTAAATCTTTTGGTAAACTCGAGAATCATGACCGGTTTCTCCTCATAAGTTTGGTCACTCTCCAACTGAATTGCTTCCAGGGGCACTGTTTCTCTTAGAGGAATATCGGCCATCTCCGCATGGCATTTATTTAACTGGGAAACGTGAAACACATCATGAACTCCAGACAAAGCTTCGGGTAACTCCAGCTGATGTGCAACTTCTCCTCTACATTCCAAAACTCTGTATGGTCCCACAAATTGTGGTGCTAGTTTGCCTTTAACTCCAAATCGTTTAACTCCTGAAGTGGAGACACATGAAGATATGCTCTATCTCTGACTTCGTTGGTTACTTCCTTGTGTTTAACATCGGCATAACTTTCCTTCCTGGACTGGGCTATCTTGAATCTGTCACAGATCAACTTGACTTTCTCCTCTGAATCTCTGATAATGTCGGGACCAAATAATTTATGGTCTCCAACTCCATCTCACATCAATGGTGTCCTGCACCTCCTTCCGTACAAAGCTTCGAAAGGGGCCATCCTCAAACTAGCTTGATAGATCTTGTTATATGAGAATTTTTCATCTGGCAAATTATCATCCCAACTAGATCCATAATCTACCGCACAAGCTCTCAACGTGTCCTCCAGAATCTGATTGACTCTCTCGGTCTGCCCATCTGTCTGCGGAAGAAAGGTTGTACTGAACTCTAGCCTGGTAGCCAAAGTTTCGTGTAATTGTTTCCAAAACTTTGAGGTAAATTGTGTTCCTCTATCTGATACAATGGTCCTCAGAACTCCATGCAGACATACGATCTTGGTCATGTATATCTTGGCCAACATAACACTTGTATATGTGGTTTTCACGGGGATGAAGTGCGCTACCTTGGTCAAGCGATCACTATAACCCAGATGGAATCATATCCTGAACGAGTCCTGGGTAATCCGGTGATAAAGTCCATGCCAAGCTTATCCCATTTCCAATCGGGTATTGGCAAGGGCTGAAGTAATCCTGCTGGTTTCTGATGCTCTGCCTTAAATCTCTGACATACGTCGCATACTGCTACATACTCGGCAATATCCTTCTTCATACCTGTCCACCAGAAATTTTCCTTCAAGTCCAACTACATCTTGGTATTGCATGGGTGTATCAAGTAAAGCGAATCATAAGCCTCCTTAAGAATCAACTACCTGATCTCTGGGTCATTGGGCACATAAATACGCTTCTCAAACCATAAGGTTCCATGTTCATCCTCACAAAATCCCTCTGCCTTTCCTTGGTTCATCCTTCCCTTTATTTTCTCAATACCTTTGTCTAACTTCTAGGCTTCTCAGATCTTCCCCATCAAATTGAATTGAATTACCATTGCGGCAACAAAACCTCGTGGGACTTTCTCCAATCAGAGATCTCTGAGATCATCGACTAACTCCTGAGGTAATCCTCCTGCTGTGAGGGTATTAACATAGCTTTTGCGACTCAATGCATCTGCCACAACATTGGCCTTTCCTGGGTGATAATGCAATCCCATGTCATAATCCTTTATGTGCCCCAACCATCTCCTCTGCCTGAGGTTCAAATCCTTATGTGTGAAGATGTATTTCAAACTCTTATGATCCGTGTAAACATTGGAACAATTTCCGATGCACTATGGTTGCTAACTCCAAATCATGTGTTGCGTAGTTCAACTTGTGAGGTCGAAGCTGACGTGAGGTATAGGATACTACTTTTCATTCTTCCATAAGAACACCTCCAAGTCCCTGACGTGAAGCATCGCAATACACCTGAAAATCCTTGCGTATATTCGGAACGATTAGCACTGGTGTTGTAACCAAACGTTTCTTCAACTCTTGAAAACTGCCTCATATTCATCGGTCCAAACAAACTTAGTGTCTTTCTTCAGTAACTCCATCATGGGCTTCGCGATCTTGGGGAAATTCTCAATAAATCTCCGGTAATATCCTGCAAGTCCAAGGAAACTGTGAATCTCTCGGACTGAGGTGGGTGCTTTCCATTCGATGACGGCTTCAACCTTTGAGGGGTCTACTGCTATTCCTTCTCCTGATATAACATGTCCGAGAAATCTGACTTCCTTCAACCAGAATTCGCACTTGTTGAACTTTGTGTATAACTGATGTTCTCTGAGCTTATCCAGCACCAAGCGTAAATGTTCCTTGTGTTCTTCCTCATTCTTCGAGTAAAGCAGTTTATGATCAATGAAAACGACGACGAACTTATCCAAAAACTCCATGAACACCTTGTTCATCATGCTCATGAAATAGGCAAGGGCTTAGTCAAACCAAAAGACATGACCGTGTACTCATAAAGCCCATATCTCGTGGTAAATGTTATCTTGGGTACGTCCTGCTCTCGGATCTTCAACTGATGATATCCCGAGCGAAGATCGATCTTGGAGAAAACACTAGATACGACTAACTGATCAAACAAGTCATTAATCATCCGTAAGGGGTACTTGTTCTTGATAGTCACCTCATTCAATGAATGATAATCCACAACCATTCTCAAGGTTCTGTCCTTCTTCTCCACTAAAAGAACTGGGGCTCCCCAAGGTGATGAACTCGGTCGGATATACCCTTTCTCCAGTAATTCCATAATCTGCTTCTTAATTTCCTCCAAATCATTGGCGGGCATCCGATACGGTCTCTTGGATATCCGTTCTGTGCCCGGAAATAGCTCGATCAAAAACTCAATGTCTCGATCCGATGGCATCACTAGTACGCGTTAGTGCTATACAAACGGTTTTTAACCCCTTTCCGCAATGGTGTTTGGAACCGTCGCCAAGTGAGTGTGGGCGATAGGGGGGTCCTTCCCACATGACCCAGAAATCGTCGGGGATAGGCCCTCCTGGGACACAGGCTGGGGTCGTGTGCGATCGGGCGAGGCATCGAAACCCAATCATTTCCAAATGTATGTACATCCCACATGGTGAATCCTAGAAAAACATTTCCATAGGTATGTACATCCCACATGGTGAATCCCAGAAAAACATTTCCGTAGGTATGTATATCACACACAGTCAATCCAAGGAATACGTTTCCGTTTTTATGTACATCCCACAGAGTCAATCCAGGTAAAACGTTTCCGTTCATATGTACACCCCACACAGTTTTATGTACACGCTCGTGTGTGAAAGGTGTAACCATCACACACGCTCTGCCTTGGTTAACTGTTTGTTTTCATGGACTACATCACACACAATTTGATGTAGAAAACTGTGTGGCATTGGGCTATCCATCACAAGCGCTTTTACTGCCAGAACCGTTTGCAAAGTTCCATGACCGTCTGTTCTGTTTTTATTTTTGCCTGTAATTTATTATTCGAATTGGAAATTTTGAAATATGAAACATGCAATTCAAATTCTCAGCACAATGGTTCAACAACAAATCCATAAATAAAATTGCCAGTACAATATGTTCAGTAACTACATGATTAGGCAACAATTAACTATGATGAACCACAATATTTAAAGGCGGTAAAGGTGAAAAGACAAGTGTAAATCATTTTGACTGCCGATGGTGTTGAAGAAGTGGAATGCCCATAATGTGCCTTCCTGCATGCCATAGGCACGAACCACTTTTGTCCAACCCCTTGTGGCGATCGCCCGCCCATCCTTCACCGCCTTCAGGAAGACTTCTAGAGCATTATCATGGTAGCATGAATTATATACTTTAACCTTAGTTGCCTCCACTCCGGTCATGTAGTTTGCAATGTAATCATCAGTAAATAGCTTCGGAAACCACTAAAAAGAGAAAAATATCAGATACTGAGGTCTAATAGAGTAACTTATTGTGGGCAGGGGGAAAAGCCAACACATTACTTACCATCCTAAAGTTCACTATTGTCTTCGACAAAGTGCAAATAAAGAGCTTAATTCCAATCACCCGTTTCTTTCGCCTAAGAATCTTTCTTAGTTTCCTCACTTGACGCTTGTTCATGAATATCTCATTGCCCCATATGCAAAAGGGATCGAAGCATGGATCAGTACCGCTCATATATGTACCTACAAGCAACCAGTAAATGTTAGAAGCTAAACCGAGATTGCACAAATGATGTAAAATACAACTACCTATGTTCCTAAGTACAAGTTTTTTTTTGAGATTTCAATATGAACTACATGCGGATGTATATAGAATTAGAGATATAGTTTAGATTAGAATCTAGATTCACTCATTTTGCTCCTTATGTAGTATATATTGGAATCTCTAAAAATACTTATATTTAGGAATAGATGGAGTATAAGACATGGGATGCAGCTAACCTCGACGGCAAACAACAACATCGCCCATTGTAGCTATGTGTAAGTACATGGAAAGCCAATTTTAACTACAACAGGGTTAACATCCACCAAAAATAGCAAATGGTAATAAAACGGCAGCATCTGTAGTGATATCTTCATTTCGAAAGAGTAGCACGGTAGCAAAGGGACAGATTAAAAAATGGATACAACTGTTAATTGCAACAGGCTTAACAACATCCTAATTCATGTTTTGTAAGTTTGTAGCCATTGAAATACAACTCTTTAAAAATGGATACAACTGTTAATTGCAGCGGGCTTAATGGCCATTGAAACCGGTACTGATAAAAATGCAATTAGCAGAGTTAAAAACACAGGGTAGGTGCTGCCAGAGCAGATAATGGCCCAGTTGTCTATAAAAAGGTAGGGAAAATAGCTAAAATGTGTTAGGCATGTTTACTACAACATGCTTAATACATCGACCGTACAAAACATAGCCATTAATTGCAACTCGTATTGGTAAGATTGAACTGGTGAGTACGTACTTGGTAAGTCCTGAGAGGTAGTTGCTGGGGCACTTCATCTTAGCCAGAGCCCGCCCAAAGTCATCGGCGGTGGAGGCGAGCTGTTCCTCTGGGTCGAAGCGTGGATCAGTGCCACTGACATGTGTACCTACAGGCAACCAGTAAATGGTAGAAGTTAAACTGTAGTTGCACAAATGATGTGAAATATTGTAAGACATGGGATGCACCTAACCTCGACGGCAAACAACAGCATCAGCCATTATGACCCTGCGTAAGTACATGGACATGCATGTTAAGTAGAACAAGGTTAACATCCACCAAAAATAGCAAATGGGCAGCATCTCTATTATATCTTCATTGCGGAGAGTAGCATGGTAGCAAATGGACAGATTAAAAAATGGATACGACTGTTAATTGCAACAGGCTTAACAACATCCTAAGTCTGTTTTGTAATTTTGTAGCCATTGAAATACAACTGTTCAAAAATGGATTCAATTGATAATTACAACAGGCTTAATAGACATTGAAACAGGTACTAATAAAAATGCAATTGGCATAGTTAAACATCACAAGGCAGGTGTCGCTAGAGCAGAGAATGGCCCAGATGTCTATAAAAAGGTAGGGAAAGTAGCAAAAACATGTTAGGCATGTTTACTAGAACATGCTTAATACATTGATCGTACTGAACATAGCCATTAATTGCAACTGGTATTGGTAAGATTGAACTGGTGAGTACATACTTGGTAAGTCCTGAGAGGTAGTTGCTGGGCACTTCATCTTGGCCAGAGCCCGCCCAAAGTCAGCGACGGCAGAGGCGAGCTGTTCCTTTGTGTCGAAGCATGGATCAATGCCACTGACATGTGTACCTATAGGCAACCAGTAAATGGTAGAAGTTAAACTGCAATTGCACAAATTATGTGAAATACTGTAAGACATGGGATGCATATCACCTCGACGGCAAGCAACAGCATCGACCGTTATGACCCTGCGTAAGTACATGGACAGGCATGTTAAGTACAATAGGGTTAGCATCCACTAAAAATAGCAAATGGGCAGCATCTCTAGTGATATCCCGAGTCATGTATTGTAAGTTTGTTGCTGGTATTGGTGAATTTGGTCTGGACACGGTAATATTTGAACATCACACAATGTGCAGTACTAAAATAGACAAGGCACGAACATGCTTAATACATCAACCGTACAAATCATAGCCATTGCAAGTGGTATTTTTAAGATTTAGCTGGTCAGATCTTACCTGTTAAGTCCTGGGGGCGTAGTCGCTCAGGGACTTCGTTTAGGCCAGAGCCTGCACCATGTTGGCGGCGGCGGCAGAGACGAGGAGTTCCTCCGGGTCAACACGCACAACGGCCATCGCGTTGTGGACCGCCATGAGCTCCTGGCGGTGGGGATTTGGAGGCATGAGGATGTTTGGCAGGCGCCATTTAAGCAATCAGGTCGGGGTCGTGATAGAGATCGGTGGGTTACCTAACTGTATCCGAGCAGAACGTAGATGTGGTTCAAGTTGTGGTTGCGGTGGCGGCGGTTTGAGATGCCGGTAGGGGGAGACGCGAGGGGGGGATACTGAGGGTGGGGATGCGGTTGGAGGAATAAATTCCGAAATCGCGCGCCTAATGAAAATTTCGCTCTGAAACTTGAAACTTGGGTGGGGGAAACACACAATGCAGACGAAGCACGTAAAATACTCGTGTGCGAGAAAAAAGAAAGTTGGCAGATCCCGTCTCCAAAAAAATGTACACGTGTACTTGATTTTTTCGGTCAATGGTACGCCTGGTTTATTAGGAAACATCGCACAGGTAACTGACTTATGGGTCATTAACGCAAAAAAACACAGACGGGTACATCATAGAAACCGTGTGTTTTGTGATCTTCTAATGATTAAAGCAAAAAAAACGCACACGGGCACACATGCTAATCAACGCTCAAAGCCCTGAAAGGATGCTCTTACAGACATTGTACGTTAATACTACAAACTTAAAGTAATACTGGTAATTTGCTCTAATACTACAAACTTAAACTACTTCTCATACGCTGCCATCGGGGCATGTTGGCCAGACGTCGGCGTACTCCTTCCCGGCCTTGTAGGCGACAGCCCACCGTGCTTCGATCTCCGCCAAGCTCTCCTCACCACGGCATGTGGCCACTTTTTTCTTGGGGTGGCGGGACTCTCTTTTCTTGACTGCTTTCTGCCTTTTCCGTTCATTCTGTGCGGCTTTGGCCGCCTCTAGATCCACCACCCATTCGGCCATGGCAGCCTCAAAGTCCGCCCATGTTATTGTCTGGCCGCCGGCGGCGATGAACTCGGCGCGGCGAGATGCCATCGCTTCCTTACCATGTGTTCGGTCACGGGCGGCGAGGAACGCGGCGCGACGGGATGCCATCGCTTCCTTACCAGTTACTATGCAGCGCGGTGCCATGGACGACGCCTAGAGAGAGCTCTAGGACGAAGGGGCCGGGCAGCCGTACAGTGAGGTGGTATTTAAGATCTCAACGACAAATGACAACAGAAATTTGGCTTCCCTTACAATTTTGCTCGTTCATTATCGCACACGGTTCATCTCCATCGCTTCCGGAAACACTATGCGCTGAGCCTATTCTGTGTTGTGTTATGATTGGCCGGAATCCCAGCCACACAGATCGCGCGTGTGCATCATAGGATGTGCCGTGATCAAATGGCAATACACGTCCCTCACATCACACCCGTGCACCTGTAGCTAGATTGGATTTATATGCGCTAAATGCCTAGAAAATGCACATAATCCTCTAAATATGGCAAATGAGCCCGGAAAAATGCCAAATTTGAACACGGTGATTTGCAGGGTGTATGTTCATCGTAGAAAAAAACTCCAGGGCAAAGAATGAACAAAATTTGGATTCCCCTTCAATCTTGGTGATTTCCCTCTCGAAAGCGTGGAACTTCTTTGGTGATGGTTCGATTTGTGAAGGCCGTGCATGACGACATAAGCCAAACCTTCTCTAATTTTTATGAGTGCATGGTGAGGTCATACCATGGCACACCATGCCAGGCGTTTTTCTATAGTTGAAAACCTAACGAACAAACGTCTGTGGTTGACTATTGCCACACATTTCATTCAAATATATGTCCCTTCCTCGTAAAAGGCATGAGAATTTACTAAATGGCGCGAGCATGGTTTTCCAGGCCGTCCTTGTGCACCCTTTTATGCACCGATTGTTTGAACTTGAATTATGTGCATTAATGCCTAGGAAATGCACATAATCCCATAAATATGGCAAATGAACCCGGAAAGGTGCCAAATTTGAACACGGTGATTTGTAGGTTGTATGTTCATCATAGAAAAAAACTCGTGGACAAAGGACAAAGGAAATTTGGATCCCCCTTTAATCTTGGTGATTTCCCCCTCAAAACCATGAAACTTCTTCGGTGCTGGTTCGATTTATGGAAGGCGTGCATCTCGACATAAGGAAAACTTTCTCCAATTTTTACCAGGGCATGTTGAGGCCATACCATGGCACCACGCCAGGCGTCCTGTTTTCCAACCATGTGTTTCATTTTTTGTATAGTTGTTAACCCAGTAAACGACGCGTTTATGGTTGACTATTGCCACACATTTCCTTGAAATATCTGCCATTCCTTGTAAAAGGCATGAGAATGTACTAAATAACACGATCATGGTTTTCCAAACCATTCTTGTGCACCTTTTCATGCACCATTTGTTCAAATTTGAATTATGTCCATTAATGCCTAGAAAATGCACATAATCCCCTAAATATGGTAAATGAGCCCGAAAAAATGTCAAATTTGATCACATTGCATTTGAGGCGGTATGTTGATTGTTGGAAAAAAACTAAATGACAAACTAGGACGGAAAATTGGATTCCCCTTCAATCTTCGGGATTTCCCTCTCGAAAGCATGGAACTTCCTGTGTGATGGTTCGATTTATGAAGGGTGTGCATGACGAAATAAGCCAGACCTTCTCAAATTTTTACCAGGGCATGGCGAGGTCATACCATGGCACCATGCCAGGCGTCATGTTTTTTAAGCATTTATTTCATTTTTTGTATAGTTGAAAACCCAACAAACAAACATTTGTGGTTGACTATTGCCACACATTTCATCGAAATATCTATCCATTCCTTGTATAAGGCATGAGATTTTACTTAATGGCATGAGCATGGTTTTGTAGGCCGTTCTTGTGGACCCTTTCATGCACCAATTGTTTGAACTTGAATTATGTGCATTAATGCCTAGAAAATGCACATAATCCCCTAAATATGGCAAATGAACCCAAAAAAGTGCCAAATTTAAACACGGTGATTTGCAGGTTGTATGTTCATCATAGAAAAAACTTGTGGGTAAAGGACAAAGGAAATTTGGATCCCCCTTCAATCTTGGTGATTTCCCCCTCGAAACCATGAAACTTCCTCGGTGATGGTTCGATTTATGAAAGGCGTGCATGACGACATTTTTACCAGGGCACGGTGAGGTCATACCATGGCACGACACCAGGCGTCATGTTTTCCAAGCATGTATTTCATTTTTGCATAGTTGTTAACCCAGTAAACGACACGTTTATGGTTGACTATTGCCACACATTTCCTTGAAATATCAGCCAATTCCTTGTAAAAGGCATGAGAATGTACTAAATAGCACGAGCATGGTTTTCCTGACCGTTCTTGTGCACCTTTTCATGCACCAATTCTTCGAATTTGAATTATGTGCATGATTAATGCCTAGAAGATGCACATAATCCCCTAAATATGGTAAATGAGTTCGAAAAAATGTCAAATTTGAACACGTTGCATTTGAGGCGGTATGTTGATCGTTGGAAAAAACTGAATGACAAACTAGGACGGAAATTTGGATTCCCCTTCAATCTTGGTGATTTCCCTCTCGAAAGCATTGAACTTCCTCGGTAAATCTCTGCCTATTCCTTGTAAAAGGCTTGAGAAATTACTAAATACCACGATTTTGGTTTTTCCAGACCGTTCTTCTGCACCTTTTCAAGCACCAATTGTTTGAATTTGAATTATGTGCATTAATGCCTACAAAATGTACATAATCCCCTAAATATTGTAAATGAACCCAGAAAAGTGTCAAATTTGAACACGGTGATTAGCAGGGTTTATGTTCATCTTAGAAAAAAACTCATGGATGAAGGACAAAGGAAATTTGGATTCCCATCCAATCTCGGTGATTTACTATCGCACACGATTCATCTCCGTCACCTCTGTGAACCATGTGTGTTCACTCACACATGCAAAAGGAAAAAGAAAACTCTCGCCCACTTCGTCCCCACTCACTCGCCGCAGACTCCTCCACAACTCTGCACCCTAAGCTCGACGACTGTTGGCGGCAGGCGTAGGTCGTGCTCCAAATGGCACGGGATTTCGCCCCTACCGCTTTCCACCGCCTATCTTCACTGACATTCTAGGCTCTGGTCGACTGGGGTTTTCTGCAGGATTGGGCCGGGGATTTTTCTCATGGATAAGGTAATCAACTTAATTAGTGAAATATTCACTCATCTCTTATCGCAGTTCGTCTATCGCTGTTAATCAACTGACCGAAATCGCCGTGTAATCATTTTTTTCTAGCTGATTCGTGGGTGTTCATTCATGTGTCCACAGTGCGAGCACAAATCGGGCAACTGTTGTCATGGCCAGTCAGAAACGAAGTTCTATCTCACCATTCCGGATGACTTCAGGGAGCGCTTGGTATGTTCAATCTCAACCTACCACGGTCGGCATGGCCTAAATTTGTGAACATATACTGTCTGTTGCTACATTATCTATATATTTGCATCAAATCTTTGTTACATCATCTATTTTTAATTCTATATTTTTGTACTTTGCTTTCATCTATATATTGATCTGTTCTATCAGTTACTCCCATGTTTGCATCTTGCTCTGTTATTTCAATATATCTAATTTACGATCTTAATTTTCATTTCAAGCAGTACATCCCTTGCTTTGCAAGAATAGGAGTAGAAGGAAATCTTGGGCTTTACTTTGGTGATGACTCCCAGGATGTCATATTGACAAGGCAACATTGATTTACAATGATGGTTAGCGTAAAACTTGATAAAGGTGGTCACTCCTATTTTAATGCGGACCTTTGGAGAAAAGTGTCTAAGTGTTATGAACTGAAAGCTGGCAATAAAATTCTAGTGCGTGCACCACAACCTGGTCTAATTAACATGGATGTTTACTTCCCCAACGTCATCAGCCTATCAAAGTCTGACCGAGATTGGTGTCCTTTCAACTTTCTCAGTGCTGTCGTATTACTATTTAAGCAACCAATTGATCACTATTTAAGCAACCAATTGTGATATCATATTCTGACTCCGTTCCTAGGTAGTAACAAATTCTATTTACCAATTTGTGCGCACTATATATTCTTCTGCCATGTTCTGAATAAATAATACCTTTACACCTTTTAAGCAGGATATGTCGGATGCATAGTGAACGATCTGTATGTTGCTAAGCGTACCAAATTTCACTGGAAGGACTTGAAGCATGTCATAAACTTTGTTGATAATCTGACAGAGATAGCACAGCGTATGAACGCTGGATTTTGGATGGGATTAATTAGACCTATGGTGCACACACTGAACAAGACCAATTGTGTGCGCAAAACACTGGTAAAAAGTCTTATTTTAATGTGATGCTCATAAACTATATATATCTTCAACGATGTGTTACAATTGTTTTTTATTCTACATGTCAACAGAAATTGCCCCCTGTAGCAGTTCCTGAATCAATTTCCCAGCGTGGTCGAATTACATTTGTGCCTGCTAATAACGCCAAAGTGATTGCAAGGTACCGCATTTCCCGCAGAAATGGAACCATTCAAATTAACAAGTTCTCGCTTCTCGTGGCAATGCATCCATATTGGAAAATTGGCGACACTGTTCTACTCATGCTCTACCAAGGCACAGGAGGGCTCTTCCTTTGCATTGTCGAGATGCCGAGTCGCCGTGATCAAGCTGCTTACCGTGGATAGTTGTGGTTATTGGCCCTCAGCCTCTTAAAATGTGCTAGTTGTTACTATATATGTTAAGTATGTAGATATGGACCATATGGTCGTCAAAACCATGTTATGAAGATCCTCCTTTTGTCGAATAGTGTAACCACTATATATATATATATATATATATATATATATATATATATATATGTGTGTGTGTGTGTGTGTGTGTGTGTGTGTGTGTGTGTGTGTGTGTGTGTGTGTGTGTGTGTGTGTGTGTGTGTGTTACTCAAATTTTGTTACCCATGTTCATAAATTTTCATGGAAAGTATTAGTATCGTACATAGTTCACTGAGTTTAAGCGTGTGCCCGATGTCCAGAAGGCATTTGCATATTAACTGACCATATTGCAAATTCACACACATGTTAACATAAGGAAACATATGTTTAACATACTAATCATCGCACACGAGTACTCACAGACGCATCGTGTGCGATTCTCCTAGCTACCGCAAGCAACTACTTTGCATTTTTCAATGTTTTTTGTACACACAGAATCGCACACGAAGTAACTGTATTGACTGTCTGTGTTGTAATTTCTCATCACAAACAGTTCATCCGAGTCGGCTGCTTGCCATGTATCACACACATCTTGTTTACACGGCTCGTTTGTGTTCTTTTGGCTCATCGCAAACAGTTCATCCATGTGAACTGTATGCCGCATATCTCACACATCTTGTTCAGTTGAATCGTTTTTGTTGTGTTCCCTAATCGAAAACAGTTCATTCGAGTTAACCGTATGTCGTATATCACACACACATTGATATGGCTGCCCGTTTATGTTGTTCTACCTCATCGCAAACAGTTCGAATCAATTAACCGTGTGTCCTGCATCGCACACACATTGTTATGGTTGTCTGTTTCTGTTGTTCGGCCTCATCGCAGATAGTTTGAATGGATTAACCATGTGCCCTGCATCGCACATGCAACTAAAATCTGAACCGTGTTTGATGGCTCCGCCATCGCAAATGTTTTGCACCTTTTTGACGGGTTTTTTACACCACCGTTTTGTGATTATTGCATCGCACACAATTTTGGCAAAGAGTCTCTGATCGTAGTGTCGCGTTAGCAGTATCCTGCAGTAGTGCATGCCGGGCAATTCCTCTGGGAAAACATCAGGATAATCCTTCATAACTCGTACTTCCTCCTGAACAACTCTTGAAAGAGAATTCATCTGAGTCCTCCTTGGCGTATGCCTCGACATATACTTGATCCGTTTTCCATCTGGGGTGGTCAGAAGAATCGACTTACGAGCACAATCAATATTCCCTTCATACTTGAATAGCCAGTCCATGCCTAGAATTATGTCCAATCCTTGTGATTCTAGGATGATGAGGTCTGTGGGGAAAACGTGTCTCCCTATGGCTAATGGCAACTGAAAACATCCCCGACTAGCCGTAGACTCTGCTCCTGGGGAACTCACTAACATTGGTGTTTTAGGGCTACAGTCGGCAACTTAAACTTATCCACAAACCCCCTTAATATGAATGAATGTGATGCACCAGTGTCAAAAAGAACAAGGGTTGTAAATGAATTAATCAAGAACTTACCAACAATGATGTCAGGATGGTCATAAACTTCCTCCACATCGACATGGTTCACCTGACCTCTGGTGAGGGATCGGGCTTCTTGCCTCCAGAGCTTCCATTTTCATTCTCGTTCTTGGCCTCAGGGCAACCGGTGGCGTAGTGTCCGGTTTTCCCGCACTTGAAACAGGCAATGTGACTCAGATCTTTCTTTGCGGGTGTTGCGGGGCTAGAACAATTCTGATTGTTGTGTCCTCCATTCCCATTGCCCTTCCTATGGCCATTATGGTTGTGTCCATTCCCTCCATGATGTGAATGTCCTCCATGGTTATGGTGAGTGTGTCCACCATACTTGCCAGATCATGATCCATTATTTCCAGAGTACAGGGTATAGCGGGGCTTCTGCTGAACTCCAGAGTTGTACTTTCCCTGTCCATACTTCCTCTTGTGATTCTCCACCTGCTGCTGCCTGCCTTCCAGAATGAGAGCCTTGTCGACCAACTCTTCATAATAGTTAAAGGTAGCCAAGGTCAACTGAAGTCCCAGATCATCGTTTAGTCCCTCCAGAATTTTCTCCTGCTTAGAAGCATCATCAACCACGTCCTCGGGAGCATACCTGGATAACTTGTTAAATTCCTCCACATAATCACCAAAAGAACGATTTCCTTGGCGTAAGTTGCGGAACTCACGCTTCTTCAGACTCATAACTCCCGCTGAAACATGTTAGGTACGGAACGCCTGTTGGAACTGATCCCAAGTCACATTGGCTATGGGGAAAGTGGTGGTGTAATTCTCCCACCATGAAGCTGTTGGTCCATCTAGTTGATGTGCGGCAAAGCTCACCTTCACAGCTTCAAAGCATCCTGCGGTGGTCAGCTCCCTTCCAATCTTGCGAAGCCAGTCATCTATGACAATCGGCTCCGTGTTTGTCGGTGTTCTGGGAATGGGGGTCCCCAGACTTGCCTGCCTGCGGCCCACGGCGTGGCTAAGCTAGCGGGCCGAACGACCCATCTTCATCAACAAGGCAATCAAGACCCTCGCGCGGGGCCAAGCCTTGCGGGGCGGACAACGCAAGACCTCCTTAGGAGCGGTCTAGCCAGGCAGGCTCACGAGGAGCGGAGATATCAAGGCGGGGCAAACCTCACGAGGCTCTCGTGACATGAGCCATGATGACCGTCACTAGGCAGGCGCCAGGCGGGCGCCAGCACGTGTAGCGTCCTTGTTTCCTCTTTGGTGCTAAGGAGGCAGGCGCAGGCGCGGAGTACCAAGGCATCAGGCAAAGGTTTCCGTATCGGTGCAACGAGACCAAGACCAGCAGGACGGCAAGATGGAGGTCACCGTGGAGCCCAAGGCGGCGTCATCACCAGAGCCTTTAGCAGGCGAAAATCACTTTTGTCAGGATAGCTTGTACTAGCTGTCCCCCTTCAAATTTTCCCGTCGTTGTTGGCTCCCTTCCCGCTCATTATTTGGGGAGAGGACCAGGGCCTATAAAAGTAGAACTAGCCACCAAAGTAGGGGAGGGGAGAGTTCTGTTCCACAAGTACACAGAGCACAAGAACACCTCAACCTCAGGAAGCTATTCTTCCCCTTGTATTGTTCATCATCAGCCCAAGAGGCAATCCACCACCACCACACTGGAGTAGGGTATTACACCACAATGGTGGCCCGAACCAGTATAAATCTCGTGTCTTTCTGTGTTGCGAGTTCGTCGAGTTCGTCTGTGAGATCTTAGCGAGCTAGGGCGCGGATCGGTAGGAGGGAAAGAACTTCGCGTGCACCCTAGAGTTCGAACCTTAAGGGTTTTGCCGGAACCCCACATCCGACATTTGGCGTGCCAGGTAGGGGTGCACCGGAGCTTCCTCTCCGCTAATCAGCTTTCCGACGCTCCGTAACCACGATGTCCGGCGACCCAAGGGCTGACTCCGACCGCTGGGCAGCTTGGCCAGCCCGGGCGGTGACACCTGCCCATGAAGACCTCGACCCCGCGCTCCGGGCGGCGCGCGCGCCGCCCAACACTGCCGGGCGCGGGTGATGCGCCCAGGCATCGTCCAACCTAACTCCACGACAAGTGCGAGCCGCTGCAAGAGCAGCAAGCCACGCCACGACGACGGCGCCGCACTCGCGGCAGGAGCAGGCAAACATGCGGGTAGCACTCACAGTGGCGAGAGAGCTGCTGCGGTGCCGGCTGATGGAGAGCGGTCGGGACGCGCTGCTGGAACGCGTTGCCAAGATGCTAGACGCGGCGGCCTCGGGAGCACCGCCTTTCTGCTGCCGGCTCCCTTCTCAGGCCGTTACGTGGTCTCATGGCGAGCCTCGCCGCAACCACGCGCCGTCGGGCGCGCATGGGGGCTTCGTCAACACCAGCGCGGCCGGCGGCGCCGGGGGCTCCGTCGCCCCCATATCGCCCGCGACAAGCACAGGCACAAGCGTCGCCCCCCATGGTCCCGGCGAGATGCCGCGCTACTATCCTCAAGACGCCATGCTGGGCCGGGCAACATGGAGTGTGGGGCACTATGCCGAGGTGTTCGGGGTAACAACTCCAGCTACGTGCCCTGCATGATGGACCAGGAGTACACACCGGAGGACGACCCTGGCTCGCTCCTCGGAGAGGATTGGGAAGAAGGGGCACTAGGAGTGGAAGCCTTCCAGGAACCGACGGAGGACTGCAATGATCACCGGCAACAACGACTACAGGGTACCGCTAATCTCTCAGGAGCAAGCTTACGCTAACCATCGGATTCCAGTGAACCAGGTTACAGCGTTGGCAGACCAACCTGGTGCAGCGACGCCTCTCCCGCCAGGGGAAGCTCATTGGGGGTTGCGTGGAGGGAGCCAGGAGCAGGGCACCTCCCCACGTCACGCGAAGCCGGGCGACACCCGTAGGTAGACCCTCTGCCGGGGAGGCTTCGACGACCCTTCCCCCCGTAGAGGACCTGCGGTCACCGAGGGCACCGCTGGCGTCCCCTTTCCCCCCTTTGTGTCGTCCAGGCTACCGGTCGGCTCAAAGGTGGTTGAGGGTGGCACAAGGAGGGGCCCTCGTCTGGCAATATGAAGCAAGGCCGGTGCCTGTGAAGAAGGCCCAGTGCCTGTGAAGCTTGCCGCCCATGACACTCTCACGTAATAATGAGTTGGGGCTGTACACGTCCCGGAGTCTCAGGGGTGCCGGCCTCAGGCCCTGGGGCTCCCTCCACGCCTAGTGGCAGCACTTAGCTCCGCGCTGGTGAGAAGACTTGAAGACCAGAAGACTAGAATAGGCGCCGGACGCGGCCTTTCGTTTTGGATCTCTTTTTCTGTAGCCTTGCTTTCTGGATCTGGATTTGAGTTGAAGTCGAGTTTTTATCGATGCGCGCGGGGGTGCCTTTTCTCATTCGAGCAATTTCTTGTTTTCTGAATTTCGTTTTGCCTGGGATTCATGTCCATCGCCTTCCCCTCACGAGCCCCTCGTGAGCGGGACTGCACGAAGCACACGCGTGTCGAGCGCGCGTTAACGCTATAATTGGTGCTTGCCTCATGCGGGGCCCCTCCTGACGGGCCGACAAGCTCCACAGGACTCTCAGAAACTCGTCGCCTCATGACCCAGCTCGAGGCTGACATTGACTAAGGTAACCCACGACGGGAAACTCACCCCTGGACTCACGAGTTCGCTAGGGCACACACTCAATACCGCGTAGGAAAGTAAAGGCTGCAACTTGCTTACATGAGGGGCTCCCCCTCTCAAAATGCTCTTACTAGTTTTCCAAGGGCCGCGCCCGAGTTTTTGCGAACAGGATGCAATGACAAGAGAACATGGGATCAGCCAGATATGTCGCTCGCTCCATCGCCCACCGACGCGTCACTCGCATCATCTTTGTCTTCGTCGGCACCGTCGCCGCCTTCGGCGACGCCTTCATCGCCGTTGTCAACCACGTCGCCTTCGTCCGCGACGACCACCACCGCGTCGTCTTCAGAAGAGAAGGCCCTGACCAGCGCATCCACGTTGTCCTTGTCGGCATTCTAGGAACGGGGGTCCCCAGACTTGCCTGTCTGCGGCCTGCGGCGTGGCTCAAAGGAGGCCCGTACGGCCCACCTTCATCAACATGAGACTCAAGACCCTCGCGAGGGGCCAAGCCTCGCGGGGAGGACGACACAGCGCTTCCTCAGGCGCGGCCTCCTCAGGCTGGCTCATGAGTAGGCGGAGAGATCAAGGCAGGGTACCTCATGAGGTGCCCATGACGCAAGCCATGACGACCAAGGGTGCCAGGCGGGCGCTAGACCGCCATAGTGTCCTCCCCTTTCCTCTTTGGTGCAAAGGGGGCAAGCGCAGGCGAGAGGATCAAGCAAAGGCATCCATTTCGGTGCAACGAGACCAAGACCAATCCAACGGTGGGAATGAGCTCATCGTGGAGCCCAGAACGGCGTCACCACAGGGGCTTTGGCAGGCGAGGACCAACTTTGGTCAGGATAAGTGTACCAGATGTTCCCCTTCAAATTGGCCAACTGTTGGCGCCCTTCCCACTCAATATTTGGGAAGAGGCCAGGGCCTTTGCCTATAAATAGGACCAGCCACCCCCAGGGGAAAAGGGGGGTATTCAGAGCAATCATAGAGCAAGTAGAGAGAGGGAGAGAGAAGGGCGGCTGAACTCCCCTAGCAGTTCATCGTCCTAGCCAGGAACGGACCCTCGCGAGGCCGTTCTCCCTTGTATTGATCATCATCATCATCAGCCCAAGAGGCAATCCATCCACCACAAACTAGAGTAGGGTATTACACCACAACGGTGGCCCGAACTAGTATAAACTCTGTGTTCTTTGTGCGGATCTTTCGGTAGTTTAGATCCTTGCGAGACGGAGAGGTAGAGGGCATCATCTCCGCGGGCACCCCAGAGTTCAAACCTTAAGGGTCTGCCGGAACGCGTGATCTGACATTTGGCGCGCCAGGTAGGGGTGCGCCGGAATCTGTCTTCCACCGCTCCGTCCTTCTCCGGCCGCCGCACCCATGTACGGCGCCGGTCGGGCCTGCGTCGCCCCAGCAACCCTTGCCGGTGGGCGTCCTCGTCGTCCCTCATCGCCTGCCATCGGCACCGCCGCCAGCCCGGTGGGAAACAAGCAGCAAGCACCACCCCGGCATCCGCCTGTGCGACGGGGCGACTACGCCACAACATCGACACCTCCGGTCGTTGTGGCCCTTCTGGGCGGCTCGCAAGCGCCGCCCACGAGTCGCCATGTCAAGTCGTTTGCCCTCCGGGTCAGCACCGTTTCCTCTCGGCAGGGGGCTTCCTCGGACCGGGCAGCGCGAGAGGACGATCTGACCTTCAGCTCGGAGGACCACCCCACCAACTTGGCCGGCTCGGGCGCGCCCCCCCTGTTGTGCACCCCCACCATCTGCCAGGTGGCCGTCACCAGAACCCTCGTCGACGGCGGCACGGGCCTCAGTGTGCTTTCGGTCGAGACCTTCAATCTCCTCTGCATACCTCGGGAGCGGCTGCGGCCCAGTCGATCTTTCTCGGGCGTCGGGGGCGGATCGTCCGACTCCCTGGGACAGATCCGGCTCCCGGTAACCTTCGACACCTACGACAGCTTCCGCACGGAGATGGTCGACTTCGACATCGCCCCCATCGGCCTCCCTTACAACGCCATCCTCGGTTACCCGGCGCTGGCTCAGTTCATGGCCGCCATGCACCCGGCGTACAACCTCATGAAGATGCCCGGGAGCAGCGGTGCCCTCACCGTGCACGGAGACACCAGGGACGCCTTGCGAGTACTCGAGCTTGCCTTCAAGGCGGCGGCGGCGGCGCGGCCTGCTGACGCGGAGGCCCCTGAGCCCAAGGGGGCTGCGCCCGCCAAGAAAAAGCAGTTGTTCACCGAGGACAAGGCAGAAACCAAGCAGATACCCGTTGACAAGGATGGGTCCTCCAGTGCCACTTTCACCATAGGCGCCAACCTTGAGCCCGAGTAGGAGGAGGCCTTGGTCAGGTTCCTGCGCGCGAATAAGAAGGTGTTCGCTTGGGAGCCCGATCAGTTGGCAGGGATTCCCAGGAGTGTCATCGAGCATCACCTCAACGTGTGCCCAAATGTGCGCCCCGTGAAGCAGAAGGCCAGGCGGCAGTCCACAGAGAAGCAGGCCTTCATTGTCCAAGAGACGTGCAAGCTAGAAGCCGCTAGGGTCATTTGCGAGGTCCGATACCCGGATTGGTTGACCAACCCCGTCGTTGTGCCTAAGAAGGGGGGCAAGGAACGCATGTGTGTCGACTTCACCAATCTCAACAAGGCATGCCCGCAAGATCCGTTTCCGCTCCCCCGCATCAACCAGATCGTCGATTCCACTGCAAAGTGCGACCTGCTATGCTTCCTGGACGCCTTCTCCGGATATCACCAGATCAGAATGGCAGTGGAAGACGTTGAAAAGACCGCCTTCCTGACCCCATGCGGGGTATACTGCTATACATGCATGTCGTTCGGACTGCGTAACACAGGAGCTGTTGGGGAACGTAGTAATTTCAAAAAATTTCCTACGCACACGCAAGATCATGGTGATGCATAGCAACGAGAGGGGAGAGTGTTTGTCTACGTACCCTCGTAGACCGAAGCGGAAGCGCTGACACAACGTAGAGGAAGTAGTCGTACGTTCTCCTCGCGATCCAACCGATCACAGCACCGTTACTCCGGCACCTCCGAGTTCTTGGCACACGTTCAGCTCGATGACGATCCCCGGGCTCCGATCCAGCAAAGCGTCGAGGAAGAGTTCCGTCAGCACGACGGCGTGGTGACGATCTTGATGTGTTACCGGCGCAGGGCTTCGCCTAAGCACTGCAACGATATGATCGAGGTGGAATTTGGTGGAAGGGGGCACCGCACATGGCTAAGGAACGATCCGTAGATCAACTTGTGTGTCTTTGGGGTGCCCCCTGCCCCCGTATATAAAGGAGCCAAGGGGGAGGGGCTGGCCGGCCAGGCTTGGCGCGCCAGGAGAGTCCTACTCCCTCTGGGAGTAGGATTCCCCCCCCCCCAATCCTAGTTGGACTAGGATTCTCCAAGGGGGAGAGAGAGAGAGAGGGGGGCGCCCACCTCTCCTAGTCCTAATAGGACTAGGGGAAGGGGGGAGGCGCACAGCCCATGAGGGCAGCCCTCTCACCTCTCCTCCAAGGCCCATGTTGGCCCATTATGCTCCCGGGGGGTTCCGGTAACCCTCCCGGTATTCCGGTAAAATCCTGATTTCACCTGGAATGCATCCGATGTCCAAACATAGGCTTCCAATATATAATTCTTTATGTCTCGACCATTTCGAGACTCCTCGTCACGTCCGTGATCACATCCGGGACTCCGAACTCCTTCGGTACATCAAAATGCATAAACTCATAATAACTGTCATCGTAACGTTAAGCGTGCGGACCCTACGGTTCGAGAACAATGTAGACATGACCGAGACACGTCTCCGGTCAATAACCAATAGCGGGACCTGGATGCCCATATTGGCTCCTACATATTCTACGAAGATCTTTATCGGTCAGACCGCATAACAACATACGTTGTTCCCTTTGTCATCGGTATGTTACTTGCCCGAGATTCGATCGTCGGTATCCAATACCTAGTTCAATCTCGTTACCGGCAAGTCTCTTTTCTCGTTCCGTAATACATCATCTCGCAACTAACTCATTGGTTGCAATGCTTGCAAGGCTTTATGTGATGTGCATTACCGAGAAGGCCCTGAGATACCTCTCCGACAATCGGAGTGACAAATCCTAATCTCGAAATATGCCAACTCAACATGTACCTTCGGAGACACTTGTAGAGCACCTTTATAATCACCCAGTTACGTTGTGACGTTTGGTAGCACACAAAGTGTCCCTACGGTAAATGGGAGTTGCATATTCTCATAGTTAAAGGAACATGTATAAGTCATGGATAAAAGCAATAGCAACATACTAAACGATCGGGTGCTATGCTAATGGAATGGGTCATGTCAATCAGATCATTCAACTAATGATGTGATCTCGTTAATCAAATAACAACTCTTTGTTCATGGCTAGGAAACATAACCATCTTTGATTAATGAGCTAGTCAAGTAGAGGCATACTAGTGACACTCTGTTTGTCTATGTATTCACACATGTATTATGTTTCCAGTTAATACAATTCTAGCATGAATAATAAACATTTATCATGATATAAGGAAATAAATAACAACTTTATTATTGCCTCTAGGGCATATTTCCTTCAGGAGCTACCTTTCAGCGGTTGATGCACATCACCTTGGGCCCGCAACTCGGAAAGAATGTCGAAGCCTACGTTGATGACATTGTGGTAAAATCTCGGGAGGCCAAGACCCTGATACAAGACCTGGAGGAGACCTTCGCGAGCCTCGACGCAGTAAACCTGTGACTCAACCCGGAGAAATGTGTGTTTGGCGTCCCCTTGGACTAGCTCTTGGGCTTCCTCGTGTCCCATTGTGGCATCGAGGCCAACCAAGAGAAGGTCAAGGCGGTCGAGGACATGAGTCCACCAAAGACCCTTAGAGCGATGCAGAAGCTCACTCGGCGCGTGACCGCGCTAGGGCGCTTTATCTCCAAATTAGGGGAGCGAGCGTTGCCTTTCTTTCGGCTGATGAACAACAAGGGGCCCTTTGAATGGACTGAAGAGGCAGATAAGGCGTTTCAAGATCTCAAGAGGTACCTGACCAGTCCCCCAGTCATGGTGGCTCCGCGCCCTCAAGAGCCCCTGCTGCTCTACCTCGCCGCCACTCCCTACTCCGCCAGTGCAGCCCTGGTGGCGGTTAGGGAGGAGCCCCAAACCAAGACCGCAGCGGCAACCCGAGGCAAGGCAAGACGGGAGCAAGGAAAGCCTGCAGAAGCCGCAGCCGCAGTTGAGGAGGGTCAGCTGCTGAAGAGCGCACCGGAGGCAGGAGAAGCCACCCACTCGGATGGTCCGCCTCCCGAGGCCGCGTCACCTCGTGAGGCGCCCTTACCTCCCGAGGGCGGCGTAGCCCCAGATGCTCTCAGCCTTGTTGAGCATCCAGTTTACTTTGTTAGCACGATGCTACGGGATGCGAGGGCACGGTACCCAATGCCTCAGAAGCTCCTCCTCGCGCTATTGGTGGCCTCGCGCAAGCTGCGTCACTACTTCCAGGCCCATCCCATTAAAGTCGTCTCATCGTACCCCCTGGAGAGAGTTCTCAGGAGCCCTAACTCAGCAGGAAGGGTCGCCGAGTGGAACATAGAACTGCAGGCGTTTCAACTCGAGTTCAGCACAACTAGGGTCATCAAAGGAGAAGCATTAGCGGATTTCGTGGCTGAATGGGCGGAGGCACCAGGCCTCAAGGACAACGAGGATCGGTCCCTCTCTCCAGGAAGTGAGGCGCCGGAAGGCTGGGTCATGTATTTCGATGGGGTGTTCTCCAGGCACGGCGCGGGGGCTGGCGCGATGCTGATATCACCCACTCAGGATAAGCTTTATTATGCCGTACAGCTCTGTTTCCAGCAAGGTGAAAAGGTCTCCAACAACATAGCAAAGTATGAGGGTCTGATAGCCGGATTAAAAGCCGCAATAGCTCTGGGGGTGAAGCACCACACCGTCGAGGGCGACTCGCAGCTCCTTGTCAACTTCTCCAACAAGGTATACGAGCCGAAGGACGAGCATATGGAAGCCTATGTAGCAGAAGTCCGCAGGATGGAAAAATAGTTCTGGGGGTTGGAACTGAAGCACGTGCCCCGTGGCACCAATCAGGAAGCCGACGACATAGCCAGACGGGCATCCAGGCGATTGCCACAGGAACCGGGCGTCCTCGAAGAGCGGCTCTTCGAACCCTCAGCACAGCCAGCGTTATCAAACGTCGCTCAGCCTCGAGAGGAGCTCCCTCGGCCGCCAGCCTCGGGAGCCCCGATCTGTGGACCGACCTCAGGAGCGCGTCTACTCCTGACGATGGAACCTCTGGAGGAGTGCTGGATCACAGAACTCCGGAGCTATTTAACACAAGGGACCCTACCGGAGAAGGAAGAGGAAGCGGAGCGTGTGGTGCGGCAGGCCACAGCATACTTCCTCAGAGATGGAGAGCTCTACCAGAAGCGACCAAATGATGTATCTCTGCGCTGCATCTCCCGTGAGCAAGGAAAGGAACTACTGGAGGACATACACGGCGGAGACTGCGGGCATCACTCATCATCACGAACCCTAGTCGGCAAGGCATTCCGTAGCAGGTTCTATTGGCCCATCGCGCTCAACGACGCAGTCGAGTTAGTAAAGGCCTGTGAGGCCTGCCAGTTTCATTCCAAGCAGATCCATCAACCGGCGGGGGGCCTGCAGACTATACCCCTCTCGTGGCCATTTGCAGTTTGGGGGATGGATATTCTGGGCCCGTTTCCTCGGGCGCCAGGGGGCTATCGCTACCTCTACGTCGTCGTTGATAAGTTCACCAAGTGGGCATAAGTGGACGCCGTCCGTACCATCCCCGCTGGTTCCGCGGTCAAGTTCATCAGGGGTATCGTGAGCCGGTTCGGGGTGCCGAACCACATCATCACAGACAACGGTTCGCAGTTTACCAGTAATCTCTTCAAAATATTTTGTGCTAACCTTGGGACGCAGATATGCTACGCTTCGGTGGCGCACCCGCGAAGCAATGGGCAGGCCGAGCGGGCCAACGCGGAGGTCCTGAGAGGCCTCAAGACCAGGACGTTCAAGAAGAAGCTGGAGGCTTGCGGCAGAGGTTGGTACGACGAGCTACATTCCGTGTTGTGGTCCATTCGCACGACCGCGACCAAACCAACTGGGGAGACCCCGTTCTTCCTGGTCTATGGAGCTGAAGCGGTCCTCCCTCACGAGGTCAGGCGTCGCTCCGCGCAGGTCCTAGCGTTCGACGAAGTGCAGCAGGACGCCATGCGGGGGATGGACCTCGTACTAGGGGAGGAACGCCGCCGGGAAGCTGCGTTGCGAGCGGCGAGGTACCAACAGGTGCTGCGACGATATCATTGCCGCAACATCCGCCCCAGGACCCTCGAGGTAGGAGACCTCGTGCTCAGATGGGAGGGGCTGCATAAGCTCTCTCCCATGTGGGAGGGCCCGTTCAAGGTTGTTCATGTTTCCAGGCCAGGCTCCGTGCACTTGGAGACCCAAGAGGGGGAGCCGATACAGAACACGTGGAACATCCAGCACCTCCGGAGGTTCTACACCTAAAAGGCCCAGAGCCTGTGAAGAAGGCGAACGCCTGTGAAGACCTTCCCTTTTTGGAAAAGGCCCAGAGCTTGTGAAGAAGGCGAACGCCTGTGAAGACCTTCCCTTTTTGGAAAAGGCCCAGAGCCTGTGAAGAAGGCGAACGCCTGTGAAGAACTTCCCTTTTTGGAAAAGGCCCAGAGCCTGTGAAGAAGGCGAACGCCTGTGAAGACCTTCCCTTTTTTGGAAAAGGCCCAGAGCCTGTGAAGAAGGCAAGTGCCTGTGAAGCTGATCACCTCTAAGGAGAAAGGTCCGGAGCATGTGAAGAAGGCCAATGCCTGTGAATCTCGCCGCCCCGTGACACTCTCACGTAATAATGAGTGGGGCTGTACACGCCCCGGAGTCTCAGGAGCGCCGGCCTCAGGCCCTGGGGCTCCCTCCCACGCCCAGTGGCAGCACTTAGCTCCGCGCTGGTGAGAAGACGTCAAAGACTAGATTAGGTGCCGGACGCGGCCTTTTATTTGCTTTCCGCAGTTGACGTGTTTATTTGCATCTGAAATTTTATCGAAACTATCGCCGTTGTCGATTTGTGGTTCGTTGGTTTTTCGCTCCCTGTTTTGATTTCTCTCATGAAAGGCCTCGCGAGGGATGGAACTCGAATGCCCTCCTGAGCGTTTCCGCCCAATCCGCTTAAAGGTTTCACGGCCCGGGCCCTCTTCAGGAGCACCCCTCTAGTCCGTGCCCCTCGGGCATCGTGACACGCGCACAGGGCCTGGGTCGGTCGCCCCCCCCCCCCGGCTGGGGCCGAAAACTACCTACGCGAGGGCAAAATAGTTGAGAGGCGCAACAACAAAGTCAAGGTAATAGCTACAACGTCAATGATTCTCAAACACGCCCCGCGGGGCTCCATGCAGCTGTTTTGTCTTACACAGGAAGCAACAGGAAAAGGAAAAGGCGAGCCCGGCGTGGCCCGCCTCACATCGGCCTGCAGAGGCGACACAGGATGCCTCCGAGGCTCAGGCGGACTCCCTCTCGCGCTTCACCGAGGCGCGGTGACGGACGGATGAACAGCCACCCCCCAGGCAGGCGCGACGACGAGGGGGCTGGCTGCGGCCACCGCTGGAGGAGCCGCCTGAAGAAGAGTTGGTGGAGCTTGGGGAGCGCCGGGCGCCGCCATCGGAGCGGGCGCTGTCTCCTCCATCATCGTTGGAGCGAGGCCCCTGGCCACGGTCGTCGCCCTCGGGGTAGCATCCTGCGCGGCGACCATCTTCCCCAAACACCCTCACATAGAGGGTGCCGTCGCCATCGAACTTGAAGTGCAGGGTGCACCGTCGGCCCAGGCCGCGCGCGCGGGCAAATGTCTGCCAGCCGCGGGTCAGGGCCCCATTCCCAGAAGGGGAGACCTCAAGCGAGACCCAGGAGGCCCTGCTGCAGCAACCGTCAGCCTGAAGCGAGAAGCCGCACCGGGTGCTGGCCGGCAGCTCGCCGATGAAGAAGCGAGGGAGCTGGAGCCAGGTGTTGGTCGGGTCCGCCGACCACACGACGAACTCCGGCAGCACCTCCGCCGAGCGAAAGCGCGGCCTGGGGGGCCGCGCAGTCACAGCCTGCCTCCCCTTGGCAGCCGAGCGCTCACCACCACGCGGAGAACCATCCCTGTGGCTATGGGGAGCCGCAGCGGGGACCGCGGGATGCTTGCGGGGATGACCCCGGGCGCGCTTGGCCGGGGGGAGTCGGGCCCCGCCCGACTAGCCTTCCCCTTTTCCGCGGCTGAGAACCTCTTTGGATCCATGCGAGCAGCGGGCGGCAAGAGAGAGGACGAAGAAGAGAAGCTAGAAGGGGCGGACTGGCGGGGCTTACACGGCCCCGTACTTATAGCCGAAGAAGGCCAACCGTCGAGCACCACGATCGCAGGTAATAATGACCCGTATCTACGCGTGCAGGGACTAGTCAAATCACGCAGTTGCCAAGACGTCGTGGGGAAGCGGAGATGCCCACGTCCAATCAACCACCACGCGGCGCCCAAGGCCGCAGGCTGTTAGGGCCCGCGGCGCTTCGCCCTTGCCCTTCCGCCTCTCGGCACGGCCAAGTCCGGGCGCGCCTTGGGCCCGGGGGCTACTGTCGGTGTTCTAGGAACGGGGGTCCCCAGACTTGCCTGCGTGCGGCCTGCGGCGTGGCTCAAAGGAGGCCCAGTACGGCCCACCTTCATCAACACGAGACTCAAGACCCTCGCGAGGGGCCAAGCCTCGCCGGGAGGACGACACAGCGCTTCCTTAGGCGCGGCCTCCTAAGGCTGGCTCATGAGTAGGCGGAGAGATCAAGGCAGGGTACCTCACGAGGTGCCCATGACGCAAGCCATGATGACCGAGGGTGCCAGGCGGGCGCCAGACCGCACAGTGTCCTCCCCTTTCCTCTTTGGTGCAAAGGGGGCAAGCGCAGGCGAGAGGATCAAGCAAAGGCATCCATTTCGGTGCAACGAGACCAAGACCAGTCCAACGGTGGGAATGAGCTCATCGTGGAGCCCAGAACGGCGTCACCACAGGGCCTTTGGCAGGCGAGGACCAACTTTGGTCAGGATAAGTGTACCAGATGGTCCCCTTCAAATTGGCCAATTGTTGGTGCCCTTCCCGCTCAATATTTGGGAAGAGGCCCAGGGCCTTTGCCTATAAATAGGACCATCCACCCCCAGGGGAAAAAGGGGGGTATTCAGAGCAATCATAGAGCAAGTAGAGAGAGGGAGAGAGAAGGGCGGCTGAACTCCCCTAGCAGTTCATCGTCCTAGCCAAGAACGGACCCTCGCGAGGCCGTTCTCCCTTGTATTGATCATCATCATCATCAGCCCAAGAGGCAATCCATCCACCACAAACTAGAGTAGGGTATTACACCACAACGGTGGCCCGAACTAGTATAAACTCTGTGTTCTTTGTGCGGATCTTTCGGTAGTTTAGATCCTTGCAAGACGGAGAGGTAGAGGGCATCATCTCCGCGCGCACCCCAGAGTTCGAACATTAAGGGTCTGTCGGAACCCGTCATCCGACAGTCCTCCACCCACCGCGCCAAGTCACCCCGGACGGCCTGCGGCACGGGGGCAATGGTGGCGGCAAAGTCGAAGTCAGGAAAGGTGTTCCTGAGGTGGCTAAAGACACGAGAGAACACGCGCCCAAGCAGGGCCCGGCTTCTCTCTTCCACGAGCTAGCGAGCCCTGTCAGACCGGGCTTCTAGGCGCGTCACCACGTCGGTGAAGAAGGTCAGGTGGCTGGCATAGTCACTCGAGCGGGGGTGCGGAGCATTCTCGTTGCAGATGTGTCCCAGGGCGGCATTAGCCCTGTTCCAGAGATCCTGAAGCATGGGGGCGTGCTCGCGCTCCAGCGTCCGCCGTTGGAGCACTTCCTCCCTGTTTTGCCGCATGACGGCCTCGGCGTCATCAACCCGCTTCCGAAGAGAAAGCAGCTCGGCGAGGGCGGAGGCCAAGTCCGCCTGCGCCGTGACCAGGGCGGCGGCCCTGGCCTCCCCACGCCTCTCCGACTCGTCCAACCTGAGCCTGAGAGCAGCGGCCCTGCCCGCATACTTCGTCCCTGCGAGCTTCAACTTCAAGTCATACATGCCTTCCAGATCGGCACGAACCTCAGCCACCCGGCGGTCAACTTCCTCCTGTACCTTGGCCTCGCGGACCCCGACGGCATCTTCTGCTTGAGCAACTTGACGCTCCCTCGTCTCCAGTCGCTCGAGCTCGAGGCTGCGTTCCATGGCATCCAGGGCCAGCGCCTCCTCGCGCTTCCAGACGTCCTTCTCCTCAGCAAGTGTCCCCCTCAGCGACGCGAGAGCGGCTCTGTGCGCCTCCACCTACTGCTCGAGGGATGCACTCCAGGTCTGTAGCTCCCATGCGCGCTTGTCCGCAGCCTCGCGAGCCTCTTCCAAGGCTCGGGAGGAAGCTTCGCGGGAAACCTTGAGGGACGCCTCGGCCTTCGCGTTCTCAAGATCACGCAGGTAGCGGCCAAGGTTGATAGCCACCCTCAGCTTGCGTCGTTCCTCCACCAGCCGAAGACCCTTAGCCTCAAGGCGCGAGTCAACACCCGCGAGCTCTTCGCCAAGTCGGCTCATTGCGCCCATTGCCTCTTGGAAGAGCTCATGACGAACTACGCTCCGCCCGCGCTCGAGCTCGAATGCACGGCCCGCCTCATCCTCCACCTCGGGGGCTGCGGGCGGGGCATCCGGCAGCACACCACCTCTCGACAGGGGGCTGGGGGCTAGTGCTAGACCAGGCATCAACCGGCCCTCGTGAGGAGTCCAACCCAATTGGGGCTCGCTGCTTGAAGGGGAGCCGAGGATCGAGGCCAACCAGCTGCTGCCCATGACCAGAGGAGGGGTCTTGGGCATGCCCGGCGAGCTCCACGCCAGACCGTGGGGGAGGGGCGACGAAGCCGCAGGCTCAGCGCGCCACAAAGGTAGGAGCGCTCCTTCAACCAACCCCGCTCCAGGGGTGGCAAGTGGACTCGGGACGCTCAAGGCCGACGGGGGAGTCGAGGAAGGAGGAGGCCGTTTCTCAGAAGACGCAGCAGCCTCGACGGAAGGATCCCTGAAGGACTGACGTCAGGAAAAGAAAATGGCACACAAGAAGCCATAACAGTAAGGTACTTACGCTTCGACGGCGATGTACTTTCGTCGCTTCAACGGCTCGAAGATGTTGCTGCCGCTTGGGGATCCTTTCCTCTTGTGGAGCTCCTCGAAGTCCATGCAAAGCTGACTGAAGCGCTGGACGTGATGGCAGGTGCGAGGCCGAAGGAGAGAGCTTGGAGCGACAAATTCAGGGGTGCTTGGCTGTGGTGAATAGTCGGGTGCCGTCTCGCCACAACCTCCCGAGGCTTCGGGAGCTTTGACCTCGGGAGCCGCATGTTGCGTCGCCTCAGTAACCGACGCCCCAGGGAAGGGATCACGGCCTCCCGACGACGACGCCCTAGGATCACCACGCGACATGTGCTTCTCAACGCTTGGGCCACTGATCTCCATCGGAGCTCGCCCTCCTGCACCCTCACTCAGGGCGAGCTCGGCACTGGCAGATAGGAAGGGGACCACGTCGAGGGGGTTCTCGTGGGGCCCCACTAGGCCGACTAGGCGCAGCCCCCACTCATCAAAGGAGGGCATGCTCGCGGCAATTGCGGTTTTGTTCTCGTAGCGATACAACAGACAACTCTTCCTGGGCATGTCGTCCTGCAAGGGGACACCCGACAGGACCGTAAGCACCGTTTGCCGCGTCGTAAGAGGAAGCCCCTTCTCCTGGAACCTCATATGGTCTTGACTGCTGAGCAAGGCCAACATTGGGCGGGAATGGCGCTGAAGCGGAGCAACTCGACGCCTGACGAACTCCTTCACCACCATAGGCGCTGTCATGTCGCGGTCCTTCAACCTGCTCAGCCTGAGCCAGACGGGGGTGAGGCGGGGGCTCGTGAGCTTCTGATGGCACAAATTGGAGTTTGGAACAGCAGGCCCGCCAGAGCATGGAGCAGAGGACTGAGCATGCCGGCGTCAACAAACACCCATTGTGTCTGAAACCCGCTCGTGGATGGAGGCAGCTCAAAGTCGATCCCTGCACCTGTTGTCGCGGCCACGACCTAGAAGCTCACGCACCTCGAGCTCTGCCGGGGGCCGGTCAGATGCAATGAGAAGAAATGGCGGAGGAGGGCCACAGAAGGAGCGATGCCCGCCATTGCTTCGCACAAGAAGGCAAAGACGGCAAGAAGGGTCACAAATTGAGGGTCGAGATGGAGCATGTGGATCTGATAATGCTCAAGCACCGTGTTGAAAAAGGTGGAGAAGGGAGGAATCAGGCCAGCCCAGAGGGCATCTATGAAGATTGGGACCTCAGTGGCTGCCCGTGCCATGCGAGTGCGAGACGCGGGCTAAGCCACCGTCTCTCCCACTCGTTGAAACTGGAGGCAAGCATGGGGCGCACCTTGTCCATAGGCTTGTCGTTGAGCACCCGAGATTGGTTGAGCGCAGGCTCAAAGGGCGGAGGCGCACTTGGTGAAGACAGCGGTTTCTTCCCCTTGTTAGCCTGTTTCGGCGCCATGGCGATGAAGCAGGCGGAGCGCAAGTTAGATTGGAAGGGCGAAGCAAAGTCTTGCGGAAGCAGGGAGATTGGGGGAGCCAGGCATGGGCGAAGGAAGAATAATTGTGTAAGATGTGGGGGCCGCATAGCCAGGCAGATTCAAAGGCAACGTGGGGAAGCGGAGACGCCCACATCCAATCAACCGCCACGCGTCAACCGAGGCCGCAGGCTTTTGGGCCCCGCAACGCTCCGTACTTGACCCTTGGCTTCGCCTTGAATCCAAGCCCGAACACGCCTTGGGCCCGGGGGCTACTGTCGGCGTTCTGGGAACGGGGGTCCCCAGACCTGCCTGCCTGCGGCCCACGGCGTGGCTAAGCTAGCGGGCCGAACGGCCCATCTTCATCGATAAGGCAGTCAAGACCCTCGTGAGGGGCCAAGCCTTGCGGGGCGGACAACGCGAGACCTCCTCAGGAGCGGTCTAGCCAGGCAGGCTCACGAGGAGCGGAGATATCAAGGCGGGGCAAACCTCACGAGGCTCTCGTGACGTGAGCCATGACAACCGACACAAGGCAGGCGCCAGGCGAGCGCCAGCGCGTGCAGCGTCCTTGTTTCCTCTTTGGTGCTAAGGAGGCAGGCGCAGGCGCGGAGTACCGAGGCATCAGTCAAAGGTTTCCATATCGGTGCAACGAGACCAAGACCTGCAGGACGGCAAGACGGAGATCACCGTGGAGCCCAAGACGGCGTCATCACCAGAGCCTTTAGCAGGCGAAGACCACTTTTGTCAGGATAGCTTGTACTAGCTATGCCCCTTCAAATTTGCCCGCCATTGTTGGCTCCCTTCCCTCTCATTATTTGGGGAGAGGACCATGGCCTATATAAGTAGAACTAGCCACCACAGTAGGGGAGGGGAGAGTTCTGGTCCACAAGTCCACATAGCACAAGAACACCTCAACCTCAGCAGGCTGTTCTTCCCCTTGTACTGTTCATCATCAGCCCAAGAGGCAATCCACCACCACCACACTGGAGTAGGGTATTACGCCACAACGATGGCCCGAACCAGTATAAATCTCGTGTCTTTCTGTGTTGTGAGTTCGTCGAGTTCGTCCGTGAGATCTTAGCGAGCTAGGGCGCGGATCCGTAGGAGGGAAAGAACTTCGCGTGCACCCTAGAGTTCGAACCTTAAGGGTTTTGCCGGAACCCCACATCTGACAGTGTGGCTAGAGAACACGGGTGGGTTCAAACTGAGGAAACGGGTAAGGTTGTCGACCGGGGATGGTGGCGGTGGGTTGTTGTTGTTCTGGTTCTGATTCTGGATGAGCATCTGCATGCGGGCATTCTGGTTCTGGATCAACTAGTTAAGTTCCGGTGGGAATTCCGAGTCACATCTCAGAGGCATCTGATAAGTTTAGGGTGGATGAGAAATTAGAATAGAATAAGGGCCTAATGAAGGAAATCACTACCCATATGCTTCCGATAGACAAAAAACTTCAAATCAACCAATTCACGCAGATCACACCACACAAGCAAAACCTACAGGTAAGGTCATATCCACAAGAGATATCATTACGTGTGAGGCCTTCCTCCGAATTCCCCCACACTTTGGCTTATGGCTCAAGACCTTTAGTGTGATGCTGAAGGTGGTCGACGGGAAACAAACAGATTGCGACAGTGTTGTAGTCAGCAAGCTTACCAATACTCACTAGCCAAAAGGCTCTTTCACCGAAACTTCCAACCAATGGCAGTGGGAGTGGTTTTACATCACAGAACCCCGCAGTACCAAGTGGGCGGCTATACCTGCATTCCGTTCTGGCCCTCCATTACAACTTGCATCATGGTTTAATAAGGGGCTGGACTGGGGATCGGTTGATGAAGTGCAGACTCTACAGAGCCGCATCCGAACCCTCCTCAAGAGGGACATCGATCTTGTCAACGTGATGCAAGTAATGCTAATCCGCCGAACCCTGCCATGTCAGCGTAGGCCTCTCCGCATGTGGGAGTTTAATCCGGAAGGACCACGAACCCTCCAACACTTCTTCGGCACCACGCACAAAGGAATGTGGAAAATGTTTTTCGGGAAATGAAAACAGTGGCCGGACACCACCGAGGACCTCGGCCTCGACTGCAATCATCCGGATACCTCGGTAAGCGCTCCACTTCCAAACACTTTGTAGTTAAGTATGCAGTAATACGTTACTGAACAGACTATCTTCCTCCAGGGCTGATAATGAAAGCGGAGCGTATTAGGTGTTCGGCCCCCTTCCCAGAGACTCAGTGGATCCCGTACTAACGAGGATGCTGGCCCTAGCGTCGTACCAGGTGCCTGTGAAGGGAGACAAGGCAGAGAGCGGGAAGGCCAATGGTGGCATCCCTTCCGAGGGTACATCAGACACCGTGTCTGGGGAGATCAAGATTCCCCCGCCCGAAGGCCAAAGTGAAGGAGAAGCCAATATTCCCTCTCCCCGTGGTAAGAAAGGGGCCGCCTCTGAAGGTTGGGAGGAAACGGCTCCTAAGTGAGGCAAGATGCCCTCGTCGGGTGGCTCGGGCTTGGAGGGCGACATCATCGCGCGGTCCCACAGAGAGGACAAGTCTTCAGGCAAACCGTAAGTGAACAAGGGTGTTTTAAACATATCCTGTCCCTTTCTTATGACTGAGGTAACATCTAGAATATATGTTTTTTTGCAGTTCGGCAAACAATCTTCAGCAATCATCTTCCTCGGGGGACCTTCTCCCAGAGATGATGGAAAGCGAGACGCCTCCACCGGTCTCCTCGCCCAATAGGGCAGACGACTTTGAGGTGTCGCCGCGGAGGGTCTCTCCTGATCATTAAGTGGTGCGAGGGATGGCGAAGACACAACTCGAAGGTAACACTTTGGTAGCCCATAGTCCAGGGGCCGACAACAAAGGCCCCGAGATATCTGCCCTACGGCCGGAGACAATCATAGGGACGAATAAACAGATCCCTTCAAAGGGAGGCCATACTCCTACGACAGCTTCCGGAGACCTTGAAGCGCCAAATGTAGTGACGAACATGCTGCAAAAGGCGCTCGTCTCAGAGGAACATCTTACCCTGATGGGTACGGTGGTTGAAAGGGTTCTATCCGTGAAAAGAGGATTGAATGAAGCCTTCGTGAGCCTGCTAAGAGGCTTCGAGGTTTGTAATATAATATTTTGATTGTGCTTGACTCACACACTGCGCGTGTGTATAGGTAGTTGCCCCTGAGACTCGGATTGGCTTCCCGAGGGAGGCGATGATAGGATCAAAAAAGATATGTCCAGGAAATAATATGATTAACTAAAACACCGGCTGTTGCTTCCCTGGCGTCCGCCCGGACTACAGAATTTGTCAATCTAGAGCGGAAGCTTGATATGGCAGGAGATGACCTTATGCTTCTCAACAAGCGTCTTGACGAGTCGCAAGGTATGTTTTTGGGGCAGTCTTTACAAGCACGTGCTTTGTAATGTAAGCATCACGTGAAATATTGTATACTGAGAGATGCATTAATGCAAATGGTGCCACCGCGGTCGAGATCCTTTCGACCGAGCTGGCCCGTGCCAAAGAGCAGGCTCAGAGTAACAATGTGGCTGTCGAGAAGGCATCTGCAGAGTTAAAGGCCGAATAGGCTGCTCAGCGCCAATGTGAGGAGAAAATATCCACGATGACGCGTGAGTTGAAGGATGCCGCTAGCCGCTATGCAATCCTTGAGAAGGATAATAAAGCCAAAATGGGTGATCTTAACAAGGCCTTACGAGAGGCGAAAGAAGCACAGTCTGAATCTAGAGCGGCCCGGGAGGAGATCCGACAAGCTGGGGAGATCACGGCTGGTAAGCCCTTTTTATTGCAAACTGAGTTTGGCGATCCGAATTATGCTCCGCTTAATCAAGTGTGGAGTTCTCCAGATGCGATATTGGATCTGCCGAAGAGTGCTTCTGATGCGGCGCAGTTTTACCAAGCGCGAGAAGGGTGTGCAACTTAGAAGCTTTTCTGGTCGCAGTTCGGTGCATCAAAACACCCACTATTGCTGAATGAACAGATGACCCAATGGACCGAGCTCCATAGACTATCCGGTTCTGCTATGAGGGACGCCGTGATTGGGCTGTGGCCGAACGAGCCAATTCCGGATAGTTATTTTGGTTTGGCATGGCGACTCGCTGATGCGGTGCTGTGTATCAACGTCGTGAAGCGGTCAGCTTGCATTGAAGGTGCACGGATGGCCTTTGCTTGTGTCAAGACATACTGGGCGAAGATGAAGGCCACTGATGTTGCAGCGAAGGGTCCACCCAAGGGCAAGGACCATCACGCACCAGAGCATTATTTCGAGGATGTCCTGGAAGGTGCCCGCTTGATAGAGGGTCAATGCTCAAAAAACATGATATTCGAGTGGAATGTATGGAAATTTGTAAAAGACAATTTTATAATAAGGCTATTTTTGTACTTTCGCCTAAAAATTTTGTTCCTCTTGTGTGGCCGTTTTCGTATTGATCTGAAAGTTTTCCAGTCGGCGGCTTCAGCCCCCTCGTATAAAGTACGGGGGTGTTCAGAAAAGCATTTGATCACTCTTAACCGAACGTCTTGGTCCATCAAGGAGGTGTCAATGCGGTGAACGAGGCAATTGGACTATAGGGCGTTAACACTATCACTTAGACATAGGAGTTTTATGGGGGGACTATGATATAGCCCCTGGTATGTACACGGCTTATTCCAATATGGTGCGTTACATATGTGACCTCAAGAAAAGGTCCTTCGTATAATACGGAGGGAATCGCGAAAGATTCCGATAAGTCATCGAGTGGTTGACCAGCTCTCGCCGCATCATGACAGTCAATTCTCGGCTTTCTCTACTGAGGTGCTTGACCAGATGAACCGGAAGCACAATCGCAGTAGTTCTCCGTTTACTACCGTAGCCGATAGAGAGGAACGTAAGGTAGCAAGCACAGGAGCCGGGCAACCCAACTATTGACCCAAGACATGATTCGGAGCTGATGCATATAAGGCCAAACTCATGACGCCGAAGTGCGCTATAAAGCTGTACGGTCTTGTCGGCAACTCATTTGTTCCCATACCGAGCCCCTAGCAAGTTATGCCGAGGTGTATGTGTGAAACAACCACTTAGAAAAGAGCGAATGCTGGATGTGGATTATGTTTACTGGGACCTGAGTGATATGCCAATGGTTATTTTATAGATAAAAAAGGCTGCAACCCCGGCTATTTGACATGCCCGGGGTCGAGGGCGGAGGAAAAGGCATATTATAGGCTCGAAATAAAGAGTGCGGTCTATAAAAAGTTATTTTGGACCTCCTGTTGCATGTCTGCGCCGCCTGTCATCAACGTGGGGACTCCTTGACGGAAATAGCCCTAAGGTGATTGTACGAATCCGAACTCCGATAGAGTCCATGAGATGATTAGCCTTTGTGTCACCTGTGGTAAAGGATAATGAAAGAGAAAGAGTAATTAGGAAGAAACAAAGGTTGTTGCAGTGCTTGCAGGCTCGTCCGTATTGTGCTTCCATCGGTGCCCAAGGTATCTTAAGTGCATATTTATGTATGCGCGGTACAGATTTTGCAGGTATATGAGGTGGGCGGCGGAAGCCGAACTGCTATTTCTGCTCCGGAATTGGTCGATCCTGTTGAATGGAGACCGGTGTCTTAATGGCCCACAAGGTATGCGGTTTAATAAGACCGCTTTGTACTGAAGTTGCCGCAGTATGATCTTCAGTCCGGAGGGAGTGCTTCTCCTGCTCCCTTGTAGAGTTGTGTGTCGAGTATAACATGTTCACTGTTTTTACTTCGGGGGAAATTGCTTCTGACCCCCGGTATTTGGTTGGTGAGTCTCTTTGTCGTCGCTATCACCTGGCGGCCTCCTCCCCTTGTGTTCGGCGTTGAGCTTGTCGGCCTGCTTGAAGACCCAACAGCTTCTGTTGCTATGATTAGCTGGTTTGTCGGGGTTGCCGTGAATCTGGCAGGGTCGATCCAATATCCTGTCTAAATTGGATGGTTCGTCTCTGTTCGCCTTGAATGTCTTTTTCCATTGACCAGTTTTGGGACCGCTGAATCCGGCGTTGACCGCTGTGTCGCGCGCTCTTTCATTATCATTGCGACGTTTGTGTTCGCTACGTCGTGGCTTGCCATTGCCGTCCCGGACTTCGGAAGTGCCCGGATCGCTCGCGTTGTTGCTTCTACGAGCGAGCCAGCTGTCTTCTCCCGCGCAAAAGCGGGTCATCAGAGCGGTAAGGGCTGACATGGATTTTGGTTTTTCTTGACCGAGGTGGCGGGCAAGCCACTCGTCCCGGACGCTGTGTTTGAAGGACGCTAGGGCTTTCGTGTCCGGACAGTCGACGATTTGGTTCTTTTTAACTAAGAACCTAGTCCAGAGCTTCGTGTCTGACTCTCTGGGCTGCTGGACAATGTGACTTAAGTCATCGGCATCTGGTGGCCGGACATATGTTCCTTGGAAGTTGCCGCGGAAGCCGTCTTCAAAGTCCTCCCAGCTGCCAATAGAGTTTTCCGGTAGACTGTTTAACCAGTATCGAGCTGGTCCTTTGAGTTTTAGTGGCAGGTATTTGATGGCATGGAGGTCATCGCCGCGGGCCATGTGGATATGGAGGAGGAATTCCTTGATCCATACCGCGGGATCAGTTGTTCCGTCCTATGATTCGATATTCATGGGCTTAAACCCATCTGGGAATTCGTGCTCCATTATTTCGACTGTGAAGCAAAGAGGGTGTGCGGCGCCTCTGTATTGGGCCACACTACGACATAGCTCCGATGGAGTCCGTCCATAGTTTTCAGCCCGAGCGTGACTAGGCTTGTCGCGTCCGAGTGGATAGTCGTCGCTGCGCGTCGGGGCACGTCCTCGTGATCCGTAGATCGATCTAGTATGTCTTGCTCTGCTGTCCAGGCCCTGCCGAAGGTCATATGTGTGACCCTATGCTGCTTTATCTCTGCTTTTGCGGTGAGGTGGGGCGGGCTGGTGTTCGGCTTGAGTTGCCGCTCTGTCCTGACCACGTTGTGGTCGATTAGCCGCAATATGGGATGATGGTATGGACTCCGGCGCCTCATCACCGAACTGAGGTAGCAATTTGCGCTTCGGATAATTTTTGGCTGGGCCACTAAGGTCGTATTCCTCGGCGGCAAGGACTTCAGTCCATCTATCATTGAGCAGATCTTGGTCAGCTTGAAGCTACTGCTTCTTCTTTTTCAGGCTCCTTGCAGTGGCTATTAGCCGGCGTTTAAAGCGCTCCTGCTTGAGAGGTTCCTCGGGCACGATGAAATCCTTGTTGCCGAGGATTTCCTCATCCTCGGAGAGCAGAAGATAATTCCTATCCTCCGAGTCTTCGTGTATGGCATGTTCATCAGGGCTAACTCGTCCGTCTTCCCATTCATCATGTTCAGAGATTGCCCCAACAGGGTCTTCATTGTCTTCGGCATCGTCTGGAGTATTGTTTTCTCTGGTGCCGGTGTTGTTGTCTTTTGCATGACATGACTTAGAGCGGCGTCATTGACGCCGGTGTCTGAGCTGTGTCTCAGGAGGTTTATCCTCAACAGGATCCTCTTTGTCATCGTTGTTAGTTTCATTAGGTGTATCCACCATGTATATGTCGTACGAAGAAGTGACCGTCCAGCGTCCGGTAAACGGCGGGTTTTGGCCCTGCTCCTCATCGGCATCGTTGTCCATACCGTTGATGTCTTTGGAGCCGTAATCGAGCATGTCGGTCAAGTCCTCGACAGTGGCTATGTAGTGGGTGGCAGGTGGGAAGCGAAATTCCCCGTCATCAGCCTCCAGTTCGAACCGGACATAGTTCGGCTGTGAGCCCTCCGCTATGGATAGATTTTTTAATGAGTTTAACACGTTGCCTAAAGGCGAGTGTCAGAAGATGTCCGCGGCTCTGAATTCGACGATCGACGACCGATCCAGCTCGATATGTGCGGACACACATGGTTCGGAACTTATGGCCGGAAACGAGTCCGAGGTTCCGGAGACACGGGGATAACCCGAGGTTAGGTCTGTGTGCGGCTCCAACACCATGGAATATGCGGCCTCCGTGGCGGAGTTGAGCTTCCTGTCCTCGTATGGCGCGATTTTCTCCGGATCTAAGGCCGGAGTAGTTACAGGTGCAATTTCCTGAGCATAGTCCGATGACAGATTTAGGTCATGTTCATCGTAGGGACAAGGAGCGGCTTCTGTGGTCTCAAAGCCGTTGAAGATCAAGTCTCCAGAGATATCCGCGATGTAGTTCAAGCTCCCAAATCTGACATGATGGCCAGGGGCGAAGCTGTCGATCTGCTCCAGATGACCAAGCGAGTTGGCCCGCAGTGCGAAGCCGCTGAACACCAAGAACTGTCCGGGGAGGAAGGTTTCCCCTTGGACAGCATCGTCGTTGATGATTGACGGAGCCATCAAACCTTTTGAGGATGGCAAAGTGGAACTCTCAATGAAAGCAGCAATGTCGGTGTCAAAACCGGCAGATCCCGGGTAGAGGGTCCGAAACTATGCGTCTAAGGTCGATGGTAATAGGAGACGGGGGACACAATGTTTACCCAGGTTCGGGCCCTCTCTATGGAGGTAATACCCTACTTCCTGCTTGATTGATCTTGATGAATATGAGTATTACAATAGTTGATCCATCACGAGATCGTAATGGCTAAAACCCTAGAAGTCTAGCCTATATGACTATGGCTATGAGTCTTGTCCTCTACGGACCTAGCCCTTCGGTTTATATAGACACCGGAGGGGACTAAGGTTGTACAAAGTCAGTTATAGAGAAGGGAATCTTCATATTTGATCGCCAAACTTGCCTTCCACGCCAAGGAGAGTCCTATCCGGACACGGGTGAGAGTCTTAGGTCTTCATATCTTCACAACCCATTAGTCCGGCCCATGGATAACAGGCCGGACGCCCGAGGACCCCTTAGTCCAGGACTCCCTCAGTCTTGATCACAAAAAGGAGGAAGATGAGCAAAGCTCTCTCTTTGTCTATCAAATACTTTGCTATCCTCTCTAAGGAGCCAGGGGGAGAGTACTTATGGTCTAGGGATGAAATAAGAGGAAAATGGGGGTACAAGGGTCATTTAGCCCAAGATGCACGCAGGCACTTTCGGTGGAGTGCCGGCACCCGGAGTAAAGTGATCCGGGCACCCGGGGTCGTCGGGGAGTAGAAGACCGGGGACCCGAGGTGGCGCCTGGGAGGGGGCCGGGCACCCGGTGGTCGGGGTGCGGGCACCCGGGGTGGACAGAGGGGCCGCACCCTTTGGGGCTTGGGGTCCGGACACCTAGGGCTTAGGAGGTCTGGCACCCGGGGTGGTCCAAGGTCTCTGGTGTTCCGCGTCTGGGGGTCCTTCTTCTCCTTGGGGCTCCATTTGGACTTGGTGATTGAGGGAGTCCTGGATTAGGGGGTCCTCGGGTGTCTGACCTGTTATACATGGGCTGGACTGATGGGCCGTGAAGATACGAAGACCGAAGGCTCTCTCCCGTGTCCGGATGGGACTCTCCTTGGCGTGGAAGGCAAGCTTGGCGACCGAATATGAAGATTCCTTTCTTTGTAACCAACCTTACGTAACCCTATATCCCTCCTGTGTCTATATAAACCGGAGGGCTAGGTCCATAGAGGACAATCATCATAATCATAGTCATACAGGCTAGACTTCTAGGGTTTTGGCCATTACGATCTCGTGGTAGATCAACTCTTGTAATACTCATATTCATCAAGATCAATCAAGCAGGAAGTAGGGTATTACCTCGAAAGAGAGGGCCTGAACCTGGGTAAACATTGTGTCCCCTGTCTCCTGTTACCATCGACCTTAGACGCACAGTTCGGGACCCCCTTCCTGAGATCCGCCGGTTTTGACACCGACATTGGTGCTTTCATCGAGAGTTCCGCTGTGACGTCGAAGACAGGGTTGATGGCTCGCCTTGTTGTCAAGGATAATATCACCTCCGGAGGAGCCCTGGCTCTAGGCCAAACCCTCCGACTTGGCGGCTTTACCATGACTGCCTGTTCGGCCCTTAAGCCGATGATAACCTCTCGAGTCATCGAAAATCGTCTCCGCGTTTACTCCGAATACTCCAAATGGATGCATCCGACGGAGTTACCGTCTTTAAACGAACTCCTAGATCACATTGCTGCCTTGGGGGTCGCTACAGACTACGATCGGATTGGGCTTAAACCTGACTAGAGAGAAATCAAATCTCCGCCGATCACCCATCAGATAGCGGTAGTGGAGGAGCAAGACAATAACTTTTCCTCTATATTGAGGACGAACTATGTTCAGGTTTCTGAGCTTCAGGAGCCAGATACCTGTCTACAGAATGACGTGCCCTGCCCTCTGAACCTAGAATCGGACGACGGGCCTAAAACATCAGTTGATATCCTGGAGTCCAAACCATTAAGTTCGGAAGATTTACAAACTCTGGATCCCAAATTGGGTCAGGGTTCAGATTTAAAACCACCCACCCACCCATCTATATGCGATCTTATGAACATACGACAGCAGTCTCAGGAAACGGTCCATCACTTTTGGGCCAGATTCCTTCTTGTCAAAGACAAGATTAAAGATTGCTGCGATGAAGACACGATCTCAGTATTCAGCAACAATTGCACGGACGAAGGGATCCCCAACGCCATCTGCCGCCGTCGCGTATTACACTTCGCTGACTTGACAACCATAGTGCAGAAGTACTGCGTAATGGAAAGTGCCTGGAACACTCAGGCAGCTCGTTAGGAACCACGGGTTTCAACTCAGCCCCTCGTTCGGGCAAAAAGGACGCACCCTCGTGGGGCGCCTGACCCAATAGTAAAGAAGTCAAAGCCCATTATGGGGCACGGAACCGTTCTAGAGGGATAGACAACAGGCCACGCAAAATAAATGCAACACCAGACACCATATCAACCCACAACCTTATAGCATGTTGGATACTCTGGCAAGTGGCCAAGAGCGGCGAAGATCTCCTCACCAAAAATACCCCAGAACAACAACCCCTGGAAGACGACGACCTTAGAGTGTTGACGGTCTTCGAGACATTTGCTTCAAAAAATCAGCGCAAAAAGGCACTCCGCGACCTCACCGAAGTCTACCAAGTCGCAACAATAAACCCCTGGAACGGCCAATTTCAATGCCGATGACGAACCAAAATTCAGGACAGTCCGAGCACCAGCCGCCTTGATCCTCGGTCCAATCATGGATGGCTTCCGGCTCACCAAAGTGCTCATGGACGGCGGCAGCAGACTAAACCTCATCTACGAGGACACACTCATAAAATGGAAATAGATAGGAGCCGCATTGAGCGAAGTAGCACGACCTTCCGGGGAATCATTCCCAGTCGGGAGGCGCGATGCGCGGGAAAAATCACGCTCGACGTGGTATTTGGCACGCCGGAGAATTATCGGTCGGAAGAGATAACCTTCCAAGTGGCCCTTTCAATAGCGGATATGATGCCCTATTGGGGCGAGATGCATTCACACGCTTCCAAGCCATACCTCATTACGGGTACATGAAGTTCAAGATGCCCGGGCCCAATGGTACCATCACTCTTGCAAGTGATCCGGACATAGCACTGCGCACCGAAAATAAAACCGCATCCCTGGCCCTCAAGTCATTGTCTGAAGCCCTCGCGGCCGAAGAGCTGACCGCCCTGCGCTCCACTGTGGATAGAGATGACGTAATCCTGGACAAGCGACCCAAATCCACCTCCTTTAAACCAGCAGAAGAAATAGTCAAATTTCAAGTCCACTCGACGGACCCCAAGAAGACAGCATCCATCAGGGCACAAACGACCCAATGGTCGATGCCGCGCTACGAGAGTTCCTGCGCGTGAACTGGGACATATTCGCCTGGCACCCTTCCAATATGCTAGTAGGTATGGCAATGGGGACAGTCCCCTATGGGGATACCTACAACATCCCCATCCCCATCTATTCCCTATCAGCCCATCCCCATCCCCATTTACATGACTGGGGATGAAATTTCCCCATACCCATGCCCCACTGGGGAATGGGACCCCATTAGGGTCCCCATCCCCATAAACAAATACTCATATACATAATATGACACCCTATAATCAACATACATACATGGTATTTACCTTGTCCTGCTAATGCCTATCTAGATTGTATTGACTTCTTGGTCATGGTGGCAGCTGAGGTGAGGATGTGAGATAGGTTTAAGGTTTTTTCAAAGCTTTTTTTTTGTTTTCGCAAGTTTGTTTATGAATATTTTAAGGTTGACCGCAGTATCACAGTTACTAACCGGGTCCCTGATGGGTATTGGGTCTGGGGAATAGGATATCGTCCCCATCCCCATTGTACCCTATGGGGAATAAAATAGTTTGGTAAATATCCCCATGGGGATGTTTTTCGCCCATCCCCACCCCCTAATAGATTAAATCCCCACGGGTTTGGCGGGTATGGGGCCCCGTTGCCATCCCTATATGGTAGGAATCCCACGCAGGTTGGCCGAACACAGTCTTAATATCTTGAAGGGATATAAACCAGTCAAGCAAACATTGCGGCGTTTTTCCGAACCTAAACGACAAGCCATGGGAGAGGAGCTAGCCAAGTTACTATAGGCAGGATTCATCAAAGAAATAAAACAGCCGGACTGCTGATACTTCTCCAAGTATCTATAATTTTTGATTGCTCCATGCTATATTATGTTCTGTTTTGGACATTATTGGGCTTTATTATTCACTTTTGTATTATTTTTGGGACTAACCTATTAACCAGAGGCCCAGCCCAGTATTGTTGTTTTTTGCCTATTTCAGAGTTTCGCAGAAAAAAAATATCAAATGGAGTCCAAACGGAATGAAACCTTGGGGAACGTGATTTTTGGAATGAACATGATCCAGGAGACTTGGACCCTACATCAAGGAAGATTCCAAGAAGCCACGAGGTAGGAGCGCGCCTACCCCCCCCCCCTAGGCGTGCCCTCCACCCTCGTGGGCCCCATGTTGCTCCACCGACGTACTCCTTCCTCCTATATATACCTACGTACCCCCAAACGATTAGATACGGAGCCAAAAACCTAATTCCACCGCCGCAACCTTCTGTACCCACGAGATCCCATCTTGGGGCCTGTTCCGGAGCTCCGCCGGAGGGGGCACCGATCACGGAGGGCTTCTACAACATCACCATAGTCTCTCCGATGAAGTGTGAGTAGTTTACCTCAGACCTTCGGGTCCATAGTTATTAGCTAGATTGCTTTCTCTGTCTTTTTGGATCTCAATACAATGTTCTCCCCCTCTCTTGTGGAGATCTATTCGATGTAATCTTCTTTTGCAGTGTGTTTGTTGAGACCGATGAAGTGTGGGTTTATGATCAAGTTTATCTATGAACAATATTTGAATCTTCTGAATTCTTTTATGTATGATTGGTTATCTTTGCAAGTCTCTTCGAATTATCAGTTCGGTTTGGCCTACTAGATTGATCTTTCTTGCAATGGGAGAAGTGCTTAGCTTTGGGTTCAATCTTGCGGTGTCCTTTCCTAGTGACAGTAGGGGCAGCAAGGCACGTATTGTATTGTTGCCATCGAGGATAACAAGATGGGGTTTTTATCATATTGCATGAATTTATCCCTCTACATCATGTCATCTTGCTTAAGGCGTTACTCTGTTCTTATGAACTTAATACTCTAGATGCATGCTGGATAGCGGTCGATGTGTGGAGTAATAGTAGTAGATGCAGGCAGGAGTCGGTCTACTTGTCTCGGACGTGATGCCTATATACATGATCATACCTAGATATTCTCATAACTATGCTCAATTTTGTCAATTGCTCAAAAGTAATTTGTTCACCCATCGTAAAATACTTATGCTCTTGAGAGAAGCCACTAGTGAAACCTATGGCCCTCGGGTCTATCTTCATCATATTAATCTTCCAACACTTAGTTATTTCCTTTGCTTTTTACTTTGCATCTTTATCATAAAAATACCAAAAATATTATCCTATCATATCTATCAGATCTCACTCTCGTAAGTGGCCGTGTAGGGATTGACAACCCCTTATCGCGTTGGTTGCGAGGATTTATTTGTTTTGTGTAGGTGCGAGGGACTCGCGCGTAGCCTCCTACTGGATTGATACCTTGGTTCTCAAAAACTGGGGGAAATACTTACGCTACTTTGCTGCACCACCCTTTCCTCTTCAAGGGAAAACCAAAGCAGTGCTCAAGAGGTAGCAAGAAGAATTTCTGGCACCGTTGCCGGGGAGGTCTACGCAAAAGTCAACATACCAAGTACCCATCATAAACCCTTATCTCCCGCATTACATTATTTGCCATTTTCCTCTCCCCCACTTCACCCTTGCCGTCTTATTCGCCCTCTCTTTTTTGTTCGCCTCTTTTTCGCTTGCTTCTTGTTTGCTCGTGTGTTGGATTGCTTGTTTGTCATCATGGCTCAAGATAATATAAAATTATGTGACTTTACCAATACCAACAATAATGATTTCCTTAGCACTCCGATTGCTCCTCTTACCGATACTGAATCTTGTGAAATCAATGCTGCTTTGTTGAATCTTGTCATGAAAGATCAATTCGCCGGCCTTCCAAGTGAAGATGCCTCTACTCATCTAAATAGCTTCGTTGATTTGTGTGATATGCAAAATAAGAAAGATGTTGACAATGATATTGTTTAATTGAAGCTATTTCCTTTTTCTCTTAGAGATCGTGCAAAAGCTTGGTTTTCATATTTGCCTAAAAATAGTATTGATTCTTGGAATAAGTGCAAAGTTGCTTTTATCTCTAAGTATTCTCCTCCCGCTAAGATCATCTCTCTTAGAAATGATATTATGAATTTTAAGCAACTTGATCATGAACATGTTGCAGAAGCTTGGGAGAGGATGAAATTAATGATACGTAATTGCCCTACTCATGGTTTGAATTTGTGGATGATTATACAAAAAATTTATGCCGGATTGAATTTTGCTTCTAGAAATCTTTTAGATTCGGCCATGGGAGGCACTTTTATGGAAATCACTTTAGGAGAAGCTACTAAACTCCTAGATAATATTATGGTTAATTATTCTCAATGGCACACCGAAAGATCTACTAATAAAAAAGTGCATGCGATAGAAGAAATTAATGTTTTGAGTGGAAAGATGGATGAACTTATGAAATTATTTGCTAGTGAAAGTGTTTCTTCTGATCCTAATGATATGCCTTTGTCTACTTTGATTGAGAATAATAATGAATCTATGGATATGAATTTTGTTGGTAGGAATAATTTAGGTAACAACGTATATAGAGGAAACTTTAATCCTAGGCCTTATCCTAGCAATTCCTCGAATAATTATGGTAATTCCTACAACAACTCTTATGGAAATTTTAATAAGATACCCTCTGAATTTGAGACTAGTGTTAAAGATTTTATGAATTCGCAAAAGAATTTCGATGCTTTGCTTGAAGAGAAATTGCTTAAAGTTGAAGAATTGGCTAGGAACGTTGATAGAATTTCTCTTGATGTTGATTCTTTAAAACTTAGATATATTCCTCCTAAGCATGATATCAATGAGTCTCTCAAGGCCATGAGAATTTCCATTGATGAGTGCAGAGAAAGAACCGCTAGGATGCATGCTAAGAAAGATTGTTCTTCAAATTTCTATGAAAATAAAGATGAAGATATAAAAGTTATTGATGTGTCCCCTATTAAATCCTTGTTTTGCAATAGGAATCTTGATAATGATGGGATTGAATATGATCCACCTTTACCTAGAAGGCGTTCCAAAAATTCGGAGTTTTTAGATCTTGATGCTAAAATTGATAAAAGTGGGATTGAAGAGAACAAAACCCTAGATATTAATAAACCCACTATTTTGGATTTTAAGGAATTTAATTATGATAATTGCTCTTTGATAGATTGTATTTCCTTGTTGCAATCCGTGCTAAATTCTCCTCATGCTTATAGTCAAAATAAAGCTTTTACCAAACATATCGTTGATGCCTTGATGCAATCTTATGAAGAAAAGCTTGAGTTGGAAGTTTCTATCCCTAGAAAACTTTATGATGAGTGGGAACCTACTATTAAAATTAATATTAAGGATCATGAATGCTACGCTTTGTGTGATTTGGGTGCTAGTGTTTCCATGATTCCAAAAACTTTGTGCAATTTGCTAGGTTTCTGTGATTTTGATGATTGCTCTTTAAACTTGCACCTTGCGGATTTCAATATTAAAAAACCTATGGGAAGAATTAATGATGTTCTTATTGTTGCAAATAGGAACTATGTGCCTGTAGATTTTATTGTTCTTGATATAGATTGCAATCCTTCATGTCCTATTATTCTTGGTAGACCTTTCCTTAGAATCTTGCAATCCTTCCTCCTATATATACCTACGTACCCCCAAACGATTAGATACGGAGCCAAAAACCTAATTCACCGCCGCAACCTTCTGTACCCACGAGATCCCATCTTGGGGCCTATTCCGGAGCTCCGCCGGAGGGGGCACCGATCACGGAGGGCTTCTACAACATCACCATAGTCTCTCCGATGAAGTGTGAGTAGTTTACCTCAGACCTTCGGGTCCATAGTTATTAGCTAGATTGCTTTCTCTGTCTTTTTGGATCTCAATACAATGTTCTCCCCCTCTATTGTGGAGATCTATTCGATGTAATCTTCTTTTTCGGTGTGTTTGTTGAGACCGATGAATTGTGGGTTTATGATCAAGTTTATCTATGAACAATATTTGAATCTTCTGAATTCTTTTATGTATGATTGGTTATCTTTGCAAGCCTACTAGATTGATCTTTCTTGCAATGGGAGAAGTGCTTAGCTTTGGGTTCAATCTTGTGGTGTCCTTTCCTAGTGACAGTAGGGGCAGCAAGGCACGTATTGTATTGTTGCCATCGAGGATAACAAGATGGGGTTTTTATCATATTGCATGAATTTACCCCTCTACATCATGTCATCTTGCTTAAGGCGTTACTCTGTTCTTATGAACTTAATACTCTAGATGCATGCTGGATAGCGGTCGATGTGTGGTGTAATAGTAGTAGATGCAGGCAGGAGTCGGTCTACTTGTCTTGGACGTGATGCCTATATACATGATCATACCTAGATATTCTCATAACTGTGCTCAATTCTGTCAATTTCTCAAAAGTAATTTGTTCACCCACCGTAAAATACTTATGCTCTTGAGAGAAGCCACTAGTGAAACCTATGGCCCCCGGATCTATCTTCATCATATTAATCTTCCAACACTTAGCTATTTCCTTTGGTTTTTTACTTTGCTTTTATTTTACTTTGCATCTTTATCATAAAAATACCAAAAATATTATCCTATCATATCTATCAGATCTCACTCTCGTAAGTGACCGTGTAGGGATTAACAACCCCTTATCGTGTTGGTTGCGAGGATTTATTTGTTTTGTGTAGGTGTGAGGGACTCGCGCGTAGCCTCCTACTGGATTGATACCTTGGTTTTCAAAAACTGAGGGAAATACTTACGCTACTTTGCTGCATCACCCTTTCCTCTTCAAGGGAAAACCAACGCAGTGCTCAAGAAGTAGCAACTGGGTAGCAAACCTGGTGATGGTACCAAAGAAGGATAAATCCTGGCGCATGTGCGTCGATTTCAAAGATCTCAACAAGGCCTGCCCTAAGGATCCCTTCCCCCTCGCTCGCATTGATCAGATCATTGATGCAACCGCAGGACACGACTCACTGTGTTTCCTCGATGCGTACTCCGGATACCATCAAATCAAGATGAAGGAGTTCGATCAAGCCGCAACGGCATTCATTACCCCATATGGGCCTTTCTGCTTCAACACTATGCCTTTCGGGCGTAAAAACGCTGGCGCCACCTACCAACGCATGATTTAAACATGCCTGGAGAAACAGATCGGCAATACAGTTGAAGCATACGTGGATGACATCGTCATCAAAACCAGGCACGTTGAGTCATTGATAGACGATGTACGTCTTACATTGGACAACCTCCATACATATGACATCAAGCTCAACCCAGAAAAGTGTGTTTTTGGCAACCCCGACGGAAAACTGCTGGGCTTCATCGTTTCCAATAGAGGAATTGAGGCAAATCCAGCCAAAATCCGAGCTTTGTCACAATTGGCTACGCCAACAGACCTTAAGGAGGTCCAAAAACTCGCGGGATGCATGGCAGCTTTAAGCCGCTTTATCTCCAGATTGGGAGAAAAAACATTGCCACTCTATCGCCTTCTTCGACGCACCGACCACTTCGAGTGTACGGACGCGGCAACGGCCGGACTGGAGGGAATAAAGGCCCTCTTAGCGAGCAACCCAATCCTGGCCGCGCCGAACATCGGCGAACCCATGCTATTATACATATCGGCAACACACCAGGTGGTGAGCACCGTGCTCGTTGTCGAGCGAGAGCAGGACGGACACAAGTTCCCACTCCAAAAACCGGTATACTACGTATCCACTGTCCTCACACCATGCAAATCCCGGTACCCTCAATACCAAAAAATAGTATACGCGGTCTTCATGGCATCTCGGAAGCTACGACACTACTTTCAAGAGTGCTGAATCACGGTGGCCTCCGAAGTACCACTCAATGACATAATAAACAACCGCGATGGGACAGGCCGGATTGCTATGTGGGCCATTGAGCTCCTTCCATTCGACATAACATACAAACCACGTCGGGCCATCAAATCCCAAGTACTGCCTGATTTCATTGCCGAATGGACAGAGGCCGAGCTCCCTAAAGAGTACGGCACGTATTCCAACTGGGTTATGTCCTTCGATGGTTCCAAAATGTTGGCGGGGTTAGGGCGGGCATTGTCTTAACGTCCCCCACGGGAGACGTAGTTCAGTACGTACTCCAAATATTATACACAGACTCAAACAATGCAGCCGAATACGAGGCCTTGTTACACGGTCTTCGGATGGCTGTCTCCATGGGCATACAACGCCTAGAAGTAAGTGGAGATTCAAACCTCGCAATATCTCAAATAAATGGAGATTTCAATGCGAAAGATCCAAAAATGGCAGCCTATCGTAATGTCGTTCTCAAAATGTCGGCTCGGTTCGAGGGGCTCGAGTTTCATCATGTGGCTCGGGGAAGTAATCAATCAGCGGATGTCCTTGCTCGCATCAGCGCTACGCGTGACCCCATCCCACCTAACATCTTTCTGGAAAGGCTTTTCAAGCCATCTGTGGTGTGGCAAGGGGAGAGCGACAATACCAGTCCGGATCCGACCATAACCCCAGATTACGAACACACCGATATCATCGAGGGCTCAGCCACAGGAATCACACCTTCGGGGCATCTTATCATGGCAGTCATTGGCCCATGGACCGAACCCTTCTTGGCCTACCTTAATAGGCGAGAACTCCCCGAGGATTAGAATGAGGCTCGCCGCATTGTTCGGCGCTCAAAAGCCTACAAGGTTCCTGACGGAGAACTCTACAAGAAAAGAACTACCGGAGTACTCCAAAGATGTATCTCCGAGGAAAAGGGGCGGCAGCTCTTGGCTGAAATTTATGCCGGTCTCGGTGGTCACCACGCCGTGGCTCGGGACCTTCTAAGCAAGGCCTTCCGTACAGGTTTCTATTGGCCGACGGCCCGAGCAGACGCACATGACCTTGTCCAATGTTGCGTCAGATGCCAGCTTTTCTCCAACTAGAGCCATATGCCACCCACTGCTCTACAAACAATCCCCATCACTTGGCCTTTTGCGGTCTGGGGGCTTGATATGGTTGGACCCCTTAAAGGAGGAAGCCATAAGAAAAAATATATGCTGGTCATGGTGGATAAATTCACTAAGTGGATAGAGGCCAAGCCAGTTAAAACGGCTGAGGCCAGACCAGTGATAGACTTTATATCCGGCGTTGTACACCGTTATGGTGTCCCACACAACATCATCACCGATAACGGCTCCAATTTCACAGCCGATGAGGTGAAAAACTGGTGCGCCAATCTGGGCATTAAGCTCGATTACGCCTCCATCTATCACCCGCAAACAAACGATCAAGTCGAACGAGCCAATGGTCTTATTATGAGCGGCATCAAGCCTAGACTAGTGCGGTCTTTTAAAGAATTAGACAAGCACTAGGTTGAGGAGCTTGACTCCGTACTCTGGGGGCTGCGGACCACGCCTAATCGCACTATCGGATATACACCTTTCTTCATACTGTACGGCACAGAGGCTGTGTTACCCTGTGACATTATTCATGACTCACCTCGAGTGAGCATGTACGAAGAGAGAGAGGCCAAGCTTGATTGGTAGGACAACTTAGATGCCCTGGAGGAGGAGCGCGATTTTGCAAAAGCCCGTTCCACATTTTACCAACAGCAGGCTCGCAGGTATCAAAGTAGAGAAGTGCGGGCCAGGACTTATAATACTGGCAAACTTGTTCTACGCCTGCCGGAGAAGAAAAAGGACAAACTCAAGCCCAAGTGGGAGGGTCCCTTTATCATTGACAAAGTTCTCACCGGAGGAGCATACCACCTGCGTGATGTGTCAGACAATCGCCTAGAGCCGAACCCCTGGAAAGCGGCCAGACTCCAAAGATTCTATGCCTAGCACCGGATTCTTTGTTCGTCTCCTTCTCCCTATTGTTTCCATTACTTTTTCCTCTCTTTTCACTTTTCCCTTTTTTTAGCCTTAAATCTTTTAGTGTGGTTAAACCATGCACTTGTGACAGAAGCTTATTATTCTTATTTTTCGAGCATCAAGCTCATCGCATATGCGCGCTTTCCCCATATGTACCTTTTCTTCGCCATTATATGCATCGATATGACTTAAGTTTTGGCCAAGCTGGGTTTCCTGGCTCCTGTGCTTATGCCCTACGTTCTCGTTAGTTCGACTAGGGCATAAAGGGAGCACCTCTGTGATTGTTACTGTCGGGTCATCCGAATGTGTACCTCAGACTAGGTGAAGCCAAAAGCTAGCGTTCTTAAGGGAATATTCAGTCGGCGAACTAAAGATGTTTTTACAGTCATTCAAATATGAACCCCCAGATGTTGAATATACTGCGATTTTTTCAATCATAGTTCGGACATGCACATTAACGCATGTACACCCAGGGAAAGGAACCCTTAACAGAACTATTCTCTCTGGAAGATGTTTCTTACAATCACAATGTAATATAACATAGCTAGCCGGATACAACTTGTCTGTTCAAGCAACTATGACCCCTACGCCTGGTTTCCACGCATACCCCAATATATTTTGCCGCTCAGGTATTCGGAAACACTCTGCACCTTCGGGTCTAGAGGTCGAAGCGAAAAGGTCTGATCGTTTTACAATCCGGCTAGGGACAAATACGTCAAGGAAAGTACATAGTCACTTGGACTCATAAATTTCCTCCTCGATACCGTCTAACAGGCTGTCTAACTTACAATCCCGTTGGGAATATCTGGCGGCTACTTCTACTTGGTCATATACCAAACTCACAGGAAATTCTTTCCCATCTGACCCTAGAGGTCCGACCTGCGCCATATGATTTGGATCAAGCTTGGTATACCGTGTTTTCACCATGGCTCAGGCTTCTCGTGCACCTTCCCGGCAAGACGATATATATCTTCCATAATCGGAAGCGCCGCCACGCTCCCTTGAATAGTTGCATAAGCTCCTCCATCCTTCCTGGAGGGGAGGCGGATGGCCATAAGGCCTTGGCAACACTTCGCATCGCCTGCCGAGCTTGCTCATGCATTTGCGACAGCTCTTGTAGCAGATCGCCCAAGATTTCAGACACCTCCTCTTCAGGACGGCCGGTCAACATACCTACAGATATAATTCTATTAGTCCCTTTCATGTCCGAACTACACGGAGTTAAGTGTGACCACATATCAAATATGCCGTCGCGCAACCTCTTATTTTCCTTTACGGAATCACCAACTGGGCCCGTACATATTTCAGTTCTTCGCACAGCTGGGTGTGGGCATCCTGCAGCTTGTTTTTCTCATCTCTGACTCGTGTCAGCACACACTCGCCCGCAGCCAGCAGTCTTTGGGTTTCTTGTTCTTCCGCTTGGGCGGCTTTCAGTTGCTCCTTCAGTTGATCTGACGATCCTGCCATAAGATGAGCAACAGTGTTAGCATTGCAGGTATATACTTATGTTTTCTCGATGGGGAACATTACCAGGTGATGCCTTCTTGGATTTCTCCAGTTCGGCGGTAGCAGCAGTTAGCAGGGTCCGACACTTTTCTAGTTCCTGAGACAACAGGCTGTTCTTCTCCGTAAGCACCTGGTTATACAATGATCTTTAAATCAGTTATATCAACTGCTTCAAGTCTCGGGGGCTACTGGTATATGATTATCTGTTTTGTATAATATAAATTTACCCGCATATCTTTTAAATGTTGGTTCGTGGCTCTGGCAAGCCCGTCTCGAGCAGCTTGGATATATGCATCAGCCGAGTTGAAGGCACTGAATGCCTCGTTCATAAAGCCAGGGTCGCGTAGAATGGCTCTCCAACACCGATGATTCATGGTGCTCTCCACTTCCGAGTTTGTGACGGATACATCATCTGACTCCTCAGCCGAAGGACAATCCGGCATCACTTCCGTATCAGCCCTTGCCTTTAAAGATGGGTCGGGAACTTGACTTGTGGAGGCTCGGCCGGCAAGATTCCCGGACATAGTCCGGCGAACGCTTTTCCTGGTAAGACACAGTGGATAATGTCATAGTTGGATGTGACTGCCAAGGGGCATATTTACAAAGCCATACCTCTTCGATGAAAGCTCGATCGTTTATTTGTTTGCCTTCCTCTTCGAAGGCCTGCCCGGCATGGGCACCGCTCTCTTTGGAGTTGCCTCCGGTGTAGAACGACGCATCGAGCGTCTCCCCTTTCGAGCACAAGATAGTGCGGTGGGTGAGGCAGAATGAGGAGGCTCTTTTAGAGGATATATCTCCTTACTACTTACGTGCGAGGCGGGGAGAAGAGCGGGATAGTAGGCGGTGATGGCCACTTTTGTGCCGTCATATCTCTCCTGGTAGAACACCCCACCCTCGAGGAAGAACCCGGCTTGCAATGCTGAAGACAATATGTGCGCCGGACACATCGTCATTGAAGCCAGATTCAGGGGCTACTGAGGGAGTCCTGGATTAGGGGGTCCTCGGGTGTCCGACCTGTTATACATGGGCCAGACTGATGGGCCGTGAAGATACGAAGACCGAAGACTCTCTCCCGTGTCCGGATGGGACTCTCCTTGGCGTGGAAGGCAAGCTTGGCGACCGAATATGAAGATTCCTTTCTTTGTAACCGACCTTATGTAACCCTAGATCCCTCCGGTGTCTATATAAACCGGAGGGCTAGGTCCATAGAGGCCAATCATCATAATCATAGTCATATAGGCTAGACTTCTAGGGTTTTAGCCATTACGATCTCGTGGTAGATCAACTCTTGTAATACTCATATTCATCAAGATCACTCAAGCAAGAAGTAGGGTATTACCTCCATAGAGAGGGCCCGAACCTCGATAAACATTGTGTCCCCTGTCTCCTGTTACCATCGACCTTAGATGCACAGTTAGGGACCCCCTACCCGAGATCTGCCTGTTTTGACACCGACGGTGATCCCTCCATGCCTCCTCATGGTCTTCTCCTTGGTACCTAAGAATGCACAATGTATCCATTTGAGGTACAACCCAACTCTCATGTGAATCCGAATGAAGTTCGGAGATGAAAGAGTTAACCTCGGTTTCGATGATGCGTGCGCGGACTCTTGTCATTGGTACTCTTCGTGCTTGCGGTGGTGATGGAACGTCCATGGGGATGAACGAGGGATGCTCCGCATCATCTGTCCACCCTTTGGGAGAGATCCATCCATGGATCATGATCTTCATCACCATGGGAAAGAGAGGGCGTCCCCATGTAGAAGTGGGCAACCACCAAGCACTTATCATGTTGAAGCTCGAAATGGGTACTCTCCAATGTCGCACCATCTTGTGATTCCTTCAAAAGGAGCAAGTATAACAAACACTTGGAATAATAAATGTGGTTAGTGTTAGTGCAAAACCAAGCATTCAAGAGGTGATTCACCAAACAAGTCTCGTTGTGAAGCATAGCATATGGTGTAACAAGGGATTGTGACATGTCATGTAAGCACATAAAATGAGCAAAATCAAGTACATCATGGAAACAAGCATGTAAATGTGGGGTAGCGATGCAAAGTGTGTCAAGATAATAAGCATCTACCTCAAGCTCATAGCAAGCATGCATAAGGCGCTCAACAAATGGTCTATTGTATAAATATGAAGCATTCACAACGCCTAAATAAATGAAGTGTCTAAAGTGCAAGACAATCCAAGCATAATGTGCATGGGGTGTAGTAAATATAGTGTGGCACTCAACACAATATAAAGAGCAATTTTTTATCATGTGTGAGGCAATCAAGTCAATCATGTGGCAATCAAGGAAATGGATGCAATCAACCACATGAAACAAGCAAGTATGAATCATCGGTGATGCAACATAGGCAAGCATATCAATCATGTCATGCAAACTAGTAGTGCAAAGATGCAACATACTAGAGGAAATCATGGCAAGCATGTCATGTGGGCAAATAATAAGCTTATGTAATGCGCATGACATAGGACAAGCATGAAAACAAGATGATGAAAGGATCATCATAGGCATTGGGCACACAAAACACATGGCGATAACAAGCAATATCTCCACCAAGCTTGCAAATACACATACAAGTACTAGAATCAATCATCATGTGTAATGCAAAGCATGGGTCACAAATGCATGGTAAAAGCCTAGTAATGAGCATAACATGCAAAGTGAATACGATAGTATGGGCATAGGGTGACAAGTGTTAAATAGCCCATAGCCGTGTGAGAGCCAAGTAAAAGGAATGTGCGAAGTCATTGCGCGGAGAGAATGGATGTAAGGACAATCCACAGGATCCCAAATTGTCATTGCTCTCAAGGGCTCGTTTCGTCAACTCTTGGGATTGAGAGGTTGACGAGTATACATGAGTATCTACACAAAACAAAGACAAAGGGAAAATTGTGTGTGCGTGGTATATGTACACATCATCCATTATGATACATACGTGCATGTGTTGGTTAGCATAAGATATCCAGTTCTTAAATAAATGAGATGCATGATATAGAAACATGTCATCCATCATGATAGGTTTGTTGACATTCGCCCGCAGGAAAGCAACGAGCGCGCTTTCCTATTTGGGGTCGAGAGTGGCACTGATGGTGAAGGTACCACCAGTGCCGTCCTCCTTGGCGGACACCTTCTTGGTCGTTGGCAGGGCTGCAATTGACTTCTTACTCTTGCCGGTGGAGCTCGATGGCGCGTCCTCGACGGTAGCGCAGCACTCCGAAGAGGTGCGCTTGCCGGAGTGGGCACCAGAGCACTTACCGGGCTTGGTCTTCTTCTTCCCTCCGGGAGCTTCAGCGGCAAGTGGCTTGTGATCCGTTGTGGCTGCTGCTTCCCGGTAGATCTTGTCGGCACAGATAAGGGCATCCTTCTTGTCGCCGGGGACAGAGATGACGCTTATCGGGCCTGGCATCTTGAGCATGTTGTATTTGTAGTGAGAGGCCGCCATGAACTTGGCGAGCGCTGGACGGCCGAGAATTCCATTGTAGGGCAATGGAAAATCGGCAACGTCAAAAGTGATCCTCTCTGTCCTGAAGTTCAGCTCGCTGCCAAATGTCACTGGCAACGTTATCTTCCCCTTCGGCTTGCTCCTTCCCGGGTTGATTCCTTGGAACGTGCCGGTCTCTTCGAGCTCGCTGACGGGGACTTGGAGTTTCTGGAGCACAGCGGAGGAGATCAGGTTCAAGCCGGCCCCGCCGTCGACTAGCATCTTAGTGACCTTGAGGTTGCGGACTGTTGGTGAGACCAACATCGGCAAGCACCCGATCGCAGTTGTGCGGTCAGGGTGGTCCTCAATATCGAAGATGATAGGCGTGCTGGACCATTTCAGAGGCTTGCGTGACTCGACGGGTGGTTCCGCTGCATTGACTTCCCGCGCCCACTGCTTGAGCTGGCGGTGAGAAGTATGCAGAGAAGCACCGCCGTCTACGCACAAGACCTCCGTGGCTTTCTGAAACTCCTGCTCACTGGTCTCGACATCATCCATGTCTTCGTCTTCGTCGTCGTCTTCGTCCTTGTCGTGGCCGCGGGGAGGTCTGTCTGCTTGCCGCTGCTTGTCCTTGTCGCGGCGTCCTCCCTGGCCGGGGCGCTTCGTGCCGGATCCTCCGCCACCTCCCCGGGCTTTCTCCTTGTCGCGTCGCTCGTACTCGGCCTTTTGCAGCTCGACGAGCTGCTCGACCTGCTTGCAGCTCTGGAGGTCATGGCCCTTGATGCGGTGGATCTTGCAGTACTGTTTGTTGGTGCCGTCCCGCTTGTCGGCGACCGCCACAGCCTGTCAGTTGGTGCATCCGGCAACCTCCTTGCCGGAGCTACCAGCCTGGGCCTTCTTGGCGGCGCCTTCATCGCCGGACTGCTCAACAACCAGTACTTCTTGGCTCTTCTTCTTCCTGTTGCTCCACCGCCGGTTCTTCCTTGCCGGGGCGGTATCCTCACTGTCAGATTCTCCTGCTCCAGTGTTCTCTCGGGGGAGTTTCCTTCCTTCCTCAGCACGCGCACACTTGTCGGCCAGGGCATATCACTTCTCGCCTGGCCGACCTGCCGCGACTGCGACGCACTGTGCTGCCGCGAGGTGTCGCCGTTAGCGAAGCCGATGAGACTCTGTATCGTGGCCCTCCAGTCGTCGAGCTTGTCCGCCGTTGGAGGGTAGTCTAGGAGCAGTTGAGCTCGTGCTAGAGCTTCTGCTGGAGTGGCGGGCAGCGGTGGCGAACGGCGCGTGGAGCGGGATGTGCTCGAACTTCTAACTATGTTAGAAGGAGCAGCACCCGGACCAGGCAGTCGCGCCACGCTCGCGCCAGCACATTGGTGTGTATGCAGGCCTTGAGCACCCTAGGATCCGCCAGCTTGATCTGGGTCCAGCGAGCGTATGGTACCGTGAGTGCCAAGACGCTGCTGGTCCCGTGCCTCCTGAGGGGGGCGCGGTGCATGTTCGGACGCCGTGGCACCATGAGCTGGCATAGCGATGCCCGTTCCGCCGCCGGTGCCATCCCCACCACCCGTTTGCTCCAGGGGGGTTGGTTCGACGCGGACGGACCAGCCACCTCCGGAGCCTTCTTCTTCGGTGGCATGTCGATGAAGACGATGGAGATCTAGCCTGTGCAGACGCCGGATCAGGTTCACACAACCTCGACGCCCCCTACCTGGCGCGCCAAAGATGTCGGGGGAAATCTGCCTCCACGAACACCTATGGGGACCGAGCCCCTTTCTGGTTCGGCGGGGGGCGGAGGTCACGCGAAGAGCGGATCGAGACGATGCACACAAGGGGTTTACCCACCTTCGAGCCGCACGGATGCGTAAAACCCTACTGTTGCTTTGTGGTTTGTATTGTGTTCTTGTTCGGGAGCGCTGAGTGCTACAGTACACTCAGGCAACTAATCAGACCGAGCGTGAGTGGCCTCCTCCTTCCCTCTCCCTCCCACGTTGCGCATGAGGCCTCCTTTTATATGTGCAAGGGGTTACCCACAGGTGGCAACGTAGGCGGGGGTAAAACTGGAAAACGCTGTGTTGGGTACAGCTGTTTGCACAGTGCTATCATACCTAACTCTGACGACAGGGGACAAGGGCATTAAATGCCCGTCTAGGTCGCCCAAACAGTGCAGAAAAGGGACCGCCAGGGGCGCCACCGTTTGCCATGACGGCTATCCTGTCAGCGTTGCTCCACCGCATGCCCCTGGCTGCGCAACCTTTCGCCACGTACGCCTGGAATGGCCCTAGAGCGACACGTTGGTGGATGAGCTGGATCGCAGGCGCGGGGTGGTGACTTGCCGCGGCAAGCGCCTTGCCGCGGTTGATGCCTTGTCGCGCCCGGGAGCTTGTTGCTCACCGGTCCTTGCCGGGACGCGTGGCGCGTCGCAGCAAGTCTCTTGTCGTGCCCTGGTCGGCCTTCCCGGCAAGCTCCTCTTGCCGGGGCCTTGTGCTTCAAGCGGCCGTCCCAGCAAGCTCCTCTTGCCGGGGCCTTGCTCTCTTCGGGTGGCCTTCCCGGCAAGCTCCTCCTGCCGGGGCCTTGGCTCAAATACTTTGTTCTTGGATGGCCCAAAAAGGGACCATGGAGAGTTTTGGCGATCACCTGGCAAGCCTTGCCGCGGGGTGCTACGACTGCCCGTGCACAAGTTCGGGGTACTAAGGTACCCCTACTTTAGTACACCGACAGGAGCCCCCGGGCCTGGGCCATACACGGTGCCGAGCGCTGTTGGGCCAGGCCCAAAACAGTGCACGGGCACGCGCGGCCTGGGTCACGCTGCATCTTCTTCTGCATCCGCCACGTCCTCCCCGAACGGCACGCGTCGAACGCGGCATCGTGGGGAGAGGTGTGCGTGACGTGGGCGGCATGCGCGGGGCTGAGCCCCGCAGGCATGCGTCACATCGCAAAAAAAAGGGGGGGTTCGCGCCATCTCCATAAGTGGAGGGAGGCGTGGAGGCGTGGCTCGTTTGCTGGACGGGGCCGAGGCACGGTTTCCGAGGCGTCCGCTCCCCACGATCACGGGGCGGGGGGAGGTCGCCTCATCCGTCGCCTTGGTCCTGCACGCCAGCCACGCGGCTTCCATGCACCTGGAGTTGCGGACGGTGGAGGCAGGAAACCGGGCCGTCACGGGTCGAGGCAGCAGGCCGGTCCCAGTCGCCTGCTCTTCCTACGTCTTGATTGGCTGAGCGGGGCGGCCGAGCCCCCACCCTGCTCCTTTATAAAGAGCAAGAGGGGGCGACGGAAATCCACACTCCTTCATCTTTTCTTCCCTTCAGCTTCTGATCCCCTCTCTCCATTCGCTATGGAGAAAGGGAACCCTGGTCCTTCATCAGTGGCGGCGAGGGTCGCCGCTAGGCAACGCGCCCCTCCTCCCCTTGCACCCACGGTGGCAGAGCCAACCGTAAGGGGAAGGGGGAGGGGGCGAGGTCGTGGACGAGGCCGAGGCGCTCGGGGACGAGGAGGACGGGGCGACGCGCCGGCCTCGCCTCCGCCGGCGGCTCCTCTTCTCACGGCGGTCCACATCGGGGACGACCCTTGCGAGTTCTTCGTCAGGCTGAGCCGGGCGCCTCGTCGTCGCCTCCGTCTCCCAGCTCCCTTCGCAAGCGTGATGGAGATGGAACAACCCGAGACGCTAAGACTACGCATGAGGGGCTGCGGGATCAGCGGCACGCGAGTCCACGTTGAGTCCCCAGCCCCCGGCGTGATGTATCTTGGTCGAGGGTGGAAGTCGTTCGCCCGTATCCATAGCTTGATGGAGGGGTTCACCCTCCATTTTAAGTTGATGGAGGGCGATCTCCTCTCCGTCAAGGTCTTCGGGTGCTACGGGACCCGGGCCCGGTGCTGCGTGGATAGCTCCTCCGACAGCGAAGGCTCCTCCTCGAGCGAGAGCGACGAGGAGGGGAGTGACAGCGACGACGAGGGTAGCGGTTGTCGGGATGACGGGTCCGACTAGGCGCCGGTCGCGGCTCCGTGTGGCACCGGCGACCCCATCATCCGTGTCGCTGGCTCCTTGAGCTTCTCGGGGTCGTCTCCTTGGCGGCTGGCGTAGGGAGGCTGCGGAAGAGGAAGAGGGCGGGCGGCAAGGCCGTCAACTCGGAGTACGGGGGCACGGCGCCCTCGACAGCGTGCTGACGTCCTGCCACCTCGTCGAGCCCTGCTTCCGGCACCGCCGTCACCGTCCAGCTTTCAGACGGCCCCCGGGGTGTTCTCTTGGTGTCTTCTGCCACCCGTAGCTCGCCTAGGCGCCCCTTTTGCCCTTCTCGCCTCCTTGTCCTACCTCCTGAGGAGAGAGACAAGAAAGGCATTACGGGCACCTTATCTCTTTTTAACTCGTAGGCCCTCGGGCTTTAGTTGCATTTAAAGCTTGTAATCCCATCTCTCATGTTTTTCATTATCTCTGAACTGTACCTGAGCGGAATGTTTTTTTAATGAAAAGGGGATGTTTGCCGGGCCATTTGTCCCGCGGGTAAAACCCACGCCAAGGAGCGAATCCTTTATATCGTTAAGATAGACACTTCTTTGCCCGGCAATAGGCCCTGCCGTCTTCCCGCGCCACTCGACCTTTCTCACGCCTTTGGCGGAGGTAGGGATGAGGCGGGTTCGGGCTCCTCATTCCATCCCTTTGCCGTCGCGGCTACTACCAAAACTGGCCCCAGGAACGCGCTCTGGGGCCCAGAGTTAAGGGAGCACGGTAGCTTTTTAGGAAGAAACAAGGTTTTCGCATTCCGCAGTCCATAAGAGAATTCATGACAAGGGATGAAAAACTTATCTGGGATTGCAGCCCCTGGCAACTTTGGCTTGCCGCGGGCGAATCTTTGTACTTGTAGCCCCCGGCAACACTGGTTTGCCGGGGACCAGATGCTGGTCCGCCCTTCTTCTCTTCTTCGTCCTTAAGCGGTCTGGCCAGGATATGCAAAACCCTGCGAACCAAGGGAAACAAAAGAACAGGAAAAAAGGACGCAGACCCGACCTATAAGCTAGGGGTTAGCAGTTGTTAGGCACTATCAACCCTAACCAAGGACGAGACTCGACTCAGCATGCATGCTAAAACTTAGGGCGCCAGCGCTTCATTTACTGCTGCTCAGGGTCTGCGCCTGGCTTTGTACAAAGGATTACATGCAACAGCGGCAAGACTTGTACAAAAGGGTGGTTGCCGGACGGGGTCCGACAACCGCGCCTTACGGGTAAAACTTATGAAGATGCTCAATATTCCAGGAGTTGCTCACCGGAGTGCCATCTTCGGTCTCAAGGCGGACAGCGCCGGGCCTCGTGACTCGTCTCACCCGGTAAGGGCCTTCCCACTTCGGCGTCAACTTGTTGTGATTCTTGGCGGACGGAGCGCGCCGAAGAACAAGGTCGCCTTCCTCGAAGCGTCTGGCTTTAACTTTGCGGCTATGGTAGCAACGCAAAGCTTGCTGGTAGCGAGCAGCTCGCACAGCAGCCTGAAGACGATCTTCCTCAAGGAGCAGCGCGTCATCTTCACGCAGCCGCTCTTGCTCAAGCTCATCATAAGCGAGCACTCGAGGTGACCCGTATACGAGTTCCGTGGGGGTAACTGCTTCTACTCCATAGACTAGAGCAAATGGTGTCTGGCCAGTGGCTCGATTTGGTGTCATTCTGATCGACCAAAGAGCCACCGGCAGCTCCTCGATCCAGTTTCTTCCGCACTTGTGCAGCCTGTCGAAACTTCTGGTCTTGAGCCCGCGCAGCACTTCGGCATTGGCCCTCTCCGCTTGATCGTTGCTCCTGGGATGAGCAACAGAAGCGAAGCAGACCTTGGCGCCGATATCTTGGATGTATTGCATGAAGGCGCGGCTCGTGAATTGCGTACCGTTGTCGGTGATGATCCTGTTGGGGATTCCGAAGCGGCAAACAATCGACCTGAAGAACTTGACTGCTGACTGTGTTGTCACCTTCCTCACTGGTTCCACTTCCGGCCACTTTGTGAACTTGTCGATTGCGACGTACAAGTACTCAAAGCCCCCGACAGCTTGGGGGAAGGGGCCGAGGATGTCGAGCCCCCAGACCGAAAATGGCCAGGATAAAGGGATCGTCTGAAGAGCTTGAGCTGGCTGGTGTATCTGCTTGGAATGGAACTGGCACGCTTCACACTTGGTTACTTGTGCAGTTGCATCCTGGAGGGCTGTCGGCCAGAAGAAACCTTGCCGGAACGCTTTGCCGGCAAGTGCTCTTGCGCCAATGTGGTGACCACATATGCCTCCACGTATCTCTGCCAACAGCTTTTGTCCGTCTTCCCGAGGAATACACTTCAATTTCACACCGTTGCGCCCTCTTCTATACAGTGTGTTGTCGACGAACTGGTACATACTTGAGCGCCGGGCTACTCTTTCCGCTTCTTCTTGTTCTTTGGGAAGTTCTCCGTTCTGGAGGAAACGAACAGCCTGCTGCGCTCATGCTGGAGCCTGTGGCTCGACAACAAGGACTGAAGGCACATCTGCTGCTGCGGGAATGTCCGCTTCTACGGCGAGGACCTGGGGCTCAGCCGGAGCTTGATGTTCCCTGGCAAGCTTGCCGGAGCAAAACTTGTCGGGAGCGCCTGCTTCTACGGAACAAACCCTGGGGTTTGCCGGAGCAGACTGCTCCTCAGTGCTCTTGGCGTCGATCTTGGGGACCTTCTTGGCGGCGGCTCCGGGGAGCTCTGCCGGAAGATAGTCGCCGGAGACCAACTTCCTCTTCTTGCTTTGTCCGGTTGATGGTGTTACGGATGGCTGAGTCAGCTTGAGCACAAAGGTTCCTGGCTCCACAGGTAACCTAAGTGCTGCGCACTTTGACAGGCCATCAGCAATGTCGTTCTCAGCTCTTGGAATGTGTTCCATTTGCAGGCCGTCAAAGTGCTCTTCTAGCTTCCTTACTTCATCAACGTACGCTTCCATCAACGGACTCTGGTAATCTTTGTTCACTTGGCGGACGACAAGCTGCGAGTCACCCCTGACAATGAGCTTCTTGATCCCAAGTTCTGCCGCGATCCTGAGCCCGGCAAGCAAACCTTCATACTCTGCAGTATTGTTGGTTGCTTGCTCCTTGGGGAAGTGCATCTGGACTATGTACTTGAGATGCTCTCCGGTGGGCGCGATAAGCAACGCGCCAGCACCGGCGCCTTGCAGCGAGAAGGCACCATCAAAATACATCAGCCACTCTTTGCTAGCTTCTTTGACGGGGATGCTCGTCTCTGGGATCTCTTCGTCTGGTGTCGGTGTCCACTCTGCTATGAACTCCGCCAATGCTCTGCTTTGGATAGTTGAAGTGCTCTCGAATTTGAGACCGAAGCTTGACAGTTCTAGTGCCCACTCGACAATCGTGCCTGTTGCTTCTGGATTCTGCAGTATCCTCTTCAGCGGAAAGCGGGTGACAACTGTAATCTCATGTGCTTGGAAGTAATGGCGCAGCTTTCTCGAGGCCATGAGAAGGCCGAAAAGCAATTTCTGCACACCAGAGTACCTTGACTTAGCCCCCTGCAGAAGGGAGCTGACAAAGTAAACTGGGCGCTGCACCATTCTCTTCTTCTACACCTCCACTCGCTCCTGCGCAGATTCATCCTTGTCGGGGCCAGAGCTTGTCGGGGAAGCCTCCTGCTTGTCGCTGGACGCGCTTGTCGCGGTTGCTAGCTCATCATCTGCCTCCCTCTCTGCTACTAACGCAGCACTAACCACTTGATTGGTTGCCGCCAGGTACAGCAGCAACTTCTCTTGTGGTTTAGGCGCGACAAGTATTGGAGCGGAGGACAGGTATTTCTTCAAGTCCTGCAGCGCAGCCTCCGCTTCCGGAGTCCATTTTACTGGACCCGCCTTTTTCAAAACTTTGAAAAATGGCAGGGCGCGTTCTGCAGACTTGGAAATAAACCTGCTGAGTGCCGCGACGCAGCCGGCAAGCCTTCGTACATCCTTGACGCGTGTTGGTGCTTCAATCTGCTCGATGGCCTTGATTTTGTCTGGATTGGCTTCGATTCCTCGCTGAGACACGAAGAACCCGAGAAGCTTGCCGGAAGGGACTCCAAACACGCACTTCTCGGGGTTGAGCTTGAGACTGATCTTGCACAGGTTCGTAAAGGTCTCTTCTAAATCTTGAATCAGAGTTGCCCTGTTCCTGCTTTTGACCACTATGTCATCCATGTAGGCTTCCACATTTCTGTGGATTTGCGGCTCAAAAGCGGTATGGACAACCCTCGCAAACGTCGAACCAGCATTCTTCAAACCAAAAGGCATCCGTACGAAACAGTACGTGCCACATGGAGCGATGAATGCGGTCTTTTCCTCATCTTCTTTAGCCATGAAGATCTGATGGTATCCTGAGTATGCGTCAAGAAATGAAAGCAGGTCACATCCGGCCGCGGAGTCAACAATCTGGTCAATGCGCGGCAAGGGAAAGGGATCTTTGGGACAAGCTTTGTTAACAATAGTAAAGTCGATGCAAAGCCTCCATTTCCCATTTGCTTTGCGCACGACAACAGGATTGGCCAACCACGTCGGATGGAGCACACCTCTGACAAGGCCTGCCGCTACCAACTTCTTGATCTCTTCTGCGATGAACTCTTGGCGCTCCACCGCTTGCTTCCTGACTTTCTGCTTGACGGGCCGCGCATGAGGACAGACGGCGAGGTGGTGCTCAATCACTTTCCTGGGAACGCCGGGGATGTCAGCTGGTTGCCAGGCAAACACATCGACATTCGCCCGCAGGAAAGCAACGAGCGCGCTTTCCTATTTGGGGTCGAGAGTGGCACTGATGGTGAAGGTACCACCAGTGCCGTCCTCCTTGGCGGACACCTTCTTGGTCGTTGGCAGGGCTGCCATTGACTTCTTACTCTTGCCGGTGGAGCTCGATGGCGCGTCCTCGACGGTAGCGCAGCACTCCGAAGAGGTGCGCTTGCCGGAGTGGGCACCAGAGCACTTGCCGGGCTTGGTCTTCTTCTTCCCTCCGGGAGCTTTAGCGGCAAGTGGCTTGTGATCCGTTGAGGCTGCTGCTTCCCGGTAGATCTTGTCGGCACAGATAAGGGCATCCTTCTTGTCGCCGGGGACAGAGATGACGCTTATCGGGCGTGGCATCTTGAGCATGTTGTATGCGTAGTGAGAGGCCGCCATGAACTTGGCGAGCGCTGGACGGCCGAGAATTCCATTGTAGGGCAATGGAAAATCGGCAACGTCAAAAGTGATCCTCTCAGTCCTGAAGTTCAGCTCGCTGCCAAATGTCACTGGCAACGTTATCTTCCCGTTTGGCTTGCTCCTTCCCGGGTTGATTCCTTGGAACGTGCCGGTCTCTTCGAGCTCGCTGTCGGGGACTTGGAGTTTCTGGAGCACAGCGGAGGAGATCAGGTTCAAGCCGGCCCCGCTGTCGACTAGCATCTTAGTGACCTTGAGGTTGCGGACTGTTGGTGAGACCAACATCGGCAAGCACCCGATCGCAGTTGTGCGGTCAGGGTGGTCCTCAATATCGAAGATGATAGGCGTGCTGGACCATTTCAGAGGCTTGCATGACTTGACGGGTGGTTCCGCTGCATTGACTTCCCGCACCCACTGCTTGAGCTGGCAGTGAGAAGTATGTAGAGAAGCACCACCGTCTATGCACAAGACCTCCGTGGCTTTCTGAAACTCCTGCTCACTGGTCTCGACATCATCCATGTCTTCATCTTCGTCGTCGTCTTCGTCCTTGTCGCGGCCGCGGGGAGGTCTGTCTGCTTGCCGCTGCTTGTCCTTGTCGCGGCGTCCTCCCTGGCCGGGGCGCTTCGTGTCGGATCCTCCGCCACCTCCCCGGGCTTTCTCCTTGTCGCGTCGCTCGTACTCGGCCTTTTGTAGCTCGACGAGCCGCTCGACCTGCTTGCAGCTCTGGAGCTCATGGCCCTTGGTGCGGTGGATCTTGCAGTACTGTTTGTTGGTGCCGTCCCGCTTGTCGGCGACCGCCACAGCCTGGCAGTTGGTGCATCCGGCAACCTCCTTGCCGGAGCTACCAGCCTGGGCCTTCTTGGCGGCGCCTTCATCGCCGGACTGCTCAACAACCAGTACTTCTTGGCTCTTCTTCTTCCTGTTGCTCCGCCGCCGGTTCTTCCTTGCCGGGGCGGTATCCTCACTGTCAGATTCTCCTGCTCCAGTGTTCACTCAGGGGAGTTTCCTTCCTTCCTCAGCACGCGCACACTTGTCGGCCAGGGCATATAGCTTGCTGACGTCTTTGATCTTGCACATCGCCATCTCCTCCCGCATCCTGTGGTTACGCACGTTCTGATGGAACGCGCTGATGACCGCGGCAGGGTGGACGTCTGGGATGTTGTAGTGTACGCGGCTGAATCTCTAGATGAACTTGCGCAAGGGTTCCCCTTCTTTCTAGACGAGCAGATGAAGGTCGCTCGCTTGGCCATGGGGTTTGTGGCCGCCTGTAAAGGCGCCAACAAACTGATGGCACAAGTCTGTCCAGGAGGTTATGGAGTTGTCCGGCAAGTGCATGAGCCAGGATCTGACGTTGGATTTGAGTACCAGCGGGAAGTAGTTGGCAAGGATCTTGTCGTCTCGCCCTCCAGCAGCCTGCACCGCAATGGTGTAGATGCTGAGGAACTCTAACGGATGCGACTTGCCGTCGTACTTCTCTGGTATGTCTGGCTTGAAATTCTTCGTGCTGGGCCACTGGACTTGTCGCAGCTCACGGGTGAACACAGGACAGCCTACCGCGTACGGCAGGTCGCCTGGTCCCCCCGGCGCATGCATGTCGACAGAGGGCTCAGCGCGCTGGTCTGATTGACGCCGCGCTTCTCTTCGACGCTCGATGCGAGTACGAGCGTCTTCTTGCTTTCATTCGTGAAGAACTTGGCGTTGATCGCGACGAGTTCGCGGATTTGACGACGCGATGGAGTCGTTGTCGTGATGGTTCCGGCGAGTCAGTGATCTTGGCCTTTGGGGCGGGGAATGCACGGTGGTCGCACCCCCACCGGTCTTGGCGCCATCGGTTCTCGCCTAGCCGACCTGCCGCGGCTGCGACGCACTGTGCTGCCGCGGGGTGTCGCCGTTAGCGAAGCCGATGAGACTCTGTATCGTGGCCCTCCAGTCGTCGAGCTTGTCCGCCGTTGGAGGGTAGTCTAGGAGCAGTTGAGCTCGTGCTAGAGCTTCTGCTGGAGTGGCGGGCAGCGGTGGCGAACGGCGCGTGGAGCGGGATGTGCTCGAACTTCTAACTATGTTAGAAGGAGCAGCACCCGGACCAGGCAGTTGTGCCACGCTCGCGCCAGCACGTTGGTGTGTATGCTGGCCTTGAGCACCCTGGCATCCGCCAGCTCGATCTGGGTCCAGCGAGCGTATGGTACCATGAGTGCCAAGACGCTGCTGGTCCCGTGCCTCCTGAGAGGGGCGCGGTGCATGTTCGGACGCCGTGGCACCATGAGCTGGCTCGGCGACGCCCGTTCCGCCGCCAGTGCCGTCCCCACCACCCGTTTGCTAAAGGGGGGTGGGTTCGACGCGGACGGACCAGCCACCTCCGGAGCCTTCTTCTTCAGTGGCATGTCGATGAAGACGATGGAGATCTAGCCTGTGCAGACGCCGGATCAGGTTCACACAACCTCGACGCCCCCTACCTGGCGCGCCAAAGATGTCGGGGGAAATCTGCCTCCACGGACACCTATGGGGACCGAGCCCCTTTCTGGTTCGGCAGGGGGCGGAGGTCGCGCGAAGAGCGGATCGAGACGATGCACACAAGGGGTTTACCCAGCTTCGGGCCACACGGATGCGTAAAAACCTACTGCTGCTTTGTGGTTTGTATTGTGTTCTTGTTCGGGAGCGCTGAGTGCTACAGTACACTCAGGCAACTAATCAGACCGAGCGTGAGTGGCCTCCTCCTTCCCTCTCCCTCCCACATTGCACATGGGGCCTCCTTTTATATGCGCAAGGGGTTACCCATAGGTGGCAACGTAGGCGGGGGTAAAACTGGAAAACGTTGTGTTGGGTACAGCTGTTTGCACAGTGCTATCATACCTAACTCTGACGGCAGGGGAGAAGGGCATTAAATGCCCGTCTAGGTCGCCCAAACAGTGCAGAAAAGGGACCGCCAGGGGCGCCACCGTTTTCCACGACGACTATCCTGTCAGCGTTGCTTCGCCATCGCATGCCCCTGGCTGCGCCGCCTTTCGCCACGTACGCCTGGAATGTCCCCAGAGCGACACGTTGGTGGATGAGCTGGAACGCAGGCGCGGGGTGGTGACTTTCCGCGGCAAGCGCCTTGCCGCGGTTGATGCCTTGTCACGCCCGGGAGCTTGTTGCTCACCGGTCCTTGCCGGGACGTGTGCCGCGTCGCAGCAAGTCTCTTGTCGTGCCCTGGTCGGCCTTCCCGGCAAGCTCCTCTTGCCGGGGCCTTGTGCTTCGAGCGCCTGTCCCGGCAAGCTCCTCTTGTCGGGGCCTTGCTCTCTTCGGGTGGCCTTCCCGGCAAGCTCCTCCTGCCGGGGCCTTGGCTCAAATACTTCGTTCTTGGATGGCCCAAAAAGGGACCATGGAGAGTTTTGGTGATCACCTGGCAAGCCTTGCCGCGGGGTGCTACGACTGCCCGTGCACAAGTTCGGGGTACTAAGGTACCCCTACTTTAGTACACCGACACACACAATCGTGGGAATCATGCAATGCTTGGAATGCATCAAAACCTCCTAATATGTATGGGGAAACTATTGAGGTCTCCTCATGAGCATTAATGGAAACATCACATGGAGAATATTGACAACATCCAAAACAAAGCATATTTTGTTCTATGTGATCATGGCATGGTATAGTAGATGAATTGTGCAAATCATGTAAAGGAAGCATGGAAATATCATCGCATGAAAAACAAAAGCCAATGACCATCATCTCGTCATCTATGCCATAAGTGCAAATGGGATTTATTTTAATGGGGCATGCATAGTTACTACGTTGAGATTGAAATGATGCAATATGGGAGATCTCACTCATAGCATATGACAAGTTTAAAGGGTTGTCGAACATGATGTGAACAAAAGAATTTTCACATGATATTAACATCACAACTAGGGAACTTGACATGCTCATCATCATATTCATCATAAATTGGTAAGTCATGACATGAGGAGGTCGCACTAGCATGAAGCATGGTAATAGGTGTGTCAACATCATGCAAGCAATCACTGGTAAGATAGTCCACTAGTGGGACAAGAGAAGCATTATCACCTATGTTACCTTTGGAGCATCGCTCATATGTTGTAGGTGAGGTGTCGAAGACCAAGTTGTGGTCATCTTCATCATGATGGAACCATGTGGGGGTGCATTATCGTCCACCATGGCCATCATCATCTCCATTGGAGGTATGGACGACGAGGATAGGCATGTCGTCATGTAGGAGACCTAGCACCAAAGAAGAAAACGGACTCGGAGTAGAGGTTAAGTCGTTAGAAATCATAGTGGCCTCACGTGTCGTCTCAGTTACCTCACTCACTAAGTGTTGTGGCTCACTCACTCCCGGTAAGATGCTCTCACTCATATGGTTGGTGGAGTCACTCAAATGGCTCTCAACCTCACATAGGATGTGTGGCATAATATCGTGTGTGGGGCTAGTGGAGGTCACACTGATCCTCTCAAAGGAAATGCTCCCAATGTCACATATGGTGGGGTCACCCATATTACTCATGGTGGGGTGGCTCTCCTCACATGGGAATTGGGGCATCTCGTCATATGTGGGTGTCGGAGAGATGTAGGTGCAATTATCTCCATGCTCAACTCCTATCGCCACCTTGGTTTGAAGGGATAGTCCCATGCTCAACCTCCTCATCCATAACGCCTCCAAAGATGAATGTCGTAGGATGTGGCAAATCATCGCTCTCCTCCGAGACCAAAGATAAGGTCTCAAGTGCACTCTCGTAGTTTGACTCGGAGTATGTGTCCCATTTGGGCACCGTCTTCATGTTGTAGAAGAGGTTTGTCTTGTCACCGTGGTCGAATGGGTTGCTCGACCATCTTGTCGCCGTCTTGTTTTAGGAGACCCATATGATGTGGCACCTCGTAGCTCGTCTCCATGACCTAAGGGAATTTACCATGCTCGGCCATCTTCCTTGAGGGGCTTCCGATGATGGAAGTGTCGCCCTCGCTTGTAGGTGGTTGCCTTGTTGTTGAAGATGTCGATGTAGGCGAACTCATGGGAAGTAGGCGAAGATGTCGTACGTCCAAAGGTGAAGATGCCTTGATAACACTTGGCGAAGATGCCGAAGTGGTGGTAGTAGTTGTAGCTCCGTCTTGTTGGTGCTCGTCTCGCCGTCTTCTCTTGTGCTCATGAAGTTTGGTCGTAGCTTGATGTAGAGCTTTTTGGGACTTGTAGGTGTACGCATCGCGATCATCTTCATCTTGATGGTGTTGTAGTGCTTGAGCTCGATGGCATTCCAAAGATTGGCTACTTGAGCATCGCCGCCTTGAAGATGATGAAGGGGAAGAAGACTTGTAGTTGGCCGCCATGTCTCGTACTTGATCCATGTGTTCATCCAACTTGGTGTCAAAGTAGTCCCTTTTCCTTGCTTCGTTTTGGCGAATGTCGATGGTGAGTTGCTCAATGCCTTGCATTGCTCGTTGTAGTCCGAAGATGGACATTTTGGTGATGTAGTTCTTCGCGTCGTCGTTGTCGTGGAAGACTGGAGATGAAATTTCTTGCCTATCAATCACAAGACTCGAGCAAATGTGAGTGGAATAAAGGAAATAACTAGACCAATGTACCTTATCCAATGTTAAAGATGGATCAATGATCACTCAGTAATGTAACAAGGAAATAGCACAATTGGTACCGGATCTTGTCAATTCTCAGACCTACACAAGTAAAGCTTTTGGTGGAGCTCGGTGAGGATAGTGGCACAAAAAAATGATGGAAAATGTTAGGAAGAATCAATAATGTTGGAAAAGATTCACAAATTCGTAAGTGAAACAAGTAGACAATAGCAATGGGTGGCACACGAAAACACACACACGGATAAATAAATGGGGTCGTGCAACCAAGGAATGAGCACAAAATGTGGAATCCACGGAAACCACTCATGTTGCACAACTCTAGAGAGATGCTAGCATGGTTGCTCAGTAGGAGGATACGACACTTGTGCACAACCTATAAGATACAAAATGTATCAACTTTCTATGCCAAGTATGCTATATATGAATGATGTTCCGGTGTTTCGCATACGATGATCCAAGATGATCAATATGGTAGTATGATATGCAATGTGACGATTGTCGGTGTCAAAACCGGCAGATCTTGGATAGGGGGTCCAGAACTGTGTGTCTAAGGATCGGAGGTAATAGGAGGCAGGGGACACGATGTTTACCCAGGTTCGGGTCCTCTTGATGGAGGTAATACCCTACTTCCTGCTTGATTGACTTTGATGAGTATAGGGGTTACAAGAGTTGATCTACCACGAGATCGTAATGGGTAAACCCTAGATGTCTAGCCTGAATGATTATGATTGCTGCTACGGACTAAACCCTCCGGTTTATATAGACACCAGAGGTGACTAGGGTTGTACATGGTCGGTTTACAGAAAAAGGAATCGTCATGTTAAAACGCCAAGCTTGCCATCCATGCAAAGAAAAGTACCAACCGGACATGGGGAAGGGCCTTCTATCTTGTATCTTCACGGCCCATCTGTCCGGCCCATGTCACATAGCCCGGACACCCGAGGACCCCATAATCTAGGACTCCCTCAGTAGCCCCTTAACCAGTCTTCAATGCCGATGTGCCCGGCATGAAGATTGTCTTTGGCATTGCAAGGCGGGCTCCTCCTCCGAATACTTCAAAGCAGTTGATCTCTAGTACTATATTCGGCTCTGTACAATAGTCACACCTCTGAATCACAAGGACAAAATACAAAGAAGTTCTGTCTTCTAAAGATTTTACTGGTTAGACGTTATGTCTTGTCACTTTATTATTTCGAACCGCTTTTCGGCCTCCCCTTTCGCGTTTCGAGACGCAACCTCTGGCGACACGTCTTGTCAAAGCAGAGATCATGCCCCCTTATTACGGGATTCTCATCAATAAGGGTTTGGAAAACCCAACCGTGTCGTTTCGCACGACCCCTTGGGAATAGGCGAGCTTTAAGGCTTGTGGGGGGACGCATGATATTCACTGCCTTTATAAGGAGATAAGGTGTCTCCTCTTTACCCCACGCCTTCCTCTTCCTCAGCCCATCTGCCCTCAAGCTCCAACGCCCAAGCTTCAATCCTCTCCATCCCCAGAAAGTACTCCAACCATGTCCGGCTCAGGAGCGCAGGGCAAGTGGATGGTTTCCTCCGTTACGGAGAGAAACATCAAGGTACTCCGGGAAGCGGGGTACCTGGCCAAGGAGATCGCACACCGGGAGTGGGGTACCTGGCCAAGGAGATCGCCCACCGGCTCCCGGCAAAAAGCATATCGTCCCCACACCAAAGCCCAATGAGAGGGTAGTGTTTATCCCTCATTTCCTCTGCGGACTGGGGTTTCCCCTCCATCCTTTCGTCCGCATCCTCATGTTTTACTACGAGCTAGATTTCCATGATCTAGCCCAAAATTCTTTCCTCAACATTTTGGCGTTTATCGTCGTATGCGAGGCATTCCTCCGCATTTCCACTCAACTTTGGCCTATGGCTCAAGGTCTTCAACGTGAAGCCGAAAGTGGTGGACGGCCAGCACACGGATTGCGGTGCCGCTATGGTGAGTGCTACCTCTTGAGCACTGCGTTGGATTTCCCCGAAGAGGAAAGGATGATGCAGCAAAGTAGCGGAAGTATTTCCCTCAGTTTTTGAGAACCAAGGTATCAATCCAGTAGGAGGCTACGCGCGAGTCCCTCGTACCTACACAAAGCAAATAACTCCTCGCAACCAACGCGAATAGGGGTTTTCAATCCCTTCATGGTCACTTACGAGAGTGAGATCTGATAGAGATGATAGATAATATTTTTGGTATTTTTGGTATAAAGATGCAAAGTAAAATAAAAGGCAAAGTAAAAAAGCAAAGCAATAATCAAGTGATGGAAGATTAATATGATGAAGATGGACCCGGGGGCCATAGATTTCACTAGTGGCTTCTGTCAAGAGCATAAGTATTTTACGGTGGGTGAACAAATTAATGTTGAGCAATTGACAGAATTGAGCATAGTTATGAGAACATCTAGGTATGATCATGTATATAGGCATCACGTCCGAGACAAGTAGACCGACTCCTGCCTGCATCTACTACTATTACTCCACTCATCGACCACTATCCAGCATGCATCTAGAGTATTAAGTTCAAGAAAACAGAGTAACGCCTTAAGCAAGATGACATGATGTAGAGGGATAAATTCATGCAATATGATAAAAACCCCATCTTGTTATCCTCGATGGCAACAATACAATACGTGCCTTGCTGCCCCTGCTGTCACTGGGAAAGGACACCGCAAGATTGAACCCAAAGCTAAGCACTTCTCCCATTGCAAGAAAACCCAATCTAGTAGGCCAAACCAAACTGATAATTCCAAGAGACTTGCAAAGAAAACCAATCATACATAAAAGAATTCAAAGAAGATTCAAATATTGTTCATAGATAATCTTGATCATAAACCCACAATTCATTGGTCTCAACAAACACACCGCAAAAACACGATTACATGAATAGATCTCCACGAGAGAGGGGGAGAACATTGTATTGAGATCCAAAAAGAGAGAAGAAGCCATCTAGCTACTAACTATGGACCAGAAGGTCTGAGGTAAATTACTCACACTTCATAGGAGGGGCTATGATGATGTAGAAGCCCTCCGTGGTGGATTCCCCTTCCGGCGGAGCTCCGGAACAGGCCCCAAGATGGGATCTCGTGGATACAGAAAGTTGCGACGGTGGAATTAGGTTTTTGGCTCCGTATCTGATCGTTTGGGGGTATGTAGGTATATATAGGAGGAAGAAGTACGTCGGTGGAGCTTCATGGGGCCCACGAGGGTGGGGGCGCGCCCCCTACCTCGTGCCCACCTCGGAGCTTTCTTGACGTAGGGTACAAGTCTCATGGATCATGTTCGGTGAGAAAATCACGTTCCCGAAGGTTTCATTCCGTTTGGACTCCGTTTGATATTCCATTTCTTCGAAACACAGAAATAGGCAAAAAACAACAATTCTGGGCTGGGCCTCCGGTTAATAGGTTGGTCCCAAAAGTAATATAAAAGTGGAAAATAAAGCCCAATATGGTCCAAAACAGTAGATAATATAGCATGGAGCAATCAAAAATTATAGATACGTTGGAGACGTATCAGTGAGCAAACTTCCCAACGTCACTTGGCCCAAGGGCACCTTCGTCGAGACCGTGAAGGGATGGCAGTAGGAGTGGTTCTACGTCACAGAGCCTCGTGACTCCACAGTGGTCGCTCCTACGGAGTTCAAGTCCAGACCCCCAATGCGGCTGGCATCCTAGCTCAACAAGGGCCTGGAATGGGCGTCATCTGACGAGGTGATGATGCTGCAGAAGCACATCAAGAGCATGGTGGATAAAAATACCATCCTCGCCAGCATGATCCAGGTGATGCTCTTCCGCCGAATGCTCCCCTGTCAGGCGCGTCAAGAGTTCATGTGGGAGTTTGACTCAGCCGGTCCCCGGACACTGCAGCGGTTCTTCGGTATGAAGCACGAAGACATGTGGAAGCTGCTCTTCAAGGCCCATAAGTCATGGCCGGAGACAACCGAAGACCTTGGCTACGACAGCACCCATGTTGTGATCCCCGTAATTTATTTGATAAACTTACTTTGCAAGTCCAAGGAGCATGTTGAACTCTCCATTTTCTTCCGCAGGGCTGGACGAAGAAATCGGAACGGATCCACTGTCCGGCTCCACTGCCTGAAGACTTGGCTATTCCTCTTTTGATGAGGATGCTGGTTCCGGCGCCGTACCAGGCGCTGGAAAAGAAAGCCAAGAAGAAGGGCAAGGAGGCCAAGAGTGGCCTCCGCCGTAAGGGTCCTTCGGACGTAATGTCCGAGGACACCGGAACCCTATCCTCCCCTGACGAAGAGGAATAGGAGGAGGAAGAGAGCAATTCCACCCCCCCTAAGGAGAGAAGAAGAAGAGGGCAGCCTCCACTGATCTAGAGGCGGAGGCGTCCAAGAAAGGGAGAACATCCCTTACGGATGACTCCGAGTCGGACGCCGACGAGTGGCGCCCCAGGCCGAAGCCCCTGGACGGATCGTAAGTACTATATATATATATATATATATATGTCTGGCTTTTCTGGCTTATAGTTGTAATGCATTTAAATTGTATGCTGTAGTCCGGTTCAGCTCCTCCCCCAGCGATCCTCCTCTTTCGGGAATTCGCTGGGTCCGAACATGATGGATAGCGAGTCGCCTCCACCAGCTTACTCCCCCACTGCAGCGGATAACACAGAGGTGTCATCCCAAAGGACCCTTCCAAAACAGGGAGAGGTGTCAGAGGCTGCCAAGACGGTGCCGAAGGGTGACACCTCGGCTGCCAAGAACATGCGGGAACCAAACCCAATGGAGACTGGAGACGGGGGCCATATCCAGTTTGGCCCCCAATCAAATGTCGTTCCAGAAACCCACACGGTTACGGAGACAGATGAGCAACCCGCTTGACCAAAAGGGGGCGCGTATACAACACCGGCGGCCTCTGTCAATGCGGAGGCGCCAGATACTCTGGTGAGAGCACTTCAGAGCGCCACCATTGTGGAAGAACATCGTACCCTTATGGGTACAGTGATTGAAAAGGTTCAGTCCATGAAAAGTGGACTGAGCAAAGCCTACACTAGCCTTTTAAGAGGCTTTGAGGTACGTGCTTTACAATATCTTTTAGCTGTATAAAAGAGTGCCTGTGTATAGACAGTAGCCCCTGAGACTCTGTTCGGTGTTCAGAAAGAAAAACCAAACAGAGGATCTAATAACTCACGCAAGAGGCTAACTTACATGTCTGTTTGAACAAACAGGCTGCAAAACAGGCGTCAGCTTCCCATGCCGCCGAAGCGTCCAAGATAAGGCGGAAGTTAGAAGAAAAGCAAGGTATGTGATACTGATACGTCTCCAACGTATCTATAATTTTTTATTGCTCCATGCTATATTATCTACTGTTTTGGACTACATTGGGCTTTATTTTCCGCTTTTATATTATTTTCGAAACTAACCTATTAACCGGAGGCCCAACCCAGAATTGTTGTTTTTTGCCTATTTCAGAGTTTCTGAGAAATAGAATATCAAACGGAGTCTAAACGGAATAAAACCTTCGGGAACGTGATTTTCTCACCGAACGTGATCCAGGAGACTTGGACCCTACTCCAAGGGACAAGAGAGGCGGTCACGAGGGTGGGGGCGCGCCCCCTGCCTCGTGGGCCCCTGTTGCTCCACCGACGTACTCCCTCCTCCTATATATACCTACGTACCCCCAAACGATCAGATAAGGAGCCAAAAACCTAATTCCACCGCCGCAACTTTCTATATCCACGAGATCCCATCTTGGGGCTAGATCCGGAGCTCCGCTGGAGAGAGCCGTCATCATGGAGGGCTTCTACATCATCATAGCCCCTCCGATGAAGTGTGAGTAGTTTACCTCAGACCTTCGGGTCCATAGTTAGTAGCTAGATGGCTTCTTCTCTCTTTTTGGATCTCAATACAATGTTCTCCCCCTCTCTCATGGAGATATATTCGATGTAATATTCTTTTTGCGGTGTGTTTGTTGAGACCGATGAATTGTGGGTTTATGATCAAGTCTATCTATGAATAATATTTGAATCTTCTCTGAATTCTTTTATGTATGATTGGTTATCTTTGCAAGTCTCTTCGAATTATCAGTTTGGTTTGGCCTACTAGATTGGTTTTTCTTGCCATGGGAGAAGTGCTTAGCTTTGGGTTCGATCTTGCCGTGTCCTTTCCCAGTGAAAGAAGGGGCAGCAAGGCATGTATTGCATCGTTGCCATCAAGCATAAAAAGATGGGGTTTTTATCATATTGCATGAAACTATCCCTCTACATCATGTCATCTTGCTTAAAGCGTTACTCTGTTTTTAACTCAATACTCTGGATGCATGCTGGATAGCGGTCGATGAGTGGAGTAATAGTAGTAGATGCAGGCAGGAGTCGGTCTACTTGTCTCGGACGTGATGCCTATATACATGATCATACCTAGATATTCTTATAACTATGCTCAATTCTGTCAATTGCTCAACAGTAATTTGTTCACCCACCGTAGAATACTTATGCTCTCGAGAGAAGCCACTACTGAAACCTAAGGCCCCCGGGTCTATTCTCATCATATCAATCTCCATCACTTTAATCTTGCTTTGCTTTTTACTTTTCACTTTGCATCGCTATATCAAAAATACCAAAAATATTATCTATCATCTCTATCAGATCTCACTCTCGTAAGTGACCGTGAAGGGATTGACAACCCCTAATCGCATTGGTTGTGAGTAGCTGTCGTTTTGTGCAGGTACGAGGGACTTGCGCATGGCCTCCTACTGGATTGATACCTTGGTTCTCAAAACTGAGGGAAATATTTACGCTACTTGCTGCATCATCCTCTCCTCTTCGGGGAAAACCAACGAAGTGCTCAAGAGGTAGCAAGAAGAATTTCTGGCGCCGTTGCCGGGGAATCTACGCAAAAAGTCAACATACCAAGTACCCATCACAATCCCTATCTCTCGCATTACATTAGTTGCCATTTGCCTCTCGTTTTCCTCTCCCCCACTTCACCCTTGCCGTTTTCTTCGCCCTCTCTTTTCCGTCTGCCTTTATGTCTTACTTGGCTCGTTTGCTCGTTTGGTCGAAATAGTTGAGTATTTATTCCTAAACAGAGAAGCTAAGTTCTACGGACCCTCATCCGCTTGCCAATCTTTTTAAGAGATCCAATTATGATGAACCAATTCCTAGTGATTTGGATGCACTAGATTATCTTTATAAGCTTTTGCCTGAAATCCATAAATCTAAAAATTGTGATGAAGTGCTTCACGATAGATCTTTGAATAAAAAGCATGATTGCAATGATTTTATTATAAATTCTCCTGATGTCAATTGTGCTAATAATATGCAAAACCCTAAGCTTGGGGATGCTAGTTTTGCTATGTCCACTACCTATTACAATAATCATGATTGGGGAGATTCTTCTTATGATCTTGAAAATTATTTAAGCCCCATGATGAATATAAGATTGATAATAGTGTTTGCAATAATATTGAAAGTGGGTTTAGAAGAGTGTCAACTTTAGATCCCACATATTTGGAGAATATTCAATCTTATGAAGTTTTTGATAAAAGTGGGTTTGGAGAAGTCATGACTTTAGTTAATGATAATCCCACTATTTTGGAAGAGTGTCAACTTTGCATACATGTGGATCGTGTTAAGAATATGTTTTGTGATAGCTATATTGTTGAATTTTCTTATGATCCTACATGTAATTATTATGAGAGAGGAAAATATGGTTATAGAAATTTTCATGTTGCTAAATTACCTCTCGTCATGTTGAGATTGCTATTGTTTCATTCGTCTTCCTTGCATATGCTCGATCTTGCTTGTCTTGCTAATTTGTTTTCCTATAAGATGCCTATGAATAGGAAGTATGTTAGACTTAGATATGTTTGTCATGTGTTTCATGATGCTCTCTTTGCGCTTCAATTCTTATCTTTTATGTGAGCATCGTTAGAATTATCAATGCCTAGCTAAAAAGGCTTTAAAGAAAAGCGCTTGTTGGGAGATAACTCGATATATTTCCTTTCTGTCGTTGAATAAATAATCCATCTACCTTCTGTTTAGATGTGGTTTTGTGTTTTAATTAGTGTTTGTGCCAAGTTAGACCTATAGGATCTTCTTGGGTGATAGTTATTTGATCTTGCTGTAATTTCCAGAAACTTTCTGTTCACGAAAACAATTGTTAAAAATCACCAGAACGTGATAAAATACTGATTCAAATTGCTGCTGATCAATAAACAAATTTTCTAGGTCGTCCTATTTTAGTGGAGTTTTTGGAGTTCCAGAAGTTTGTGTTAGTTACAGATTACTACAAACTATTCTGTTTTTGACAGATTCTGTTTTTCGTGTGTTGTTTGCTTATTTTGATGAATCTATGGCTAGTAAAATAGTTTATAATCCATAGAGAAGTTGGAATACAGTAGGTTTAACACCAATATAAATAAAGAATGAGTTCATTACAGTACCTTGAAGTGGTCTTTTGTTTTCTCTCTCTAACGGAGCTGACGAGATTTCTATTGAGTTTTGTGTTGTGAAGTTTTCAAGTTTTGGATGAAATCTTTTGATGGACTATGGAACAAGGAGTGGCAAGAGCCTAAGATTGGGGATGCCCATGGCACCCCCAAGATAATCGAAGGACACCAAAAAGTCAAAGCTTGGGGATGCCCCGAAAGGCATCCCCTCTTTCGTCTACTTCAATCGGTAATTTTACTTGGAGCTATATTTTTATTCACCACATGATATGTGTTTTGCTTGGAGCGTCTTGTATTATTTGTGTCTTTGTTTGTTAGTGTGCCACAATCATCCTTGCTGTACACACCTTTTGAGAGAGCAATACATGAATTAAAATTTGATGGAATACTCTATGTGCTTCACTTATATCTTTTGAGCTATGTAGTTTTGCTCTATGTGCTTCACTTATATCTTTTGAGCGTTATAATTTTGCTCTATGTGCTTCACTTAGATCTTTTAGAGCACGGTGGTGGATTTGTTTTAACAAACTATTGATCTCTCATGCTTCACTTAGATTATTTTGAGAGTCTTAATAGCATGGTAAATTGGTTAATAATAATATGCTTGGTGCTCAAGATTTGTGAAACTTTCTTTTGAGTGTGTTGAATACTATGAGAAGTTTGATACTTGATAATTGTTTTGAGATATGAAGATGGTGATATTAGAGTCATGCTAGTTGATTAGTTATGAATTTGAAGAATACTTGCATTAAAGTTTGTGATTCTCATAGCATGCACGTATGGTGAACTGTTATGTGATGAAGTCGGAGCATGATTTATTTATTGATTGTCTTCCTTATGAGTGGCGGTCGGGGACGAGCGATGGTATTTTTATACCAATCTATCCCCCTAGGAGCATGCGCATAATACTTTGCTTTGATAACTTCTAGATTTTTGCAATAAGTATATGAGTTCTTTATGACTAATGTTGAGTCCATGGATTATACACACTTTTTTTCGATCCTTCCACCATTGTTAGCCTCTCTAATACCGTGCACTTTTCGCCGGTATCATACACCCACCATATACCTTCCTCAAAACAGCCACCATACCTACCTATCATGGCATTTCCATAGCCATTCCGAGATATAATGCCATGTAACTTTCCACCGTTCCGTTTATTATGACACGCTCCATCATTGTCATATTGCTAGCATGATCATGTAGTTGACATCATATTTGTGGCAAAGCCACCATTCATAATTCTTACATACATGTCACTCTTGATTCATTGCATATCCCGGTACACCGCCGGAGGCATTCATATAGAGTCATATTTTGTTCTAAGTATCGAGTTGTAATTGTTGAGTTGTAAGAAAAAATAAAGGTGTGATGATCATCATTCTTAGAGCATTGTCCCAAATGAGGAAAGTATGATGGAGACTATAATTCCCCCACAAGCCGGGATGAGACTCCGGATGAAAAAAAGAGGTCGTAAAAAAAGAGAAAAGGCCCAAATAAAAAAATAAAAATAAAAATGAGAGAAAAGAGAGAAGGGACAATGTTACTATCCTTTTACCACACTTGTGCTTCAAAGTAGCACCATGATCTTCATGATAGCGAGTCTCCTATGATATCACTTTCATATACTAGTGGGCATTTTTCATTGTAGAACTTGGCTTGTATATTCCAATGATTGGCTTCCTCAAAATGCCCTAGGTCTTCGTGAGCAAGCGAGTTGGATGCACACCCACTTAGTTTCTTTTGTTGAGCTTTCATATACTTATAGCTCTAGTGCATCCGTTGCATGGCAATCCCTACTCACTCACATTGATATCTATTGATGGGCCTCTCCATAGCCCGTTGATACGCCTAGTTGATGTGAGACTATCTTCCCCTCTTTTTGTCTTCTCCACAACCACCATTCTATTCCACATGCTATATTATCTACTGTTTTGGACTATATTGGGCTTTATTTTTCGCTTTTATATTATTTTTGGGACTAACCTATTAACTGGAGGCCCAGCCCAGAATTGCTGTTTTTTTGCCTATTTCAGAGTTTCGGAGAAACAGAATATCAAACGGAGTCCAAGCGGAATAAAACCTTCGGGAACGTGATTTTCTCACCGAACGTGATCCAGGAGACTTGGACCCTACTCCAAGGGACAAGAGAGGCATTCACGAGGGTGGGGGGCCCGCCCCCCTCCTAGGACGCGCCCCTACCTCGTGGGTCCCCTGTTGCTTCACCGACGTACTCCTTCCTCCTATATATACATACGTACCCCCAACCGATCAGATACGGAGCCAAAAACCTAATTCCACCACCGCAACTTTCTGTATCCACGAGGTCCCATCTTGGGGCCTGTTCCGGAGCTCCGCCGGAGAGGGCCGTCATCACGGAGGGCTTCTACATCATCATAGCCCCTCCGATGAAGTGTGAGTAGTTTACCTCAGACCTTCGGGTCCATAGTTAGTAGCTAGATGGCTTCTTCTCTCGTTTTGGATCTCAATACAATGTTCTCCCCCTCTCTCGTGGAGATCTATTCGATGTAATATTCTTTTTGTGGTGTGTTTGTTGAGACCAATGAATTGTGGGTTTATGATCAAGTCTATCTATGAATAATATTTGAATCTTCTCTGAATTCTTTTATGTATGATTGGTTATCTTTGCAAGTCTCTTCGAATTATCAGTTTGGTTTGGCCTACTAGATTGGTTTTTCTTGGCATGGGAGAAGAGCTTAGCTTTGGGTTCGATCTTGCAGTGTCCTTTCCTAGTGACAGAAGGGGCAGCAAGGCACGTATTGCATCGTTGCCATCGAGGATAACAAGATGGGGTTTTTATCATATTGCATGAAACTATCCCTCTACATCATGTCATCTTGCTTAAAGCGTTACTCTGTTTTTAACTTAATACTCTAGATGCATGCTGGATAGCGGTCGATGAGTGGAGTAATAGTAGTAGATGCAGGCAGGAGTCGGTCTACTTGTCTCGGATGTGATGCCTATATACATGATCATACCTAGATATTCTCATAACTATGCTCAATTCTGTCAATTGCTCAACAGTAATTTGTTCACCCACCGTAGAATACTTATGCTCTAGAGAGAAGCCACTAGTGAAACCTATGGCCCCCGGGTCTATTCTCATCATATCAATCTGTCGGATTTCGGGTTCCGGCAGACCCTTGAGGTTTGAACTCTGGGGTCCGCGCGGAGATTATGCCTCTACCTCTCAGTCTCGCAAAGATCTAACTACCTAAAGAACAACACAAAAGACACAGGGTTTATACTAGTTCGGGCCACCATTGTGGTGTAATACCCTACTCTAGTTTGTGGTGGGTGGATTGCCTCTTGGGCTGATGATGATGAATAGTACAAGGAAGAACAGCCTCGCGAGGGTCTGTTCTTGGCGAGGGGGATGAACTGTTAGGAGGAGTTCAACCGCCCTTCTCTCTCTCTCTTGTCCTCCATTTGCTCGGATCCTCCCTCCCCCTTTTCTGGGGGTGGCTAGTCCTATTTATAGGCAAAGGCCCTGGGCCTCTTCCCAAATATTGAGCGGGAAGGGCGCCAACAATTGGCCAATTTGAAGGGGAACATCCAGTACACTTATCCTGACCAAAGTTGGTCCTCGCCTGCCAAAAGCCCTGTGGTGACGCCGTTCTGGGCTCCACGATGACCTCCTTCCCACCGTTGGACTGGTCTTGGTCTCGTTGCACCAAAATGGATGCCTTTGCTTGATCCTCTCGCCTGCGCTTGCCCCCTTTGCACCAAAGAGGAAAGGGAGGACACTGCGCTGGCTGGCGCCCGCCTGGTGCCCTTGGTCGTCATGGCTTGCGTCATGGGCACCTCCCGAGGTACCCGCCTTGATCTCTCCGCCTCCTCGTGAGCCAGTCTGACGAGGCCGCGCTTGAGGAAGCACCGTGTCATCCGCCCCGCGAGGCTTGGCCCCTCGTGAGGGTCTTGGGTCTTGTGTTGATGAAGATGGGCCGTGCTGGGCCCCCTTTGAGCCACGCCGCAGGCCGCAGGCAGGCAAATTTGGGGACCCCCGTTCCCAGAACACCGACAGTAGCCCCCGGGCCCAAGGCGCGCCCGGACTTGGCCGTGCTGAGAGGCGAAAGGGCAAGGGCGAAGCGCCGCGGGCCCTAACAGCCTGCGGCCTTGGGCGCCGCGTGGCGGTTGATTGGACGTGAGCGCCTCCGCTTCCCCATGACGCCTCGATGGTCGCGCGGATTGGACAAGTCCCTGCATGCAAATCGTGTCATGATTACCTGTCATCGTGGAGGCCGACGGTTGGCCTTCGCCGGCTATAAGTACGGCACCGCGCGTGCCCTTCCAGTCCATCCCTCCTTGCTTTCTCCTTCACCTTGATTCTTGCTCCGCCTTGCCGTGATGGCTCCGATCCGCCGGCTTTCTGCAGTGGAGAAGGGAAAGGCTCTTCAAGAGGGACCAGACCCGCTCCCGCCAAAGAAGCGACCTGCCCTTCGCGGCCGAGACGAGGGAGACCGTCAGGTGGTGTCGAGGCCTTGGTACGAGCGACCTCCGCCGGGGTTCCCGCTTCCCTTGTTTGCCCACGCCGAGGGCCTCGGAGGGGGCGATGCCGATCCCCGCGGCCGGCGCCGACGGGTCACGAAGGTGTGGGTCGTTCCTCCTAGAGTCCATGCCGAGGGCTCCTCCCGCGAGCTCGTGCTCCACACCGCCATGCCTCCACGAAATTGGATTCGCTTTCCTCCCTTCTTCGCCTCCATCTTCCAGCAGGGAAGACTCCTGGAGTTATGGCTGCAGCACGCCGACTGCAGCACCCCCGTGACCGAGGCAGAGGTCGCGGTCCTTGCCTCGGGCGAGGTCTTCATGACTCGCGGCTAGGGCGAGATCGCTCGGGGTTGCAGAGCAAGGGGCGCCCTCACGATCCACCTGGAGTACGATGGCGCTTCGGTGATGTTCTTCAAGGTCTTCGACGCGAACGGGCGCCGGCTGGAGTGCTGCCCCAGGAGAGGTGGCCAGGACCCTGCCATGGTGAGGGTTGGGCCCGCCGACCGCTCCCTGGACGGCTCCACAAGCGACGGAAGCGTCGGAGGATCCAACGATCCTAGTGAGATCTTCGCGACTCCGGAGATGAGCGACGACAGCTACGAGCCCGCGAGCCAGCGCCGCTCCCGGAGCAGGGCGGGCTCGCTCGGCCGTCGCTGACTCTGATCTGGATGGGGTTGGCGCCGGTGCCTGACGGCCCACTGTTGATGATGGCATCGTTTGCAGGGGCGCGTGTAGATTGCATCCCTTAGGATCCGTTTCCTCCAAGGAATCATACTGCGCCCAATGGGGGCTTGTAAGGTGTCTGTGATCCTTCTTGTTAATATGTGACTTTTGCTATGAAATAGTGCGAGTCGTCAGTTCCGTCGTAGCTTAGTTCTCCCTTTCGAACCTCGCGAGGGCTTGGTGCTCTGCGTCGACAGGTCCCAGTCCCAAGGCGGCGTCAGCCGTCGCTGGTATGCCAGGTCGCGATGCCGCGGTCAAGGCCAGGAGGTGAGCGACCCAGGGTCCGGTAAGAGCCCCTGAGTCGCGATGCTTAGGAGGTCCCCTTTGGCGCTCAAGCAGCCGTCGCTCGGTGAGAAAGGGGAACGACGTCGCTAGTACGGAATTGCATTAAGTGCGGGGGTAATGCCACGGTAGCCGGTGTCTTCGGGCGGTGACTTATCTTGCTGATCAGGGGATGCTCCTGGTGTAGCATCGGGTCTGCGCGGCAGTGGGAACGGAGTTGCTTGGTGAGGTCCTCGCGCGCGCCTCTTCTCCCTCGCCTTTGCTCCCCTTTCTGCTCTACGTCCTCGGGTCCCGGCCCTCGAGCTGGTCTCAGCCGTCGCTGGTATGCCAGGTTGCAATGCCGTGGACAAGGCCAGAGGGTGAGGGCTGGAGAGCCAGGAAGAGCCCTGAGTCGCGATGCTCAGGCACCCCCCCTTTAATGTGCAAGCGGTTCGCGTGGACAAGGGAGAAGGGACTCCGCGAGGGCCCCGGCAAGCAATTCCCTCAGGGGACCCTGCGAGCACATCATAGAAGGAAAAGAGGGTTGCCATGATGGCTATCAGTCGGTCGTTGGTTGCTCTAGTTGGCGCAGGTGAGGTGTACTTGGGCGCCCGTGAGCCAGCGCGGGATTCACGGGGCCCTACCTCTAGGCGGGTTGCGCCTGGCACTGGGTCGTATCTTGAGATGTGTTCCTGCAAATTTGGTTAGATGCTGGCACTTTACGTCCTCGGGTCCCGGCCCTCGAGCTTGTCTCAGCCGTCACTGGTATGCCAGGCCGCGATGCCGTGGACAAGGCCAGAGGGTGAGGGCTGGAGAGCCAGTAAGAGCCCTGAGTCGCGATGCTCAGGTACCCCCCCCCCTTTAACGTGCAAGTGGTCGACATGGAGAAGAAGAGGTGCCGTGAACAGGCATCAAGTAATCAAGCATGATAGGCGAATGCATAGTTGGAAATAAACGCAAGGAAGATACACGCTGCTGGGCCTGGCCCGAGCAGCCAGGGGATGATGCAGCCCGAGGGGCGCCCCCAACAAAGCAAGCCAATGATCGAAAACTAAAAAGGGATACATGCCGCAGGGACGGACCCACGCGGCCTGGGAATAAAGCAGCCCTGGGAGGGCGTTCCCAGCCAGAAATGAAGCTTGAAAGATGTCACCTGGAGTTGTCGCGGACGAAGTGGTGTTGGTGCAGTAGACTCGGTGGGCTGCGGGAGCCGATCCTCATGAGCCCCCAGGCCCAGGGGCCTAAGGAGGCTCCGGAGGCGCTGGTGGCTCCTCGCGAATCATCTCCATCTCCGCCAGGACTGCGGAACGCCTGTCTTCCTGAGTCTCCATGACGCCCCTCATGAGGCGCTGGTACGCAGCAGCCACGCTCGGCAAGCCGTAAGGCATGCGAACATAGTTGTGGGGTGGACCTCCACAACGCCCTACTTGTGAGGGCCAGAGGCGCTCCATCGTGGTGACCTGATTGAGCCCTGGTACGTCGATGCAGACGCGCAGCCCACCATCCTCGCCTGGATGGGGAGCCGCAGCCGGTGAGCAGCGGCAACCTCTGATGATTCTTGACTCCTGTAGTTCTTGAACGGCCTTGTTGATGAACTCCTGCTGGTCTGACCTCCCTTGCCTTGCTCCTTCTTGAGGGAAACGTGCTTCGAAGCACGCCTCCATGTGGTGCCCCAGCGCCTCCCTCGTGACCCTGGCCAGGTCGGGGGCCCTTCAGGTGAGAGCCCCCAAGCCCTGCCTAAGGAGGGCACCAGGCGCGCTTTCCTATGCGATGGAAGGAGGGTCCCCTTGGGCAGATGCGGGCCCTGAGGGGCCTGCCTTCTGAGGGGCCGGTCCGGATGACGCCTTCTTCTTCTTGGGGGTGGTTTCGGGAAGCCTCCTGCTTCCGCGATCTGGGTCTTCTAGCGACGCGGCCTGAATGGCTCGCTCCAGGGAACACACTGCATCCTTCTCTTCACATGGCACCGTGATGACTCCGCCACTTCCTGGCATCTTGAGGACGTTGTAGCCATGATGAGTTACGGCCATGAACTTGGCCAGCGCTGGGTACCCGAGGATGGCATTGTACGACAGGCGGATGTGAGCGACGTGAAAGTCGATGAGCTCGATGCGGTAGTTGCTGCGGGCCCCGAAGGTGACAGGGAGGCGGACTTGCCCGATCGGGATCGTGGAACCATCGGTGACTCCGGAGAAAGGCTTGGTTGGCTGAAGCTGGTCATAGGGCACTTGGAGATTGTTGAATGTTTCCACAGACAAGACGTTGAGCCCTGCTCCACCATCGATGAGGGTCCTGGTGACCAGTACGTTGCTGATGACTGGGGAGCAAAGCATCGGGAGGACCCCGGCTGTGGCCGCGCACTTGAGCTGATCCGCTGGGCTGAACGTGATGGTGCACGCCGACCACCTGAGAGGGCGCGTTGCTTCGAGCCTTGGGAGGACTGCATTCACTTCGCGGGCAAACTGCTTGAAGATGCATTGGGAGGCTGGGGCTTGAGCTCCGCCCAGGATGCTGGCGATTGCGCGCGGCTCCTGGAAGCCCCCAGCCCCCTCGTCCTGATGGCGGTCCTCGTTCCTCCTTGGCTGAGGCGGCAGTGGAGGGAGGCCTGTGTTGCCCTGCAGGCGATCCTCACGAGGCTGATCCCGCCAATCCCCCTCGCGAGGTAGGTCTCGCCAGCGGTCCTCGCGAGGTTGATCACGCCACCCTTGGCGTGGGCCGCGGTCTTCCCAGCCTCCTGGGTTTCTTCCTCCTCCTCGGCCGTAGCCCCGGTCAGCGCGGTCGGGACGACGGCCGATCCTTCCTTCTCGCACGGCGCGGAGGTCTTGGCATTCATTGGTGTTGTGGGTGTGGAGGTCGTGGTACACGCAGTATCGGCTGCCCCTGGAGGATTCGGGCAGATCCTTGCCTCGCTTGGTGTCTGGCTCTGTCGCGAGCACAGCAGCCCCCTTGCGCTTCACGTCCTTGGCCTTGGGTTTCTTCTCTTCTGGGTCTGCGGCAGGCAGCTCGAGGAGGGAGAGACGCCCCTCCTCAGCCCTGGCGCACTTGGTCGCCAAGTTGAACAGCTCCAGGGAGGTGCACAGGTCTTGATGCATCGTCAGCTCCTCCTTCATCTTGACGTCGCGCACACCATCGGATAAGGCCGAGATGATGGATTCCTCGGACACCTTGGGGATCTTGAGGCGCGCGCTGTTGAAGCGCTGGATGTACTTTTGTAGGGTCTCTCCGGGTTGTTGCTTGATGCGGCGCATGTCGCTCACGGCAGGTGGCCGGTCGCGAGTACCTTGGAAGTTGGCGATGAAGCGGGTGCGCATCTGGTCCCAGGAAGAGATCGTGCCTGGGGCCAGGTTCAGGAGCCAGGTACAAGCTTCTTCCTTGAGCACCATGGGGAACCAGTTCGCCATGACCTTCTCGTCCCTGCTGGCAGCTTCGATGCCCAGCTCGTAGAGCTGGAGGAACTCGGCGGGGTCAGTCGTGCCATCATAGCGAGGAGGCAGGTCTGGCTTGAACTTGCCGGGCCACGCAACGCTGCGCAGCTCGGTGGTTTAGGCGCGGCAGCCTGCAGTGGCCACGGGAGGCTTCGGTCGAGGGAGAGCTTGGCCTTGAGGGTCCCCATGCGCCGCAGCTTGGAGCAGCGCGGGGTCTTGACGTGCCGGAGTTGGAGCAGGGTCACGGCGAGCCGGAGCAGGAAGCGCCCGGGCGGCCTCTTGCGGTCGAGGGACCTCTAGGCAGCTCCGTTCTTGCTGGGCTGGCGCCTGACGGAGCGGGTTCCGCCCAGGTGCCACGCGCCTTGGAGCCATGGCCTCTTCTTGGAGAGGAGGCGGTTGGTACGCCCCCGGAGCTTCATGGCCCGCGCGGGGCGGGGTGCGGCGTAGCGGAGCGAACAGCGCAGGAGATCCCCCTGCGGCGCGAACGAGCTCGGTGACGCGGTCGAGCCATTCTTCGTAGACGTCGTCGACGGGGCGGTAGCGCAGGAGATCGTTTGCCGCGATGAGCGTAGCTCGAGCCTCCAAGGGTGCGCGGAGCGCGCGGGACGAAGAGCCAACTGGCGTGAGCGATGGAGTAGCGGTGCGGCCATCTTGCGGCACGGACGGGTGCTGAGACGATGCTTGCTGCTCGTTCCCCGCCGGGCCGGTGGCGGCGTTGACGGCGGGCGACGGGGAACAACGAGGACGCCCACCGAAGGGAGCTGTCTGGGTGACGCGGGAGGCGATGGCGGCCCGGCGCTCGGCGCGGGCCCGACGAGCGTCAGACATGGACGCGACGGTCGGAGGAGAACGAAGCGGTGGAAGACAAATTCCGGCGCATCCCTACCTAGCGCGCCAAATGTCAGATTTCAGGTTCCGGCAGACCCTTGAGGTTCGAACTCTCGGGTGCACGCGGAGATTATGCCCTCTACCTCTCAGTCTCACAAAGATCTAACTACCGAAAGAACAACACAAAAGACACAGGGTTTATACTAGTTCGGGCCACCATTGTGGTGTAATATCCTACTCTAGTTTGTGGTGGGTGGATTGCCTCTTGGGCTGATGATGATGAATAGTACAAGGAAGAACAGCCTCGCGAGGGTCTGTTCTTGGCGAGGGGGATGAACTGTTAGGAGAAGTTCAGCCGCCCTTCTCTCTCTCTCTCTTGTCCTCCGTTTGCTCGGATCCTCCCTCCCCCTTTTCTAGGGGTGGCTAGTCCTATTTATAGGCAAAGGCCCTGGGCCTCTTCCCAAATATTGAGCGGGAAGGGCGCCAACAATTGGCCAATTTGAAGGGGAACATCCAGTACACTTATCCTGACCAAAGTTGGTCCTCGCCTGCCAAAAGCCCTGTGTGACGCCATTCTGGGCTCCACGATGACCTCCTTCCCACCGTTGGACTGGTCTTGGTCTCGTTGCACCGAAATGGATGCCTTTGCTTGATCCTCTCGCCTGCGCTTGCCCCCTTTGCACCAAAGAGGAAAGGGAGGACACTGCGCCGGCTGGTGCCCGCCTGGTGCCCTTGGTCGTCATGGCTTGCCTCATGGGCACCTCGCGAGGTACCCGCCTTGATCTCTCCGCCTCCTCGTGAGCCAGTCTGACGAGGCCGCGCCTGAGGAAACACCGTGTTGTCCGCCCCGCGAGGCTTGGCCCCTCGCGAGGGTCTTGGGTCTTGTGTTGATGAAGATGGGCCGTGATGGGCCCCCTTTGAGCCACGCCACAGGCCGCAGGCAGGCAAGTCTGGGGACCCCCGTTCCCAGAACGCCGACACAATCTCCATCACTTTAATCTTGCTTTGCTTTTTACTTTTCACTTTGCATCTCTATATCAAAAATACCAAAAATATTATCTATCATCTCTATCAGATCTCACTCTCGTAAGTGACCGTGAAGGGATTGACAACCCCTAATCGCGTTGGTTGCGAGTAGCTATCGTTTTGTGCAGGTACGAGGGACTTGTGCGTGGCCTCCTACTGGATTGATATCTTGGTTCTCAAAAACTGAGGGAAATACTTACGCTACTTTGCTGGATCATCCTCTCCTCTTCGGGGAAAACCAACGCAGTGCTCAAGAGGTAGCAGATACCGAAACACGTCTGAAATGATGTCAGCTCTGATGTGCTATCTGAATGAGTTGCATAATTATGTTTGTAGCTGACACGTTAGTGGTCGAGGCCCTCAAGAGTGCGCTGGCCAAGGCCAAGAAGGAGGGGGAGGAGGAGCGAGCCTCCTGCCTTAAACATGAATCGTGAGTGGAGGAACTCCAGCAAGAGCTCAAGGATGCCATAGGCAAATGCGAGTCCTTAGAGCGCAAGAGTTTGGAGCAAAATTCCAAACTTGCTAAGGCACTCCAAAGTGCACAAGAAGCCTGAGCCGAAGCCCGGAGCGCTGTACGGGAGATCCAAGAGGCAAAGCAAATTGCGGCGGGTAAGACCTTTAACATGCATAGCAAATTTGTGAGGAAAAGGTATATCTTGCTAACCTGGATTTGGAGTTCTCCAAGAGTGTTTGCAGACTTGCCCCGGAGTGTTGCTGATGCTGCGGAGTTCTTCCGGGCCGAAGAGGGGAGCTCAACGGAGAAGCTGTTCTAGTCACAAGGTACCTTGCGCCAGAGCATCCTGTGCCCCTCAGCAATCAACTGAAGCAATGGACCGAACTGCATAGGGTGGCTGAATTGGCCATGAGGGATTTGATAATCCGTCTTTGGCTCACCGAACCCATGCCCAGTAGCCACTTCAGTCTTGTGAAGCGGCTGGTCAGCGCCTGCCCTCGGCTTGATGCCTTGCAGCGGTCGGTTTGCATTCAAGGTGCGCGGATGGCCTTCGCCCATGTCAAGGTGCAGTGGGCGAAGATGGACGTTGTCAAGCTTGCAACCGAGGGACTGCCCACTGGCAAAGAGCACCGCACGCCGGAGCGGTATTTTGATGATGTCCTGAAAGGATCCCACATTGTGGAGGGCCAGTGTTAAAAGGATATCATTTTTTAATGAATGTATCTATGATGTCCAATCCTGTATTATGAAACAAGGCTTTATGTATGATATGTTGCTTGTTTTATTTTAAAATATCTCCTCCTGTGCGACTGTTTACAACAACTGAGAGTTGGCCTGTCGTCAGCTTCAGCCCCCACGTAGGTAGTACAGGGGTGTTCGGTATAACACTTAAACACACTTGACCCAACGTATTGGTCTGTGAAGGAGGTGTTAGTGCAGCGAACGAGGCAATTGGACTATGTGGCTTTATCGCCCTCACTTAGCCATAGGAGTTTTACAATAGGATTGTGGGTGCAGCCCCTAGTATTGTTCGATTATCCGAACATGGGTGCTATAAATGCCCGGCCGGGTGAAGGTCGGCCTATCGCATAATGCAGAAAAAATCGCTAGAGATTTATACTTAGTCACCGAATAGCTGACCAGCTCTCGCCACATCATGACTGTCAGTTTTCAGCTTTCTCTACTGAGGTGTTTGTCCGGATGAACCAGAAACACAATCGCAGTATTTCTCCCTTTACTACCTTAGCCGACCAAGCGAAACGTAAGGTAATAACCACAGAAGCCGGGCAACCAACTATTGACCAAAGACATGATTCGGAGCCAATGCATATAATGCTATATTCGGGATGCCGAATTGCACTATGAAAGTGTTCGGACTTTGTTGTAGTATTTGAAAGATGTACGCGGCTTAATAGATCCCCTGGCGATTTAGGTCATACCAAGGTGTACATGACGATCGGACAAAATTAGGGAAACACATGTTAAGAGATAAGCCAACGCCACATAGGTTTGGGCTAAAAACATTTTCCATTATAGTATGATTGATACGTCAAAACATATTGATACAAATAGTGCAATAAGCAACCAGGCTATTTTACATGCCGAACACAAGGGGAAGCTGTGCATGTGCCCTGAAAGTGGACGAGGTGATCTTTAAACATCCTTTAGGTGCTCTGGCACGCGTCTATCACTACAAAAAATACACTTCCGTGATGATACGTGTTTGTCACAGTAGGTCGCATTTTTTGTCATGCATGTACATCCATGACAAATTTATGACAGAATCAAGATAGTCATACCTGTGCTGTCGTAGAAGTGTTCCATGACATTACCAAAATTATCATCACGGAAATGTCCACTTCCATGATGATAAATCGCGCGTCACAGAAGTGCTTTCGTCAAGGGTGACCGACACGTGGCATCCAGCATAACGGAACGCCGTTAAGCTATCGGGTCGGATTTCGGATTCGAGAACCCGTTAACAGCCCTGACCAATGGGAAATTTCCACGTGTAAAATTCTGATTGGCCGAAGGGAACACCTGTCAGCTCGTCAGTGGGTCAGATGTCGCCCGTCCATTGGAGGAGACATGCCTATGATACGTCGACACATGGCTGGGCCCAACAGAGGCCCATATAGGTTAAAAAGGCCGGCCCAGTCGAAGGCCCGTAGAACTTAATCAGGTACTAGTGGGCTAGCCCAGTAACGGCCTGCTTAATAAAGGCCCATTTACGGCCCGAAGCCAGATCTGGCCCGTTAATTGTTCGCCCAATATTTGGGCCCATTTGTGGCCCGAAGCCATATCTGGCCCGTTAATTGTTCACCGAATATTTGGGCCCAACTACAGCCTAGTGACTTTCGGCCTGTTAGAGGCCTGATGTAGACATGGGCCCATTTCAGCCTGGTGTGACTTTCGGCCTGGGAATGGCCGTGCTGCCCATGGTCCATATATGGTCCGACGGGACATCGGGCCCACTAACGGCCCGTGCTAAAGGTGGCAACAGTTAAGCCCAACGTGACTTTGGGCCTGTTAAAGGCCTGTCGCGTAATTCGGCCCATTGATGCTTGTGCTAAGCTTTCGGCCTCTTAAAGGCCCATGATATTAGTGGGCCAACTAAGGCCCGAGATATGTTTCGGCCTGGTAATGGCCCGTGAGCTAACTGGGCCCAAAACGGCCCGGTCTACATTTTGGCCTGCTGAAGGCCCATCGACAACTAGTGAAAATTGAGGCCCAACATGCATTTTGGCCTGCTAAAGGCATGTGGTTTCATCTCGGCCGTAACAGGCCAGTACAATATTCAGCCTGTTAATGGCCCAACGCTACTTGGGCCAAACTAAGCGCTGGGTCGACAAAAGGCCCAACTAAAATATAGGCCAGTGTAAGTTTGGGCCTGCCGCAATGTGTGAAGGCCCCAATCATTCGGGCCCAAGAAAGACGCAGGCCGGCCCAATCATGGCCCACTAAAAACCTGGCCCGTTAGAGTCGAATGTTTCGGTCCGGTCGACTACATCTGATTTTTTTTTTCAGATAGCGAATGATGGCAGTAACTAGTAGGAATTAAGAACAAACCTACTCTATACAATAAAGAAATTATGGCATAGTAACTAAGAATAAACCTACACCATACAATAAAGGATTTAAGGTATATTACATCCACTGGGCATCGAAGTTCGCCACCAGTGATCATAAAGCGCAACGAAGAAGCAGATTACAAAAACTGGGCACCATTGCAGCGTAACAAAATAATACTGAACCGAGACCACTTCCAAGACAGTTCAAGAAAGGTTAGCCTTGCAGGGGAACTGTTGCGCAAGCTGCTGAGCAAGGCTGTGAGACCGGCCTAGCATGTCGGTCATAGCTTCCAGGTGTAGTTGTTTAGTGATGAGGTTCTCATTGGTGTTCTCCGCAATCTTTCTTGGAGATAGGACTTCAAGTCGAAGTTGAGTTGCAGAATGCCTTTCTGCTAGAACTTGGGACTGAAGAAGTCGAACTGATTCAAACAACGAATTATGTGAGCTTGTCTGACTGTTAGTCTCAAGTAACTTGAACACTCCATCAAGATAAGACTTTGGGGTTGTCTCGCTATCTTCAAGATGTGTTGCCTTCTTTGCTGCAATATATGTTGCGTTTGTCTCACAGCCTTCAGCAGACTTGTGCATGCCATCAGGCATATCACCCTGAAACAAAGTAGAGAGATGACAGGTTTTGCATGTGTATAAACAAAGATGATAATTGTTCTGTCAATTCTATCCAATTTCAAATTAGAAAATAAAGAGTAAGTTCAAAATATCAATAGCATAATTTGGCATTGTTCATAATGCGGGGAGCTTCACCACACTATTGGATTACCATGTCAACATAACAAGCATAGATGAAGGGCAAAGAAAATCATTGTATCTATTTTGGATAATGTGCATGGCATGTTGTTCATATCATCAGCCACATCAGTAAGATAAAACAGGAGATGACAAGGTGCAAACGTGGGCTGCTTCACCACACACTAGATTATAGATCCACAAAAACAAGCATACATATATGGAGTATTAAGTAATGTGCATGGTATGAATAAGGAATTTGGTTTTACAAGTAAAACTTAGAACTTACGGTTCTTACGAACATGCATTTTGGTAGAAACAGCAAACTAAACAGCAGTAAACGATAGGGAGTATGAGCAAATTAAATAGCAGTTGAGGATAAAGGCTTTAGAAGGACTGACTTACATTAACAGTTAACACCGGCTTTATAATTCCCTTCTCCATGTCAAGGGAAGGATAACTCAAGAATTTCAGCACAGAATCTTCTTCATAAGCATTGCTTGTACTCTACATTTTGTAGAGAGTAATTATAGATATGATAATACTGGAAGGGATAGAGGATAATGAAGATAAGATGCAGATTGATGCTACATAATCAACTACCAATCCCTGGAAGTACAAGCATTACAAGACAAAATGTATTGAACAGAGCAATGGGCTACACTTCTGCACTGGCATTGTCTGTGTATTCTACTTGTTGGTAAGATTAAATATAGATCTGATCTTTTTTAGTAAATGGTGGGCGAGGGAGATAAGATGCAGAATGCTACAAAATGAACCAATCCCTCTTCCCATAATACAAGAGTGTTTTGAACACTGGTGTACTATACAAAACGTTCTTATATTATGGGACGGAGGGAGTAGCTGCTAATGTAAGTACAGTGATAGACCACGTTTAGTCCTTACAAGAGGACTGCAGAGCTAAACATCTTCAAAAGCATTGGGTTGATTCTAAATTTATGTAAGAGTCCATACGGATCTTATAATGTCCACCAAATGGACGATTACAAGGCTAACATGTGCAGTGACGCTACATAATCAAACAGCTATGAAAGTAAGTATGGTCATACAGGGCAAGAGGTACTCACAAGAGCAATGCAGTGTGCAGTATAGTTGCGAGATTATGTGGTCCCTTGAGAACGAATGTTCTTCTGCTAATAGTCTTCGTACAAGTGAGACATTAAGGCAAATGCAGAAATGTAGTTCAAATTGTGATGTGATATCATAGACAGTACCTTACGCTGCAGCCGAGACCAATGTGTAACAAGATTATTCCAGTCACCGTCGGATAAATGTAGCATCGGAGACTTTACAGAAATTTCGTTCAGAGGCTTGCCATCGAAGTGCGCTTGCCTCAGGTAGGAACGATACTTCATCAACGAGTGCTTGAAAAGCGCAACCAACCCTTGCTCGTCATCACAATCTAGTTTGCTCCTCGCCTATTTAAAAGAATGAAATCTTGTGTCTTCTATCAGCAGAAACATATGCAGTAATGACCATGAATAACATTAGTACATTACTTACGCGTAAGTTACGGAGGAAGACTGGAAATTGTCCTGTGTCTGCGGTATAATCTTTCCATGAAGTAAAGATGCACACAAAGTTCCTGACAACGACATAAGCTTCAGCTTCTAAACTGGGAAGAAATGGAACATGGGTCCTATTTGCTGCAATTGGGGCTCTCTCTGGTTCGAAAAGAGATTTGGCAACTGGATTTGGTGTACTCTTTGCTGGAATGGGGGTTTTACGTCATACAGCTGGTGCTATGTCAACTGGCATAATCATACTGTTTGCTGCAGTTGGGGTCTGCTGAGTTGGGGCATCAGAAATGACCAGTGTAGTAGGGCTAGAGTCTGCTAGAGTTGGGGTATTTTGTGGGTGAGGTGATATTGCAACTACACCTAATGGGCTATTTGATTTATTAGGTGCCACTACCTTTTAAACGTCTGATACACAAGAACAACATTTGAATGGATAAATATGGTATGATGACAGATGGAATATGTACTAAAAATGGATAGGCAGGGCATATTCACATACACGATGTGTAAACTAAGCTAATGCCAGTTCAACAAAGTAGAAGCAATGCAAAGCATCAGTTGCAAGATATGTGCGATCAATGTAACCTTGGAAAGTTAGAGCAAGTACCTTGATGTGTGAATAAGATAGGGCATCTTCCTCTGACTCCTCCACTAGGGAGCTACATTGACTTAGGTCTCCCTCTAGCTCAGAATCACTGTTAGGATCATATTCTGAGCATGAATCTGTAGGTGGAGAGCGTTTGCATTACATTGCATCCAGACTTGATTTCAGTCCCTTAATGCCAAGTTTGACAACCATGGCATTGTTCTGCTTTATTCTTTTCATGCGCGCAAGCTCATAATCATTATGATGCTGTTCAGAATCTGAGATTCATGAAAACATAAAAAGTATTCAGATTATCTATGGAATGCTTTGCGGATTCAACTCGGAGAGTGTCTCCTATAAACCCCTGCATATGCAAAGTTCACCTCCCCAACCGTGCTGACCAGACCACACACAGAAATACAAACCCTTTATGTCTCTATAACAGGCAGGCACACATTTCAAAACTGAAGTAGGAACATTAGAATCATATGAAATTCGTATTTGAACAAATAAACTAAGCAATTATGAGTGGCGTAATGTTTAGCTTCAAGGGTGGAGTGTTGGTAGTGCGACACAAAGCAAGTAGGTAGATTGTGTTCCATGTAAAAGATCGAAACCTATGTAAAAGCTGGAAATGACACTTTCTTTCTATACAATGCAGTGTTCGTTACCCACACATGATGGAAGAGATCACATAGAGAAATACTATTCACTCATGTCTACGGTTCCAGTATTTAGAAACAAGGTGGTCCACCCTAAAAGAATATTGACAACAAATATGACAAGGCAAGCATAGATGTAGTGAATCAATCATTTACTTGTGAGCTTACTAGGACAAGTATGCAGAATTGTAACTGCAGTAAGAGACCATCCAAAATCTGAATGAAGAAGTTTGTCTAGCACTTATTGTTTGCAACTAATCGACGTGAATAATTGGATATTATATCGAATGAGTAAGAAAGACAAGTAAAATTGTCAACAAACCCGGCTTGCAGTAGTAATCTGGGTCAATGTCACTACGACCAACAATCCAAAATGACTAGTTTCTGTTTCGAGGGCCGGGATTTTGAAAACCCTGTCTTTAGAGGTACGAAAGATTACCGAAATACATCTGAACCATTAAGTGTAGGTAGCACTAAGCACACAACAAACCCTAGTGACAGTCCTGCCTAATGAGTAATGAATCAATTAGAAAATGGGTGATGAGGAGTGGCTGCTGAGTGTTGAGGAGGTATCTCAGGATAAATCGGGTTGGCTTGGTGGGTGCTGCACGCCTGAGCCCTGAACGTACTGGGAAGGTAGGCACGGCGGTGCGCCCGGGCAGCGGTGACGCTGTTGGGCTAGCAGCTCCTGGGCTCCTGTTAGTCCGGCGTCTCCTCCTAGAGTCATGTCGTCCGGGGACGGCAAGTCGCCGATGAGGCAGGCAGCTGGGGGCGAGTAGAGATCGTAAGCGCGCAGCAGAACAGAGGGGAATCGGGTCCTGGGACGACCCAAAATCCCAGGGTGGGCCGGCCCACCATGGGCACCCTGTAGAGATACACACCCGAGCGGCGAACATGCATTTTCGAAACTAATTTCGAAACATTTAGCTGACCAATTAAACAACTTTATTTTAATAATATAAGATTCGTATTTGAACAACTAAGCTTGTTTAGCTTGATGGGTGGAGCAGTGTTATTATGACACGAAGCACGTATTCTGATCGTATAGTGATCATAAAAGGGGGAAACTCTAAGCATATTTGTTTGAGAAAATGAGGGTTTCCCCTCTGATTTCTATTAAAGAAACCACCACGGAACCAACATGATCAATTAAACCCTAAGCATGACCAATTAAACCGTATTATGGCTGTGCCATGGCAGATTTGAAGCTGCAAACCGGAGAAATGATATTTAGCATCCATTGTTTGCTTCGAACTAAGAACTAGTAAATTCTAAGAGCTGAAAAGAAAGTAGAGTAACCAAGTTAAGATCTATTTTCTGGTTGAGATCAAAAAGTTGAGGAGATATGAAGTACCACCTCTCTTGCGGTGCCGTGTAGGCATCGGGGGTGCGATGGCTGTCGGTGGCGTTGAAGCAGATCTGCGACGGTAGACGGGTGCATCGGGGGATAAGTCCCGTTGCGGTGGAAGAGAAGGTCGTGTGAGCGGCCCCGACAAAGAGGACGACGGCGTTGATGAAGCGAGAGGACGCGATGCAAGGCTATTGGTCCGTCGTCGTGGATGAGAAACGTCCATCTCTAGAAGTGGACAACGCGGTCTTGGTAGGCGCTCCGGCATGGTGGAGGACGGTGGCGATGGATGTGGTGGAGGACGGCGGCGATGGATGGGGTAGCGGACGGAGGCTGGTGTGGGGATGGGGTGTTCTAGCGCGGACGGTGTATGAATGGGAAAATGGAGGGAGAGGTACGAGGAACCATGTTTTTGGGATGCGCCTGTCTAAAATATGGGAAAGTTACGAACTTAGCCCCGCTTAAAATTTGGACGTCTCGTCGGTTGGGGATAGGACGGTAATCTTGCATCCCGCCAATATTTGCCCAGAGCGATTTCGGGCGAGGAGAGGGTGGTTGGCGCCCATGGTTGGCGCCCACGGTGTATGAACGGGGCTGATAGGTAGGGCGGTTGTGTCACGTCTGAGTGAAGTTACAAACCTGCCCCTATTGAAAATATTTGCCTACATCGATTTCGGCCGAGTCGAGTTTGTTTTGCCGCCCACCGTGTATGAATGGGGAATGGAGGGAGAAACAGAGGTCTTTCGGACGAGCTTGAATCAAATGATTTTTGCCGCCAATGTTTGACGCCCACCGTGTCGGAATGGGCTCAGAGGCGACCGTGTCACGTCTAATTGAAGTTACTAACCTACCCCTATTTAGAGCAGTGGAAATCGGGCCGACGGATTGTCCGTGTAATGGGTAGACAATAATTTCCATCTCCCAAACACTTGGCTTCAGGTAGCCGACGTGGGAGTGGACATTTTGCTACTTCTTTCAAATTTTGGGACAATAAGCATCCACGTTTACCCTAGCAACTAAATTCGAATCCATTTTGTATTCCTATATGAATCTTTATAAATCATTCTATGTGTTTTTATATATCTTCAAAAGGACGACAAAGATGTATTCCATTGTCATATATGAATATGGTTTACAAATGTCGATACTCAAATTCAGAAACTAGAATCCAGTTTAAGGTGAATTCGAATATTTGGAACACTTCATGTCCAACTCAAATGTCACACGCAGCATAATGTGTACTCCCATTTAGATATGTACACAAGCGATGTATCAAGATTCAAATACCGAGTCAATCAACCAAGAATGTACAGAACTAACAGACATATAAACACTTATAGAGTATATGGATCAATAATATCAACTAACATACATAAGCCAGGTCGCTGTACTTTTTTTTGCTACAACATCATCCTTTTTTTAGCCAGCATCTTGGCCCTTTCCGATGCGTGCCACTTATGGTCCATCTATACTACTACTATTGTTGAATGCACATTCAGCCCGATTGGCATATTTGTAGGTCTGGCACAGCAATCCAAATGAAATGTCTCCGAGTCTTATCAATTAATACAGACTTGTGCTCAAATAAAATTACAAACCAAAAAACAAAAAAACAATTATTACATGATCTCTAAAACAAATGGTTTGATTGATTACATGAACAGACAACACAAAGGTTATTAAACTATAGAAAGAACATTTCACCTATGATTTACGAAGTAGGAATTTAATTTCCTTTTTTCCTTCAGGACCTTAACAATCTGATCAGTCTCAGCTTGCTTCGTTTTGAAATCCACCAAATATTTAATGGTTGCCTTGAGTACTGCTTGTGATTGTGCTATTTGCTTCCTCAACATGTCAACTTCATCTCTGAGTGTAGAAGCAGAATCTCTTTCTACCACTAGTTTAGCCTCTAGAGCATCAGCAGTTGGCAATTCATAATGCATGATTGGGCCGGTGCCACTGCTGTGGGATGATGCAATGTCCATGGGGACCTCGCTCTTTGATCTTGGGCTAACCTGTTTTGCCATTAAAGTTCCGATTGGATTCAGAATAGTTGAAGTTAGCAAAACATATCAACTGGGAGTTATAACAGCAAATCAGTTAAACAAACAAGGAATTAAAGAGTTTCAATTGGATGCTGAAAAGTAGTTATTAACATCATTGTAACCCGTTGTTGCAGCAGCAAAGCTGTTAAACAAACAAGTAGATATTTAAGTTAAGGCAAACAGGTAATTCTTAACAGTAAGTATCAAACACATAGATAGGCACAGTCTACAATATGATTAACAGGTTGTGCCATTATGTAATCAGTAGCAAACTAAATTAAGCCAAGCAACGTAATTGAACAATTTTGCAATAAGTGGCTAACTAAAATTCCGAGAAGCAGGTAACTGAACTTACACTAGTTCTTTGTACAGGCACACTGCAACTTCTTTTTCGCTTACAAGGTTGTACGAAGGAGTCCATGGCATCAATTGCTTGGATACGGAGTCCCAATACTTCTTTCTTCCCACACTGCATGGGTAAGTCGACTGGTTAATCTGGTAAGATGGTGCGTCCTTGATATGTTATATGAGGACGTGTAGTCGGACTAGTTGTAGCCAAACACATCACACTGGCTTTTACTGTATATTTCATGCGATTACTTTTGGCATATCGAGATCTAAGCAATCTACAATAGGATGAGAAGACTGGCATCCATCACATTATTGGCAAACTAAGTTCATAGAAACAAGCAATTCAACCATTCTGTGGGTAAATCAAAAGCGCCACCGGAATATTTTTCACTATCTAATCATACAGGCAAAAAGGGGCGACGTCACCATAGGGGCTGGTATGGGCGGCCGCCTCAGGTGGCTGGAAAGTGTGCACCTAGTTTGAGTCATCCAGGTTGGCCCACGCTAGTTTTGTTCGTCCCAACGCACGAGCAGGCAATGTAAAAAATGGAGAAAAATGTTTCAATTTGGATGTGCCAATAACATAAGTGCAAGGCAGGCCCTATAGCAGGCTCGCGGCCCAAACGAGCGCCTCCCATATCGATCGACAGCAGGAAAAATCCCAATTCATTTGCTCCAGCCTCCAGTCTGGTTCGCTCCTAACCTAGCCGCCGCTGGAAAGACCAACACAGCACTTCCTCGCGCCCTCGTTGGAGGGCGGTCGTCGGGCTTCAAGCAAACGGAAGGACAAGAATATGAAGATCCAACCCTGGGTGTAGCCTGCGTGGGAGGCAGCGGCGGCACCACGGGCATGGCATCGAGCTTGCGCAAACGGATAGTCCCAGCTTGCAAGAGTAGCATGCGCAACGAGCAGGTACATCACATCCCTGATTACATCTAATTCAACTCTTCAATTTCTGGCCAATAGTTAAACCTGGCGGTGTTGTAAAACTGCTTGTATGTAGGGAATCTATGAGAAAATGAAACCAATTTCTACTTATTTTATAACTCCCCCAATCAATACTGAACTGACTGAATCTGATGTATCTAATCAAGTTTCCAGTGCAAACATACAAGCTCATGTTGTTCTTGAGCCTGAAGTGTCTAATGAACAGACTGCTAATGAACGATTTGATGCCAACATTTTACATGCTCCTGTTGATGAACATATAGTGTCTAATGAGGGATCTAATGCAAGCATTTTGCAAGCTCATTTGAAGGATTTAGTGTCTAATGATGATCTACTATGTTGAGAGAGACAGAGATTTGCAGGCATTGATGACAAGGAAATTATAGTGCATTTTCATAGCTTGAGGAAACATCGAGGCCATCTACCAAAAATTCCCCGTATCATGACAACATAGCATAAATACTTTTCTAATCTGTTGTTTGAAACTATTGGCATACCTGTGCAGGATAGATATATTGATATGCAGTTTGCGCACTAGTTATACGTGCAATTACACTTCGATATTTTCAGCCAGAGAACGAATAATTCAAGCAGGTACAGACCATGTTTGTAGTCCTTGTACACCATGTTGCATTTTGTGTTTTTTGGTGCTTGCATCATTTAGTGTTTATAATCTGAACTACTTTGGATCATTAGCTGGTTTTCAAAGTGCATGTAGCTTCACATTTCTCAAGTTATGTTGATTTCCGGAGTGCAAGTGCCTTCATATTTTTTAAGTTAAATGTTCGCCCCTGGTAACTTGAATTCGTGGATCAGCCACTGCACACAAATCATACACGAATGCCAGTACGAATTAAATGAAATGCAGGGACTTACGCTAGCTCATTGTACAGGCTCACTGCAGCTCTGCTTGTGCTTGGGATGTTCCATGTACAAGTCCATGTTACCACTTGCTTGGATGTGCAGGCCTTGTGCTCCTTGCATCCCCCTCTGCATTTTTGACACGGCGAATGGTTGATCAAATAAGAGGAATCGACCTTGATGTTGTACTGGAGGACATATACTTACAAGGTTATACGGGTGTGTAGGATGTGTACCAGATCCCGTAGCGCCGTCATGCTTCGCTAAAAAATGGATTTGCTTGTTTTAGATGATATCTCCAGAAGAAATAAGAGTTAAAGTCAGAGTTGCATAGGCGTGTAAGCTAAGAGAGCAGTGAAAGGATATCCAAACATCGCCGGAACAGTGCACAAGGGAGTGATGTGTGGATACCTAGTTCGGGCCGGCGTTTGGGCATGCTCGCCTAGCTAGAGTGCGGGTCACTTCAGAGTCATTGAGGGTGATGCGCTGGCATTGGCTGGCCGTGCACAGATGCATATCTTGAGTGGCAGCGGAGCGCTACGATGCGATGGACGAGACCGTTGGTGAAGCCCCAATGGCCTCGGGGAGCGGAGGTGCGACGATGTGCTCGGTGAAGGTGGAACTCGGTGTCTATGAGGCACGTCGGTTGCAGCGGCCGACATTGTCGGTGGACCACCCGGTGCGGTGGACGAGGGTGTCGATGCGGTAGCTCCGATGCGGTGGTGAAGCGCGACCGCCATCTTCGTCGTTGTCGTCCGGCACAGAGGTGGGGAACAGTGGGGAAAGAGACGAGACGAGGGGCGATTCGAGGGTTGGCGGCGAATTAGGTATTTGAGCAATCTGGGCGCGGAACGGGACGGTGCAGAAGAGAGATTTTGCAGGGCTAGAATTGGGGCCGCCAGATATCTCAATCTGAAACGTGGAAGCGTGAACTTATATTGTCATCGTCCTTTTTTGGGGGGAGGGGGGTGGGTGGCTGGGTGCTATGCATCCGTCTGACACACGCGACCACCCCGACAGGACTATGCTTCGGTGCCTTAAGGAACCTGCCTTTGTGTCCTTGACATGTGGGCCCTACAGGTGGCTGGCCCACATGTCAGTGACCCAAAGGCAGTTGCCTTTAAGGCACCGAAGCAGCGTACACCCCGACACGACCCTGCTCTGCCTGGTGCGCCTACATTTGAGAATGCAAACGAATCTTCTTTCATTTGCAAACGAATCCGTATGTATTACCATGCCCGTGTTTTCCTTGCAATAATTAGTCAGTCGAAACGAGATACTCCATCCGTTCACTTTTGTAAGTCGTTTCAGACAACTTAAAATGAACTGTTTTGCACATTGTCTGAAATGTCTTCAAGGTCTTATAAAAGTGAACAGAGGGAGTACTATAAATGTAGCGACCCGACCCGAATGCATCAAGTCTCTGTGCTTAAGTGTCATCCCTGGATCGGTATGCTGACACACACAATACTCGAGGATTTATAACAGAGGTAAATCACATGTATAAAGTAACGTAAATACTATTACCTCAATCCATATAGCGGAAGCAACAAGGTTGTGGATTCCCATCAACACGAACAGCAAAGTTGAGTGTAGAAATCGTAACCCTAACGTATCACTTACTCGTCGTAAGAACCTGCAACATGAGACGTTGCAGCCCGAAACGGTCAGTACATTGAATGTACTGGCAAATTCACACCATAGAGAAAATGATGAACAATGGCTATCACTACATGCATATATGGCTGGTGGAAAATCTCTATGGTTGTAATGTTTTTGCGAAAAGCCAATTTTTCCCTACTGCAAAGGAATAAATTTTATTTAACTATCATGGTGGTTGTTAAACATTGAGAATGGTTGACAGCATTCTCAATCCCAATTAAGTAACATCATTAAACCCAACAAAATTAATTTAAAGTAACATGATGAGATCAACATGATAATCCAAGAACTAGATACTCAAGATTGTCCATAACGGGGGACACGACTAACCATGATTAGTTTGTACACTCTGCAGAGGTTTGCGCACTTTTCCCCACAAGACTCGATCTCCTCCGTTGGGATTCTCGCACTACATGGTGTTTGAGAAACGGATGACCGAGACATAGTCTTTCAGAAGCGCTAGCACCTTACGATGTGATAGACCGTACCAACCTACATCCCCTACATCTGCTAGTCTACCACTGTAAGAGTTCGCACAAATTAGTCAACTATGCCAGAGCCCATAATGGCTTGTGGCTGCACACGAAAGTTTCTAGTTTGAATAATCTCATGATCCCTTTGAGCCTGGGTGGCGGTCCAAAAAGAAACAGGCAATCCTGGAATACCCAGGTACCTCAATCCACCCAGATGTGTGTTCAAGTTGCCACCTTAGATAAACCATTAATTAACAAACTCACATCTGTCATGGATATTACTCACCCAATCCACGTCTACTAGCATAGCATGGCATAATAAGCAAACGTAGAAGTAACTCCCAAAGGTTTGATAATAAAACAGGTAATAGGTACTACCTCAACTACTTCCCTCATCCCACAATTTAATTAGATCCTAATCATGCAGTGTTTGAGGATTGATCTAATGCAATAAAACTGGGTAGTAAAAGAGGTATGATCAAAGTGTTACTTGCCTGAAATGTTGATGAAGATGATTCACACTCAAAACTCTTGATAGTTCTACTCGTCACACTCCGGTCAATCTATCGTAAGCAAGCAATAGTAACCACACATAAGCAATCACTCCAAAGATCGGGAAGAATGAAGAAAACAGTTCAGGAAACATCAAAACCAAGCAAATAACTCTTGCAACATAAAACAATTTCTAACAGTACCAAAATTATGTGAATTTGGCCTTATCAGAAAGTTTAGGTCAAGAGCTTCGATTTGCAAAAAGAATCAACTAAATCGGAGTTACGAAACTCAAGTTATGATCAAGCGAAGTTCAAACTCAAATATGATCTAATTCAAATTTTTAAATTTTCAAAAACATGTCTGAGTTGGATTACTGGATAGAGGAGATCATAACGAAGACGTGAGCGTTGGTTTTGTTGAATTTGGACTAATGAGTAAAAAGTAGTGATCGTTTGAAACAAAGGGACTAATATGTAAAAACTTTAATCATGGATAGGTCCCTGAAGAAATTAAAACAGAAAAAGAAGGGCTAAAAAGCGAATGTTTGTTTTTCTGATCTAAATAGCGGACGTTCGTTGTATAATAAAACCTAAAACAAACCAGATCTAGGGTTAAAAAACGTAAAGAGAACCGGGAAAAACCAATCGGTTTATTTACCGGTTCGGGACGGTTTATGGCGAAAACCGGCAGCGGCGGTTTGCATCGGCGGAGCGGTGGCTCCGGCGAGGGCGGCGCGCTCCGGCGCGGCTGCGGGAGCACGGGCAGCGGGGTGCGGCGTAGGCGACGGCAGCGAGCGGCGCGGGCGGCGGCGCAGGCGAGCAGCGGCGCGGGCGGCGGAGCAAGGCGGCGGCGGCGCGGATCGGACGCGAGCGGCGATGCGGCGGCTCGGGTGGCAGAGCGAGGCGCGGCGGTGACAACGGGGTCCAGGGGCCCCAGTTGCGGCTCGGGAAAAACGGCGAGGCGGTGCGGAGCTGGGCTGGGCCGGCCCAGTTCGGCAGAGGAAGTTTTTTTTAAACATTTATCCGCACAAACTAAAATAAAACAAAATAAACAGAAATATTATATAGGCATATAATATACCAAAATTTGCACAACAACCTTATCTACAACATGAACATTTTTATAATGCCAAATAAAATCCACACAAATTTAGATAATTCAAAGAGTGCTACTGGTCTAATAAAACCCAACAGAATCATTTTAAAAATACCAAAATGATTTCAAATTAATTTTTCTCCAATTTTCTGATGTAGGGAATCATGTTACCCTATTTTCCATATATTTTATTTTTGGAGAAAAATAATTTGAATAAAACTCAAATAACTCCAAATTGAAAATAAATTCAAAAGAACTTTGAATTTAATTCTTTGAAACTCCCAACTCATATTTCATATAATTTGAAGAAGTCATTTTATCTTCTCTCGTGAAAATCATTGAGTTGCATAAAGTTTCAGAATTAGAAATATCTTCAAATGAAATTCAAATATTTTCCACACCCCTTGTCATTTAAATAAATGGAAGAAGTCATGTCATCTTCTCTCCAGGGTTTTGTGATTTGAAAAGTATTTGAATTCACGGAGAGCATAAATGCAAAAAAAAAGAAAGTTTGGGAAAGTCCTTTTATTCCCTCTCATTTAACTTTCAAAAGGTTTCGAATTCACTCAATCAATCACACAACAATCAAACAAACAATCTATCTATCTATTTAATATAACATTCCAAAATTTAAAATTTTGGGATGTTACAATAAATTAATTAATGAGGAGTTATTTGAAAAAAATCGAAACGGTACCCACGCTAACGTGGATTAGATTGTGTGTCACATAATTAGTTATTTGAATTAGAGTGTGTGTCACGTAGTTAGTTATTTGAAATAGAGTGTGTGTCACGTAGCAATCTCCAATTCTAACATGGAGTTCGCATTTCACTGTATCCATGCTACTTTTTTAATACAAATTCATATGTATATGATGAACACCATGGTAGTGAGAAATTTTTTGGATGGATTCAAACATATGACCTACAAAATAGCACAACAAACTGAGTCAATGTCAACTTTTCGAAATTTAGTATGGCGCAAATTCGAAATAATTACCCGTATGCCTGGTCCTCGGTTCAAATCTTACAATGTACACCTAATTGAAACATCGATATTAAGTCTCGTACTATGTACATTCAAATGTTGTTTTTACCCCCCCCCCCCCCGCACAAACGCTACATAATTCTTGTATCGGTCAATCTTCCTCTCCTAACCACCTTAGGAAGCTATCGGTTTCCAACACATGTTCATTCTTTCTCTCCATGTTTCGATCTCTAAGTCTCTCAACTACACAACCCCCTTTTCCACTCTGTTACCAAATGTATTTACCTCACACACCCACCATTGCACCCCATGCCGAGCTCTCTCTCTCCCCCTCTCCCTCTCACCCTCTCGCGCTAAATGCATGCATTGCCTATCTAGCCCCCAACCTCTCGTGCGCACGCACGCACGTTGTATATATAGGTCACTCCCTCGAGACTGTCTCACTCTTTATTCCGCACGGCGGGCCACACTCGCTCAATCTCGCTCTCTTTATCTGAGTCTCGTTTAACCTCGTTTTCTTTCACACACAAATGATATATCTCCCTGTTCGGGCCTCGATCGACACACTCTATACTCTCTCACGCAGAATGTCTATCTAGGTCAGTCCATCCAAGCCGCCACCACTCTTTCGACCTCATGGTGGGCCATGCTCACTCAATCTCTCTCTCTCTCTCCGTATGTCTCGATTGACCTCGCTCTTTCTCGGACAAAAACGATATATCACCATGTTTGAGCCCAATTCGACTTATTCACATTGTATACACTCTCACGCACATCGTCTATCTAGGTCACTCTCTCCAACTCGTCTCACTCTTTCGATCGCACGACGACCCTATGTGATCGGTTGACCTTGCTTCCTCCCACGCACAAAATATATCTACATGCCTATGACTGGATCATCTCTCAAGCTCCATCTTACAACCCTCACCCTTGCCAAAAAGCTCAATCGGACAATATCTCTCCAGAGCGTATATATTTGTTCAATGAATGTCAGACCACACTCACTTTGTCTCTCTATCTATATGTCTCTCGATTGACCTCGCTTTCTCACATCGTATCTTCCACGCGTTGAAGCTACTACCTCTCCATACCTTGCAAAGCCGGAGCTATTTACATTGCGAGGGGCACTCCAACCTTGGATTAATTTGTGTAGGCATTTATTCCGGTCGGTTTAGATTATATTTTCGTAGCATTCGACCCAAAACTACACCAAACATCATTGCAACCCACGCAACTCTCCTAGTTGATTTCCCTCTGGCTCGGTCATCGCTCTCTCGCACGTCCTTTCTCGCCTTCAACGTCGCACCATGGTATTATTGAAAAAACTATGTTGTTCTCTTTAATTATTATAAATAAGCTACAAAACTACACACCGATAGTCCACTTGGAATGGAACAAATTTCGACCCACAAATTAAAGTGCTACAAAATACACACCGAGGGGCCCACATGTCATGAAACAAATTTGGACCCATATACAAATTAAAAAAATAAAGGACGAGGATCGAACATGCGACCGGGCCTTCAAGCCGCACGTCAATAGGCAACATACGTAGAATAGCAATGTTTGTTGTACCCCCTTTGTTCACATAATGTTTTTATATTACCACAGCCTAATTAATGGATAACATGTAATATTATTTTTAGTACTATTCGCCTTCACTTACTGGTGGGTTCCATGTGTGCTCTCTCTCTCTCTCTCTCTCTCTCTCTCTCTCTCTCTCCTCCCCTTCTGCGATTAGATGCACGGGCAAACATGAAGAACTCGCGGGCGATGTTGCCGTTGACCATATATGGACGCGTTCACAAGTCACGGCACCAGTTTCACGTACTAGCAGCACTAGTCAGTGTGTACATGCAATGCACGTTAATTTGGAAGTATACATGCGGATATTAACTACTAGGATATTATTTGCGTCTTGTCATGTGCTTAGCACTATTTTTGGCATGAAATTAACTGCACGCTAAACGTGTTGAGCGCTCGACATTGAAGCAGTCTAGGTCGTTGGATGACAAGGAATACATGTGGCTTGATGACGTTTTATATTTAATTTGATACGGCTCTAGCAGAACATTCAATCGATCAAACCATACATTTCGTTCAGTCTGACTCCGACTTTAAATTACACGATGATCGATATAAAATAAACGGAAATGATAAACGTTCGGATTTTAAGCATGGCAATCCGAACGTTTTTCATGGCAAATTTAGATTACGTGGCGGCGGCAGGGGCGTCTCGCGGTGGGAAGCAGCTCCTTTGCCGTGCTCTGTGTGTCGTCGGGCCACTGATCGACGATGATGGCGGCGTCTTGCGCCGTTGTTGGCATACTCCTGGACGTTGGCCTAGCTTCAAGGAAGGCCAAAATGTTCTGGACTTCGAAGCGTGTCAACTGGCGAGAGGAGGTGACTGGCGTTGGTGAAAGAAAGTGGTTGACGGCGGCCATCCATGCCGCTGAGGGGGGCACTGGCACCCGCGCGGGGACAGGCGCTGTCAACGGTGCGGTGGAGACATTTGTGTGCACGGGCACCGGCACGGGCGCGCACGTCAGTGCACGCGCAGGCGCATGCGCTGGCAGGTGCACGGGCGCGTGAAAGTTGGCAGGGACCTCGTGGAACCCCGTGGGATCAAGCTCGGCGACAATGTGCGGCTCCCAGCCCATCAATGCCACGGGGATGGGCGCTGGGGTAGTTGGGGCGACGGGAGCCGGAACGGGAGCGGGGACAAGCGTGACGTCTTCCCGCAAGGCCAATTCAAGCTCGTCCCAAAGCGCCTTATGTTCTTGAGACTCCGGCTGGGTGTCTTCCTCAGGAAACTGGAACACTAAGGGCAGACCATCATGATGCAACATGGCGTACGTTTAGGTCAGGCTAGTTGGAGGTAGACGATAGGAGAATCAGAGAGGAAGAGAGAGGATTGTAGTGATACCGGGTAGTGCGGGGTTGATTTTAAACTGCGGCGCCGGTGACATTAAAAGTGGGAGCAGTTGGGACGACGGTGGGCGGCGGAGCCTGGTCAAAGGGCTTGCCTCCCGGTGAGCCTGCATAGCGGTCTTCTCGCACGCCTCCCTGACAGCCGGCGCAGCGGTCTGCTCGCACGCCTCCCGTCGACTCACACACTTGCTCGAATGGCACCTGCCGATGAGAAGCGGGGACTCGTGGCGGCACGTAAACGCCCACGGTTTCAATAGTGAAAACGTTCGCCTTAACGTGACAGGTCTTTGTTCCAAAATACCTTGGCTCTTCATTTGTGCAACTTTTCATAAGCAGCTTGTCTGAAATTGAAGAAAAAACTTACGAAGTAATATTTGTGCCATATCACGTGACCATGCTTAGTTTCAAGAATTTATGATCACTTTTGGATTTTCTGAAATTTAAGATCCAGCATTCGAAACAATATCATAACTTGCATCATGCAATAAATTTTCAAGCCGTACATCTATCCTGTTGTATTTCTTAAGAAAGGATTTGGTCAAACATTTTGCTTAGTTAGACTTCAGACAAGTTATATATGCAGAGTAAAAGGATAATCCCTCCGTACGAGTGCATTACCTGATATATTAACTCAAGTACTAGGCACGAACAAACGGGCTCAATTCTGTGCTCATCCTGGTGTAGTAGTAGTAGTACTAGGCAATGCAGTTGACGGGTGACCTTGATGTGCGGTGATCGAGGGAATTGAACCGTGCTCGGCACGGTAGGTAACGTTGTCTAGTTACTAAAGCATCCCTCCGTTGTTCATCGGTAGTCATTATGGACCGGGGACATGAGGGGAATTTCCTAGGGCTGGAATTCTGGCCGCCAGATATTTCGACTTGAAATGTTGAGGCTCGACTGGTTGGGGTTGCCTAATGTGCGTACCACGCATGCCACCGAAGGTGAGCCCCTTTTCTAGGATCAACACGAGCCAAGGTCTGGCTGTTACGCCGTTGGGTCCTACCATTCAAGAATACGAAAGGAACCTTTTAAATTGCCGAACGAATTTATGACGAGTTGTTGAATTAGAGTGAGTTTGTGATATAGTGATCTCAACGTGGATTTCACATTTCATGGTATCCCTAGTAAGTTTTCCAATGCAAATTCAAATTTAAAAGATGAACAATATGGAGGTAAGAAAACTTTGTATGTATCAAGCATATGACCACACACACACAGAGACACACACGCATGAACACAACAACAATCCAATAAGTATAGTGCATCTATCTTTCCAAACCATGCATGTATGACACGAATTCAAAAATACTCCTTCTATTCCTAAATATTAGTCTTTTAGAGAGTTCAACAAGTGACTACATACGGAGCAAAATGAGTGGATCTAGACACTAAAATATGTCTATATACATCCGTATGTGCCAGTCCATTTGAAGCCTCTAAAAAGACTAATATTTAGGAACGAAGGGAGTAAAATGTAAGACATCCATGGTCCTCAGTTCAATATTTAAAATGAACATGAAACTGAAACATGAATATTAAGTCTAGTACTGCAGTACATGCAAATGTTGTGTTTAGGCGGAGCTATGATTGTCGGGGGTCAACCCCTCGACCTTAGATAAAATTGTGGAGCTCTGTTTAGGGTTGTTTAGATTATATTTGTCCCCACCCTCCCAACCACCGATTGGTTGTGCACCCCCACCCCTCCTCCCCGGGAGAATATCGTGTGCCCCCATACCTTAGATGCTATATGCCGATACGAGTTGCTTGGAGCTTGTAGATCTGAGATATAGCAGCTCACATGATGTGTCTTAATATTTTTGCAGGAAACCTTGATGAGTTTGAGAATTGCACACAATTTGTACAAAAACTACTTAGATGCCCTTTGATCCCATATCCAACGACCTCGAAGCTCGTATCACCGTAGCATCTAAGATGAAGGAGGACATCATATTCTCATGTATGTAAGAATATCATGTGCTACCACACCTTAGATGCTTTGGTGATACAAGCTCTTCGGAGGCGTTGGATTTGTGACCCAACACCTCCTCAGTGGTTCGAATGGTTTTTTGCAGAAAAGCCCCAAAAGAGTTCGGCCACTGCTTACAAGCACAAAGACTGCTCAGATGCCATTGGATCTCAGATCAAACAACCTCCAAGCTCGTATTACCGTAGCATCCAAGCTGCGACAACACCTTATGTTTTCTCGCACGGGAGAGTATGAGGTGCTCCCACACCGTAGATTATATGGTGATACGAGTTCACTGAGATCTAACGGCACACAGTAGGAGGTTTGAATGTTTTTGCAATATACGGCTGATAGAGTATGGGAAATGCACAGGAAGTACAAGTACTACGCATGTGCCATCTGATCACTGATCATACGACCTAGATGCTCATATCACCGTAGCGGGTAATTAAGCTATGGGGAGCACCTAATATGAGCACCGGGGAGCCGTTGGATTGAAGATGCAGCGGCACACACGAGGCCTGAATGTTTTATTTGCAAAAAAAAACCTTTGGAGAGTTTGGAAATTGCGCATAATTACAAAGACTACTCCCAAGCCATTGGATCTCACTTCCAACGGTGTAAAAACTTGTATCACCATAGTATCTAAGCTGCGGGATGGATGTTATATTCTATGCCGTTGTCATTTTTTTCGTAAACTTGCAAAATACATGTAACTCGTGCCGTTACTTGTCTAACCGCGCAAAGTGTTTGTTCAAAAAAACCATCCTACACTGAAATATCGGAACAACACACGGGAGTCTCACTTGTCATTAATCAAATTTGGACCTAAAACTAACAAATCTGAAAGACGAGATTCGAACTGGCAACCTGGACTACAAAGCATAAGTCGATAGCCTGAAAAAACGAACGGTTGTTGGCTTTGTCCCATAACTTGATTTTATACAGTACTTGCGTTGAGTAGAGTAGAGGGAGTGCCTCATCAACACGTGCATGACCGTTGTCTCACTTACTGGTGGGTCCCAGGTCTGCGATCTCAATCTCTCTTCTCTCCATCGTCTAACCTTTGCATGGGCACACACGAAGAGCGGCGCTAGCTTGCCGTGGTGTTATTACAACTAAAAAAATATTGGAGAATAGAAGAATCGCCTAGAACAAGAGACATTGTGGCTGGTCGAGATGGAGCTAACCACATCTATCCTCCATGCCATGTTTGCATGATGAAGCTGTGTGGCTAGTGGCTTGTTTTCGACCGACTGGCTGGGTCCCGAGGTCGAACCATAGGTACTACGTCTGATACAGTATATTTTTACACGCACATTTTTCCTCCGTGCCGAGACGTGGCACACCCTACCGCGCGGTTTCGGGGTCCTCCCGGGTGGTGCACGCATATATTCATCCTGACGTGGGACGCCCTACCGCGCGTTTTCTGGGTCCTCCTCGGTCGTAGTGCCGAAGCAAGTAAATGAGTCATCAAATCACAAAAGACCACCTTTCTCGCCGCCACATTTGTTTTTTCACCCCTTTTTTTATATACTTGCCGGCAGGTAAATTTAAATATCCACCGCGGCGTTGCTCTGGTGTTTGGGTGCGGCAGGATTTTTAATTTTTTGATTGATGGGAGCAAGCGCAGCAGGATTTTTAATTTTTTGATTGACGGGAACAGGCGCAGAAGCGATTAGTCACGATGACTCCGCCTGTAAAAACCCACTGCTCCCTGATGTGAGAAGTCGTCGACTGGTGTTTTACCGTGGTGAAAACCAAAAGATTCCCCCCTCCCTCCGCCCTCCCGTAGATTGCATTTCCTTTCAGCCGTTTCGCCCCCTTTGCTTCCACTCCCCATTGCTTCTACCTGGTGCCATGGCGGCGCAGCAAATCACGGAGTCCGAGGTGAGGCGCCTGACACAGGAGCTCCATGCCAAGGGTGCGGAGCTCAGGGCCAAGGACGTGGAGCTCCATGAGCTCAAGGAGGAGAGGAGTGCCATGCTCCTCCGTTATGTGTGGGAGTTCACGGAGCTTTAAAAGCGGCAGGCGTCCACCACAATGATGCTCGAGGCGTCGGCGGCGTTGCTGCAGAAAGCAGGAGATACGATAGGCCAACAGGGGAGCCGGCTGGAGCGCAAGCGGGCCGATCGTGACGAGGTCCAGGATCGCCTCAGCCACTTGGTGAACCAATTTGCCACGCACGTGTTGCGACTGCGTGATGCCTACCGTCGTGCCAGCGCGATGATGCCAGCCGTCGGGCTAAACCCGTTCGACCACCCGGTCGACTTCAACGAGCTGCGGGTTCCTGACCTGGTCTCCTTCTTCACCTATATCTCCGAGGAGCTGAGCCGTCTCCGCGCGATGGTGGGGGCTAAGCTGGACAAGGAAGGGTTGCGGGCTGCCGTCGCCGTTGCTGGGCGAATCCTTTCAGGGCTCTGTCACCAGAATCCATTCGTGCCATTGGACGCCCTCTTTGACGAGCTGCCTCCCATCTACCGGGAGCGGGCTCTGCGGGCGGTTGCACCTTGCATCACCAACGTCGTGCGCCTCGAGAAGCAGAGGGACTTCGGTGGTGTTTAGGCGCCCTCTGCATGGGCATGTCCATGTCTCGGCGCAACATGACCGTTGGATCAAACTCAGACTGTGCAGATCAGTCACTGTAGCACAAAGCATGTGGGTGTGTTTGCTTGCATTCTCATCTCAATATAGTTGTTTCCTCTTCGTGTATTTTTGTCAACCTACTAGTGTGGACTCATGCACCCTTCATGCACTCTGCCAAACACCCAAAAGTGGGTCGAGAAGGGAACTTTTTCTCCCATCCCGTGCACCCTTCATACACCCTGCCTAACACTATGCGTGCTTCATATGGTTCATGTTTCATGGAGAACTGTAGCACCGTACTCTTCGTGCGCTGTGGACCTAGTTCTGTTAACATTGATCTCACCGTTCATTCTCGACCGGACAGTCGAAAAAGCGGTACTATGTTACATATATGAGTAGTTGACATGCGCACAACATCATTTGTTATCGTCATATCTTAATACACTAGCAACAAGATTGTGTAGTACTGATGTATGAACCACTGCACATGCCTAGTAGTAGGAGCACTGTGTATGTTCAAGTGGTTGCCGTGTTTCGCACTCCTCCGTCGTAAGAGTGGAAACGCTTGTTGTAATCATTTTTTTCTTCAGAAAAACAGTGGACACGCTCTATCGTGTGGATCCTCCTCCAACCATGCACTAAATTACTCATTTCGCCGACGTGTGGGACAGCCAGCACCTGGGTCCACCAGCCATGCACTAAATTACTCCATAGTAGAGTGACGGTATACTACCCCGATCGAACCGCCGCAGTAATGCCCAATGGGCCGTCAAATCACAAAACCCCCTCCTTTCCAGCAGTAAGTTGGACGGACGAAGCAACCACAATTTCACTCTTCTCTCTCAGCTTCCTCTCTTGAAGAAAACCCCCACTCGCTTCGCTTCTCCCTCATCTCGTTCCTCCTTTCACTCTTCTCTCTCAGCTTCCTCTCTTAGATGGACGCCGGAGCACCGGCCGATGTGATGTCTATGGCTCTGACCAAAACCGTCGAGGCTCATGGTACGAAGAAGCGCAAGCACCCCGCCGAGACTACCACAGACAAGCTCAAAGCCATCGCCCTGTCCAAGCCCCCCTCTCCGGGATCCCTCATTAAGCAAGTCCAGGTAATGTCTCTTGTTGACGATCTTTTTCTCGATCTTGATCGTGTTTTTTCATCTAACATGCAGTACTAGTACTGGTAGTACAACTTTCTGGGTGATCTTGCATGTGATTTTAGTGTGCCAAATGATGGTTCTAAATTCCTCTTTTGACCAAAACATGCGAGAGGTTGACATTGATTTCTTATAGATTACTTTCAACTACTCCCTCTGTCCCAAATTTCTTGTCTTACTAGCAAGATGGTCGTGCGTTGCAGGGAACATCAAGATGCATTTGTATGAGTAGTTTATCTTGTGAGATAAAAGGATGAACGAGGGAAGGCCTTATTTGCAAATGTGGAGAGGGGTGTGGGGGTATCTTTTTGCAAAATTGCCATAGTTTCCTTCCTATCTGTTAGATATAAATCGGATAGCCTATATTGCAGGATGGCAGGCACACCATCATCACCAACTCTGTTTTTTATAAGAGTGTAGAGATTTGTCTAGATACGGATGTATCTAATACTAAAATGTGACTTGATACATCTGTATCTAGACAAATCTAAGACAAGAATTTTGGGACGGAGGGAGTACTTTATGAACATCAATGCTACCTTTTAAGAGGGTATATTTGCCTCAGTAACTTGTGTTATGGATATTGCATCTAATCCCTTTGCTCTCATGCCTTTGAAGACATGTTCTAGTGTCTTTGTTTACTCATTTCTGTGCGTATATGTAGTCATATATGGAGTATAATATCGAAAATCATCTTATATTTTTGAACAGAGGTAGTAATAAAATATGGTTTCTGTTTGAATTAGAACCATGTCCGCAGTGGAGATGAAGTTCTCAAAGTCATGTCGTGTGAACTGGAAGACCTGATGATGAGTTCTACTGCTGAACTATCCAGCTGTTGTGTCCTTGTCGCCACGTGTCCTGAACTAGTGTTTTCCTATAGCATTGTTGTCAGGCGTGTTCTCGAGGCTGTACTTGACCACAACAATTTCCTGGCCGTGCCTTCGATTACGAAGGGTGTGGTTCTTGTAAAGCTTCCCAACAAATCTGATGCGGCATGTCTTCATCATCATGTTTATGAGTGGAAACACCACTCTGTTAGGTTCTCCAAGGTTGACAAGATGGTGATGGTGCATGTAGACATCTCACACGAAGTCCATGGCCTAGTCAGTTATGCGGGGTTCATCCCTTAGGTCGGTAGCAAGAAATAGTCTGCAGAGTTTAGTTAGTGCAACTTTGCTTGTCTGTAGTAAGTACTATTGTTCAGTACTTGATTTGTGTTTGTGAACCCTGTATTGTTTATTAGTACTGCCGCTTTTGGTGTGTGGTCAGTCCTAAGAACGGTCTATGTTAATGTCTGTCCACTCAATTCAGTGTGTATATTTTGAAGTATCCAGATCATATTTTTTGTGAGGACGGTTTATCAATTATGGTTACACTCCAATATCTGTATGCATTGCAGGGTTTATCGCACCCACCAGGATTTCCAGTCCCATGGATGTTCGGTCCATACAATTTGTCACGACCTTTGGACTGTCCTGCTTGTGGGAGTAGGCGGGGCCCCTACATGCCACGCGTAGTTGGATGATCAATCTTCTGTTTAGTACTTCAACATAGTGATTTCCTGGTAAGGATTCACTCGTGTCACATCAAGTAAATCTTATTGATTTACTGTCTAAATCATATTGATTTAATGTTATGTTTTCTTTCTTTTCCTGCAATTTTACGATGCAGGTTTTGCCATGTGACATTCATCACAGAATAAACTGTTTGGTTTGCTCTACAATGGATATTTTTGCAGGTTTCACTTCTTATGTCGTGTCAGTAATGAAGGCACTGTCCATCACTTATATTACTGAAAAAATTGGATCAGTCTGTTGTTTGAGTACAAGCTGAATCCCTATGATGAACTGCAGTTTGGTTTAACAAAAACGCCACAATTAGTCCTTCTCGCGTTTAAAATAAATGAAGAAAAAAACCGGATCGCGGTCACAGATCCTAGTCAAGTTAGAAAGCTGATCATAGCAGACCAGACACGATTGCCACTGTCTCGCACAAATTGAGCACCGGCAGTTGCTCTAGCACTGACAGCGGCAGCGACTCAGTCTGATCTAGCTGAGGATTGGGCACCGACCGCGTCAGCGGATCAGTCTGATCTACCGGAGGATCGGGCATGGACACCGACACCTGCTCCGACACCGGCACCAGCTCTACAAGGAGCACCATCTCCGGCAGCAGCTGCAGCTTCGGCACCTGCACCAACACTTGCACTTGCATCTGCTCCGGCCCGTGTAGTTGCACCGGCAACAGACTGGGCTGCAGTTCGCACTTCATATACCAAAGTCCTTACAAAAACCGACATGTCCACCTTCTTGGTAAGCATTGGCCGCCCAAGTGCTTCGTTCTTTTTTCTTTCCATGTTGTTTCACATGATTCACTTTGTTGATCTAACTATTTGGGTATGTCTTCTTGTTTGCAAACAGAGAATTCCTAGAGCAACGAGGGAGTCGTTCAACAATCCGGGCGATCGCGGCCAAGTTTCTCTTACCATGCGCAGCCTTGGTGTGAATGAACCTGCTCAATATACCGTAAGTACAAAGGATGGTTGCATGATGATTGATGCTAAAGGATGGTCAAGGTTCAAATCTAAATCATATCTTGCGGTAGGGAATGATGTCAAAATCGAACTTTCTCGGCAAGGAGAGCTGGTCCAAATCAACTATGAAATTCTTCAGTAGCAGCACGCAACTGCCGAACTGATCTATCCTCCGAGAGATTTTGATGTAATAATCTGGCATGGTGAAACAAGTGTCCTGTGTGTATAAGTAGTACGACAGTATTATTTATCACATGGTATATCATTGATAGAATTGCAACTCTGATTGTTGGTTAGGAACTGTCGTTCGATTTCATTCCAACAGTTGCCGTGCTTTATTCAATTTTGTGTATTCGCCTTGCGACAACATCTAAAACCAGCGTCGTACCGATCGCTTGCAATATGAAAAGCGCTGAGGTAGAACACATGGGCCCCCAAACATGCAGGGTCGGCATGCAGCCCAAAGTCCAGAACTGTGACCCTATCTGAGTATTATATTCTCAGCTGAACCCCCATAAAAAAAAGCTGAACCCCCATAATGCCCGTGCGTTGCAGAGGGAGTATATTTCTCGGCAAGGTGAGCCTGTGATATAAAATATTTGTATATTTCTTTACAGAGGGAGTATCTCTTTGTCAAAATATATATTTATGTGTAACTAGTTACTCTTGTCTTTCTACTTCCTTTCGCTGATATGTGGGGCAACCGGCAACGCGGTCCACGTGCCATATGCACAAATTAGACTGCAGAACTTCACGGTAGACACACCCCGGTCGTAGCGCCGCAGTAATGCCCAATGAGCCGTAAAATCACAACCCCCCTTTCCACCTTTAGCAGTAAGCTGGACGGACGAAGCGGCAATATTTCACTGGGCCTGAATCCCCTTCTCCCTCGTCTGCTTGTTCAGAGAAAACCCCATCTCGGCGATTGCATAGGGTTTTCTCATGGAGAACCAGGTACAAATTCTTCATCCATCCCCGATAAATCCAAGTCCCTTGGTCGCAGGTAATCCTAGGATGGCAGCCGCCGCCGTTGATGCATTTTTCTTCCTACTGAATCTAGTGTGTTTCATTTGCAGTGCCCAAAGTGCGAGTACCCTACAGGTTTCTGCGACCTCGGCGAGACGCCACACTTGTTCCTTCTCATCCTAACACAGCATTTTGAAACGTGCATAGTATGTTCCTAGAATCCTCTTTTCTATCCGGGAGGGTGGGTTTTTTTTTGAACATGTTGTGTTCTCATATTATTTTTCCTGTAGTGTATTATTTGCTCTGCCAGAACACATGTACTCAAGATGCTCGGTCTTGCCATAACTGAATACACTAGTTTAATGGTCACAGTGAAGACAAGCCATGGATATAAGTTCCAAGTTGGGTTCATGAACCAAGAAGATCGCTGCTTTTTATGGCCGAACTTGGATAAACTTTCTCAAGTGTTACGGACTGAAAGTCGGCGCACGAATGTTGATGGAAATAGCAGAACCTGGTCTCATCTTCACTGCGATCTTCCACCCCGACATCGTTCCAATTGTTCATCCATGTTAGTTTTGTATCTGGTTCTTTCTTGTTGCCTCGATTACTTCTAAATCCACCTATTCTGTCTAACTAATCACAATTTAACTTTAGAAGTAGCAACGAATCTCTCACGAAGATGCTACTTGTAACTAATATTTTCTTATAATTGGTGGCACATGTAGGTTTTTTCAGAGTTAAGCAGTCTGCTCGTTTGTTACTCTGTAATAACTCGGCTATTACTAATGGCACTGAAGTTGACTGGATCGACATCCACAAGTTCCTACACTTTATTGATCATCTTGAGGTCCTTGTGGGGCGTTTCAATGGTGGAAGGCCACATGGGATATGTGTGCCACTGCTGCACTCATTGAACAGGTCCAACTGTGTCGAGAAACTTATGGTACGAGCTGTTTTCTGTTATATATGTTGTTCATAAACTATTGCTTATACACAGTTTTATAGTTGTGATCTTCTTGAAACAGGAACTGTCGAGTTCTATTGTTCCTATACAGATGCCTGACCATGGTCGGGTCAAACTTGCTCTTGGTCACAACATGATGTTTATGTCGACCTACTCAATTCCCCTTGGAGGTGAAAAGATACTTATTCATGGGTGGTCTCAAATAATGAAGGCCCGTCCATCTTGGAGAATAGGACAGAAGATTATGTTCATGCTTTTCCATGGCTCTAAAGCAAATATCCTATTTATTGACCACGTTGCGAGATGAAGCCGCTTTCAGAAGGTTGTGGATGCGCGGGGTGGCGCCTGGGCCTTGTCCTGGGGCTTGGCGGCCTCACCCTTGGTTAACTGTAGGCAAAGTAGCACTGTTCGAGGCGTGCTTTGTACGGTTGAACCTGTATAAGTACTCATACTGCTTTCAGCTTTGGTTGTTAAGTGCCCCTGCTGGTTTTAGTTAAGGTTGTTAAGTACTCCTGCTGCTTTTACAGTCTGTCGTGTTTCTTCAGTCCTGTCTTCCTCTAGCCGCCAATACCAAACCAGCGCCGGCAGGGCCGCCTGCTTCCGCCTCCCACGGCTGGCTGCGCCTCAGCGCACGCATCGCCGCCCCACCGTCTCCTAAATCGTTAACGCCGACGTCCTCCGCGCGCTTTGGTGCGCTCGCCGTGGCGCCTCCCTCTCGTGTTTTCAACATGGTCAACAAACAACAGGAATCGGCAGAAGTACGTGGAGAGGATGATAGTAGGGGCCCACCACGTTAGCGTATGGAAAAATAAAATGCTTCCTCCTAGTGTTTTCCTGACATCTGGGACCCACGACATTGTGAGCGTATATAGTCAATAGACAAGAGAACAGAACAAGATCGGCTGACAGCTGGGACGTAGCTACTCGAGCAGTATTTTTTTGTTTGGTATTGTTGAGACAGTGCAGGGTTTGAACTGGGCTGTGGCCCGTCTAGCCCGGGCTTATATTTTATGTTCACCATGTGACCAGCTCAACTATTTTTTCTTTGTGAAAACGAGCCCAGTTTATTTTTTCTGAAAAATACCCAATCCAGGCCTACTTATTTTTCTACGCTCTGATGGGTTGCAAGTCCTTCAAGACGACTGCAAATCTTGAAAGTAATATGAAATGGGTTGTAAATATAAAAACAGATGACAAATTGGCAATTACTTTATAATTTCTGAATTTTTTCACATTTTCAGATTCCTATTTCACAGGGCATTAACCTAATTTAAATATATCTTCAAAGTACTTTAAATCTGGCTCGACATTTGGGTATTAAAAATATTTTGGAACCCACAGAAATATGCGAAATTGGCCCTGGCCAACCAAAAAAACGACTGCAATAAATTGCATAAGAAGCTGCCATGAGCTATATATAAATTAAAAAAAGAGGGAGTGCTCTGACTTGTGGGCCTGTTTCGTTGACGCGTATGCAAGATTTTTTTAGTTATTATATACGTCAACAAACGATTCTAGCAGACGTAACCATTGGATGTCAATCCAACGGCCGTCGTGTTTCTTCAGTCTCTGATCTTCTTGCTCCAGCCACCAAAGCAGCGCCGGCGGGACCGCCTACTCCCGCCTCCCGTGGTCGGTTGTGCTGCCGCGCAGGCCTCAACACCCCCTACTACTCCCACCGCTGGCTAGGGCATCCCTCTACTCACCCACACCCCCTGTTATTCTGCGGCGACGGCAGCCTCACACCGCAGCCGAACCAGTGAACCCTCGTACTCCTCTCCGCGCGGGCCTCCACTTCCGCATCTTCCCCGGCTCCGAGTCGTCCCCTTCCTAGGCCTTGCCGTCGTCCACCGCCTTGGTGCTCTCGGCACGGCATGGTCAATGTGGTCAACGACCGACTTCCATCGGAAGAGTACTGTATGTGGAGAGGCTGACAGCTGGGTCCACGGCAGCCGCAAGGAAGTGCCTCCTTATTACGCGGAAAATAATTATTCCTCCACCTGACTGCAGGGACCCACCGGACGGGCCACCAGTATTTCGTGAAAAAAAACGTTTCCCCTTGACTGCTGGGACCCACAGGATGGGCCACCGTATTTCGCGAAAAATACGTTCCCCGCGCTGTCAGCTCGGACCCACCGGAAGTGCCTCCTTATTACGCACAAAAAAATGAATACCCCCTGCTAGCTGGGATCCACCTTGGTGGGAGGCTGACTTGTGGGCCTACTAAGTTGACTAGGACGGAGGCCTTTGTCAACTTTAGTCAATATATGAACGATTCTAGCTCAAGTGACCGTAGGATGTCCATCCAACGGCCATAGTGCTTCTTCAACCTCTGGTCTTCTTGCTCCAGCCGCCCAAAGCAGCGCCGGTCGTGCCGCCTGCTCCTGCCGCCCGTGGCCGGCTGTGATGCCGCGGAGGCCTCACCGCCCCCTACTACTCCCACCGCTGGCCAGGCCATCCCTCTACGCACCCACCCCCCTGTTATTCTGCGGCGACGGCAACCTCACACCGCAGCCGAACGAGTGAACCCTCATACTCCTCTATGCGTGGGCATCCATTGTCGCGTCTTCCCCGGCTCCGCGTCGTCCCCTTCCTTGGCCTCGCCGTCGTCCACCACCCTGGTGCTATCGGCGCGGCGTGGTCAACGTGGTCAAGGAACGGCTTCCGTTGGACATGGACTGTACGTGGAGAGGCTGACAGCTGGGTCCACGGCCGCAGCAAGGAAGTGCCTCCTTATTACCTGCAAAATAATTATTCCTCCACCTGACAGCGGGGACCCACCGGATGGGCCACCGTATTTCGCAAAAAAAACGTTTGCCCCTGACTGCTCGGACCCACCAGCTACATCTTCTCATGCAAGGAAGTGCGTCCGGGCAAAAAAAATGATTCGCCCCCCTGACTGCTGGGACCCACCAGCTACATCTTCGTAGGCAAGGAAGTGCCTGACAGTCGGGACCCACCTGGTCGAAGCATACGTAGCGTTGTCATTCTGGTGGCAAACGTGTACGTACATATATACTGGTGGATGTACAGGCGCGCACATGTCATAGTAGAGGCGCGCACGTAGCATGTACACGTACGTACAGCGACGAGGGTGCAAGAAAGAAAATACGGCCACGTATGTGTACATACGGGCGGGGTCTCGAAAGCCTATTCGCGCATACGTAAGGCGAGGGCTCATTGACATGGTTGGGTCGGAACGGAGAAATAGCGTCGTCGTAGTGTTCATGGGGAGGCAACGGAATGCGTCGTGTTCATCGGGAGGCAAAGGAACGCGTGGGAGCCAACCGGCTGGGTCGGAACGGAACGCGTGGTCGTGTTCATCGGGAGGGGTTGGACGGAACAGGCGATGGAAACGAGGCCTGGCGTACCGCACAATGGAGGAAACGGCCTTGTGTTCGACCGGCCACGTTCGAAACGGGATCCTGTTCATCGGGAGGGGTCTGGCGTACCGCAAAACGGAGGAAACGACCTCCTACGGTCGAAATGGGGGTCCTGTTGATCGGGACGGGTGTGGCGTACCGCAAAACAGAGGAAACGGACTTGTGTTGGAGCACTACGGTCAAAACGGGGGTTCTGTTCATCGGGAGGGGTGTGGCATACCGCAAAACGGGACTCCACGGGATATTGTTCATCTCCACCGTCGACCTCCTCCAGCCTCCATGGGCTACCGTCGACCTCCTCCAGCCTCCACGGGCTCCTGTTCATCCAGCCTCCACCGCGCGCTACTCCACCGGCTATAGTTCAACCACCCCTCCACCATCTACTGTTCATCCAGCCCTCCACACAACGGGGTCCTGTTCCACCACCCCTCCACGGGCACCCCTCCACCGTCTACTATTCATCCAGCCCTCCACACCACGGGGTCCTGTTCAACCACCCCTCCACAGGCACCCCTCCATCGTCTACTATTCATCCAGCCCCCCACACCACGGGGTCCTATTCAACCACCCCTCCACGGGCACCCCTCCACTGTCTACTGTTCATCCAGCCCTCCACCACACCACGGGGTCCTGTTCATCCAGAGGCAACGCCACCGCTCATTGTTCATCCAACCCCCCCTCCCCGCAACGCTCACTGTTCATCCCATCGATCGGCTTCAGTTAGCAGTAGTAGCAAAGGAATCGCTCGATCGGGTTCAGTTAACAGCCATCGATCGGTCGCTCGGGTTCAGTAACATGTAGCCTGCAGTGCAATCACTCGGGTTCAGTTAGAGCCAACGCCGCGCACACACACGCGTACGTGTACGAGAGAAACGCGCATCGCTCGGCCCCCGACCTCTCACCGTAACCGGGAACTCCCCGAAATTTTCCTCGCCCTCGCTTCTACCACGGTTTTTTCCGTCATGGACGGCCCAAAGAATGTCATGCAGCTGCGTCTCCGGCCCGCCCAGGACGAAAAGCCCATTTTCTGTCATGATTTTTTGTCATAGAAGTAGGAGCCTGTCGGCGTTCTGGGAACGGGGGTCCCCAGACTTGCCTGCCTGCGGCCTGCGGCGTGGCTCAAAGGAGGCCCAGTACGGCCCACCTTCATCAACACGAGAATCAAGACCCTCGCGAGGGGCCAAGCCTCGCGGGGACGACGACACAGCACTTCCTCGGGCGCGGCCTCCTCAGGCTGGCTCATGAGGAGGCAGAGAGATCAAGGCAGGGTACCTCACAAGGTGCCCATGACGCAAGCCGTGACGACCAAGGGTGCCAGGCGGGCGCCAGACCGCACAGTGTCCTCCCCTTTCCTCTTTGGTGCAAAGGGGGCAAGCGCAGGCGAGAGGATCAAGCAAAGGCATCCATTTCGGTGCAACGAGACCAAGACCAGTCCAACGGTGGGAATGAGCTCATCGTGGAGCCCAAAACGGCGTCACCACACGGCCTTTGGCAGGCGAGGACCAACTTTGGTCAGGATAAGTGTACCAGATGTTCCCCTTCAAATTGGCCAATTGTTGGCGCCCTTCCCGCTCAATATTTGGGAAGAGGCCCAGGGCCTTTGCCTATAAATAGGACTAGCCACCCCCAGGGTAGAGGGGATGAGGAGGGAGAGGTCGGAAAACTAGCAAGTAGGCTTCAAGAAAGCAAGTAGAGAGAGAGATAGAGGGGCGGCTGAACTCCCCTAGCAGTTCATCGTCCCAGCAAGAACACGCCCTCGCGAGGCTGTTCACCTTTGTACTGTTCATCGTCATCAGCCCGAGAGGCAATCCACCCACCACACTGGAGTAGGGTATTATACCACATCGGTGGCCCGAACCAGTTTAAACTCTGTGTTCTTTGTGTTGTTCCTTTAGTAGTTTAGATCCTTGCGAGACGGAGAGGTAGAGGGCAGAATCTCCGCACGCACCCCAGAGTTCGAACCTTAAGGGTCTGCCGGAACCCGTGATCCGACATCTGGCACGCCAGGTAGGGATGCGCCAGAATCTGTCTTCCACCGCTCCGTTCCCCTCCGACCGTCGCATCCATGTCTAACGCTCGTCGGGCCCGCGCCAAGCGCCGGGCCGCCATCGCTTCCTGCGTCGCCCAGACAGCTCTCGTCGGCGGGCGTCCTCGTCGTTCCCCGTCGCCCGCCGTCAACGCCGCCACCGGCCCGGCGGGGAACGAGCAACAAGCGTCGTCTCAGCACCCGTCCGTGCGACGAGACGGCCGCACCGCTACTCCGTTGCTCACGCCAGCTGGCTCTTCATCCCACGCGCTCCGCGCGCCCTTGGAGGCTCGAGCTGCACTCATCGCGGCAAACGAGCTCCTGCGCTACCGTCCCGTCGACGATGTCTACGAAGAGTGGCTCGACCGTGTCGCCGAGCTCGTCCGCTCCGCAGGGGGCTCCCCTGCACCGTCCGCTCCGCTGCGCCGCACCCCGCCCCGCGCAGGCCATGAAGCTCCGGGGGCATACCAGCCACCTCCACTCCAAGAAGACGCCATGGCTCCAAGGCGCATGGCCCCTGGGCGGAACCCGCTCCGTCAGGCGCCAGCCCAGCAAGAGCGGGGCTGCCAAGAAGTCCCTCGACCGCAAGAGGCTGCCCGAGCGCTCCCTGCTCCGGCTCGCCGCGACCCTGCTCCAGCTCCGGCACGCCAAGACCCCGCGCTGCTCCCGGCTGCAGCGCAAGGGGACCCGCAAGGCCAAGCTCTCCCTCAACCAAATCCTCCAGTGGCCACCGCAGGCTGCCGCGCCTACACCACCGAGCTGCGTAGCGTCGCGTGGACCGGCAAGTTCGAGCCGGACCTACCTCCTCGCTACGACGGCACGACTGATCCCGCAGAGTTCCTCCAGCTCTACGAGCTGGGCATCGAAGCTGCCAGCGAGGATGAAAAGGTCATGGCGAACTGGTTCCCCATGGCGCTAAAGGAAGGAGCCCGCTCCTGGCTCCTGAATCTGGCTCGAGGCACAATCTCCTCCTGGGACAAGATGCGCACCCGCTTCATCACCAACTTCCAAGGTACTCGCGACCGACCGCCCGCCGTAAGCGACATGCGCCGCATCAAGTAGCAACCTGGGGAGACCCTGCAAAAGTACATCCAGCGCTTCAACAGTGCGCGCCTCAAGATCCCCAAGGTGTCCGAGGAAGCCATCATCTCGGCCTTCTCCGATGGCGTGCGCGACGTCAAGATGAAGGAGGAGCTGGCGATGCATGAAGACCTCTGCACCTCCCTGGAGCTGTTCAACTTGGCAACCAAGTGCGCCAGGGCTGAGGAGGGACGTCTCTCCCTCCTCGAGCTGCCCGCCGCAAATCCAGAAGAGAAGAAGCCCAAGACCAAGGACGTGAAGCGCAAGGGGGTTGCCGTACTCGCGGCAGAACCGGACACCAAGCGGGGCAAGGATCTGCCCGAATCCTCCAGGGGCAGCCGGTACTGTGTGTACCACGACCTCCGCACCCACAACACCAACGAATGTCAAGAACTCCGCGCCGTGCGAGAAGGAAGGATTGGCCGTCGCCCTGACCACGCTGACCGGGGCTATGGCCGAGGAGGAGGAAGAAACCCAGGACGCTGGGAAGATCGCGGCCCGCGCCAGGGGTGGCGCAACCAACCTCGTGAGGACCGCTGGCGGGACCTGCCTCGCGAGGGGGACTGGAGGGATCAGCCTCGTGAGGACCGCCCTCATGGCAACGTAGGCCTCCCTCCGCTGCCGCCTCAGCCAAGGAGGAACGAAGACAGCCATCAAGACGAGGGGGCTGGGGGCTTCCAAGAGCCGCGCGCAACGCCTGCATCCTAGGCGGAGCTCAAGCCCCAGCCTCCCAACGCATCTTCAAGCAGTTTGCCCGTGAAGTCAATGCAGTCCTCCCCAAGCTCGAAGCAACGCGCCCCCTCAAGTGGTCGGCGTGCGCCATCACGTTCAGCTCAGCAGATCAGCTCAAGTGTGCGGCCACGGCCGGGGTCCTCCCGATGCTTTGCTCCCCAGTCATCAGCAACGTACTGGTCACCAGGACCCTCATCGATGGTGGAGCAGGGCTCAACGTCCTGTCCGTGGAAACGTTCGACAAGCTCCAAGTGCCCTATGACCAGCTTCAGCCAACCAAGCCTTTCTCCGGAGTCACCGACGGTTCCACAATCCCGATCGGGCACGTCCACCTCCCTGTCACCTTCGAGGCCCGCAGCAAGTACCGCACCGAGCTCATCGACTTTGACGTCGCTCACATCCGCCTGCCGTACAACGCCGTCCTCGGGTACCCAGCGCTGGCCAAGTTCATGGCCGTAACTCACCACGGCTACAATGTCCTCAAGATGCCAGGGAGTGGTGGCGTCATCATGGTGCCATGTGAAGAGAGGGATGCAGTGTGTTCCCTGGAGCGAGCCTTTCAGGCCGCGTCGCTGGAAGACCCAGACCGCGGAAGCAGGAGGCTTCCCGAGACCACACCCAAGAAGAAGAAGACGTCGTCAGGCTCCGTCCCTCAGGAGGCAGGCCCCTCAGGGCCCGTGCCTGCCCAAGGGGACCCTCCTTCCATCACAAAGGAAAGCGCGCCCGACGCCCTCCTCAGGCAAGGCCCGGGGGCTCTCACCTTGAGGGCCACCAACCTAGCCAGGGTCACGAGGGAGGCGCTTGGGCATCACGTGGAGGCGTGCTTCGAAGCACGTTTCCCTCAAGAAGGAGCAAGGCAAGCAGAGTCAGACTAGCAGGAGTTCGTTAACCAGGCCATTCAAGAACTACAGGAGTCGAGAATCATGAGAGGTTGCCGCCGCTTACCGGCTGTGGCTCCCAATCCAGGCGAGGATGGCAGGCTGCCTGTCTGCATCGACGTACCAAGGCTCAATCAAGTCGCCATGACGGAGCGCCTATGGCCCTCATGAGTGGGGCGTTGTGAGGGCCCACCATGCAGCTATGTTTGCATGCCCTACGGCTTGCCGAGCGTGGCTGCAGCGTACCAGCGCCTCATGAGGGGCATCATGGAGACTCGGGAAGACAGGTGTTCCGCAGTCCTGGCGGAGATGGAGATGATTCGCGAGGAACCACCAGCGCCTCCGGAGCCTCCCGAGGCCCCAGGGCCTGGGGGCTCGTGAGGATCGGCTTCCACAGCCCACCGAGTCTGCCGCACCAACGCCATTTCGCCGTCGACATCTTCAGGTGACATCTTTCAAGCTCCATTCCCAGCTAGGAGCGCCCTCCTAGGGCTGCATTACTCCCAGGCCGCGTGGGTCCGTCCCTGCGGCGTGTATCCCCTTTTAGTTTTCGATTGTTAGCTTGCTTTGTTGGGGGCTCCCCTCGGGCTGCATCATCCCCAAGCCGCTCGGGCTAGGCCCAGCGACGTGTATCTCCCTCGCGTTTATTTCCAACTATGCATTCGCCCATCATGCTTGATCACCTGATGCCTGTCCACTACAACTCTTCTTCTCCATGTCGACCACTTGCACGTTAAAGGGGGGGTGCCTGAGCATCGCGACTCAGGGCTCTTACCGGCTCTCCAGCCCTCACCCTCTGGCCTTGTCCACGGCATCGCGACCTGGCATACCAGCGATGGCTGAGACAAGCTCGAGGGCCGGGACCCGAGGACGTAGAGTGCCGGCATCTAACCGAATTTTGCAGGAACACATCTCAAGATACGGCCCAGTGCCAGGCGCAACCCGCCTAGAGGTAGGGCCTCGTGAGTCCCCCACTCGCTCACCGGTGCCCAGATACACCTCACCTAGCCCTACCGTGCTGGCCATTTGTCAGGGCGGGGCTGTACACGCCCCGGGGGCTCCTCCCGGAGAGGAGCCCCCTCCCACGTACCAGTGGAAGCACCATGCTCCGCACTGGCTGACGACACTGCCGAGGAGCGGCTATGCCTGTACACATATGGAAGCGCTATGCTCCGCGCTGGTTATAAACAACTGAGGGTGGCCTCTGGGCCGCATTAACCTCAGGGAGCCCAGAGCTCACTGGTTGGCCTCATCGCAACGCCTCCCCTCGGGAGCGCCGCGTGAGGGGGCTAGGCACGGGGGCTACGACTGGGTCACGCCCAGGCGTACGCCACCCAGCCAGGTCCCTCGGACCTGGTTTGTCGCGCGTCTCTCCCCGAGCGGAGCCAAGGTATGAAGGCCGTTTGCGCGTCAAGGGGGACCCCTGAGCATCGCGACTCAGGGGCCTAACGGGTCCCGTAGCCCCTCACTCCTTAGTTCCGAAAGGCTATGCTGGGTGAGGTACGCGCCGGGCTGGGCTCTGCAGACGTAGAACGGTGGTCCCACTCGCATCTCACCTCACCGCCCGCTGTTTGCGCGTCAAGGGGGACTCCTGAGCATCGCGACTCAGGAGCCTAACTGGCTCTGTAGCCCCTCACTCCTTAGTTCCGAAAGGCTATGCTGGGTGAGGTACGCACGGAGTCGGGCTCCGCAGACGTAGAACGGAAGATACACCTACATCACGCTCCCCTACTTGTAGTTCGTTCGCCAAGGGGGACTCCTGAGCATCGCGACTCAGGAGCCTAACTTGCCACGTAGCCCCTCACTCCTTTGGTCCCGTCCTGGTTTCCGGTCGGGGCTAATGCTGGTTGAGGTACGCGCGCGGCCGGGCTCTGCCGGCGTAGAACACATGCAAGTAGGGGAGAAAAGCATAAAACTCAAAGAATTTAAAAGCAAAATATTACAGCCCATATTGTCGTCTCAGTACCAAACGCAAGTTTAAATGCCTCCTCGAGGCGTGATGCATGTGCAGGAAGTAAAAGAAGAACAGGATCGGCAGCGGAGTCACTTGTCGGCGGTGGGGCAGCGCGGAGTGGCCTCGCTTCGTGGAGCAGTAGGGCTGGCGGCGCCTTGCTTTGGCCTGGTGCTGAAGGCCCGGAACTTCCCCAGCAGCGCCTCCGCGCGCCCCTTCACGGCTTCGACAGCGACGGCCGCACCCTCGCCGCTCACCGGCTCCAGCAGACTGTCGAGGTCGGCGCCGGGATCGTGAAGATAGATGTGGGCGAAGACCCGCGTCAGTGCAGCAGAAGAGAGGACGCGCGCCTCGGCCTCATCCATGGGCCCAAGGCCAAGGACGACATCTCCAAGGGCCTTAACCAGGAAGGGAAGCAGCTTGGCGGGGCCATCTTCGTCACCAGCCATCGGACTCTCCAGGCCGCTCTTGTAGAGTGTCTTCAGCGAAGCACGGGCATCTTTCTCCTTGTCTACCAAGGCCACGCGATCCTCGGCAAGAACCCGAGCCTTGCGGTCCAGCTCGGCCTTCGTCACCTCCAGCTCTTTCTTCAGCGCATCTAGGCGAGCGCGGCGCTTCTTCAGCTTGGCCTCCCGATCCTCGATGGCCGCCTCGCGAGCCTACGCGCCTTCTTCCTGCTCCCGGCGAAGGCGGACCTCCCTCGCGAGCTGGTCCCGCAGGCCCTGCAGCTCGTCCTCCAGCTCCTTGCAACGGCCACGGACTCCAACCACCTCTCCCAGGGCCGCATCTCGGGCGGCCTTCGCCTCGAGGGTGGCCTCCCTCTCTCCGTCATAGGCCGTTGAGGCCTGAACCAGCGCCGCTCGAATCGAGGTGTCAGAGCGAATCCACCCCGAGGCCAGTTCCAAGCGCCCGGCCACCAGGCGAGGGTCGGCGCCAAGAATATCCTGCCGCAGCCGGTCCAGTTCAGCAGCGGCACGCTCCAGGATGGAAGAAGAAGGCGGAGAAACATCGGCGCGCGCCAAGACAACAGGAGGAGTCGGGGAAGCAGCGGCCGGTGGAACGGGAGGAGAAGGTAGCGGCGGCAAGACCACAGTGTCCTGAGGCGGAGTCTGCTGCGCCCCGACGGCCGTGGCGGCGGCAGCAGGCAGGAGCACCTCGGGAGTCGCTTGGGCCATGGGGGCTGGGCTCTCCCCAGCCAGCTCAGCCAAGCCTCGCAAAGATGAGCGGGCAGGAGAGGCCCGTGCCTCACGATCGCCCTCACCTGCAGGCGGAGGCGTTGCCGCGGATGAGGCCTCGGGAGCCCCCTTCGGCTTCTTCGCCGCTGGCGCCAGCCTATTCAAAGAGAAGCAAACATCAAGCCCCAGCGGCGGAACAAGGAACCAAAAATGAGGGATCAAGCACTCACAGGTCGTCGCTGGAGGGCTCGAGCAGCCTCGTGCCGTACTTGAAGCCTGAGAGCCGGCTGGAGGGGTCAACCTCAGAAGCAGAAGGCGCGTCCGCGGATCGCCCTGGAGCCGGGGCGGACCCGTGGAGGATCATCCCGGTCCTGTCCTTCTTCGGGATCGGGGGCGAACTCCCGCTACCCAGCACATCGTCGACCTCATCATCATCGCTCAATGATAGGCGGAGAGTACGAGACTTGCCTCGGGGGAGGGGAGCCCTGGACTCTCCGTCAGTTGCCTCGGAGTCAGGGCCCTCCTTCCTCTCCTCTTCGCCCTCCTCTCCGCTGGGGTCGCCGGAGGACACGACCACCAGTCCCTCGGGAGCCACCACAGGCACGGGTCCGTCCCCGTTGAAGACGGGCATCGACTCCACCACCTGCTGCCAGTCGTCGCGAAGGAACAAGGGCACAGGCGTGCCCTCCAGCCGTGCCACCTCGCCCCCGACTAGGGATTGGAGCGCCGTGGTCACATCCTCGTCGCCCAAGGCCGCGGGGCTCGGCTGAGGCCTCCACATCGGAGGTGAGTACCGCCGAAGCGGGGCCAGCTGGTGCTCCAGGAACTCCCTCAGCATCGATGCGCCGGTCAGCCTCGCTGCCGCCGCGCCGGCCGGCTTCAGGTCCGCGTCCATCTTCTCCAGAACCGGCGTCGCGCAGGGGTCCATAAGCTCCTCCTGGGACCAGTCGCTGGAACTCACGGGCTGCTCCGTGGGTAGGATCAGCCGAGGGTGGATGCGCCCGACGTCCACCAAGACCCACTTGCTCCTGAAGCCCTCAATCCTCTTCCCGGGATTTGAGATGGCAATAGCGCCGCCACACGCAACGAAGCTCGCGCATGCAGAAGGGGAGCCATAGGTGACCCGGAGGTAGAAGTAGTGGCGCAGTAAGGCCACTGAGGGTTGCACCCCCACATGAGTCTCGCAGTAGTAGGCGAAGATCGCTAGGAGAAGGATGGAGTTGGGGTGGAGATGCAGGGCTTGCAAGTCATAGTGGCGAAGGACACAGAGGAAGAACTCGGAGAAAGGAGGCACCAGGCCCGCAGTAATGGAGCTTACAAAGAGAGGGTAGAAGGTGCTTCCTCGGCCCTCAGGGATGGCGGAGCCGACCTTGAACACCCGCGTTTCGTCGACTCCCCATGCCGCCGCCATCCGGCGCAGCTGGGCGAGGCTCGCCACCGACACATTCGGTGAGTCCAGGGCTGGCGAGAGCCAAGCTTCAGCGGGAGGCTGGCGCGGCGCCATAGCTTCCAAGGTCACAAGGGAGAAGATCTGGGAGCCTGGAGGAAGGAAGGAGAGGAGCAAGAAAGGGGATCTGAGCAACGACGGGAGAAAGAGAAGAGCAAGGCCTGGGCAGACACCGCGCCTTTAACCTGCGCGGTTGCGGGGACGCCCACGTCCAGTCAACCGCCATGCAGCGCCCAAGGCCGCAGGCTGTTAGGGCCCGCGGCGCTTCGCCCTTGCCCTTTCACCTCTCGGCACGGCTAAGTCCGGGCGCGCCTTGGGCCCGGGGGCTACTGTCGGCGTTCTGGGAACGGGGGTCCCCAGACTTGCCTGCCTGCGGCCTGCGGCGTGGCTCAAAGGAGGCCCAGTACGGCCCACCTTCATCAACACGAGACTCAAGACCCTCGCGAGGGGGCAAGCCTCGCGGGGAGGACGACACAACGCTTCCTCAGGCGCGGCCTCCTCAGGCTGGCTCATGAGGAGGTGGAGAGATCAAGGCAGGGTACCTCACGAGGTGCCCATGACGCAAGCCGTGACGACCAAGGGTGCCAGGCGGGCGCCAGACCGCACAGTGTCCTCCCCTTTCCTCTTTGGTGCAAAGGGGGCAAGCGCAGGCGAGAGGATCAAGCAAAGGCATCCATTTCGGTGCAACGAGACCAAGACCAGTCCAACGGTGGGAATGAGCTCATCGTGGAGCCCAGAACGGCGTCACCACAGGGCCTTTGGCAGGCGAGGAGCAACTTTGGTCAGGATAAGTGTACCAGATGTTCCCCTTCAAATTGGCCAATTGTTGGCGCCCTTCCCGCTCAATATTTGGGAAGAGTCCCAGGGCCTTTGCCTATAAATAGGACTAGCCACCCCCAGGGTAGAGGGGATGAGGAGGCAGAGATCGGAAAACTAGCAAGTAGGCTTCAAGAAAGCAAGTAGAGAGAGAGAGAGAGAGAGAGAGAGAGGCGGCTGAACTCCCCTAGCAGTTCATCGTCCCAGCAAGAACATGCCCTCGCGAGGCTGTTCACCTTTTTACTGTTCATCGTCATCAGCCCGAGAGGCAATCCACCCACCACACTGGAGTAGGGTATTACACCACATAGATGGCCCGAACCAGTATAAACTCTGTGTTCTTTGTGTTGTTCCTTTAGTAGTTTAGATCCATGCCAGACGGAGAGGTAGAGGGCAGAATCTCCGTGCGCACCCCAGAGTTCGAACCTTAAGGGTCTGCCGGAACCCGTGATCCGACAGAGCCCACCACATCTATGATGATACCGGGTTTTGTCACAATTATCGTCATAGAATTGTCATATGTATGACAGAAAAAAATTCGTTCGGCCCAAAATGTCACGGATGTGTCTTTTTTTTGTAGTGTATGCTGCTTTTCTCCTTGGTGTATTGTCCTTCGAGAGGATCGTCGACCGGTGTTTTCATAATAGGCCACGGAAAGAGGCCTTGGTACCGTCGAAAGGGTGATGTGGGTTGTAAGGAACCTGGGAAAAAGAAAAAAAAGGAAATGTGAGTGTCCTAATAGGGTCTAGCCGTACTATAGACCTTGTCCTTATGATGCCTCCATCCTTTCCCATGGTATTTTTAGTGTGTAATTATGTACGCGTGGTACATATGCCACGATATGGTAGGGGCTGAGATGGAGGCCGAATTGCTAATAGAGCTCCTGACGAGCTGGACTATCGTACAATGGGGTAGTCCGGACTCGTTTGATAGTGTCCGAGGACTCGACCGACGACACAATAGTTGGCTTGATGAGGCCACCCTGTACTTCCGCTGTCGGGGCCGCGGTGTGCTCCTCAGTGCAGAGGGAGGGTTCCATGTTTCCGTTCACTGTTATAACACCGCGTGGTCCGGGCATCTTGAGTTTGAGGTAAGCATAGTGCTGGACTGCATTGAAGCGAGCGAACGCGGTTCATCCGAGCAGTGCATGGTAGCCACTGCTGAAGGGGACGATATCGAAGATCAAGTCTTTGGTGCGGAAGTTGTCCGGCGAACCGAAGACCACTTCCAATGTCATTGAGCCCGTGCAGTGGGCCTCTACGCTGGGTATCACTCCTTTAAAGGTAGTTTTAGTGGGCTTGATTCTTGATGGATCAATACCCATCTTGCAGACTGTGTCTTGATAGAGCAGGTTGAGGCTACTACCCCGTCCATGAGGACTCGCATAAGGTGGAATCCATTGATGATTGGATCGAGGACTAATGCGGCCGAACCTCCGTGACGGATACTGGTCGGATGGTCCCTGCGATCGAAAGTGATCGGACAGGCCGACCATGGGTTGAATTTTGGGGCGACTGGCTCTATCGCATAGAAGTCCCTTAGCGCGCGCTTGCGCTCCCTCTTGGGGATATGGGTGACATATATCATATTCACCATTTTTACTTCAGGGGGAAATTTCTTCTGTCCCCCGATTTTCGGTGCACGAGGCTCCTCGTCGTCATCCTCATTGGGCGACCCTTTCTCCTTATGTTCGGCATTTAACTTGCCAGCCTGTTTGAAGACCCAACAGCTTCTCTTGGTGTGGTTGGCAGGCTTATCAGGAGTGCCGTGGATCTGGTAGGGTCGATCAAGTATTCGGTCCAGGCTTGATGAATCGTCTTTGTTTCGTTTGAATGACTTCTTCCGTTGACCGGATTTGGAGCCACTGAATCCAGCTTTGACTGTCGTGTTCTCTGTATCATCATTGTTGCTCTGACACTTGTGTTTGTTGCGTTGGGGCCTTCTGTTGCCGTTTCTGGCTTCAGAAGTGCCAGGGTCGCTGGTACTGTTACCGCTACGGGCTAGCCAGCTATCCTCGCCCGCGCAGAAGCGGGTCATTAGTGATGTAAGGGCTGCCATGGGCTTCGGCTTTTCTTGGCTGAGGTGTCGGGCGAGCCATTCGTCACGGATTCTATGTTTGAAGGCCGCTAGGGCTTCGGTGTCCGGACAGTCGACAATCTGGTTCTTTTTAATTAGGAAACTGGTCCAGAATTTCCTGGCCGACTCTCCGGGTTGTTGGACTATATGACTGAGGTCATCGGCATCCGGAGGTCGGATATAAGTGCCTTGGAAGTTGTCTCTAAAGGCATCTTCGAAGTCTTCCCAGCTTCCAATAGAGTTTTTTGGGAGGTTTTTTAACCAGTGCCGAGCTGGACCCTTAAGTTTTAGGAGAAGGTATTTGATGGTGTGGAGATCATCACCGCGAGCCATGTGAATGTGGAGAATAAAATCTTCAATCCATACTGCAGGATCTGTTGTGCCGTCATATGATTCAATGTTCATGGGTTTAAACCCTTCAAGGAATTGGTGCTCCATTACCTCATCAATGAAGCATAGGGGGTGTGCGGCGCCTTTGTATCGGGCCATGTCGCGACGGAGCTCGGATGAAGTCCGTATGCGGTTTTCGGCCCAGGCGTGGTTATGCTCTTCGCGCCAGGCTTGATAGCCATCTTCTCGCGTCGGTGCACGCCCCCACAATCCATAGTTTGATCTGGTCTGACCCGTTCTATTTTCCAGGTCCTGTCGTAGGTCATATGTGTATCCCCGAGCTCTTGTTTCTCTGCTTTTATGATGAGGTGGTGCGGGCCGGTGTTCGGCTTGAGTTGGCATTCTGTCCCTGCCAAGTGGTGGTCGATCGGGTCCGTCAGCCGCATTACACTTGGGTGGTATGGGCTCCAACGCCTCATCGTCGAATTGGGGTAGCAGCTTATGCTTCGGTTAACTCTTTTTTGGGCGCTCGAGGCCGTATTCTTCGGCTGACAGGACATTAGTCCATCTGTCGTTGAGCAGATATTGGTCAGCTTGAAGCTTCTGTTGTTTCTTTTTTAGGCTTCTAGCTATGGCAATCAGCCGGCGCTTAAAGCGCTTTTGTTCAAGGGGTTCCTCTGGCATGATAAAATCTTCGTCGCCGAGGCTCACGTCGTCCTCGGAGAGTGGTAGGTAGTTGCTATCCTTCGAGTCCTCGTTCCCTGCTTGCTCTTCAGGGTCGACCTGCCCGTCATCCCGGTCATCCTTTTCAGATGTTGGTTCGATGGGGTCATCTTGGTCTTCGGCGTTCTCCGGAGTATCATTTTTTCTGGTGCCGGTATTGTTATCTTTTTCAAGATGCGATTTAGAGCGGCACCGCTGACGTCGACGTTTCAGTTGTATCTCAGGAGGTTTATCCTCGACTGAGTTCTTCTCCCCATCGTTGTTCCCTTCTTTGGGTGTGTTCACCATGTATACGTCGTATGAGGAGGTCGCCGTCCAGCGTCCGATGAACGGCAGGTTTTGGGTCAGCTCCTCTCCGTCATCGTCGTCCATACCGTCGATGTCTTTGAAGGCGTAGTCAAGCATGTCGGTTAGATCCTCGACAGTGGCTATAAAGTGGGAGGTGGGTGGGAAGTAAAATTCCCTATTTTCTGCCCCTAGTCCGGGTTGGGCGCAATTCGGAAGCGGTTCCTCTGTGATGACGAGGGATCGCATTAAGTCTAGAGCCTCGTTTAAGGGCGAGGTTTGGATGGGGTCGGAAGTTTCCGGGCCGAGCTCACATGATGCAGGCCTCCATGGTTCGGAATTAGTGTCCGGAGGAGAGTCCGACTTTGTAATGATGGTCGGAGACGCTATTCTCTCGGGTTTTTTGGTGTTGAGCTCGTAGGCCGCTGAGAGTCCGGCGGGCTCTAGACTCCCATCTTCGGACCTGGTGACGCGCTCCGGATCTAAGGCCGGAGCGGTGGCTAGGGCCGCGAACCCTTGGAAGATCAAGTCTCCTCGGACATCAGCAACATAGTTCAGATTTCCAAAACTTATCTGGTGACCAGGGGTGTAGCTGTCTATCTGCTCCAGGTGGCCAACCGAGTTGGCATGCAGTACGAAGCTGTCGAATACAAAGATCTGGCCGGGGAGAAAAGTCTCCTTCGTGGCAGCATTGTTGTAGATGATTGATGGAGCCATCGAGCCTTTCGACGACGGCACAGTGGAACTCTCAATGAAAGCACCAATGTTGGTGTCAAAACCGCCAGATCTCGGGTAGGGGGTCCCGAACTGTGTGTATAAGGATCGAAGGTAACAGGAAGCAGGGGACACGATGTTTACCTAGGTTCGGGCCCTCTTGATGGAGGTAATACCCTACTTCCTCCTTGATTGACTTTGATGAGTATAGGGATTACAAGAGTTGATCTACCACGAGATCGTAATGGCTATACCCTAGATGTCTAGCCTGAATGATTATGGTTGCCTCTACGGACTAAACCCTCCGGTTTATACAGACACCGGAGGGGACTAGGGTTGTACAGAGTCGGTTTACAGAAAAAGGAATCTTCATGCTAAAACGCCAAGCTTTCCATCCACGCAAAGGAGAGTCCCAACCGGACACAGGGGAGGGCCTTATATCTTGTATCTTCATGGCCCATCTGTCCGGCCCACGTCACATAGCCCGGACACCCGAGGACCCCATAATACAAGACTCCCTCAACGATGCTATGGCTCTTGCTTACAAGCGTCTTTGCTCTCTTTTTGCTTAAAAGCTTATTCTCTTTTTTTGTATGGCCACTTATGCGAAATGCACAAACCAAGATAGCTATTGTGTATATGCGGGAACAATCTTGTGACACAAGGGATAGTACTATGATACCAAGATGATACCAATATGATATGGTATGTACGCAACGGAAGGTGCAGATCGATGATCACTAATGTGCACAAGTAACGTCGTCGGCAATACTCAATGGCTAGTCTCGATAGGCAAGTGACGCAAAATGGGCTAAGGGGTTAACAATGTAATCGCAAGGGGAATATAATGATGGGATACCATGATACCAAGATGATATAGAGGTTACCCTTCTTGCTTACGGTTAGGGTGTAAAATTGGTGAAGGTGGTCGATGTGGAATCCTTGTCGAAGTTGAGCGGCGGTGTTGTCAATGTCGAACCGTTCCTAGTTAGCTGAAACACCCTAGGAAACGAAAAAACCGCAAACTCAAAATCTTAATGGAAAATGTCAAATGGTGGTAGCGAAATGCGTTGATGGTTCCGGAGTTAGCAATGCGGAAGTGGTGGTGGTGGTTGATGACAAAGCAACCGTACCTAAGTAGCCGAAACACATTAGGAGACTCAGTCACAACTCGAGAAACCGCAAATGCTAAATGGAGAAAAATAGGTTAGGTTGCGGAAAGCTATGATGGTTTTGCGGATGATATGGTGGATGGCCTAGGCAAAGATGCCAAAATGCCAAAATTTTGATGGAGTCAAATGATGTTGGAACCTATCTATATGGATGGGGGATGTCAATAGCTAATAAACGAGCTAAAGAACGTCAAAATCGGACTTCGGGAGTGAAGGTTATGGCCGTAACAGTTTTTGTTGGTGGGCTGATTCTGGGTGGTGCGGGTGCCCGGGGGTCGAAGGTGCGGCACCCGGGGTGGTCAGCGGGGTTGGGCAGAAAAGGTGTCCTAGGGGTCTGGGTGCCCGGAGGTAAGGGGTGTGGGCACCCAGGGTGGTCAGCGGGATTGGGCGGAACTTGCCCGGGGGGTCAGGGTGCCCGGGGGTCACTGATTTGGGCACAAATTTGTGGGAAAAAATGGAAGAAATTGGTGGATTTCATGGTGGGAAAGGTGGATATGGATTGGGGAAGGCTAGATCCACTTGAAACCAAGCAAATACATGGATCAAATCCAACAAAACATCATCAAACCAACAAATCACAAAAAATTAGGGCTATTTTTGGTGGGGATTTTTCAAAATGGGGAAGAACACAACAAAATTAGGCTAGAGAACAAGAAGGGGGGCTCCAATTGCGTGAGAAACCATGGCTCATGATACCAAGATGTTGTAGGGTGGAACCCCATATGGAGATCTTTCACGAATCAGAGAGCAAATCCCCCAGAACAAGAAGAACACAAAGGGGAAAACAAGAGGAACACTCAAATTGACTTGATCAAATCACACATGTGCTAGATCCAATCACACAAAGAGAGATACAAAGGTACAAATCCAACACAAGAAGATACAAGAGGTAACTAGTTCATCCCAATCCTATGAGGAAATAGGTCTTGATGATCCTATGATGGGGATCCTCCTCCAAGAGGAGGGCTCGATCTCCAATAGGAGCTTCTCCAAGAGGAGGGCTTGATCTCCAAGAGGTTCTCCAAGAGGAGGTCTAGATCTACAAAAGGAGGAAGATGAGCAAAGCTCTCTCTTTGTCTATCAAATACTTTGCTATCCTCTCTAATGAGCTAGGGGAAGATTACTTATAGTCTAGGGACGAAATAAGAGGAAAATGGGGGTACAAGGGTCATTTAGCCCAAGATGCACGCAGGCACTTCCGGTGGAGTCCGGGCACCCGGAGTAAAGTGGTCCGGGCACCAGGGGTCGTCGAGGAGTAGAAGACGGGGGACCCGGGGTGGCACCTGAGAGGGGGCCGGGCACCCGGTGGTCAGGGTGCGGGCACCCGGGGTGGACATAGGGGCCGCGCCATTTGGGGCTTAGGGTCTGGGCACCTAGTGCTTAGGAGGCCGGGCACCCGGGGTGGTCCGAGGCCTCCCGTGTTCCGCGTCTGGGAGTTCCTTCTTCTCCTTGGGGCTCCATGTGGACTTGGTGATCCCTCCATGCCTCCTCACGGTCTTCTCCTTGGTACCTAAGAATGCACAATGTATCCATTTGAGGTAGAACCCAACTCTCATGTGAATCCGAATGAAGTTCAAAGATAAAAGAGTTAGCCTTGGTTTCGATGATGAGTGCACGGACTCTTGTCATTGGTACTCTTCGTGCTTGCGGTGGTGACGAAACGTCCATGGGGATGAACGAGGGATGCTCCACATTAGTTACTTTGGCATAAGAAATTATATGATGATATATGTTGTTGTTCTAAAGATGATCATGATGCCCTAATGTCCGTATTTTTATTTTTATCGACACCTCTATCACTAAACATGTGGACATATTTTTCGATCCTGGCTTTCGCTTAAGGACAAGCGAGGTCTAAGCTTGGGGGAGTTGATACGTCTGAGGGAGTCCTGGATTAGGGGGTGTCCGGGTAGCCGGACTATACCTTCAGGCGGACTCCTGGACTATGAAGATACAAGATTGAAGACTTCGTCCCGTGTCCGGATGGGACTTTCTTGGCGTGGAAGGCAAGCTTGGCGATGCGGATATTTAGATCTCCTACCATTGTAACCGACTTTGTGTAACCCTAGCCCTCTCCGATGTCTATATAAACCGGAGGGTTTTCGTCCATAGGACAACAAACAATCATACCATAGGCTAGCTTCTAGGGTTTAGCCTCCTTGATCTCGTGGTAGATCTACTCTTGTACTACCCATATCATCAATATTAATCAAGCAAGACGTAGGGTTTTACCTCCATCAAGAGGGCCCGAACCTGGGTAAAACTTCGTGTCCCTTGTCTCCTGTTACCATCCGCCTAGACGCACAGTTCGGGACCCCCTACCCGAGATCCGCCGGTTTTGACACCGACATTGGTGCTTTCATTGAGAGTTCCTCTGTGTCGTCGCTTTTAGGCCTGATGGCTCCTTCGATCATCAACAACGATGCAGTCCAGGGTGAGACTTTTCTCCCCGGACAGATCTTTGTTTTCGGCAGCTTCGCACTGCGGGCCAATTCGCTTGGCCATCTGGAGCAGATCGAAAGCTACGCCCCTGGCTATCAGGTCAGATTTGGAAGTTTAAACTACACGACTGACATCCGCCAGGACTTGATCTTCGACGGATTCGAGAAACAGCCGAGCGCGCCGCACTGTCTCGATGGGCATGATCTAGCTGTGCCGCCGAACAGTGCCCTGGAGGCCGCACCCGCTTCAGTTCCGACCATTAATTCGGAGCCGGCTGCGCCTATCGAGGATGAGCGGTTAGACGCCGCCTCGGGGGCTGCGATCTGAAAGGCGATTCAGCCGAACACCAGCCCCGCACTCCGCAAGGCCCGTGACTCCGAGGGATCGGATTCTTCTTCCGACTCCAAGCCCTCCGCGTGCCTGCCGATCGAATCCTGTAAGTGCATCTAGTGCCCCTTAGTGATTTTGGTGTATTGAAGACTTATAGGTTAAGTATCTAATGTGTTTATGAGTGTACACAGGTCTATAAGTCTATGAGGAGTTTGATATTTACAGAGAAAGTCGACCCCTAAAAATGAAGTTCTTCGACTAAAGACTTTGATATACTGAAGACTTTCTGAAGACTTTGAAAGTGAAGAAATTGGTGTGACCTTGAAGACTTGGTATTCATTCGAGGAACATGAAGCGTGAAGACTTTTGTTTTCATAGTTTCATTTTATATTTCTTGAGTCATAGTAAACACCGTACTGTTAAAGGGGGTCGAGGAAATACTAAGGAGAAAATTTCCATGTGATGCTCAACTCAAATCCTACACCTACCAATCCCTTCGAGTGAAGCCAGTGGAAATCTCATACAGTTCAGTCAAATTCTTCAGTGACAGAGACGCAGTTCTTCTAGTCACTGAGGACTTTGCTCTGACTGAGGAGTTAGGAATTCGCCAATGTGAATTGCCTACACAGTGAGGAACATGATAGCCCTGAGGAATTTGTACCTCAAATTTTTGACTGTTGCTGTGCTACGCGCCAGCTGTCCCAAAATATCTTGTCCACCTAACGGTCATATCATTGAAGGGCATTTATGTCTTATCATGTCGGGCTGCTCCCTAGGCTATAAATAGCCGCCCCCTACAACCACTAGCTGGTTGCCTGCTCTGCGAGAACTTGACACTTGTCATTTGAGAGCAACCCATCCTCCGAGGACTTTGAGCGAAAATCATCAAGTGAGGAAAATCCAAACCCAAACCCAAAACACCTACAAACCCAAAGTGATTGAGCATCACTGTAGAGATTGATCCAGCATGGATCCGACGCTTGTTACCTTTGAAGACTGTGCTTCTTCCAGACGGTTAGGCGTCAAGGTCTAGAGCATCCAAGAGGAATTGTGGATCGCCGAGTGACAAAGTCTGTGAAGGTTTGGAAGTCACCTGAAGACTTACCACGAGTGATTGGGCGAGGACTGTGTGTCCTTAGCTCAAGCAGAATATGGTGAGGACTGTGTGTCCGGGACTAGGTGTCCTCGAGTTTAAATACTCAGCCGCTCCAACCAGACGTACAACTGAGACAGCAGTTGGAACTGGTCTACCAAATCATTGTCTTCACCAAGCTTACTGGTTCTATTTCCTCAACACTTTCATTTCCTCATTACTGTGTTGTGTGTTTGTTCATATCTGTGCTTGAAGACTTTGACTGAAGACTTTCTCAATTTCCTCAGTTCAATTTCTTCAGTCTGTTTTGTCTTCATCTAGTGTTATCCTGTGCTTACGCTTTCTGTACTCTATGTTTGCATTCATTTCATCATGATGACTATGCTTGGATTCTGTTATGTTTTCATCTGAGTACTTATTCCGCTGCTAGTAGTTCTTCGCTAAGGAATTTCCTCACGAGCAAATTCCTCAGTGAAGAATTTCATAAAAATCGCCTATTCACCCCCCCCCTCTAGTCGATATAACGCACTTTCAATTGGTATCAGAGCGAGGTACTCCCTTGTTCTGTGTGATTTTGGTTTAACCGCCTGGAGTTTTAGTTATGTCGACCGCAGGTATGATCAAGGTCTCTGCTGGGTGTCCTACCTTTGAAGGGACAGACTACCCCTACTGGAAGAATAAGATGCGAATGCATCTTGAGGCAATTGATAACAATCTCTGGTACGTTGTGGAAAATGGTGTTCCCTCCGTCTCACCCTCACTGAACGCTACCGATGTGAAGAGATTCAAGCAACTCGATTCCCAAGCAAAGAATATCATATGTGGCCATCTGAATAAGGGTCAGTATGGTAGAGTGAGTGCTTTGGAGACTGCTAAGCTTATCTGGGATAGGCTGTCCAAAGTCAATGAAGGAGTTTCAACTCAACGTGACTCTCGAGTTGATGTTCTTCGCAATCTCTTCAATTGCTTCAAAAGACTCGACAATGAGAATGTTCAGCAAACCTTCGATCGCCTCACTAACATCTCAAATGAGCTGCAAGCACTTGGTGCCACTGATATCACCGACCATGAGGTGGTGAAGAAATTGCTAAGATCGCTTGATTCCTCATTTGATACTCTGGCACTAATGATACAAGAGCGTGCTGATTACAAGTCACTTGACCCCGCTGATATCCTCGAGAGGCTAAACACTCATGAGTTCCAGCTTGCTGAGAAGAGAGATCTCTACGGTTCGAGCTATGGTAGATCACGTGCACTGAAGGCCAAGGTAGTATCTGAGTCCGAAGATGAAGACTCTGGTAGCAGCCTTGGTGATCCTGAAGAACTGAGTCATGATCTAGCACTGCTTGTGAAGAAATTCCAGAAGTTCTCAAGACGTGGTCGCTTTGGAAAACCTTCAAGGAGCAATGATTCCTCATCCAGTGACTACAAGAAGAGGCTTTGTCACAAGTGCAAGAAACCAGGACATTACATTCAAGATTGTCCTCAGTGGGAAAAGGAATCAAAGAAGAAGAAATACAAGGATTACAGTTCTGATGATGCGAAGAAAAATAAGAAATCCTCAAAATCTTCATCATCAAAATCCTCAAAGTCTTCGTCTCACAAGAAGAGCAGATCCAAGAAGGCTCGGGCATTCATTGGCAAGGAAATGGACTCTGAGGCTGAATCTGAAGAAAATGAGGAAGAGGAACAATCTGAAGACTCCAAGTCTGGTGTGGCGAGCCTAGCCCTCGCTACTGCGTTCGTTAGCAAGCCCGTCTTCACCTCTGAAGAAAGTGATAGCACCAACAAGGCTGATGAAGGCAGTGATGACTACGCTCCCACCTATTGCTTCATGGCAAAGGGTGCCAAGGTACTCAAATATGCCTCCTCTGAATCTAGTGAGGATGAATCTGATGAAAATCTTAAGCCTAGCTACTCTAAACTTGCTAAGATTGCTGTGCAACAACAAAAGGCTTTTGAAAAGGTTCAAAACATGCTTGACAAAAGTGATGATATGTTGGGTGGAGAATTGGATCGCACTAAGGCCTTAACTGAAAATCTTCAGAGACTTCAGACCAGGTTTGACAACCTTCAAAGTCATCATAACACTCTCTTATCTGATCATGAGAAGCTTTCTTATGAATATCTTCAAAAGAAGCAAGATCTTGAGAAGCTAAGAGTGAGTTATGAAGATCTTCAGAAGGAGCGTGATTCATTACTTGCTCAACAAATCAGCGCTGCTCAGGAAGAATTTATTCCTCCATGTTTGAAATGCATTGAACGAGAATCTGCTAATTCTTCACGTGAATGATCAAATGCTTCTAATGTTACAAATTCTTCACCTGTCTCTGCTATCACTAATTCCTCATCTGAGGACATTGCTAGTATTACTGACGATGCAGGGCTGAAGGAATTGTACATGATAGGCATGTACAAAAGCCTCAAAGGGCATCAGACTCTTTGTGATGTGCTTAAAAAGCAGATCCTCAACAGGAACCCTAGGAAAGAGGGTATTGCCTTTGAGAGAAAACTCAATGCTGATGGTACATATTGGAAGCCTGAGCAGTACCCCAAAACCTCATGGGTTGCTGCAAAAGGACCTCTAGTTGATCCATCTAATTTATCTGGCTATACATGTGAATCTTCTCATTCTTCTCATGAGTCATTTGACTCCAACTACAAACTGTTCAAAAATCAGAATGGTGAAGTATTTGCTAGATATGTTGGCACTAACTGCAGGAACGGTTCCCCTATGAAGAAAATCTGGGTTCCCAAAAGGTGCCTTGAAAGTCTTTAGGTGAATGTCCTCATGACACCACCTGTGAAGAAAAGGAACCCCAGATCAAATTCTTCATATGGACCAAATTCTTCATATGGATCCAAGTCCTCATACGGACCAAATTCCTCAAGGGGATCAAATTCCTCACATGGATCAAAATCCTCATATGGACATCATCGTGCTAACAACTCTGTTTCGCAGGGAAGAACCAAGGGCTATGAATATGAGCATTATTCTTCAAATTATTATGTTCATAAGTCCTCGAAGAATTTCTCTGCTTATTCATATGCTTACCCTAACCACTCTTATGTGAAACAAAATGGTGTGGCTGCTTTGCCACCATTCTCATATGGAGCTCGCAGAGTGATGAACTCTTTGCCACCCCTTCAGATGTGGGTGGTGAAGAAAAAGAACTAATCTCTTATGCAGGGTCAGGTCTCCAGACGTATTGTCACGTCTGAAGAATTTGCTGGGGACCTGACAAATTGCGTGAAAGGACACAGGCTAACCATGATGAAATGAACTTTCATTTCACACGTCCTCCCTCTATTTTATCTGTTCTACTACTTGATGAAATTGATCTGATGAATTGTGATATCATATTCTTCACTGCTGAAGTATATGAGGTCGTAAGTTGCACTAATTCATCTGCAGGATGATCAACCCAAAGCCACTGAGTGGGTACTTGATAGTGGGTGTACAAATCACATGACTGGTGACAAGAATCTTTTGATGGATGTTCCCTTATCATCGTCACATATGAAGCATATCATCTTCGCTGATAAAAGCAAAAGTCAGGTATTGGGTCTAGGTAAAGTTGCTATCACAAAGGATCGACACATGGACAAAGTCATGCTTGTTGAGTCCTTAGGTTACAACCTTATGTCTGTCTCAATGCTTTGTGATCTTGATATGGTTGTTGTCTTTGGCAAGTATCGGTGTGTTGTGATTATGGAAGCTGACAATTCCAAAGTCTTCGAAGGCTTTAGGAGAGGAGACTTGTATATTGTTGATTTCTCTGCAGATTCACAACCAGCCGTGTGCCTACTTGCAAAAGCTTCAGAAGGATGGCTATGGCATCGACGACTTGGTCATGCAGGCATGAGGAATTTGAACACGCTTGCGAAGAAGAAGCATGTCATTGGCATTGAGAATGTCAAATTCCTCAAGGATCACTTGTGCGGTGCCTGTGAAGCTGGAAAGATGACAAAGGCCAAGCATCCAGCAAAGACTATCATGACCACCACTCATCCGTTTGAATTGCTTCACGTGGATCTCTTCGGTCCTAATCATTATTCCTTTGTTTCAAATGAAGCATCTCAATATGGCTTTGTTATTGTTGATGATTAATCTCGTTATACATGGGTACACCTTGTCTCTTACAAAACTGAAGTGCAGGAAGTCTCCAAATGATTTTCCTCGGGGGCTTCAACCAATTTTGGTGTGAAGATCAAGCGCATCAGAAGTGACAATGGCAATGAGTTCAAGAATTCGGGTCTCGATGACTATCTTGATGAACTTGGTATTACTCATGAGTTATCTGCTCCTTATTCTCCTCAACAGAATGGCATCATGGAGCGCAAGAACAGGACTCTTGCTGAGGTGACTCGCACTATGCTCGATGAGTACAAAACCCCTCATCGTTTCTGGGTTGATGCAATTGATAATGCGTGCCATATCATCAACAGAGTATATCTTCACAAATTCTTCAAGAAGACTGCATATGAACTCCTCACTGACAAGAAACCCAATGTGAGTTATTTCAAAGTCTTCGGTGCTAAATGCTGGATTAGAGATCCTCATCACAACTCTAAATTTGCACCGAAAGCACATGAAAGTTTTATGCTTGGTTACGGAAAGGACTCGCACACCTACAGAGTCTTCAACAATGTTCTTCACAAGATTGTTGAAACTGTAGATGTGTGGTTCGATGAAACTAATGGCTCGCAAAGAGAGCACCTACCTTCTGTGTTAGACGAACCAGCACCTGAGGATTCTATCAAGCACAAGGCTACTGAAGATGTCATTCCTACTGAAGAATCTGCTGAAGAATTCATTCCAGAACGTGAAGAACATCGAGCTAATGCACCTGAAGAAAATGCTGAGGAAATTGATGCTGAAGAAAATCCTGATTAAATTCCTCAACGACAACCAGCTCATCCTCGCGTTGCAAAAGAAGTGCAAGTGGAGAAGATCATCGATGACATTAGAGCACCATGTCCTCTCACACGCTCAAAAGCTTCACATCTATCTAACTTTTGTGGGCACTTTGCTTTTGTCTCTATCACAGAGCCCACTAAGGTAGATGAAGCATTTCTAGAGCCTGAGTGGATTCAGGCCATGCAAGAAGAATTACATCAGTTCAAGCTCAACAATGTATGGGAACTAGTCAATCGTCCCGATCCTCGCAAGCATAACATCATTGGCACAAAGTGGATCTACCGCAACAAACAAGATGAAAATGGTGTTGTGGTGAGGAATAAGGCACGACTAGTAGCTCAAGGCTACACACAGGTCTTCAAATTCGTCAACAGCGCAATGGCATATTCATATCTCAGGAGAAATACCTCAAGGATGTCCTTAAGAAATTCAGCATGCAAGATTGCAAAGGCATCAAAATTCCATTGCCCACAAATGGTCATTTATTCACTGATGAAAATGGTACTGACTTCGATCATAAGGTATACCACTCCATGATTGGCTCTTTATTGTACTTATGTGCATCTAGGCCAGATATAATGCTTAGTGTTTGCATGTGTGCCCAATTTCAAGCTGCACCGAAGGAATTACACCATAAGGCTATGAAGCATATTCTTTGATATCTAGCTCACACACCAACACTAGGATTATGGTATCCCAAGGGCTCAGATTTTGATCTCATTGGATATTCAGACTCTGACTATGCTGGTGACCGTGTGGACCGCAAGTCAACATCTGGTACTTGTCATTTCCTCGGACGATCCTTGGTCTGTTGGTCCTCGAAGAAACAGAATTGTGTATCACTGTCTACTGCTGAAGCTGAGTACATTGCTGCTGGTTCTTGCTGTGCTCAACTGCTATGGATGAAGCAAACACTCAAGGACTATGGCATCAACGTGAAGAATGTGCCTCTCCTCTGTGACAATGAGAGTGCCATCAAGATTGCTCACAACCCAGTTCAGCACTCGAAGACAAAACACATTCAGATTCGTCATCATTTTCTTCATGATCATGTGTTGAAGGGCGATATTTCTATTGAGCATGTGAAGACTGAAGAACAGCTAGCCGATATCTTCACTAAGCCCTTGGATGAGAAGAGATTTAGCAAGTTGCGGTCTGAGCTAAATATCTTAGAATCTTCGAATGTACTTTGAAAAGGCACTCATCCTAACACTTATGCAAAATTGATGACTTAGATGTGCAACACATGAAGAAACGGTTTTCTTCAATCAATGAAGAATAACACTCTAAGTGTGAAGAAATTAATGAAGAATTTGATTCTCAGAACCCTACAAAAATTGTACGCGGTGTCTAAAATCATCATTCTTATACGGTGGGTCACGCCACCACAAAAGTTGAAAATCTTCAGTTTGAGTTTTTCCTCAACTTTTGAAATTCTTTAGTTTTTCAAATTCTTCAAACTTTGCAAAGTCTTCACTTGTGCCGTCGTTTTTCTTCATTGGCTATATATATATATATATATATATATATATATATATATATATATATATATATATATATATATATATATATATATATATATATATATATGAGTTTATGTCCTCTACAGCATTCACTTATAGCTATTTCTTCAAGTTGGACTTTCTGCTAAGTGAATGTGATCGGACCCTTCCCCTCTATGCTATACTCAATCCAATCTATTCACAAATTCTTCATGTGCGTTCTATTTGAAACTCGTTCAAATTCTTCACTGTGTCCTTGTCAGCTAAAGAAATTGCGAACGGAATGTTAAAACTAATCTTATCCAAACTTTCGGTTTTGCCGCTGAAACCATTACGCATACACGATGCATTATTTTATCCACCCACGATCTTACATGATCTCCACTACACAGTACGTGGGTGACACATGTCGCGAGAAGGAGAACGGCCAGGGGCACGTTCGTCCCAAATCTTCGGGCGAGCAGTTTTTCACCGTGGCTATAAATACCCCTGTCCCCTTCCTCACTTCTTTTACTCCGCTCGATGTCACTCTCCCGCTCGAGCTTCCGAACCCTAGCGTCGCCGCTACTCCATCGTCGCCGGTAAGGAAGAGCTTCATTGCCTCGACCTCGTCGCCGTCGTACTCGCGTCGACCGCGGAAATCTTCACCTCCGCCGCCGCCGTAGACGTCTTCCTCCGCCAAGTTAGGGAGTGGAAGATCTGCATCGACGAACTTCCCTGTTTCAACTCACAGTTCATCATGTTCTTTGTTTCAGGGTAATTAAAAGCTACTTTTACTGCCCTCTTTGATTCAAATTTTTCTACAAAATCTTCAAAGGTGTTTTATGCTTCAAATCCTCACACACATAACACCTCACAAGTTATCTGTTCTTGATTCATTTCCCTAAGCATCATTTTCTTCAAAGATTCCTCAATTGTGTGGAACCTAAGATATAGCGCGCTTAGTGAAATTCTTCAAGACGAATTTGGTCAAATTCCTCAAACTTGTTCTTTATGAAAAACCCTCTGAGAACGCATATAACCTCTTCAAATTCCTCGCAACTATACTCTGTTCACAGGTACACATGTCCGCTGCTGAATCATTAGATTCTCATCAACTTAACTCATTTTCAGCGTTCCTCGAAGAAATGTTGCATACTTCTTCAGAGAACTCAATTGTTCAAATTCCTCAACTGAAGAAAATGGCTCAAGGTAAAAGGCCACAGAAAGGAGGAAAGAGGCCTGAGGTTATGACTGCATTTGAAATCCCTGAGGATATTTATAAAGATTACTGCACGCCTGATGAATCCAAATTTGGCAAAGAAGATAAAAATCAGCGCAAGGTGCGAATCCAGAGGATTGAACGGAGATGGGCACGCGAATGGAGGGAGTATAGATATGTTACTCCAAAGTACATGAAGAAATTCGCACTGAACCCTCCATGCCCAAGAGCCCCATTGGCACCTGGCCAAGTGGCTGATCCCACTAGCATCAAGCGTGGTGAGGAATTTCCTACCGAATGGGCCAAGCGCCAAGCTAAATTGGCAAGGCAAGCCAGAGAAGCAGTGAGAAAATTTAATGAAGACTCTGCTGCTGCTGCTGCCACTGAGGCCTCTGTCAAGCCGAGGAAATCAATGCCCAAGAAGCCCGCTCGCAAGCCAAGTGCTTCACCATCAATGCCCTCACGGCCAAGTTCCTCTGCAATGCCCTCACGGCCCGACACCTCAAAATCTTCAAAGCAAATTCCTCATGCTGCTCCTGCTCCACCAAGATCCTCAGCACCTCCTCCACAATCCTCAGCTGTCCTGACAAAGTCCTCAGCACCTGTGCATCTGGCCTCGTGTCAAAGGACTACTGGCGTCTCTATCGCCTCTGGTGTCTCAGCTAGTTCCTCAGCTGCACCAAGTTCCTCAGCTGGACCCTCTCTACTGAAGAAAAAGGCTACTGCTGGACACGGTAATCGCCCAAGTCCCAACAAGAAGCAGGTAGTCTTCACTGTACCATCTGATGATGATGAAGCTGATGAAGAAGAACTTGCTGAAATCATCAGAGACCGCCAAGAAAGGGCTGCTAAAGCCAAAGGCACACCTGTGCCACTGCTGCTAGATCCAAGGGCGATCCTCGATTACATTGATCTCTGGCATAAGGATCCAAACACACCTATGCCTGACTTCAAACTGACTCCTGGACAAAGTCACATGCTGACTCACTTCATCCAAGAGGAGAAGTGGAAATATGATAGGGCCAGGCAGATCAAGAAATCGCAGTACAGGAAAGAGAAACTGCTAAGGAAAAATGTTCTCACAATGAAGCCTGAAGAACTCATCAAGATGCAGGCTGACATCAAAGCCCTCAGCGACGACTTTGATGCATACTATGCTGACTGGAAAGGAGCAAAAGTCAGGTTTGTGAAACTGACTGAGAAATTCACCAATGTTGCAGCCCCATCGCAACAAGAAATTCCTCAAGCTGAACCTTCAGCACAGCCCACTGAAGAACATGCCAGCACCGCTGATGAAGTTCAGGCTGCTGAAGAAAATGCCAGTTCCAGGGCTACTCCAGCCACTTAAGAAATTGCCAGGGCACCCACTAGTGGTGCGCCTGAAGAAACTGAAGAAATCAGGGCAACTGCATCAGTTGCGCCTGAGGAAAATCAACCAGATTCCTCAGCTCCACCTGCGCCTACGCCAACTCTTATTCTTCCCTCTGCACTAGATGTGAAGAAGACCAAGGCTGCAGAGCGAGCTGAAGTGAAGAAAAGGAAGGCATCAAATGCTTCAGAATCTTCAGCTCCCAAGAAGATGAAGCCAATGACTAGCTCGTTTGCCAATCCAATTGATGTTGTTCCTATCTCCTCCATGCTATCAAAGGACCTTGTTCCTTTTGGAGAAGACTATGAGATCCCAAGTGGATCAGATGAAGAAACTCAATCTGCTGCTTCCTCGGAGCGGATTGATGAAGAAATTGAAGTGGATTCGATCCCTTCAACCCCAATGGTCTCATCACCAATGCCTCAGTTTGATGCTGAAGAGGCTGGTGTTGAAGAAATTGAGGATGAAGATGTGGATATTGGAAGCACAACTCCAGTGATGAATGACGACTTTTGGGAAAGTCAGCATCCAAATTCCCAACTCTTCACACCACTGCAGCAAATTCCTCACTCCCCTGCACAAACTGTTCAAATGGGCTCTGAAGAAACTCATCCCACTGCTTCTGTGAATGAAGAAATTCCAGCCACTAGTGCTGAAGAACCTGCTACTGAAACTAAAAAGGTGACTGCACCTGAGGAGGAACCAGAAATTCCTCAGCCTGAAGAACCTGAGATTGTGATTCCTGAGGTAGTTATGCAACTCACTGACACTCCTCTGCCAAAGCCCAAGGATCCGTTCTCAAAGAAGCAAAAATTCAAGGCTGAAGACTTCTTTGGTGAGCACGTGTTCTTCATTGAATACAATCCCTATGACTCTGCTCGCATAAGGAAGAGGCGTTTCTGGACAGCAAGCCAAGCAAATTTCTATTCCTCAGTGCTTTTCAACAAGGACAAAGTCTTCGACCATGCACATATTCCTCACGTGGATATGGAGTCAGTGCCGTGCTTCACGCCAGTCCTCAGTGTTCTTCACGACGCTGGGCTACTCAACTTCTGCAATGACATCTGCGATTGGAATGAAGAACTCATTCTTCAGTTCTATGCAACACTGCACATCACCGGCAACTCTGAAGATGTGAATTCATGGGTTTTGGACTGGATGACTGAGAACACACATCATAAGGCCCCAGCATCTGAATTGCTTCATGCCCTTCCTCTGAGTACACCCACTGAAGATGCACATTGTATTTACAACGAACCTGAACTTTCAAATCACTATATGCAAGTGCTCATGAAGCCTTTGAAGCCAGGGCAGGCCCCTCGAACCAAATTCCTCGTCAAGGAATTGTTGTATGTGCCTCGGACTGTCTACCGTATTCTGACAAAGACAATGAGTCCCATCAAAGGCCACGACTCAAGTGATGAAGAAGTCGTTGGCATCATGACGAACATGCTTTTCAACATCATTCATGGCGTTTCCATCAACTTCCATGATTTCTTCATGAGGACTTTGGTAAATATTGCTATGTCGCCATTTGAGTTGAAGCCTTATGCACCTTGGATTATGAGATTCATCAGGACAAGGTCTTCACTCAACTATAAAGCTGAAACTCTCAACCACTGCAGCTACTTGCCTCCCATTGAAGTCCTCAAAAGGACATTTTCCTCAGCTGAAGAAAAGGGCAAGGCCACTGCTGTGATCGATGAAGGCATTCGTCCATTGGATGGTCAATTTTGCAAAGCTGCATCTTACTCCACCAATGATGACTCTGCCACACATGACACTGCCGCCAATACTGCCAAGCCAAATCCTCAAGCCACAACACCCAGGGTGATGACTGATCGTGAGTTACTCCTCAGTCTTCATCAAAAGGTTGATCGCAATCACAAATGGGCCAAGTGTCAGTTTGGTTCAATTCTTCACAACATGACTTCCACAAACAATGCAGTGAAGAAAAACCACTACTACCTCCATGAAACCCTCAACCGCACCTGGGCTGTTCTGTCTCAAGTCTACAGCGCTGCTGATCTGAAGAAAATGGGTCTCAATGAAGAATTTGCCTGGTCTGCACCTCCTCCGAAGAAATACAAGAAGGTCCCAGTTCCTTCTTTGGTGGCCAGTTCATATTCTTCATCACGCGACACTGATGAAAATGAAGACTTGGACGACACTGCGGCAGGCCCTACATCAACGACCGACCCCAACAACGCTGGCGCTCCTTCATCAACTTGAATATCTTCAGGGGCGTTAGTCCTCAGTTTTGATCCTTTTGGTCATTCGATGACAAAGGGGGAGAAATCTGAGTTAGTCTTCAAGCGGGTCTATAATAAGGGCGTTTTTTTGCTAAGTTACAACTCTCGTTCTTCCGAAACTTTTATTGGATCGAGTTGTAATCTTAAACCCGATGGTGCGCTGATACTTTTGTTGCACTATGCTTTGATACTTTTGATACGCTACTCTGCATGCTTATTCCTCATTAATATTATCGCACGCATGCTGAATTACATCAGGCACCATATTTCATCATGCATTTCAAATTCTTCATATTATATATCAAATGCGTGTATGAATTACAAGATATAGGGGGAGATCTCCATGATTCAACTCTTCAAGTGTGCATTGCTTCAAAAGCAAATTCCTCACTATGCACATCTTCAGGGGGAGTTCTTCTATATCTTCCAATCAAATTCCTCAATATCAGTATTTACACTTCATATATTTTTCCCCGTTGAAAACTTAACCTATGTTGTCATCAATCACCAAAAAGGGGGAGATTGTAAGTGCATCTAGTGCCCCTTAGTGATTTTGGTGTATTGAAGACTTATAGGTTAAGTATCTAATGTGTTTATGAGTGTACACAGGTCTATAAGTCTATGAGGAGTTTGATATTTACAGAGAAAGTCGACCCCTAAAAATGAAGTTCTTCGACTGAAGACTTTGATATACTGAAGACTTTCTGAAGACTTTGAAAGTGAAGAAATTGGTGTGACCTTGAAGACTTGGTATTCATTCGAGGAACATGAAGCGTGAAGACTTTTGTTTTCGTAGTTTCATTTTCTCTTTCTTGAGTCATAGGAAACACCGTACTGTTAAAGGGGGTCGAGGAAATACTAAGGAGAAAATTTCCATGTGATGCTCAACTCAAATCCTACACCTACCAATCCCTTCGAGTGAAGCCATTGGAAATCTCATACAGTTCAGTCAAATTCTTCAGTGACAGAGACGCAGTTCTTCTGGTCACTGAGGACTTTGCTCTGACTGAGGAGTTAGGAATTCGCCAGTGCGAATTGCCTACACAGTGAGGAACATGATAGCTCTGAGGAATTTGTACCTCAAATTTCCGACTGTTGCTGTGCTACGCGCCAGCTGTCCCAAAATATCTTGTCCACCTAACGGTCATATCATGGAAGGGCATTTATGACTTATCATGTCGGGCTGCTCCCTAGGCTATAAATAGCCGCCCCCTACAACCACTAGCTAGTTGGCTGCTCCGCGAGAACTTGACACTTGTCATTTGAGAGCAACCCATCCTCCGAGGACTTTGAGCGAAAATCATCAAGTGAGGAAAATCCAAACCCAAACCCAAAACACCTACAAACCCAAAGTTGTCGGCGTTCTGGGAACGGGGGTCTCCAGACTTGCCTGCCTGCGGCCTGCGGCGTGGCTCGAGTGGGGGCCCAGCATGGCCCATCTTCATCAACACAAGGCTCAAGGCCCTCGCGAGGGGCCAAGCCTTGCGAGGCGGACGACACGGCGCTTCCTCCGGCACGGCCTCCTTAGGTTGGCTCGCGAGGAGGCGGAGAGATCATGGTGGGGTACCTCATGAGGTGCCCATGATGCAAGCCATGACGATCAAAGGTGCCAGGCGGGCGCCAGCCCGCGCATTGTCCTCCCTTTCCTCTTTGGTGCAAAGGGGGCAAGCACAGGCGAGAGGATCAAGCAAAGGCACCCATTTCGGTGCAATGAGACCAAGACCAGCTCCACGACAAGGAGGAAGTCACTGTGGAGCCCAAGCCCGCGTCATCACCAGAGCCTTTGGCAAGCGAAGACCAACTTTAGTCAGGATAAGTGTACCTGATGTTCCCCTTCAAAATGGCCGATTGTTGGTGCCCTTCCCGCTCAATACTTGGGAAGAGGCCTAGGGCCTTTGCCTATAAATAGGAGTAGCCACCCCCAGGGAGAGAGGGAAGGGGAAGATCAAGGGAGCAACCCGACAATCAGTTAGATAGGCAGCATAGAGAGAGAGAGAAGGGCAATCAAACTCCCCCCAGCAGTTCATCCCCTAGCCAAGAACAGACCCTCGCGAGGTCGTTCCCCTTTGTACTGTTCTTCCTCATCAGCCCAAGAGGCAATCCATCCACCCACAAACTAGAGTAGGGTATTACACCTCAATGGTGGCCCGAACTAGTATAAACCTTGTGTCTCTTGCACTGTTCTTGCAGTAGCTGAATCCTTACGAGACGGAGAGGTAGAAGGCACGATCTCCGCGCGCACCCCGGAGTTCGAACCTTAAGGGTCTGCCGGAACCCGTGATCCGACATTTGGCGCGCCAGGTAGGGGTGCGCCAGAATTTGTCTTCCACCGCTTCGTTCTCCTCCGACCGCCGCACCCATGTACGGCGCACGTCGAGCTCGCGTCGCGCCAGCGGCCCTCGCTGGTGGACGTCCTCCTTGCTCCCCGTCGCGCGTCGACGACACTACCACCAGCCCGGCGGGAAGCAAGCAACAAGCACCACCCCGGCGCCTGTCTATGCGGCCGGGCTGCCGCGCAACAACGTCGACCCTCCCGGTTGTCGCAGCCCTCCTGGGCGGCTCGCAGGCGCCACCCACAAGCCGCCACGTCAAGCCGTTTGCCCGCCAGGTCGGCGTCGTTTCCGCACGGCAGGGGGCTCCCACGGACCGGGCGGCGCGCGAGGCTGGCCTGAACTTCGGCTCGGAGGACCACCCCGCCAACTTGGCCGGCTCGGGCGCGCTCCCCCTGTTATGCACCCCCACCATCTGCCAGGTGGCTGTCACCAGAACCCTCGTCGATGGCGGTGCAGGCCTCAGCGTGCTTTTGGTCGAGACCTTCAACCTCCTCCGCATACCCCGGGAGCGGCTGCAACCCAGCCGACCCTTCTCAGGTGTCGGGGTCGGGTCATCCGATTCCTTGGGACAGACCCGGCTCCCGGTGACCTTCGGCACCTATGACAACTTCCGCACGGAGATGGTCGACTTCGACATCGCCCCCATCGGTCTCCCTTACAACGCCATCCTCGGCTACCCGGCTTTGGCTCAGTTCATGGCCGCCACGCACCCTGCGTACAACCTCATGAAGATGCCCGGGAGCAACGGTACTCTTACCGTGCAGGGAGACACCGGGGACGCCTTGCGAGTACTCAAGCTCGCCTTCAAGACGGCGGCAACGGCACAGCCCGCCGGCGCGGAGGCCACTAAGCCCAAGGGGGCTGCGCCAACCAAGAAGAAGCAGTTATTCACCCAGGACAAGGCAGAAACCAAGAAGATACCCGTCGACAAGGACGGGTCCTCCAGCGCCACTTTCACCATCGGCGCCAACCTGGGGCCTGAGCAGGAGGAGGCCCTGGTCAAGTTCCTGCGTGCAAACAAGAAAGTGTTCGCCTGGGAGCCCGACCAGCTGGCAGGGATCCCCAGGGACGTCAGCGAACACCACCTCAACGTATGCCCGAACGTGCGCTCCGTGAAGCAGAAGGCCAGGCGGCAGTCCGCAGAGAAGCAGGCCTTCATCGTCCAAGAGACCCGCAAGTTGGAGGCCGCTGGAGTTATCTGCGAGGTCCGGTACCCAGATTGGTTGGCCAACCCTATCGTTGTGCCCAAGAAAGGGGGGAAGGAACGCATGTGCATAGACTTCACCAACCTCAACAAGGCCTGCCCGCAAGATCCATTCCCGCTCCCTCGCATCGACCAGATCATCGATTCCACCGCCGAGTGCGACCTGCTGTGCTTTTTGGATGCCTTCTCAGGATATCACCAGATCAGGATGGCGATAGAAGACGTTGAGAAGACCGCCTTCTTGACCCCGTGCGGGGTATACTGCTATACATGCATGCCGTTCGGACTACGCAACGCAGGGGCGACCTTTCAGCGGCTGATGCACATCACCTTGGGCCCGCAGCTCGGGAAGAATGTTGAAGCATGCGTTGATGACATTGTGGTGAAATCTCGAGAGGCCAGGACCCAGACCTGGAGGAGACCTTCGCGAGCCTTGACGCAGTGAACCTGCGGCTCAACCCGGAGAAATGCGTGTTTGGCGTTCCCTCGGGCAAGCTTTTGGGATTCCTCGTGTCTCACCGTGGCATCGAGGCCAATCCCGAGAAGGTCAAGGCGGTCGAGGACATGAGTCCGCCAAAGACCCTCAGAGAAATGCAGAAGCTCACTGGGCGTGTGACCGCGCTAGGGCGCTTCATCTCCAAGTTGGGAGAACGAGCGCTGCCCTTCTTTCAGCTTATGAAGAAAAAGGGGCCCTTTGAATGGACTGAAGAGGCAGATAAGGTGTTTCAAGATCTCAAGAGGTACCTAACCAGTCTCCCGGTCATAGTGGCTCCGCTCCCTCAGGAGCCTCTGCTGCTTTACCTTGCCGCCACTCCCTACTCTGCCAGCGCAGCACTGGTGGCGGTTAGGGAGGAGCGCCAGTCCAAGACCACAGCGGCAGCACGAGGACAGACAAGACGGGAACAGGGAAAGCTCGAAAAACCGAAGCTACAGATGAAGAGAGTCAACCGCCGAGGGATGCACAAGAGACAGGAGAAGCAACATGCCCGGATGGTCCACCTCCCGAGGACGTAGCATCTCGCGAGGTGTCCTCACCTCCCGAGGGCGCCGCGACCCAGGCTGCTCACAGCCTTGTTGAGCACCCAGTCTACTTCGTTAGCACGGTGCTGCGGGACGCGAGGGCCCGATATCCGATGCCCCAGAAGCTCCTCCTCGCGCTGCTGGTGGCCTCGCGCAAGCTGCGGCACTACTTCCAAGCTCACCCGATCAAGGTCATCTCATCATACCCCCTAGAGAGGGTGCTCAGGAGCCCTAACTCAGCCGGAAGGGTCGCCGAGTGGAACATAGAGTTGCAAGCGTTTCAGCTCGAGTTCAGCACGACTAGGGTCATCAAAGGAGCAGCGTTGGCGGATTTCGTGGCGGAATGGACAGAGGCGCCGGGCCTCAAGGATGACGAGGATCGCTCCCTCTCCCCAGGAAGCGAGGCGCCAGAAGGCTGGGTCATGTACTTCGACGGGGCATTCTCCAGGCATGGCGCGGGGACTGGTGTTGTGCTGATATCACCCACTCAGGATAAGCTTTGTATGCAGTACAACTCTGTTTCTAGCAAGGAGAAAAGGTATCCAACAACATAGCCGAATATGAGGAACTGATAGCAGGGTTAAAGGCCGCGGCGGCCCTGGGAGTGAAGCGCCTCACCGTCAAGGGCGACTCGCAGCTCCTAGTCAACTTCTCCAACAAGGTGTACGAGCCAAAGGACGAGCATATGGAGGCCTACCAAGCAGAGGTCCGCAGGATGGAAAAGCAGTTCTGGGGGCTGGAGCTGAAGCACGTGCCCCGTGGCACCAACCAGGAAGCTGACGACATAGCTGGACGGCCGTCCAGGCGGCTGCCGCAGAAGCCCGGCGTCTTCGAGGAGCGGCTCTTCAAGCCTTCAGCGCAGCCAACGCTATCAAGCACAGCTCAGCCTCGTGAGGAGCTCCCTCAGCCGCCAGCCTCGGGAGCCCCGGCCTGCGGGCCGACCTCAGGAGCACGTTTGCTCCTGACGATGGAACCTCAGGAGGAACGCTGGATCACTGAGCTCCGGAGTTTCCTGATACATGGGACCCTACCAGAGAAGGAGGAGGAAGCAGAGCGTGTGGCGCGGCAGGCCACGGCATACTGCATCAGAGACGGAGAGCTCTACCGGAAGCGACCCAACGACGTATCTCTGCGCTGCATCTCCAGGGAGCAAGGGAGGGAGCTACTGGGGGACATACACGGCGGAGACTGCGGACATCACTCATCATCACGAACCCTCGTCGGCAAAGCCTTCCGTAGTGGGTTCTATTGGCCCACCGCGCTCAGCGACGCGATCGAGTTGGTGAAGGCTTGTGAGGCCTGCCAGTTCCATTCCAAACAGATCCATCAGCCGGCGGGGAGCCTGCAGACTATACCCCTCTCGTGGCCATTCGCAGTTTGGGGGTTGGATATTCTGGGCCCGTTCCCTCGGGCGCCAGGGGGCTACCGTTACCTCTACGTCGCCATTGACAAGTTCACCAAGTGGGCGGAGGTGGAGGCTGTCCGAACCATCCCCGCAGGCTCCGCGGTCAAGTTCATCAGGGGCATCATGAGCCGGTTCGGGGTGCCGAACTGCATCATCACAGACAACAGTTCGCAGTTCACCAGTAACCTCTTCAAAACATACTGTGCTAACCTTGGAACGCAGATATGCTACGCTTCGGTGGCGCACCCGTGAAGCAATGGGCAAGCCGAACGAGCCAACGCGGAGGTCCTGAGGGGCCTCAAGACCAGGACGTTCAAGAAGAAGCTGGAGGCCTGCGGCAGGGGTTGGTACGATGAGCTCCAATCCGTGCTGTGGTCCATCCGCACGACCGCGACCAAACCCACCGGGGAGACTCCGTTCTTCCTGGTCTACGGAGCTGAAGCAGTCCTTCCACACGAGGTCAGGCGTCGCTCCGCGCGGGTCCTGGCGTTCGACGAAGCGCAGCAGGACGCCATGCGGAGGATGGACCTCGTGCTGGGGGAGGAACGCCGCCGGGAGGCCGCGCTACGGGCCGCAAGGTACCAACAGGCGCTACGACGATATCACTGCGGCAACATCCGCCCCAGGACCCTCGAGGTAGGAGACCTCGTACTCAGGCGGGTCCTCTCCAGGGAAGGGCTGCATAAGCTCTCTCCCATGTGGGAGGGGCCGTTCAAAGTTGTTCATGTTTCCAGGCCAGGCTCCGTGCGCTTGGAGACCCAGGAGGGGGAGCCGATCCAGAACGTGTGGAACATCCAGCACCTCAGGAGGTTTTACCCCTAAAAGGCCCTGAGCCTGTGAAGAAGGCGAACGCCTGTGAAGATCATCTCTTTTTGGAAAAGGCCCTGAGCATGTGAAGAAGGCGAACGCCTGTGAAGATCATCTCTTTTTGGAAAAGGCCCTGAGCCTGTGAAGAAGGCGAACGCCTGTGAAGATCATCTCTTTTTGGAAAAGGCCCTGAGCCTGTGAAGAAGGCGAACGCCTGTGAAGATCATCTCTTTTTGGAAAAGGCCCTGAGCCTGTGAAGAAGGCAAACGCCTGTGAAGATCATCTCTTTTTGGAAAAGGCCCTGAGCCTGTGAAGAAGGCAAACGCCTGTGAAGGTCCTATCTTTTTGGAAATGGCCCTGAGCCTGTGAAGAAGGCGAACGCCTGTGAAGACCTTCTCTTTTTGGAAAAGGCCCTGAGCCTGTGAAGAAGGCCAACGCCTGTGAAGCTCCTCACCTCTAAGGAGAAAGGCCCGGAGCCTGTGAAGAAGACAATGTCTATGAAGCTCGCCGCCCCGTGACACTCTCACGTAATAATGAGTGGGGCTGTACACGCCCCGGAGTCTCAGGAGCGCCGGCCTCAGGCCTTGGGGCTCCCTCCCACGCCCAGTGGCAGCACTTAGCTCCGCGCTGGTGAGAAGACATCGAAGACTAGACTAGGTGCCGGACGCGGCTTTTTCATTTGCTTTCCGCATTTGGCATGTTCTACTTGCATTTGAAGTCTTATCGAAGCTACCGCCGTTGTTGATTCGTGGTTTGTTGATTTTCGCTCCTCGTTTTGATTTTCTCTCACGAAGGCCTCGTGAGGGGCGGGGCTCGAACGCCCTCGCGAGCGTTTTTCTCTAGCCATTTAAAGGTTTCACGGCCCGGGCTCTCTACAGGAGCACCCCCCTAGTCCGTGCCCCTCGGGCACCGCGACATACACACAGGGCCTGGGTCGGTCGCCCCCCGGCTGGGGCCGTAAACTACCTACGCAAGGGCAAACAATTGTGAAGCGCGACAACAAAATTAAGGTAACGATTACAACGGCAATAGTTCTTAAACACGCCCCCACGGGGCTCCACGCAGTTGTCTTATCTTACACAGGAAGCAAAAGGAAAGGGAAAAGGGCGAGCCCGGCGCGGCCCGCCCCGTATCGGTCTACGGAGGCGACACCCGATGCCTCCGGAGCTCAGGCGGACTCCCTCTCATGCTTCACCGGAGCGCTATGACGGGCGGCAAAACAGCCACCCCTCAAGCAGGCGCGGGGGCGAGGGGGCTGGCTGCGGCGACCGCTGGAGGAGCCGCCTGAAGAGGAGTAGGCGAGGCTCAGGGAGCCTCGAGCACCGCCAGCAGCACGAGCGTTGTCGCCTTCGTCGTCGCCCTCGGGGCAGCATCCTGCGCGGCGACCGTCTTCCCCAAACACCCTCACGTAGAGGGTGCTGTCGCCGTCGAACTTGAAGTGCAGGGCGCACCGCTCGCCCAGGCCGCGCGCGCGGGCAAACGTCTGCCAGCCGCGGGTCAGGGCCCCGTTCCCAGAAGGGGAGACCTCGAGCGAGACCTAAGAAGCCCTACTGCAGCAGCCGTCGGCCTGGAGCCAGAAGCCGCACCGGGCGCCGGCCGGCAACTCGCTGATGAAGAAGCAAGGGAGCTGGAGCCAGGTGCTGGTCGGGTCCGCCGACCACACGACGAACTCCGGCAGCACCTCCGTAGAGCGAAAACGCGGCCTGGGAGGCCGCGCAGCCACAGCCTGCCTCTCCATGGCGGCCGGGCGCTCACCTCCACGCGAAGAACTGCCCCTGTGTCCGCGGGGAGCCTTAGCGGGGACCGCGGGATGCTTGCGGGGACGGCCCCGGACGCGCTTGGCCGGAGGGGAGTCAGGCCCCGCCCGACTAGCCTTCCCCTTCTCCGCGGTAGAGAACATCTTCGGAGCCATGCGGGCGGCGGCGGCAAAGGAGAGGAGGAAGAAGAGAAGCGAGAAGAGATGGACTGGCGGAGCTTGTGCGGCCTCGCACTTATAGCCAGAAGAGGCCAACCGTCAAGCACCACGATCACAGGTAATGATGACCCGTATCTATGCATGCAGGGACTAGTCAAGTCACGCAGTTGCCGAGGCATCATGGGGAAGTGGAGACGCCCACGTCCTGTCAAACCGCCACGCGGCGCCCAAGGCTGCAGGCTGTTAGGGCCCGCGGCGCTTCGCCCTTGCCCTTTCGCCTCTCGGCACGGCCAAGTCCATGCGCACCTTGGGCCCGGGGGCTACTGTCGGTGTTCTGGGAACGGGGGTCCCCAGACTTGCCTGCGTGCGGCCTGCGGCGTGGCTCGAGTGGGGGCCCAGCATGGCCCATCTTCATCAACACAAGGCTCAAGGCCCTTGTGAGGGGCCAAGCCTCGCGAGGCGGACGACACGGCGCTTCCTCCGGCACGGCCTCCTTAGGTTGGCTCGCGAGGAGGCGGAGAGATAAAGGTGGGGTACCTCACGAGGTGCCCATGACGCAAGCCATGACGATCAAAGGTGCCAGGCGGGCGCCAGCTCGCGCAGCGTCCTCCCTTTCTTCTTTGGTGCAAAGGGGGCAAGCGCAGGCGAGAGGATCAAGCAAAGGCACCGATTTCGGTGCAACGAGACCAAGACCAGCTCCACAACAAGGAGGAAGTCACTGTGGAGCCCAAGCCGGCGTCATCACCAGAGCCTTTGGCAGGCGAAGACCAACTTTAGTCAGGATAAGTGTACCTGATGTTCCCCTTCAAAATGGCCGATTGCTGGCGCCCTTCCCGCTCAATAATTGGGAAGAGGCCCAGGGCCTTTGCCTATAAATAGGAGTAGCCACCCCCAGGGAGAGAGGGAACGGGAAGATCAAGGGAGCAACCTGACAATCAGTTAGATAGGCAGCATAGAGAGAGAGAAGGGCGATCAAACTCCCCCCAACAGTTCATCCCCTAGCCAAGAACAGACCCTCGCGAGGTCGTTCCCCTTTGTACTGTTCTTCCTCATCAGCCCAAGAGGCAATCCATCCACCCACAAACTAGAGTAGAGTATTACACCTCAATGGTGGCCCGAACTAGTATAAACCTTGTGTCTCTTGCACTGTTCTTGCAGTAGCTGAATCCTTACGAGACGGAGAGGTAGAGGGCACGATCTCCGCGCGCACCCCGGAGTTCGAACCTTAAGGGTCTGCCGGAACCCGTGATCCGACAAAAGTGATTGAGCATCACTGAAGAGATTGATCCTGCGTGGATCCGACGCTTGTTACCTTTGAAGATTGTGCTTCTTCCAGACGGTTAGGCATCAAGGTCTAGAGCATCCAAGAGGAATTGTGGATCACCGAGTGACCAAGTCTGCGAAGGTTTGGAAGTCACCTGAAGACTTACCACGAGTGATTGGGCGAGGACTGTATGTCCTTAGCTCAAGGAGAATACGGTGAGGACTGTGTGTCCGGGACTAGGTGTCCTCGAGTTTAAATACTCAGCCGCTCCAACCAGATGTACAATTGAGACAGCAGTTGGAACTGGTCTACCAAATCGTTGTCTTCACCAAGCTTACCGGTTCTATTTCCTCAACACTTTCATTTCCTCATTACTGTGTTGTGTGTTTGTTCATATCTGTGCTTGAAGACTTTGACTGAAGACTTTCTCAATTTCCTCAGTTCAATTTCTTCAGTCTGTTTTATCTTCATCTAGTGTTATCCTATACTTATGCTTTCTGTACTCTATGTTTGTATTCATTTCATCATGATGACTATGCTTGGATTCTGTTATGTTTTCATCTGAGTACTTATTCCGCTGCTAGTCGTTCTTCGCTAAGGAATTTCCTCACGAGCAAATTCCTCAGTGAAGAATTTCATAAAAATCGCCTGTTCACCCCCCTCTAGTCGATATAATGCACTTTCAATTGGTATCAGAGTGAGGTACTCCCTTGTTCTGTGTGATTTTGGTTTAACCGCCTGGAGTTTTAGTTATGTCGACCGCAGGTATGATCAAGGTCTCTGCTGGGTGTCCTACCTTCGATGGGACGGACTACCCCTACTGGAAGAATAAGATGCGAATGCATCTTGAGGCAATTGATAACGATCTCTGGTACGTTGTGGAAAATGGTGTTCCCTCCGTCTCACCCTCACTGAACGCTACCGATGTGAAGAGATTCAAGCAACTCGATTCCCAAGCGAAGAATATCATATGTGGCCATCTGAGTAAGGGTCAGTATGGTAGAGTGAGTGCTTTGGAGACTGCTAAGCTTATCTGGGATAGGCTGTCCAAAGTCAATGAAGGAGTTTCAACTCAACGTGACTCTCGAGTTGATGTTCTTCGCAATCTCTTCAACCGCTTCAAAAGACTCGACAATGAGAATGTTCAGCAAACCTTCGATCGCCTCACTGACATCTCAAATGAGCTGCAAGCACTTGGTGCCACTGATATCACCGACCATGAGTTGGTGAAGAAATTGCTAAGATCACTTGATTCCTCATTTGATACTCTGGCACTAATGATACAAGAGCGTGCTGATTACAAGTCACTTGACCCCGCTGATATCCTCGAGAGGCTAAACACTCATGAGTTCCAGCTTGCTGAGAAGAGAGATCTCTACGGTTCGAGCTATGGCAGATCATGTGCACTGAAGGCCAAGGTAGTATCTGAGTCCGAAGATGAAGACTCTGGTAGCAGCCTTGGTGATCCTGAAGAACTGAGTCATGATCTAGCACTGCTTGTGAAGAAATTCCAGAAGTTCTCAAGACGTGGTCGCTTTGGAAAACCTTCAAGGAGCAATGATTCCTCATCCAGTGACTACAAGAAGAGGCTTTGTCACAAGTGCAAGAAACCAGGACATTACATTCAAGATTGTCCTCAGTGGGAAAAGGAATCAAAGAAGAAGAAATACAAGGATTATAGTTCTGATGATGCGAAGAAAAAGAAGAAATCCTCAAAATCTTCATCATCAAAATCCTCAAAGTCTTCATCTCACAAGAAGAGCATCTCCAAGAAGGCTCGGGCATTCATTGGCAAGGAAATGGACTCTGAGGCTGAATCTGAAGAAAATGAGGAAGAGGAACAATCTGAAGACTCCGAGTCTGGTGTGGCGAGCCTAGCCCTCGCTACTGCGTTCGTCAGCAAGCCCGTCTTCACCTCTGAAGAAAGTGATCTCACCAACAAGGCTGATGAAGGCAGTGATGACTACGCTCCCACCTATTGCTTCATGGCAAAGGGTGCCAAGGTACTCAAATATGCCTCCTCTGAATCTAGTGAGGATGAATCTGATGAAAATCTTAAGCCTAGCTACTCTAAACTTGCTAAGATTGCTGTGCAACAACAAAAGGCTTTTGAAAAGGTTCAAAACATGCTAGACAAAAGTGATGATATGTTGGGTGGAGAATTGGATCGCACTAAGGCCTTAACTAAAAATCTTCAGAGACTTCAGACCAAGTTTGACAACCTTCAAAGTCATCATAACACTCTCTTATCTGATCATGAGAAGCTTTCTTATGAATATCTTCAAAAGAAGCAAGATCTTGAGAAGCTAAGAGTGAGTTATGAAGATCTTCAGAAGGAGCGTGATTCATTACTTGCTCAACAAATCAGCGCTACTCAGGAAGAATTTATTCCTCCATGTTTGAAATGCATTGAACGAGAATCTGCTAATTCTTCACCTGAATGTTCAAATGCTTCTAATGTTACAAATTCTTCACCTGTCTCTGCTATCACTAATTCCTCATCTGAGGACATTGCTAGTATTACTGACGATGCAGGGCTGAAGGAATTGTACATGATAGGCATGTACAAAAGCCTCAAAGGGCATCAGACTCTTTGTGATGTGCTTAAAAAGCAGATCCTCAAAAGGAACCCTAGGAAAGAGGGTATTGCCTTTGAGAGAAAACTCAATGCTGATGGTACATATTGGAAGCCTGAGCAGTAACCCAAAACCTCATGGGTTGCTGCAAAGGGACCTCCAGTTGATCCATCTAATTTATCTGGCTATACATGTGAATCTTCTCATTCTTCTCATGAGTCATTTGACTCCAACTACAAACTGTTCAAAAATCAGAATGGTGAAGTATTTGCTAGATATGTTGGCACTAACTGCAGGAACGGTTCCCCTATGAAGAAAATCTGGGTTCCCAAAAGGTGCCTTGAAAGTCTTTAGGTGAATGTCCTCATGACACCACCTGTGAAGAAAAGGAACCCCAGATCAAATTCTTCATATGGACCAAATTCTTCATATGGATCCAAGTCCTCATACGGACCAAATTCCTCAAGGGGATCAAATTCCTCACATGGATCAAAATCCTCATATGGACATCATCGTGCTAACAACTCTGTTTCGCAGGGAAGAACCAAGGGCTATGAATATGAGCATTATTCTTCAAATTATTATGTTCATAAGTCCTCGAAGAATTTCTCTGCTTATTCATATGCTTACCCTAACCACTCTTATGTGAAACAAAATGGTGTGGCTGCTTTGCCGCCATTCTCATATGGAGCTCGCAGAGTGATGAACTCTTTGCCACCCCTTCGATGTGGGTGGTGAAGAAAAAGAACTAATCTCTTATGCAGGGTCAGGTCTCCAGACGTATTGTCACGTCTGAAGAATTTGCTGGGGACCTGACAAATTGCCTGAAAGGACGCAGGCTAACCATGATGAAATGAACTTTCATTTCACACGTCCTCCCTCTATTTTATCTGTTCTACTGCTTGATGAAATTGATCTGATGAATTGTGATATCATATTCTTCACTGCTGAAGTATATGAGGTCGTAAGTTGCACTAATTCATCTGCAGGATGATCAACCCAAAGCCACTGAGTGGGTACTTGATAGTGGGTGTACAAATCACATGACTGGTGACAAGAATCTTTTGATGGATGCTCCCTTATCATCGTCACATATGAAGCATATCATCTTCGCTGATAAAAGCAAAAGTCAGGTATTGGGTCTAGGTAAAGTTGCTATCACAAAGGATCGACACATGGACAAAGTCATGCTTGTTGAGTCCTTAGGATACAACCTTATGTCTGTCTCAATGCTTTGTGATCTTGATATGGTTGTTGTCTTTGGCAAGTATAGGTGTGTTGTGATTATGGAAGCTGACAATTCCAAAGTCTTCGAAGGCTTTAGGAGAGGAGACTTGTATATTGTTGATTTCTCTGCAGATTCACAACCAGCCGTGTGCCTACTTGCAAAAGCTTCAGAAGGATGGCTATGGCATCGACGACTTGGTCATGCAGGCATGAGGAATTTGAACACGCTTGCGAAGAAGAAGCATGTCATTGGCATTGAGAATGTCAAATTCCTCAAGGATCACTTGTGCGGTGCCTGTGAAGCTGGAAAGATGACAAAGGCCAAGCATCCAGCGAAGACTATCATGACCACCACTCGTCCATTTGAATTGCTTCACATGGATCTCTTCGGTCCTAATCATTATTCCTTTGTTTCAAATGAAGCATCTCAATATGGCTTTGTTATTGTTGATGATTAATCTCGTTATACATGGATACACCTTGTCTCTTACAAAACTGAAGTGCAGGAAGTCTTCAAACGATTTTCCTCGAGGGCTTCAACCAATTTTGGTGTGAAGATCAAGCGCATCAGAAGTGACAATGACACTGAGTTCAAGAATTCGGGTCTCGATGACTATCTTGATGAACTTGGTATTACTCATGAGTTATCTGCTCCTTATACTCCTCAACAGAATGGCGTCGTGGAGCGCAAGAACAAGACTCTTGCTAAGGTGGCTCGCACTATGCTCGATGAGTACAAAACCCCTCGTCGTTTCTGGGTTGATGCAATTGATACTGCGTGCCATATCATCAACAGAGTATATCTTCACAAATTCTTCAAGAAGACTGCCTATGAACTCCTCACTGACAAGAAACCCAATGTGAGTTATTTCAAAGTCTTCGGTGCTAAATGCTGGATTAGAGATCCTCATCACAACTCTAAATTTGCACCGAAAGCACATGAAGGTTTTATGCTTGGTTACGGAAAGGACTCGCACACCTACAGAGTCTTCAACAATGTTCTTCACAAGATTGTTGAAACTATAGATGTGTGGTTTGATGAAACTAATGGCTCGCAAAGAGAGCACCTACCTTCTGTGTTAGATGAACCAGCACCTGAGGATTCTATCAAGCACAAGGCTACTGAAGATGTCATTCCTACTGAAGAATCTGCTGAAGAATTCATTCCAGAACGTGAAGAACATCGAGTTGATGCACCTGAAGAAAATGCTGAGGAAATTGATGCTGAAGAAAATGCTGATCAAATTCCTCAACGACAACCAGCTCATCCTCGCGTTGCAAAAGAAGTGCAAGTGGAGAAGATCATCGATGACATTAGAGCACCAGGTCCTCTCACACGCTCAAAAGCTTCACATCTATCTAACTTTTGTGGGCACTTTGCTTTTGTCTCTATCACAGAGCCCACTAAGGTAGATGAAGCATTTCTGGAGCCTGAGTGGATTCAGGCCATGCAAGAAGAATTACATCAGTTCAAGCTCAACAATGTATGGGAACTAGTCACTCGTCCCGATCCTCGCAAGCATAACATCATTGGCACAAAGTGGATCTACCGCAACAAACAAGATGAAAATGGTGTTGTGGTGAGGAATAAGGCACGACTAGTAGCTCAAGTCTACACACAGGTCTTCAAATTCGTCAACAGCACAATGGCATATTCATATTTCAGGAGAAATACCTCAAGGATGTCCTGAAGAAATTCGGCATGCAAGATTGCAAAGGCATCAAAATTCCATTGCCCACAAATGGTCATTTATGCACTGATGAAAATGGTACTGACTTCGATCATAAGGTATACCGCTCCATGATTGGCTCTTTATTGTACTTATGTGCATCTAGGCCAGATATAATGCTTAGTGTTTGCATGTGTGCCCGATTTCAAGCTGCACCGAAGGAATCACACCATAAGGCTGTGAAGCATATTCTTCGATATCTAGCTCACACACCAACACTAGGATTATGGTATCCCAAGGGCTCAGATTTTGATCTCATTGGATATTCAGACTCTGACTATGCTGGTGACCGTGTGGACCGCAAGTCAACATCTGGTACTTGTCATTTCCTCGGACGATCCTTGGTCTGTTGGTCCTCGAAGAAACAGATCTGCGTATCACTGTCTACTGCTGAAGCTGAGTACTTGCTGCTGGTTCTTGATGTGCTCAACTGCTATGGATGAAGCAAACACTCAAGGACTATGGCATCAACGTGAAGAATGTGCCTCTCCTCTGTGACAATGAGAGTGCCATCAAGATTGCTCACAACCCAGTTCAGCACTCGAAGACAAAACGCATTCAGATTCGTCATCATTTTCTTCGTGATCATGTGTTGAAGGGCGACATTTCTATTGAGCATGTGAAGACTGAAGAACAACTAGCCGATATCTTCACTAAGCCCTTGGATTAGAAGAGATTTAGCAAGTTGCGGTGTGAGCTAAATATCTTAGAATCTTTGAATGTACTTTGAAAAGGCACTCATCCTAACACTTACGCAAAATTGATGACTTAGATGTGCAACACATGAAGAAACGGTTTTCTTCAATCAATGAAGAATAACACTCTAAGTGTGAAGAAATTAATGAAGAATTTGATTCTCAGAACCCTACAAAAATTGTACGCGGTGTCTAAAATCATCATTCTTATATGGTGGGTCACGCCACCACAAAAGTTGAAAATCTTCAGTTTGAGTTTTTCCTCAACTTTTGAAATTCTTCAGTTTTTCAAATTCTTCAAACTTTGCAAAGTCTTCACTTCTGTCGTCGTTTTTCTTCATTGGCTATATATATATATATATATATATATATATATATATATATATATATATATATATATATATATATATATATATATATATATGAGTTTATGTCCTCTACAGCATTCACTTATAGCTATTTCTTCAAGTTGGACTTTCTGCTAAGTGAATGTGATCGGACCCTTCCCCTCTATGATATACTCAATCCAATCTATTCACAAATTCTTCATGTGCGTTCTATTTGAAACTCGTTCAAATTCTTCACTGTGTCCTTGTCAGCTGAAGAAATTGCGAACGAAATGTTAAAACTAATCTTATCCAAACATTCGGTTTTGCCGCTCAAACCGTTCCGCATCCCATGATGCATTATTTTATCCACCCACGATCTTACATGATCTCCACTACACAGTACGTGGGTGACACATGTCGCGAGAAGGAGAACGGCCAGGGGCACGTTCGTCCCAAATCTTCGGGCGAGCAGTTTTTCACCGTGGCTATAAATACCCCTGTCCCCTTCCTCACTTCTTTTACTCCGCTCGATCTCACTCTCCCGCTCGAGCTTCCGAACCCTAGCGCCGCCGCTACTCCATCGTCGCCGGTAAGGAAGAGCTTCACTGCCTCGACCTCGTCGCCGTCGTACTCGCGTCGACCACGGAAATCTTCACCTCCGTCGCCGCCGTAGACGTCTTCCTCCGCCAAGTTAGGGCGTGGAAGATCTGCATCGACGAACTTCCCTATTTCAACTCACAGTTCATCGTGTTCTTCGTTTCAGGGTAATTAAAAGCTACTTTTACTGCCCTCTTTGATTCGAAATTTTTCTACAAAATCTTCAAAGGTGTTTTATGCTTCAAATCCTCACACACATAACACCTCACAAGTTATCTGTTCTTGATTCATTTCCCTAAGCATCAATTTCTTCAAAGATTCCTCAATTGTGTGGATCTTCGATCTATACAACTCTGGAACCTAAGATATAGCACGCTTAGTGAAATTCTTCAAGACGAATCTGGTCAAATTCCTCAAACTTGTTCTTTATAAAAAACCCTCTGAGAACGCATATGACCTCTTCAAATTCCTCGCAACTATACTCTGTTCACAGGTACACATGTCCGCTGCTGAATCATTAGGTTCTCATCAACTTAACTCATTTGCAGCGTTCCTCAAAGAAAAGTTGCATACTTCTTCAGAGAACTCAATTGTTCAAATTCCTCAACTAAAGAAAATGGCTGAAGGTAAAAGGCCACAGAAAGGAGGAAAGAGGCCTGAGGTTATGACTGCATCTGAAATCCCTGAGGATATTTATAAAGATTACTGCACGCCTGATGAATCCAAATTTGGCAAATAAGATAAAAATCAGCGTAAGGTGCGAATCCAGAGGATTGAACGGAGATGGGCACGCGAATGGAGGGAGTATAGATATGTTACTCCAAAGTACATGAAGAAATTCGCACTGAACCCTCCATGCCCAAGAGCCCCATTGGCACCTGGCCAAGTGGCTGATCCCACTAGCATCAAGCGTGGTGAGGAATTTCCTACCGAATGGGCCAAGCGCCAAGCTAAATTGGCAAGGCAAGCCAGAGAAGCAGTGAGAAAATTTAATGAAGACTCTGCTGCTGCTGCTGCCACTGAGGCCTCTGTCAAGCCGAGGAAATCAATGCCCAAGAAGCCCGCTCGCAAGCCAAGTGCTTCACCATCAATGCCCTCACGGCCAAGTTCCTCTGCAATGCCCTCACGGCCCGACACCTCAAAATCTTCAAAGCAAATTCCTCATGCTGCTCCTGCTCCACCAAGATCCTCAGCACCTCCTCCACAATCCTCAGCTGTCCTGACAAAGTCCTCAGCACCTGTGCATCTGGCCTCGTGTCAAAGGACTACTGGCGTCTCTATCGCCTCTGGTGTCTCAGCTAGTTCCTCAGCTGCACCAAGTTCCTCAGCTGGACCCTCTCTACTGAAGAAAAAGGCTACTGCTGGACACGGTAATCGCCCAAGTCCCAACAAGAAGCAGGTAGTCTTCACTGTACCATCTGATGATGATGAAGCTGATGAAGAAGAACTTGCTGAAATCATCAGAGACCGCCAAGAAAGGGCTGCTAAAGCCAAAGGCACACCTGTGCCACTGCTGCTGGATCCAAGGGTGATCCTCGATTACATTGATCTTTGGCATAAGGATCCAAACACACCTATGCCTGACTTCAAACTGACTCCTGGACAAAGTTACATGCTGACTCACTTCATCCAAGAGAAGTGGAAATATGATAGGGCCAGGCAGATCAAGAAATCGCAGTACAGGAAAGAGAAACTGCTAAGGAAAAATGTTCTCACAATAAAGAGAAACTGCACAACTCCAGTGATGAATGACGACTTTTGGGAAAGTCGGCATCCAAATTCCCCACTCTTCACACCACTGCAGCAAATTCCTCACTCCCCTGCACAAACTGTTCAAATGGGCTCTGAAGAAACTCATCCCACTGCTTCTGTGAATGAAGAAATTCCAGCCACTAGTATTGAAGAACCTGGTGCTGAAACTGAAAAGGTGACTGCACCTGAGGAGGAACCAGAAATTCCTTAGCCTGAAGAACCTGAGATCGTGATTCCTGAGGTAGTGATGCAACTCACTGACACTCCTATGCCAAAGCCCAAGGATCTGTTCTCAAAGAAGCAAAAATTCAAGGCTGAAGACTTCTTTGGTGAGCACGTGTTCTTCACTGAATACAATCCCTATGACTCTGCTCGCATAAGGAAGAGGCGTTTCTGGACAGCAAGCCAAGCAAATTTCTATTCCTCAGTGCTTTTCAACAAGGACAAAGTCTTCGACCATGCACATATTCCTCACGTGGATATGGAGTCAATGCCGTGCTTCACGCCAGTCCTTAGTGTTCTTCACGACGCTGGGCTACTCAACTTCTGCACTGACATCTGCGATTGGAATGAAGAACTCATTCTTCAGTTCTATGCAACACTGCACATCACCGGCAACTCTGAAGATGTGAATTCATGGGTTTTGGACTGGATGACTGAGAACACACATCATAAGGCCCCAGCATCTGAATTGCTTCGTGCCCTTCCTCTGAGTCCAGCCACTGAAGATGCACGTTGTATTTACAACGAACCTGAACTTTCAAATCACTATATGCAAGTGCTCATGAAGCCTTTGAAGCCAGGGCAGGCCCCTCGAACCAAATTCCTCATCAAGGAATTGTTGTATGTGCCTCGGACTGTCTACCGTATTCTGACAAAGACAATGAGTCCCATCAAAGGCCACGACTCAAGTGATGAAGAAGTCGTTGGCATCATGAAGAACATGCTTTTCAACATCATTCATGGCGTTCCCATCAACTTCCATGATTTCTTCATGAGGACTTTGGCAAGTATTGCTATGTCGCCATTTGAGTTGAAGCCTTATGCACCTTGGATTATGAGATTCATCAGGACAAGGTCTTCACTCAACTATAAAGCTGAAACTCTCAACCACTGCAGCTACTTGCCTCCCATTGAAGTCCTCAAAAGGACATTTTCCTCAGCTGAAGAAAAGGGCAAGGCCACTGCTGTGATCGATGAAGGCATTCGTCCATTGGATGGTCAATTTTGCAAAGCTGCATCTTACTCCACCAATGATGACTCTGCCACACATGACACTGCCGCCAATACTGCCAAGCCAAATCCTCAAGCCACAGCACCCAGGGTGATGACTGATCGAAAGTTACTCCTCAGTCTTCATCAAAAGGTTGATCGCAATCACAATTGGGGCAAGCGTCAGTTTGGTTCAATTCTTCACAACATGACTTCCACAAACAATGCAGTGAAGAAAAACCACTACTACCTCCATGAAACCCTCAACCGCACCTGGGCTATTCTGTCACAAGTCTACAGCGCTGCTGATCAGAAGAAAATGGGTCTCAATGAAGAATTTGCCTGGTCTGCACCTCCTCCAAAGAAATACAAGAAGGTCCCAGTTCCTTCTTTGGTGTCCAGTTCATATTCTTCATCATGCGACACTGATGAAAATGAAGACTTGGACGACACTGCGGCAGGCCCTACATCAACGACCGACCCCAACAACGCTGGCGCTCCTTCATCAACTTGAATATCTTCAGGGGCGTTAGTCCTCAGTTTCGATCCTTTTGGTCATTCGATGACAAAGGGGGAGAAATCTGAGTTAGTCTTCAAGCGGGTCTATAATAAGGGCGTTTTTTTGCTAAGTTACAACTCTCGTTCTTCCGAAACTTTTATTGGATCGAGTTGTAATCTTAAACCCGATGGTGCGCTGATACTTTTGTTGCACTATGCTTTGATACTTTTGATACACTACTCTGCATGCTTATTCCTCATTAATATTATCGCACGCATGCTAAATTACATCAGGCACCATATTTCATCATGCATTTCAAATTCTTCATATTATATATCAAATGCGTGTATGAATTACAAGATATAGGGGGAGATCTCCATGATTCAACTCTTCAAGTGTGCATTGCTTCAAAAGCAAATTCCTCACTATGCACATCTTCAGGGGGAGTTCTTCTATATCTTCCAATCAAATTCCTCAATATCAGTATTTACACTTCATATATTTTTCCCCGTTGAAAACTTAACCTATGTTGTCATCAATCACCAAAAAGGGGGAGATTGTAAGTGCATCTAGTGCCCCTTAGTGATTTTGGTGTATTGAAGACTTATAGGTTAAGTATCTAATGTGTTTATGAGTGTACACAGGTCTATAAGTATATGAGGAGTTTGATATTTACAGAGAAAGTCGACCCCTAAAAATGAAGTTCTTCGACTGAAGACTTTGATATACTGAAGACTTTCTGAAGACTTTGAAAGTGAAGAAATTGGTGTGACCTTGAAGACTTGGTATTCATTCGAGGAACATGAAGCGTGAAGACTTTTGTTTTCGTAGTTTCATTTTCTCTTTCTTGAGTCATAGGAAACATCGTACTGTTAAAGGGGGTCGAGGAAATACTAAGGAGAAAATTTTCATGTGATGCTCAACTCAAATCCTACACCTACCAATCCCTTCGAGTGAAGCCATTGGAAATCTCATACAGTTCAGTCAAATTCTTCAGTGACAGAGACGCAGTTCTTCTGGTCACTGAGGACTTTGCTCTGACTGAGGAGTTAGGAATTCGCCAGTGCGAATGGCCTACACAGTGAGGAAGATGATAGCCCTGAGGAATTTGTACCTCAAATTTCCGACCGTTGCTGTGCTACGCGCCAGCTGTCCCAAAATATCTTGTCCACCTAACGGTCATATCATTGAAGGGCATTTATGTCTTATCATGTCGGGTTGCTCCCTAGGCTATAAATAGCTGCCCCCTACAACCACTAGCTGGTTGGCTGCTCCGCGAGAACTTGACACTTGAGAGCAACCCATCCTCCGAGGACTTTGAGCGAAAATCATCAAGTGAGGAAAATCCAAACCCAAACCCAAAACACCTACAAACCCAAAGTGATTGAGCATCACTGAAGAGATTGATCCTGCGTGGATCCGACGCTTGTTACCTTTGAAGACTGTGCTTCTTCCAGACGGTTAGGCGTCAAGGTCTAGAGCATCCAAGAGGAATTGTGGATCGCCGAGTGACCAAGTCGTGAAGGTTTGGAAGTCACCTGAAGCCTCGACGACGACGAATTCGTCGTGCCAGAGTATCCAGCCGAACAAGAGCGTTTTAAACGCAGGCTTATGGCCATGGCAAGCAGCCTCAAGAAAAAGCAGCAACAGCTTAGAGCTGATCAAGCTTTGCTAGCCGACAGATGGACTGAAGTCCTTGCGGCCGAAGAGTATGAACTCGAACGCCCCTCCAAGAGTTACCCAAAGCGTAGGCTGCTACCCCGATGAGAGGAGGAAGCACATAAACCTACATCACCAGCGCATGACATGGCCGACCGGCCACCTCGTGGTCGTGACAGAGAGGCCTCTCGGCCCTCCACTCAAGCCGTGCCCCGGCGCCGCTCAAAATATACTAAGGCACGGGAAAATGCGCCAGACCTGCGATAGATACTGGAGGACATGGCAAGACAAACAAGATCGATCTACGGATCACGTGGGCGCCCCACGGCACATGACGGGGATCGTCACTCCGGACATAATAAATCCGGCCGGGCCAAACACAACAGACAAAGCTCATTCGAGCTGCGTCGTGATATAGCCCAATACAGAGGCGCCGCACACCCACTATGCTTCACAGATGAAGTGATGGATCATAAAATCCCTGAGGGTTTCAAACCCGTGAACATCGAATCATATGATGGCACAACAGATCCTGCGGTATGGATCAAGGATTATCTCCTTCATATCCACATGGCCCGCGGCGATGATCTACATGCCATCAAATACCTCCCGCTCAAACTTAAGGGACCGGTCCGGCATTGGCTTAACAGCTTGCCAGCAGATTCTATCGGTTCTTGGGAGGACCTGGAAGCCGCATTCCTCGACAATTTCCAAGGCACCTATGTGCGACCACCAGACGCCGATGACCTAAGCCACATAATTCAGTAGCCAGAGGAATCGGCCAGGCAATTCTGGACACGGTTCCTGACAAAGAAAATCCAAATAGCCGACTATCCGGACGCAGAGGCCCTAGCAGCCTTCAAGCATAAGATCCGCGATGAGTGGCTTGCCCGGCACCTTGGACAGGAAAAGCCGAAATCTATGGCAGCCCTCACGACACTCATGACCCACTTCTGTGCGGGAGAAGACAGCTGGCTAGCTCGCAGCTGCAACTTACCGAAGAACCTTGGTAATTCAGATACCAAGGACAAAAGTGGCAGGTCGCGTCGGAACAAGCAAAAGCGCCGTGTTAACAGTGACAGCAACGAGGATACGGCAGTCAATGCCAGATTCAGAGGCTACAAATCCGGTCAGCGGAAAAAGCCATTCAGAAGAAATACTCAGGGCCCGTCCAGTTTGGACCGAATACTCAACCGCTTGTGCCAGATACATGGCACCCCTGAAAAGCCAGCCAATCACACCAACAGGGATTGTTGGGTGTTCAAGCAGGCAGGCAAGTTAAATGCCGAAAATAGAGACAAGGGGCTACGTAGCGACGACGAGGAGGAGCCCAGGCCGCCGAACAACAGTGGACAAAAGGGTTTTCCCCCACAAGTGTGGACAGTGAACATGATATACACAACTGAGGGAGTCCTGGATTAGGGGGTGTTCGGATAGCCGAACTAAATCTTTAGCCGGACTCCAGGACTATGAAGATACAAGATTGAAGACTTCGTCCCGTGTCCGGAAGGTTCTTTCCTTGGCGTGGAAGGCAAGCTAGGCGTGCGGATATTCAAGATCTCCTACCAATGTAACCGACTCTGTGTAACCCTAACCCTATCCGGTGCCTATATAAACCGGAGGGTTGTAGTCCGTAGGACGAACACATCATAACCATCATCATACCCATAGGCTAGCTTCTAGGGTTTAGCCTCCTTGATCTCGTGGTAGATCTACTCTTGTACTACCCATATCATCAATATTAATCTAGCAGGAGTAGGGTTTTACCTCCATCGAGAGGGACCGAACCTGGGTAAAATAAAGTGTCCCTTGTCTCCTGTTACCATCCGACCTTGACGCACAGATCAGGACCCCCTACCCGAGATCCGCCGGTTTTGACACCGACATTGGTGCTTTCATTGAGAGTTCCTCTGTGTCATCGCCTTTAGGCCCGATGGCTCCTTTGATCATCAACAACGATGAGGTCCAGGGTGAGACTTTTCTCCCTGGACAGATCTTCATCTTCGGCGGCTTCGCTCTGCGGGCCAACTCGCTTGGCCATCTGGAGCAGATCGAGAGCTACGCCCCTGGCCATCAAGTCAGGTTTGGAAGCCTAAACTACACGGCAGATATCCGCGGAGACTTGATCTTCGACGGATTCGAGCCACGGCCAAGCGCGCCGCACTATCTCGAGGGGCATGATATAGCTCTGCCTCCGAACAGTGTCCTGGAGGCCGCATATGCTCCGGCCCCGATCCTCGATCCGGAGCCCGCTGCGTTCTTTGAGGATGAACGGTTGGACGTCACCTCGGGGGCTGCGATCTTAAAAGCCATTGAGCCAAACGCAAGCCCCGCACTCCGCATGGCACATGACTCCAAGGAGCCGGACTCTTCTCCGAACTCCGAACCTCCCGCGCCCCTGCCAATCGAATCAGATTGGGCGCCGGTAATGGAGTTCACCGCCACGGACATCTTTCAGTATTCACCTTTTGGTGATATTCTGAATTCTCTCAAGTCTCTCTCTTTGTCAGGAGAGCCCGGGCCGAACTATGGCCTGCGAGGTTGGGATTCGGACGACGAAGAAATTCAAAGCCCACCCACCGCCCATTTAATAGCCACTGTCGATGATATATCCGACATGCTCAACTTTGGCTCTGAAGACTTCGACGGTATGGAAGACGAAGGAGGAGACGAGCAAGAACCAGCACCTGTAGGGCGCTGGACCGCCACCTCGTCATACGACATATACATGGTGGATGCTCCAAAAGATGGAGATGGCGATGGAACAGCGGAGGATGGCACTTCGAAAAAGCCTCCAAAACGCCGATGTCAGCGGCACCGCTCCAAATCCCGCCACAGCAGAAACGGTGATTCCGGCACGGGAGATAATACTACCCCGGACAGCGCCGAAGAACACCAAAACTAGCAGGATTCGGCACAGGAAGATGGAGAAGACCGCCCTCATGAGAGAGCGGCAGAGCGAGAGGTCGAGGACGATAACTACATGCCTCCCTCCGAAGACGAGGCAAGCCTCGGCGATGATGAATTCATCGTACCATCAGACCCCGCCGAACAAGAGCGCTTTCAACGCAGGCTTTTAGCCACGGCGAACAGCCTAAAGAAAAAGCAGCAACATCTTAGAGCTGATCAAGATTTGCTAGCTGACAGATGGACTGAAGTCCTTGCGGCCGAAGAGCACAAGCTCGGACGCCCCTCCAAAAACTATCCTAAGCGCAGGCCGCTACCCCAATCAGAGGAGGAAGCCCAAGACATGGCAGATCGGCCACCTCGCGGCCGCGACAGAGAAGCCTGTCGAACATCCAAACAAGCCATGCCCCGCAGCCGCTTTACCAAGGCACGGGAACACGAACCAGACCTGCGAGACGTCCTGGAGGACAAAGCAAGGCAAACAAGATCGATCTATGGATCGCGCGGACGCCCGACGGCACGTGATAGTTTTCACTCCGGACACAATAAATCCGGTCGGGCCGAACACAACAGGCACAGCTCCTCCGAACTGCATCGAGACATAGCCCAGTACAGGGGCGCCGCACACCCACTATGCTTCACAGACGAAGTAATGGATCATAGAATCCCAGAGGGTTTTAAACCCGTCAACATCGAGTCGTACGATGGTACAACAGATGCGGCAGTATGGATTGAGGACTATCTCCTCCACATCCACATGGCACGTGGCGATGATTTGCACGCCATCAAATATTTACCCCTTAAGCTTAAGGGACCAACCCGGCACTGGCTTAATAGCCTCCCCGCAGATTCGATCGGCTCTTGGGAGGACCTGGAGGCCGCATTCCTCGACAACTTCCAGGGGACCTACGTACGGCCACCGAACGCCGACGACCTAAGCCACATAATCCAGCAACCAGAAGAATCGGCCAGGCAATTCTGGACACGGTTCCTAACAAAGAAAAATCAGATAGTCGATTGTCCGGATGCAGTGGCCTTAGCAGCCTTCAAGCATAACATCCGTGACGAGTGGCTTGCCCGGCACCTGGGACAGGAAAAGCCGAAATCCATGGCAGCCCTCACGACACTCATGACCCGCTTTTGCGCAGGCGAAGATAGCTGGCTAGCTCGCAGCAACAACTTATCGAAGAAGCAAGGTAATTCAGATACCAAGGACAAAAGTGGCAGGTCGCGACGGAATAAATAGAAACGCCGCATCAGCAGCGGCAGCAATGAAGATACGGCAGTAAACGCCGGATTCAGAGGCCATAAAGCCGATCAGCGGAAAAAGCCATTCAAAAAGAATACCCAGGGCCCGTCCAGTTTGGACCGAATACTCGACCGCTCGTGCCAGATTCACGGCACCCCCGAAAGGCCAGCCAATCACACCAACAGGGATTGTTGGGTGTTCAAGCAGGCAGGCAAGTTAAGAGCCGAACACAAAAACAAGGGGCTAGAGAGAGACGACGAAGAGGAGCCCAGGCCGCCGAACAACAACGGACAGAAGGGGTTTCCCCCACAAGTGCGGATGGTGAACATGATATACGCGACCCATATTCCCAAGCGGGAGAGGAAGCGTGCGCTACGGGACGTATACGCGATGGAGCCAGTCGCCCCAAAGTTCAACCCATGGTCCTCTTGCCCGATCACCTTCGATCGAAGGGACCACCCCACTAGCATCCGTCACGGCGGTTTCGCCGCATTGGTTCTTGACCCAATCGTTGACGGATTTCACCTTACAAGAGTCCTCATGGACGGCGGCAGTAGCCTAAACCTGCTCTACCAGGATACAGTGCGGAAAATGGGCATAGATCCATCAAGGATCAAGCCCACAAGGACGACCTTTAAAGGCGTCATCCCAAGTGTAGAGGCCAATTGCATAGGCTCCATAACACTTGATGTGGTCTTCGGATCTCCAGACAACTTCCGGAGCGAAGAGTTAATCTTCGACATAGTTCCGTTCCGCAGTGGCTATCATGCTATGCTTGGACGAACCGCATTCGCTAAATTCAATGTGGTGCCGCACTATGCATATCTCAAGCTCAAGATGCCAGGCCCTCGAGGTGTAATCACGGTCAGCGGAAACACCGAACGCTCCATCCGTACGGAGGAACACACGGCGGCCCTCGCAGCAGAGGTACAAAGCAGCCTGTTAAGGCAGCTCTCGAGTCCGGCCGCTACAAAGCAGGACAAAGCAAAACGCGTCCGGAGTAACCCGCAACAAGACCGACTGGCGCGTTCAGAGCACGCGTAGCAATACGGCCCCAACTCCAGCCATCGCTACATAGCGGAGCTAGTACCTCGAGTACACAATTACGCCCTTACAATTCCATGGGCATAGGGGAAGGGGCAGATAAAACGGCATGCCAACAATACGGCGTCAAACGTACTAGGGGCTGCCGGGTTTTTCTTTTCTTTCAGGACTCCATACTCTGGATACAGTGTTCGGCCTCGTTGCCGCACAGACGATACAGGACCCTGGAAAGCAGACAAAACAACGCCGCATCATGGAACTCTCAGGTGGTCTCTGTTTCGAGCGATATATCTGTTTCTAAATTCCGCGGCCTGCGCCTGATCAGGACATGTTAAATAGTCTAAATTTTTTTCGCACTACTTGTATCGTTCGGCTTGAATAAACAGCCTCCTCATAAATAATGCATAGCTTTTCGTCTATTTTTTGCATTATCTTCTTTTAATATACATATGTTTACTCAAATAACATGATTGCACCCGTACACCATGGTACGGCAAACCACGCCAGGGGCTTTATTACCCTTCTATCTGGTGTGAGAAGTCCGTCCACTTTCACAAGTGCGGCACCCCGAACTTATAGCATTATATGCATCGGTTCCGAGTCATGATTTTGGTCATATGTTGGGTTTGCCTGGCTCCTATGTTTTGGTGCCTTACGTTCCGCTCTATCGGCTAAGGTAGCACTAGGAGAACCACTGCGATTGTGCCCCAGATCATGTGGGTGAGCACCTCAGTGGAGAAAGCTAAAATAGACTGTCATGATAAGGCGCGAGACCGGTCGCTGTTCGAGAGGTTTTTCGAGTCCCTAAAGGCTTATGCCGCTTCGAGCGGAGAGCTGGTTAAGTCCGGCTAAAGGCGTGGATAGTGCCCCGAATTCGGCCTTCCGAACTAGGGGCTTTGCCGAAATTTAAAATTATAACGTTCTATGGCTAAGTGAGAATGTTCAAGCATTATAGTCCGATGGCCTGGTTCGCTGTGCTGAGCGCCTCCCTCGAAGGACCTAACTATGGGAACAAGATCCCTTAGGTTTATCCCGAACACCCCAGCACTAGTTGCATGGGGGCAGAAGCCGACGACTCGCCATCTCTCAGTTATTGATAAACGGCCGCACAGAAAATAATATTTTAAATTCAGAAAGCATTGCTTAAGCGCATATGAACAAGTTTTCAGCGCACAGGATACAAACGAGCGAGTTCATTGAAATATTACATCTTTGGCACACTCATCCGCGACAAGGCGAGCTCCAGCGAGAACTTCCTTGTAATAGTTCTCGGGCTTGCGATGCTCCTTCCCCTGCGGCGGCCCGTCCTTCACCAGCTTCTCTCCGTCCAGCTTGCCCCAGTGTACCCTTACACGGGCAAGGGCCCTCCGGGCACCTTCTATGCAGACAGAGCGCTTGATGACCTCAAGCCGTGGACAGGCCTCCCCCAGCCGCCGCACCAGCCCGAAGTAGCTCCCAGGCAGGGCCTCTCCAGGCCACAGCCGAACTAGTAAGCCCTTCATGGCCTGTTCAGCCGCCTTGTGGAGCTCGGCCAGCTGCTTCAGCTGATCGCTTAAGGGCAAAGGGTGTCCGGCCTCAGAATACTGAAACCAGAACACACTCTCCGTCGAGCTGTCCTCTTCAGCTCGGTAGAATGCGGCGGCGTCGGATGCGCTGCGGGGAAGATCGAAGAACGCCCCTGGAGAACTCCGGATTCGGGTAAGTAATAGGTATTTCACCTTTATATTCCTACTTTGCATTAAGAATGCCTTACCCGCTGCTATCTTTTTCACATCCTCCAACTCTTGGAGGGCCTTTTGGGCTTCGGCCTTGGCACTCTTGGTGGTCTCAACAGCCGACGCGAGCTCGGATGCTTGCGTTTTTGCCTCAAGCTCCAAACCCTCATGTTTCTTCATGAGAGCTTGCAGCTCTTGCTGCACCTCGCCGACTTGGACCCCAAGCTTTTCTCGCTCGGCGCGCTCCTCGGCCGCTTTCCTCTCGGCCTCAGCCAGCGCCTGCTTTAGGGTTGCCACCTCGGTTGTGGCCCCTACAATAAGCAGTACAATCCTGTTATTTCTTTTTGCAATGAAGCCTCTCTATAGGCACCTTTTTTCTTTTTTCTTTTTTTTCTTTCTTTTTTTCTTCTAAGGGGTATTTCTTACCTTCCTTTTCCACGAGCTGCCTTTTGGCAAGGCCGAGCTCTCACTCGGACCGCTCGAGGTCCTTTTTCAGGACTTCCACCTGCGCAGTCAGTGCGGCGTTGGACAACAGGGAAGCCTGCATACGCATATTAGACTTTTTATTAGACCCCGGCGAAAATTGTTGGATCCTCTATTCGGGTTTTTTTCGAACACCGAACAGAGCATCAGGGGCTACTGTCTATGCGGTAATGAATTTAGCATATTTTTTGGCTTACCTGGAAGCCTGTTAGAAGGCTAGCGTAAGCTTCATTCAGTCCGCTCTTGGCGGACTGAACCCTTTGGACCACCGCACTCATAACAGTACGGTGCTCCTCGTCGATGGTGGCGCCTTCAAGTGCCTCCAGAAGACTATCCAGCGCCTCTGGTTGGACAGAGGTCGCCGGCTCAGATGGCTTACTCCTCTTGGAAGGAGTTCGCCCACTGCGAGCCAGGACGTTTGAGTCCGGCGCGGTTTCCGGCACAAAGCCGGACTGGGAGCCCTGGGGGGTTCATCCCCTTTACTCCTGAGGTCCTGAGGATTGCCTTGCGGCTCCTCTAGGACCACCTCCTCCTGCCCTATTCGGCGGGACGCCGCTTCGGCGTCGTCCGCCCCGCGGGGGGAGACTACGGGCAGGACAGAGTTCATGTCCGACGAATCTAGGGAGCCGCTCGATGAATCATCGAGTGCGGCTCGGGGCGGGCTGTGCAAATAGCATTCGACATTAGATTAAGCTGCGCACTTGAAGATACTATGAGTCATTCTGGTATGTGAATACTTATGATGTCGCCGGACGCTTGGTTCTGTCCGGCCACTCCTTTCCGCCCTCTTCGGCGTTGGGGGAGTAGTCCGACGGAGGGGTCTTCCTTTTCCTCGACCCCTCGGCCTCCCCTGTTGGGGCGGCCTTCTTCTTTTTCGCTCCCCTCGCTGGAGGGGGAGAGCTCCCTTGTTCCTCCTCCTCGTTTTCACGAGAGGAGGGCGTCGCAGACTCGCCAGATGACGAGCTCGACACCACCACATTGTGGGCACTCTTTCGAGTCCCGGTGGTCTTCTTCTTCTTGACCTTCTTCTCCGGCACCACATAGGGCACCGGAGCCAGCAGCTTCTCTAGGAGAGCTGGGGCTGGGTCTTCGGGCAGACGAGCCAGACAGTTGATTGGTCCGGCTATCTTCAGCCACGCCTGTCAAAGGCAAAGGGAGTTTTTAGATCCCACATAGAGTTAATCTACGTAGAAAAGCGTAACGAACCTGTGAAAGGTATAAATAGCCTACCTCGCCAGCGTTGCGCTGCGAGCTGTATCCGCGGTCCTCGGAAGCGGATGTGGGGCACTCGGCGCCTTTGGTTAGCACCTTCCAGACGTCTTCATACGTCGTGTCGAAGAGCCTATTGAGGGTTTGGTGCTGCACCGGGTCGAATTCCCACAAAGTGAACTCCCGTTCTTGGCACGGGAGAATCCGGCGAACGAGCATGACCTGGATGATGTTGACATGCCGGATGGGCTTGTTCATCAGGGACCGGATGCAAGTTTGCAGTCCGGTCACTTCTTCTTCATTGCCCCATGATAGGCCCGTCTCTTTCCAGGACATGAGCCGCGTGGGGGGTCCGGATCGGAACTCAGGGGCCGCGACCCAATTTGAGTCGCGTGGCTCGGTGATGTAAAACCACCCTGCCTGCCACCCCTTTAAGGACTCCACAAAGGAGCCATCGAACCAGAGTGCGTTGGCCATTTTGCCAGCCATAGCACCTCCGCACTCCGCCTGGGTGCCAGACACCACCTTGGGCTTGACGTTGAAGGTCTGGAGCCAGAGGCCGAAGTGGGGGCGGATGCGGAGAAAGGCCTCACACACGATGATAAATGCCGAGATATTGAGGATGAAGTTCGGGGCCAGATCGTGGAAGTCCAGGCCGTAGTAGAACATGAGCCCCCGGACAAAAGGGTGAAGTGGAAAACCCAGTCCGCGGAGGAAATGGGGGAGAAAAACTACCCTCTCATGGGGCCCTGGGGTGGGAAGAAGCTGCCCCGCCTCGGGAAGCCGGTGCAGGATGTCCTTGGACAGATATCCGGCCTTCCTAAGCTTTTTGATTTGACCCTCCATAACGGAGGAAGCCAACCACTTGCCACCCGCTCTGGACATCGCTGGAGCAGGTTGGGGAAGAAAGAGCGAACTTGGGCGTTGGAGCTTGAGTGCGCAGGAGATGGATGGGCAAGGGAGGAAGAAGGCGTAGGTGAAAGAGGTGGATCTTTATCCCCTTATATAGGCTGATGCCGTAATGCGTCCCCACCTACCTAATAAAACTCGCTTGCCGCTCACACGTCGTGGTAAATGGCGCGGTTGGGTTACCCACGTCCGCATTAATGAGAATCCCGTTAAAAGGGGCACACGATCTCTGCTTCGACAAGACGTGCCAAGGAAACCGCCTCGTTGAACGTGCTGTGGTGGAACAACAAAAAATAATCCATACAGAAGGCTTGGTCGCAGTGTTATGATGCACTGCGGAATACGTCAGCAGATTTGATTTGTGTTTGTATTATTCTCTATATGGCAATACGTGGAAACTTGTTTTGCAGAGCCGGACACTATTTTTGGTGTTTATTATCTTCTTGAAGAATTTGGAGGAGGAACCCGCCTTGCAATGCCGAAGACAATTTGCGCGCCGGACTCGTCGTCATTGAAGCCTGGTTCAGGGGCTACTGAGGGAGTCCTGGATTAGGGGGTGTTCGGATAGCGGAACTATATCTTCAGCCGGACTCCAGGACTATGAAGATACAAGATTGAAGACTTCGTCCCGTGTCCGGAAGGTTCTTTCCTTGGCGTGGAAGGCAAGCTAGGCGTGCGGATATTCAAGATCTCCTACCAATGTAACCGACTCTGTGTAACCCTAACCCTATCCGGTGCCTATATAAACCGGAGGGTTGTAGTCCGTAGGACGAACACATCATAACCATCATCATACCCATAGGCTAGCTTCTAGGGTTTAGCCTCCTTGATCTCGTGGTAGATCTACTCTTGTACTACCCATATCATCAATATTAATCTAGCAGGAGTAGGGTTTTACCTCCATCGAGAGGGCCCGAACCTGGGTAAAATAAAGTGTCCCTTGTCTCCTGTTACCATCCGACCTTGACGCACAGATCGGGACCCCCTACCCGAGATCCGCCGGTTTTGACACCGACAGCAACCCACATCCCCAAGAGGGAACGGAAGCGTGCGTTACGGGACGTATACGCGATAGAGCCAGTCGCCCCAAAGTTCAACCCATGGTCCTCCTACCCGATCACTTTTGATCGAAGGGACCACCCCACTAGCATCCGTCATGGCAGGTTCGCCGCATCGGTTCTAGACCCAATTATTGACAGATTTCATCTCACAAGAGTCCTTATGGACGGCGGCAGCAGCCTGAACCTGCTTTACCAGGACACTGTGCAGAAAATGGGCATAGATCCCTCGAGGATTAAGCCTACCAAAACGACCTTTAAAGGCGTCATACCAGGTGTAGAGGCCAACTGCACAGACTCAGTCACACTTGAAGTGGTCTTCGGATCTCCGGATAATTTCCGAAGCGAAGAGTTAATCTTCGACATAGTCCCATTCCGCAGTGGCTATCACGCACTGCTCGGGCGAACCGCGTTTGCAAAGTTCAATGCGGTACCGCACTACACATACCTCAAGCTCAAGATGCCAGACCCTTGAGGAGTAATCACGGTCAATGGAAACACCGAACGCTCCCTCCGAACGAAGGAGCACACGGCGGCCCTCACAGCGGAAGTACAAAGCAGCCTCTCTAGGCAGTTCTCCAGTCCGGCCGTTAAACGGCCGGACACTGTCAAGCGCGCCCGGAGTAACCTACAACAAGACCGCCTGGCACGTTCTGAGCAGGCGTAGCAATGCGGCCCCAACCCCAGCCCTCGCGAAATAGCAAAACCAGTGCTTCGCGTACATAACTACGCTCTCAAAATACCATGGCCGCAGGGGAAGGGGCACCATCACGGCACGCCCAAAACACGGCTTAAACCGTACTAGGGGCTGCCGAATTCTTTATTTATCTTCTCTTACTTTCAGGACTCCATACTTCGGACGACCTGTTCGGCAATTCAACTGCCGCACAAACGATGCAAGAACCAGGGTAGCAGACAAGCCATGCCGCATTATGGACTCCCAGGTGGTCTCTATCACAAGCAGTATACCTGTTTTGCATATAAGTTCCGCGGCCCGCCCCTGGACCAGACATGTTAAATAGTCCAACTTTTTGCTTATCGCGCTATTTGTATCATTCTGCTTTGATCGCAGCCCTTTTAAACAATGCATAGTCTTTATCTATTTTTTGCATTACCCTTTTTTCCAAATATATGTTCATTAATGACATGTTGCACCCGTACACTGTGGTACGGCAAATACGCCAGGGGCTTCAGTACCCCCCAATATGGTGTGAGAAGTCCGAACACTTTCACAAGTGCGGCACCCCGAACTAATAGCATTATATGCATCGGCTCCGAATCATGTCTTGGGTCAATAGTTGGGTTTGCCCGGCTCCTATGTTTTGGTGCCTTACGTTCCGCTATATCGGCAGGTAACACTAGGAGAACTACTGTGATTGTGCCCCAGTTGAGCTGGGCTGAGCACCTCAGTAGACAAAGCTAAAACTGACTGTCATGATGAAGCGAGAGACCGGTCACTGTTCGAGAGGTTTTTCGAGTCCCTAAAGACTTATGCCGCTTAGAGCGAGGAACCGGCTTTGTCCGGCCAAGGCGTGGATAGCGCCCCGAACTCGGTCTTCCGAATTCTAGGGGCTTCGCCAAAATTTAAAATTATAGAGTTCTATGGCTAAGTGAGAGTGTTCAAGCATTATAGTCTGATTGCCTTGTTCGTTGTGCTGAGCACCTCCCTCGAAGGACCCAAACATGGGAAAAAGAGCGCTCAGGTTTATCCCGAACACCCCAGCACTAGTGGCATGGGGGCAGAAGCCGACGACTGGCCATCTCTCAATTTTTGATAAATGGCCGCACATAAAGTAATATTTTAAATTCAAAAGCATTGCTTAGCGCACATGAACAAGTTTTCAGCGCACAGGACAACACGAGCGAGTTCATTCAAAAATTACATCCTTGGTACATTCATCCGCCATAAGGCAGGCGCCCTTCAGAACATCCTTATAATAGTTCTCGGGTTTGCGATGCTCCTTCCCCGGCGGTGGCCCGTCCTTCACAAGCTTCTCACCGTCCAGCTTGCCCAGTGCACCTTAGCGCGGGCAAGGGCCCTCCGGGCACCTTCAATGCAGACGGAGCGCTTGATGACTTCAAGCCTTGGACAGGCCGCCACCAGCCGCTGAACCAGTCCGAAGTAGCTCCCAGGCAGGGCCTCTCCAGGCCACAGCTGAACTATGAGGCCCTTCATGGCCTGTTCGGCCGCCTTGTGGAGCTTGACGAGCTGCTTCAGCTGGTCGCTGAGGGGCACAGGGTGTCCGGCCTCAGCATACTGAGACCAGAACACCTTCTCCATCGAGCTGCCCTCCTCGGCTCGGTAGAATGCGGCGGCATCGGATACGCTACGGGGAAGATCTGCGAATGCCCCTGGAGAGCTCCAGATTCGGGTAAGTAACAAGTAGCTTACTTTTATATGTCTGCTTTCCATAAAGAATGCCTTACCCGCCGCTATCTTTTTCACCGCATCCAACTCCTGAAGGGCCTTCTGGGATTCGGCCTTGGCAGACTTGGCGGTTTCGATGGCCGCCGTGAGCTCGGACGCCTGCGTCTTCGAGTCAAGCTCCAAGCTCTCATGTTTTTTCATGAGAGCCTGAAGCTCTTGCTGCGCCTCGCCTACCTGCGCCTCAAATTTCTCTCGCTCGATGCGCTCCGAGGCCGCTCTCTTCTCGGCCTCGGACAGCGCCTGCTTGAGGGTCGCCACCTCAGTTGTGGCCCCTGCAATAAGCAGCACAATCCTGTCATTTTTGCAATTGCATCTTTTTATATATTTTTCTATAAGGTATCTCTTACCTTCTTTCTCCTCGAGCTGCCGCCTGGCAAGGCCGAGCTCTTGCTCGGACCGCTCGAGACCCTGCTTCTGGGTGCCTACCTCTGCAGTCAGTGCGGCGGTAGCAAGTAGCGAAGCCTGCACACGCATATTAACTCATTTTTTGTTAGGCTCCTGCGAAATTATTTGATCCTCTATTCGGCTTTTCTGTCCGAACGCCAAATAGAGCATCAGGGGCTATTGTCTATGCGGTATTACTTTTGCATATTTTTTACTCACCTTGAAGCCTGTTAGAAGGCTGGCACAAGCTTCAGTCAGTCCGCTCTTGGCGGACTGAACCTTCTGGATCACCGTACTCATAATAGTACGGTGCTCCTCGTCGATGGACGCGACGTTAAGCACCTCCAGCAGATTGTCTGACGCCCCCGGTTAGACGGGGGGCGCCGGCTCAGAAGGCTTGCTCCTCTTGGAAGGAGTTCGCCTACTGCAGTCCGGAACAGTTGAAGATTCCAGCTCGGTGTCCGGCTCAAAGTCGGACTTGGAGCCCTGGGGGGTCTTGTCCCCTTCACTCCTGGAGTCCGGGAGGTCGCCTCGCAGCTCCTCTTGGCCCGGAGCTTGTTGCGACGCCACTTCGGCGTTGTCCGCAGTGCGGGGGGAGGTAGCGGGCGGAACTGAATCCACGTCCGACGAATCCAGGGAGCCACTCGACGACTCGTCGAGCCCGGCCTTGGGCGGACTGCATAATTATATTCGACATAAGGAAAAGTTGTGCAACAAAGGAATGCTATGAGTTACTCTAGTGTCTGAATACTTACGATGCCGCTGGGCACCTGGCCCTGTGCGGCCACTCCTCTTTGCCCTCGTCGGCATCGGTGGAGTAGTCCGGAGGGAAGGTCTTTCCCTTCTTGGACCCTTCGGCCTCCCCTGTTGGGGCGGCCTTCCTCTTCTTTCCTCCCCCCGCTGGAGGGGGAGAGGTTTCTTCTTCCTCCTCCTCGTTTTCACGGGAGGAGCGTGTCTCGGATTCGTCGGATGAAGAATCCGACACCTCCTGGTGCCGGGAACTCTTTCAAGTCCCCGTGGCCCTCTTCTTGGCCTTCTTCTCCAGCACCACGTAAGGTGTCGAAGGCAGCAGCTTCGCTAAGCGAGCGTCTGTTGGGTCTTCGGGCAAAGGGGCCGGACAGTCGATCTGTTTGGACTTCGCCTGCCACTCCTGTCAAAGGTAAGGGAGTTTAGATCCCGCATAGAGTCAAACTATGAGAAACAAATGTCCTGTAAAAGGTAAAAGATAACTCACCGCACTAGCTTGATTCTGTGTGTTGAATCTGCGATCCTTGGAAGCGGATGCGGGAGCCTCGGCGCCCTTGAATAGCACCTTCCAGGCATCTTCGTATGTCGTGTCAAAGAGCCTACTCAAAGTTTGGTGTTGTGCCGGGTCGAACTCCCACAGGTTGAAGGCCCGTTGTTGACACGGGAGGATCGGGCGGACGAGCATAACCTGGACTACATTGACAAGCTTGAGCTGCTTGTTCACCTGGGATTGGATGCATGTTTGCAGTCTGGTCACCTCTTCCTCGTTGCCCCACGACAGGCCCATCTCTTTCCAGGACGTGAGCCGCGTAGGGGGTCCGGATCGTAACTCGGGGGCTGCGACCCACTCAAGGTCGCGCGGCTCGGTGATGTAAAACCACCCTGATTGCCACCCCTTCAGGGTCTCCACAAAGGAGCCCTCGAGCCATAGGATGTTAGCTATCTTGCCCGCCATGGCGCCTCCGCACTCCGCCTGGTTGCCACGCACCACCTTCGGCTTGACGTTGAAGTTCTTGAGCCAAAGGCCGAAATGGGGGCGGATACGGAGGAAAGCCTCACACACGACGATAAACGCCGATATGTTGAGGACGAAGTTCGTGGCCAGATCGTGGAAATCCAGGCCATAGTAGAACATGAGCCCCCGGACGAATGGGTGGAGAGGAAAACCCAGTCCGTGGAGGAAATGGGGAAGGAATACTACCCTCTCATGGGGCCTTGGGGTGGGGAGGAGCTGCCCCTCTTCAGGAAGCCGGTGCGCGATGTTGTTAGACAAGTATCCGGCCTACCTCAGCTTTTTGATATGGCCCTCCGCGACGGAGGAGACCATCCACTTGCCTCCCGCTTCAGACATGGCTGGAGAAGGTTGAGGTGGGAAGTGCGGGCTTGGGCGCTGGAGCTCGAGTGCGCGGAAGATGGATAGGCAAAGGAGGAAGAAGGCGTAGGTAAAAAGGTGGATCCTTATCCCCTTATATGGGCGGATGCGACTATGCGTCCCCACCAGCCTGGTAAAACTTGCTTACCTCCCAAGCGTCGTGATAAATGGCGCGGTTGGGTTACCCACGCCCGTATTGATGAGAATCCCGTAAATGAGGGACACGATCTCTGCTTCGACAAGACGTGCCAAGGAAACTGCCTCGCAATATGCGCTGAGGTGGAGAAGTGAAAACGATTCGAATAGAGGCTTGGCCGTAGTGTGATGACACGTTACGGAATACGTCAGCAGATTAGATTTGTGTAAATATTATTATCTTTATGGCAATATGTGGAAACTTATTTTGCAGAGCCGGACACTATCCTTAGTGTTAACAATCTTTTATGAAGTACTTGGAGGAGGAACCCGCCTTGCAATGCCGAAGACAATCTGCGGGCCAGACTTGTCGTCATTGAAGCCTGGTTCAGGGGCTACTGAGGGAGTCCTGGATTAGGGGGTGTCCAGGTAGCCGGACTATACCTTCAGCCGGACTCCTAGACTATGAAGATACAAGATTGAAGACTTCGTCCCGTGTCCAGATGGGACTTTCCTTGGCGTGGAAGGCAAGCTTGGCGATGCGGATATTTAGATCTCCTACCATTGTAACCGACTTTGTGTAACCCTAACCCTCTCCGGTGTCTATATAAACCGGAGGGTTTTAGTCCATAGGACAACAAACAATCATACCATAGGCTAGCTTCTAGGGTTTAGCCTCCTTGAACTCGTGGTAGATCTACTCTTGTACTACCCATATCATCTATATTAATCAAGCAGGACGTAGGGTTTTACCTCCATCAAGAGGGCCCGAACCTGGGTAAAACTTCGTGTCCCTTGTCTCCTATTACCATCCGCCTAGACGCACAGTTCGGGACCCCCTACCCAAGATCCGCCGGTTTTGACACCGACAACGTCCATTTTGCATCATGCTTTTATATTGATATTTATTGCATTATGGGTTGTTATTACACATTATAGCACAATACTTATGCCTTTTCTCTCTTATTTTACAAGGTTTACATAAAGAGGGAGAATGCCAGCAGCTGGAATTCTGGAATGGAAAAGGAGAAAATCTAAGAGACCTATTCTGCACAACTCCGAAAGTCCTGAAACTTCACGGAGAATTATTTTGGAATATTAAAAAAATATTGGGCAAAGAAAGTACCAGAGGGGACCCACCAGGCATCCGCAAGGGTGGAGGGCGCGCCCTACCCCCCTAGGCGCGCCCCCTACCTTGCCACCCACCTGGTAGGCCCCCGGTGCCCATATTTATCTATATGAAGGGTTTTTACCTGGGAAAAATCAGAAGGAAGCTTCCGGGAAGAAGCGTCGCCGTCTCGAGGTGGAACTTGGGCAGAACAAATCTAGGGCTTCGGTAGAGCTGTTCTCCGGGGAAACTTCCCTCCCAAAGGGGGAAATCATCACCATCGTCATCACGAACGATCCTCTCATCGAGAGGGGGTCAATCTCCATCAACATCTTCACCAGCACCATCTTCTATCAAACCCTAGTTCATCTCTTGTACCCGATCTTTGTCTCAAAACCTTAGATTGGTACCTGTGGGTTGCTAGTAGTGTTGATTACTCATTGTAATTGATGCTAGTTGGTTTATTTTGTGGAAGATCATATGTTCAGATCCTTAGTGATAATTAATACTCCTCTGATTATGAGCATGAATATGCTTTGTGAGTAGTTACGTTTGTTCCCGAGGACATGGGAGAAGTCTTGTTATAAGTAATCATGTGAATTTGGTATTCATTCGATATTTTGATGAGATGTATGTTGTCTTTCCTCTAGTGGTGTTATGTGAACGTCGACTACATGACACTTCACCATAATTTGGGCCTAGGGGAAGGAATTCGGAAGTAATAAGTAGATGATGGGTTGCTAGAGTGACAGAAGCTTAAACCCTAGTTTATGTGTTGCTTCATAAGGGGCTGATTTGGATCCATATGTTTCATGCTATGGTTAGATTTATCTTAATTCTTATTTCATAGTTGCGGATGCTTGTGAGAGGGGTTAATCATAAGTGGGAGGCTCTTCCAAGGAAGGGCATCACCCAAGCACCGGTCCACTCACATATCAAATTATCAAAGTAACGAACGTGAATCATATGAGCATGATGAAAACTAGCTTGACAGTAATTCCCATGTGTCCTCGGGAGCGCTTTGCTTTATATAAGAGTTCGTCCAGGCTTGTCATTTGCTACAAAAAGGATTGGGCCACCTTGCTGCACCTTAGTTACTTTTGTTACTTGTTACCCGTTACGAATTATCTTATCACATAACTATCTGTTCTCGATAATTTCAGTGCTTGCAGAGAATACCTTGCTGAAAACCGCTTGTCATTTCCTTCTACTCCTCGTTGGGTTCGACACTCTTACTTGTCGAAAGGAATACGATAGATCCCCTATACTTGTGGGTCATCAGTGTTTTGAAGCTCAACAAGCTTAAGTACAATTCATTACAATTTATTTAAGTACCGCCACATCTTGATGTAGACATGAAGATGACCTCCCCCGAGCTTAAGCTTTTGCAAGCCCAAACCGGTGGAATCATTGTGGCGGTTGGTCAGGAGCCCATCCTTGGCTCCAGCCAGAGAAGCTTGAATTCATGTAGGCATATTTGCCTCGAAGGGACTCAGCGAGGCTTCTCATATCATTGATAGAGCCCTGGAGACTATAGAGGTCCGCGTAGGTGGTGTAGGCTTCTTGTTGTGGCTGCTCTTGGGGCTGCTCCTGTTCTTCTCGGTGTTGAGTTCTTCTTCATCTACTTGTTCCAATTCCGGGCCTTCTTGGTCAAAAGCTACATCTCCTACCTATGGAACAAAATGTAATTGTCCATGTTCTATGGAGAAATGGATAGGCATGGGAGTAGGCAACACGTATGCCACTCCAGGACTTTTGATGCAATGATGACCATGACTAACTACTACCATTCCAGCGCTAGTAAGAACACGAATACTAACAAGGTTGTTACAAACAGTGGGGTCAAGGTGATTGTAATTGAGACTAAGGGAGTTGGACAACATGGTGATCTCTCCTCCACACACAATAGCTCTTTTGTGCATGATTTGCTTGATGCGCGAGGTGTAGCAAAAGTATTGCCCCTAGGTTGGGAGAATAACCGACATCAAGGTTTGATGCTTTCCCGAGAACTAGCATGTTCTCATCATTCACCTTAGAAACTTACCCTCGTGCCTGCAATGAATTAGTGATAACATAATAGAAGTAACATATAGCAGGACTTTCAATGCAACTGCCTCTTTGCCTTGAGCCATGGACACTCATCTGGTAGAAGGATTGCCTCGGGTGCGGGTCAGTAAAATCATAAACATAACGAATGTCACCTGCTTGTTGGGGAAGCCAAACTGAGTACAGCACTCATCGAGAGTGATGTTGAAGTTGTAGTCCAAGAGATGGAAAGTGATCCGCTCCTCCTCATATGCATTTGGCATGAGCCCAACATTACATGAGAGAGTACTAAGAAACTGAAGCGTCATGCGTTCATGTCTCACATCCCTGATAAACAAAATGGCGCAACCATACGTTATCACAAGGCAATTGAAATCATTGGTAATACCTAGCTTAGCAAGTGTTGACTCACAAGCCCACTTGGTCGCTTTGATCTTCCTTGTTCTAAGCCTCTGAATTTTCTTCCTTGCCTCATGATTGGTGAAGATGACCCCCTGAGTAAAAACTTGTTTTGGCGGTGCGGCAGAACTTGAAGCACCGCATATGTGAGTGGACGTGCTCGTAGGCATCTAGAAAACATTTTTTAGTCCAATACAATTAAACAATATTGATATCCTACGGTAGTAACAACATCATAGTCCTCCAAAAACCTCAACAGATCCAAGACAAACTCAAATTTGAATCAAAATATGCATGTCCTAGAGATGGAAATGCTAGGCATGTAGAACATGGATTCATGAAAAATAAATTGGGGACTGGAGAAGAAACATACCATAGATAGATCACACAAAAGGATTCGAATTGAAATCGAACAAGTAGGTAGACCAGGCGAAGTTTTGCTAGGGTTTGGAGAAGTTTGGAGGAAGAAGAAGAAGAAAAGAAAGAGATGGGGTGATTTACCTCCTTCCTCGAGCTCTTTGTGGTCGCCTGGGCTCCATACGACGGGCAATACGAGCAGGAGTGCTCGTACGAAAGGTCTTCGTTCACCCTGATAGTTTACCTGAGACTGTGCATACCTCATGCGACCACTGAAATGGGCAACAACACCCATATGGAACGTCGTCTAATGCTCTGGTTATTTTCTTATTTTGGTCGAGGATGTCATACGACCACCCAAACAGGCGCAGACACCCTATGGAACACCATTGGATGCTCTGTACATTCTTTGCTTTCTGCGAAGGTTTCAAACGACCGCTCATACGAGTGCATGCCCGTATGGAATGTCGTTGTTCAGTCTATCGCCTCTGGTTGTTTTGTGCTGGAACCACTAGGAGGTCCTGCGACCGCCCAAACGACCGTCATGGTCGCATGAAAGGCCGTCTTTTGATTTGTTTCTTCCGAAACTTCTCCTTTTCTCTGTTTTCCTATGGGGTTAGTTCCAACACAATACATAGGCATTAGTTCAAGCATCCAAATGTCAATACAACATATAATTTAATTTGCACATAGCAAAACCTTCATTAGAAAAATCTTCCAAACTTAACTTCTTGATCTAGAACTTCAATCGCTACTTTTATTGAAACAAAAATTAAAACTTACTTCTCTACTTATGTGTGTGGGTTCCCTCCCATGAAGTGCTTGTTCTCGGTTGGTTAGCTCGACAGTAGTGGTGATCAAGGTGATGCAAACACACCAAGACCATAGCTTCTGGCATTCACAACAATGCCTTCTCCGGTATAGGTCCTCATTTTCTTTTTCTGGGGAAATGTCTTATAAAAAGATCTTTAGTTGGTAAATCAAATCTAACGTTTCCCTCACGCCTTGATAGTCCTTAGAAAGGTCTACCGAGAATTATTGGAGCAATAGGATCTTCAGGCATATCAAGTGTCACAAGATCAATCTTGACAGGGCAATAATTTATTTGAACTATGACGCCATGCTTAATGCCTACCGCGTGAGTAAAGGTAGAATTAGACATATTCAATCTAATCTCACCAGTAGCATAAGGACCTAGACTAAGACTATCATAAACAGACTTAGGGATACTAGAAACACTAGCCCCTAGGTCACATAAAGCAATCTCAATCACTGTAGTGGGCTCAAAAGCATCTTCTTGCTTAGCTGGTAACTTAATGTAAAGCTTCTTTCTTTTGTCATCAAGTTCACGTACCTTGGCTGCAACTTGATCAACAAAGACATTATATGCCTCGTTATTAGATACCTCAGGCAGTGGGTACTTCATTGATATCATCTTTATGAAGTCTGCAATGGTGTAATTATATTTTGGCACATGGCTTGTGTCAAGTTCTTCGGTCTTCTCTTTGTTGCTTCTTACCATCTTGGCATCTTCAACCGAGTTAGGTTCCGGTTTACCTACAAACTTAGCTAGGATCAATGTTTGGCTCTTTGCAATTTTAGCCACTTGTGCCTCCATATTTTTGGATCTTCCCTCAAGCATCTACACATCATTTGTTAGTCCAACAATCTTACTGGTCAATTGACCACGTAAGTTATCATGATTCCTCAACACATTTTTGAAGTTTCCATTCTGCTTAGTTTGACTAGCAATAAAACTTTTCAGAGTAACTTCAAGAGTATTTATATTGCTGCTATTAGCTCCATTAAAATTATTTGATGCTCCACCATTATTAGGATTAGGAAGTCTAGGAGCATATGCATTATTTTTCCAATTGGGATTATAGCTATAGCGAGCAATAAAATTCACATAACTAACTTCTTCATTAGTGATTCCATTCATGTTTACCTCTTCTTTACCTTTCATGACAAAGATGAATTCATCAAGCTTGGCTATCAACTCCGCATTGCTCTCTTCAATTGCATTCACCCTTTTGGTGGTAGCTCTTTCAACATCCCATTGGGCATGATTTTCTTGGATATCATCAAGTAGTTTCTTGACATCGTCCATTGAATTTCCCATGATTGTTCCTCCTGCAGTTGTATCAAGCATAGTTTTTGACATATGATTTAAATCCTTATAAACATATGAAGAATTAACCGTTCCTCCATTCCATGATTAGGACAGTTCCTTATGGCTTATTTCATCTATCCTTCGCAAGCGCTAGTGGCTCACATTCCTCCTGCTTGAAACCTATAATTTGAGAATGAAGTTTCATAATTTTGCAGGTGGATAAAATTCAGATAAAAAATTTGCTGCAACAATCAGCCCAAGAAGTTGTATTGCCTCTAGCTAAAGCTAGAATCCATTCTTTTACTTTTCATCTCAGAGCGAGAGGAAATAGATGGAACTTCAAAGCATTAGGGTCATAATCCTTAATGCGTGTTCATGTCTACTACACAACATCATTGTTATAGACTCTGTTGGGCCTCCAAGCATAGATTTTGTAGTACAACACCAAATTTCCCTCAAGTGGATAACCTAAGGTTTATCAATCCATGGGAGGTGTAGGATGAATATGGTCTCTCTCAAACAACCCTGCAACTAAATACAAGAAATCTCGTGTGTTCCCAACACACCCAATACAACGGTAAATTGTATATGTGCACTAGTTCGCCGAAGAGATGGTGATGAAAGTGTAGTATGGATGGTAGATATAGGTTTTTGTAATTTGAAATAATAAAAATAGCAAGGTAGCAAGTAGCAAACAACGAGCAAAACAATATATCAATGCTTAGAAATAAGGCCTAGGGTTCATACTTTCTGTCGGCGTCCTGGGAACGGGGGTACCCAGACCTGCCTGCCTGCGGCCCATGGCGTGGCTCCACCAATGGCCTGGTACGGACCATCTTCGGCAACAACCACTCAAGACCCTCCAGAGGGGCCAAGCCTCGCGAGGCGGACGACACCAAGCTCCTCAGGGGCAGCCTCACTAGGCTGGCTCCCGAGCCGCGGAGATATCTATGCAAGGGGCACCTTGCGAGGTTTACGTGGCGCGGGCCATGATGACCAAGGCCAGGCGAGTGCCAACGGGCACAGTGTGCCAGTTTCCTTTTTGGTCCTAAAGAGGCAGGCATAGGCAAGGAGTCCCGAGGCATCAGGCAAAGGTTTCCATATCGGTGCACCGAGACCAAGACCAGCAGGACATCGGGACGGAGGTCACCGCGGAGCCCACGACGGCATCACCACCAGAGCCTTTGGCAAGCGAAGACCACCTTTTGTCAGGATAGCTTGTACTACTTGTCCCCCTTCAAACTTGGTCATTGTGGGATCCCTTCCCGCCTAAATATTTGGGAAGAGGACCAAGGCCTCTATAAATAGGACTAGCCACCACCATAGGAGGTAACGGATCTGGGATTGGATCCATTCCACCAAGGCCATCCCACCAGCTCACCGAGCTCTAATACACCTCTCCTCAGGAGGCTGTTCTTACCTTGTACTTGTTCATCCTCAGCCTACAAGGCAATCCGCCACACCACACTGGAGTAGGGTATTACACCACAACGGTGGCCTGAACCAGTATAAACCCTTTGTGTCTCGTGTTCTTTGGGTTCATCGAGCTAGGCCTTGAGATCGTTCCGTGAGTGAGCTAGGGAGAGAGAGTTCTTCATGCGCACCGCAGAGTTCGAACCTCAAGGGTTTGCCGGAACCCATGATCCGACATTTGGCGCGGCAGGTAGGGGTGCGCCGAAGCCCCTCTTCCATCGATCGACCTGCCGACACCCTATGGTTCCGATGTCTGACGACTCGAGGACTCACGCCGACCATTGGGCTGCTTGGCATGTCCGAGCGGCGCCGTCCACCCAAGAAGACCTCAACTCCGCACTCCAGGCAGCTCGCACACTGCCGGACACGGGCGGCGCGGACCGACGCCTCACACCCTCGCACCGTCGCGCATGCGAGCCACCGCAAGATCCTCAGGCTACGCCGCGGCAACGGCACCACGCACCTGACGGGAACAAGCAAACATGCTAGCTGCACTCATCGTGGCGCGGGTGCTGCTACGGTGTCGGCTAGCAGAGAGTAGCCGTGACACGCTGCTGGAGCGCGTGCTGAGCTGTTGGACACTGCATCCAGGGGTACGCCGCCGTTATGCTCCTTGCCTACACCTCAAGTTCTGGCCAGATTGCACGGCGGGCCCCGTCGCGCTCGCATGCTCCCCGGCACACCAGGAGGGTTCAACGACGTCAGCACGGCCAACGGCGCCGTTCATCCGGCCGCGCATGCGCTTCCCCGGGTGGCGCGGGCCTGGGAGTCCCCCCCCCCCCCCCCGTGGCCATACTAGGGTGCCACCCTACAACCACCAGGGGGACACGCAGTGCTGGCGGCGCAAGGCGCATGGCACCTAGGCGAGGGTTCCGGAGCGGCGACTTCGGAAGCCTATGTGCCCCACATGGTGGACCAGGAGTACACACCGGAGGATGGCCCCTGCTCGTTTCTCGAGCCAGGCTGGGAAGATGAGATGCTGGAAGTTGAGGCCTTCCACGAGCCGCCCAGGAGCCTCACCGACCCCGCCAACGACAACAATCACAGGGTACCACTGATATCTCAGGAACAGGCTTACGCTAACCATGGGTTGCAGGTGGACCAGGCCACAGCGGCGGACGGGGACCCCAGGGCGGCAACCCCGCTCCAACCGGGGGTAGCATACTGGGGGCTGCCCGGCGGTAGGTCCTCTGCCGGGGAGGCGCCGGCGATCCCTCCCCTCGACAGAGGGCATGTGGTCGCCGAGGGCGTCGCTAGCGTCCCCCTTGCCCCTTGGCACCGTCCTGGTTTTCGGACGCCCCAACAATGGTCGGGGGTGGCGCAGGGCAGGGCCCTCGTCTGGCGATATGAAGCAAGGCTCACGCCTGTGAAGGTCTCCACCCGTGACACTCTCACGTAATAATCAGTGGGGCTGTACATGCCCCGGAGTCTCCGGAGAGCCGCCCTCGGGCCTCGGGGGCTCCTGCCCACGTCCTAGTGGAAGCACCATGCTCCACGCTGGTCGTCGACACTGTCCCGCAATGACTAAGCTCACAGCTAGTGAAAGCACTTAGCTCCACGCTGGTGAGAAGACAAGAAGACTATCTAGGTGCTGGATGCGACCATTTGATTTTACTCCCCCTGTTTTCTGTAGCTTGATTCACCACTACCCTTTTTGGATTGAACTCAGAGTCTTTTCTGCCATCAAGCATGGGGGGTTCTTCTCTTGTTGTGTCGATTTCTTGCGTTTTGGTTGCGTGCTTTGTTCCGAGGCTCACGCCTGCCAATCCTCCTCCTTGCGAGCGCCTCGCGATCGGGGGCTGGGCGTGGTGTGCGCACAATAGCCGCACTCGGGCAAACCTGGGTGGTCACAAGCCGCCGCCACGCGCACACCCTGCCATAGTCTGGCATCCGCTACTCGCGAGGCTGTCACGGGCGAGGCGGCAAGCCCCTCGGGAGATCAAAACCTCGCGAGCCCAGAAGGAGCTCCTCTCAGGAGAAGGGCGCATCAGCAACCCCGTGGACCGCACAAGGCCTGCCAGGACGAAGGTAAATCACAACAACAACCTAGTTGAGGGGTACCCAAAAACACGTTCCAAGCCCAGCCTGAAGGAAAATGAAAAAAATATCAATTTACATGCATGAGGGGATCCCCCTCCAGAATGCTCTCACGCCCTGCTGGGTCGTGTCCAAGTCTCTGCGTGCAGGTTCAGCGAAGGAACGCGGGCTTAGTCGGACATCTCACTCGCAACATCGTCTTGGTCGCTCTCATGCGCGCTGCTGGCGCCGTCGCTGGAGTCGTCTTCGCCATCGTCGACTACACTGTCTTCATCCTCCGCGACCACCACTGCGTCGTCTTCGGTGGTGAACGCCCTGACTAGGGCGTCCACGTGATTATCCACCCAATGCGCCAGGTTGTCACGAATAACCCCGGGCACTGGGCAATGGCGGCGTCGAAGTCAAAATGGGGGTCGCGGTCCTGGAGGTGGATGAAGACACGGGAGAACGTGCGCCCAAGGGGGTCTCGGCTCCTTTCTTCAACAAGCTCGTGAGCCCTCGTGGCCTGGTCCTCCAGGCGCGTCACAATCTTGGTGAAGTAGCGGAGATGGTTGGCGTAGTCCTCCACACGGGGATGAGGGACGTTCTCCTCGCAGATGGAGCCCAATGCTCGGTTGGCCCTCACTCTGAGATCTTGGAGCATGAGGGCGTGCTCGTGCTGCAGCGTTTGTCGGTTCTGCGCCTCCTCCCTGTTCTGCTACGCGAGGGACACGGCGCCGTCGATCTGCTACTGGAGCGAGAGCAGATCCGCACGAGTCTCGGCAAGGTCGGCCTGGGCAGAGGTCAGGGCCTCCGAAGCGGCCTTCTCGCGCCGTTCCGCCTCGTCCAACCTCGCCCCGAGGGCGGCGGTCCTGCCATCAGCTTTGGCCTCAGAGAGCTTCGACTTCAGATTATACTTGTCGGCAAGGTCCGCGCGAGCTTCCGCTACTCTCCGATCAACCTCTTCCTGGATCTTGGCTTCACGCGCGGTGGCGGCACCTTCGGCCATGGCCACCTGGCGCTCCCTTGTTTCTAGCCGCTCGAGCTCGAGGCTGCGCTCCGATGCTTCCAGCGCCAGCGCTTCCTCGCGCTTCAGGATCTCCTTCTCTTCGAGGGGCGCTCCCCTCATCGATGCCAAGACGGTCCGGCCCGCCTCGATCTGCTCCTCCAGAGCAGGGCTCAAGGCCTGGAGCTCATGCTCCCACTTCTCGGTATTCTCTCGACGGTGGTCGGCTTCCTTCGCTTCCTCCTGGGCCCGAGCGCTGGCCTCGCGGGAGGCTGCGAGTTCTGCTGCAGCCTTGGCCTTGTCACGCCCGTGCTGAAGCTGCCCAAGGTTGATGGCAACCTTCAATTGGTGCCACTCATGAGCCAGGCGGAGGTCCTTTGTCTTAAGTTGAGCGTCAACCGGCGCGATATCTCCTCCAGGGAAGCTCAACGCGCTCATCGCCTCCTGCAAGAGCTCGTGGCGCACGACGCCACGACCACGCGCAAGCTCCATTGCGCGGCCAAGTCCGTCCTCCGCGCCTGAGGTCGCTGGGGAAGTTCGAGCTGGCCTGCTTGTCCTCGGCAAGGGGCACGAGGCCAGCGCCTTCTCCGCCGCCTCGCGGGTCCCGGCAAAGGTGCTAGATGACGCAGCCCCACCACCTGAAAACAAGGCCGGTGCTGGGGACGCCCAGCTGCCAGCGATGATCAACGGAGGAGTCCTTGGCACGCCGGCTGCGCCCAGGCCGGAGCGCGAAGAAGTGACGCCAAGAAGGACGAGTCAAGGCTCCAGGTAGACGCGTCCGCCTCCGAAGCGGACCTCGGGCCCCGCGCAGAGGTCCGGCAAGCTGAGCTCAAGGTCAATGGCGAGCCAGTGGCCGGTGAGGGTTGCACCTCAAGAGATTTCGCCACCTCAGCCGAGGGAAACCTGAAGATCGTTGGTCAGGAAAGGATGCAGCACTCAAGAAATCGCGCATATGAGGTACTTACTCATCTTTGGCAATGTATTTGAGAACTCCTTATATAACACTATTTTGAATGTTGTTTCCCTATTTAACACTGCAAAAAAATGTCTTCCTTATCTATCACCAGTTGTAAAATTTCTGCCTTTTGTAACACTTCCGTCACTTTTGTTGGCATATACCGTTTAGATGCTTGTCAGTTTTTTTAAGCAGACAAAACTGCCCTGACTATATTGCATGGGAAAAAAGAAGTCAGCTCGCCGAGATCGCGACCCATCCCTGTCTTTCGCCCCTGTCCTAAACATAGCGACTGACGGCGGTGGCTCCTAGCAGCAGGAGGACACTGCGCGAGAGGCCGGGGGAGATGGAGGGCGACGACGCTGCTCGGGGAGACTGCGCTGAGGAGTGAGGAGGGCGTTCATGGAGGGGTAGCAGATCGGGTCGAGGTGTCCGAGCAAAGAGGGACTGCAGATACGGCGGAAGGCGATCGTCCGGCTGCGGAGGGCTCGCACCAGGACGCGGCTATGACATCTCGCACGGCTACAATAGAGGGTGGCGGCTTGGTTGCCGAGGAGGGCTCGGCTTCTCAGCCTCCGGCGTGGCTGCAGAGTCAGGCCAGGGCATGGCTGGCTCCTCTCGGCCTCGGCTACATGGACTTGTCCATAAAGGTAAGATGCACCCCTCTTTCATCTCAATGGAACATTAGTAGTAGTCTGTACTCTGTACAGTATATGCAGTAGCAAGGATCATGGATTAGTAGGGGTTGGTGTAACTATGTAAATTGGATTAGAATGCAATGAAATTCAGAAGCAGTAGAAATGTACTATTCTTTTCTTTGGAAGAGAAGTACAGAGCTGCACCGTTGCATGGTTAATTATTGGCATGCACGGCCTCAATGGAAATTTAGGTACCTGATACTAATATCTCTATGGGTACGGGATTAATTGCATCAGGGGTAAATTCATCTTTTCATGTGCCATCTAACACCGTTAGTACTCAAAATGGATGGAAGTGTTACGAAGGGAATAAAAATTTAGACTTGATGTTAGATAAGAAAGAAAGAAGTTTTCAGTGTCAAATAGGGAACAAAATTTTAAGGCAGTGTTAAATAAGGAATTCTCTCAATGTATTTCCTCTGCTTCAGCGGCCGGTATGCACCTCCATTGCAGCTTGGAGACACCTTCCTCTTGCGGAGTGCCCCAAAATTCAGGCGGAGTTGCCCAAAGCCCTGGGCGCGGACACCGGCGCCTTGGGCACTTGGCGGGGTTCCTAAGGGGGCGGCCTCGGGAGCGCCCGCCTGCATTGGCCCCATGACCTCCACCTCAGGACGACCTACCTGAGTCTCGGGAGCCTTCACCCCGGGGGCCTCCGACCATGTCGACCCTCCTACTACCGCTTTGGGAAGGCTCGCCCAAGCCTCAGGAGCCGTAGCCTCAGGGGCCTTGACTGGCGTCGCTTCCTCGGCGGCCACTTCGCTGGCGCTCGACGGTGCTCGCCCCCTTGCACCAGCTTCTGGGGCGAGCGCTGAGGTGACGGCAGGCAGGAGGGACACGAAGACGCAGCTTTCACGCGGCCCCTGAAAGCCGACTAGGTGCAGTCTCCATTCGTCGAAGGGGGCATCTGCTTCATGAACTCCACCTTGTTCGAGCAGCAGTACAGAAGGCAGCCCTCCTCCGGCAGATTAGCTGGCGCTAGGTCGCCCGTCAGGAGCTCGAGCACCGTGTGCCACGCCTCGGGAGGAAGAGCAGGCGCATGAAGCCTCATGGGGTCCCCGTTGCTGGAGAAGGCCTACATCGGCCGGGAGTGGTGCTGAAGTGGAGTAATGCGACACCGAATGAACTCATTCACTACCATCGGCGTCGTCACCCCAAGATCCTTCAGCTTGGCCAGCCGACGCCAGACATGGGCGAGCCGCCGGTTGGCAAGCTTCGCGTGCCCCCAACCGGAGCTTGGGGCGGCCGGAATCCGCGGGAGCAGCAGCAGTGGGCTAAGCACACCAGCATCCAAAAACACCCACCGCTTCCGAAAACCTCCCACGACCGGCGATAGCTCGAAGTCGATCCCCGAGCCGGCCGTCGCTGCGACGGCCTGGAGGGATACGCACCCCGAGCGCTAGAGAGCGTCCGTCATATGCAGAGAGAAGAAGTGGCGAAGCAAGGCCACGGAAGGGGCGATGCCCACCATGACTTCGCAGACAAAGGCGAAGACGGCAAGGAGGATGATGGATTGGGAGTCCAGGTGCAGTGCATTGATCTGATAATGCGAAAGCACAGCGTTGAAGAAATTGGAGAAGGGGGGAATCAAGCCAGCCCAGAGGGCGTGAAGATGGATGGGGATCTCGGTGGCCGTCCTATCAATCGTGGTGCGGGAAGCAGGCCAAGCCAGCGTCGCCCCCACTCATTGGAATCGGCGGCAAGCGCTGGGCGAACCTTGTCCATCGCCTCTTGGTTAAGCACCACTGACCGCTCGATGGCGGGCTCGAAGACCGGCGGCGCAGGGGCCGAGGTACGGGACTTCTTCTTCCCCTTCTTCTTCCCGCTTGGCGCCATGGCGGCGGGGAGGCTTGGTGTTGGGTCGGACCGGGGGGAAGGATCCATTGTTTTTCAGAAGACGGGGAACTACGAAGCGCGCTGCCAGTAATGGGGGCGGAGCTGTGTAGACAACGGCGGCTGCCTAGCCAGGCGGAAGTCGAGGCTGCGTGGGCAAGTGGAGGCGCCCACGTGCCATCTGTTGCCATGCGTCAGTCAAGGCCGTAGGCGGTTGGGGCCCGCGGAGCTCCACACTTGCCCCTTGCCTTCGCCTCGAAGCCAAGTCCGAGCGCGCCTTGGGCCCGGGGGCTACTGTCGGCGTCCTGGGAACGGGGGTACCCAGACCTGCCTGCCTGCGGCCCATGGCGTGGCTCCACCAATGGCCTAGTATGACCCATCTTTGGCAACAACCACTCAAGACCCTCCAGAGTGGCCAAGCCTCGCGAGGCGGACGACACCAAGACCTCCTCGAGGGCAGCCTCACTGGGCTAGCTCCTGAGGAGCGGAGATATCCATGCAAGGGGCACCTTGCGAGGTTCACGTGACGTGAGCCATGACGACCAAGGCCACGCGGGCTCCAGCGGGCGCAGTGTACCAGTTTCCTCTTCGGTACTAAAGAGGAAGGCACAGACAAGGAGTCCCGAGGCATCAGGCAAAGGTTTCCATATCGGTGCAACGAGACCAAGACCAGCAGGACGGCAGGACGGAGGTCATCGCGGAGCCTACGGCGGCGTCACCACCAGAGCCTTTGGCAGGCGAAGACCACCTTTTGTCAGGATATCTTGTACTAGTTGTCCCCCATCAAACTTGGTTGTTGTGGGATCCCTTCCCGCCTAAATATTTGGGAAGAGGACCAAGGCCTCTATAAATAGGACTAGCCACCAACATAGGAGGCAATGGATCTGGGATTGGATCCATTCCACCAAGGCCATCCCACCAGCTCACCGAGCTCTAGAACACCTCTCCTCGGGAGGATGTTCTTACCTTGTACTTGTTCATCCTCAGCCTAAAAGGCAATCTACCACACCACGCTGGAGTAGGGTATTACACCACAACGGTGGCCCGAACCAGTATAAACCCTCTATGTCTCGTGTTCTTTGGGTTCGTCGAGCTAGGCCTTGAGATCGTTGGGTGAGAGAGCTAGGGAGAGAGAGTTCTTCGTGCGCACCCCAGAGTTCGAACCTCAAGGGCTTTCCGGAACCCACGATCCGACACTTTCACTAGTGCAATCTCTCAATAGTGCTAACATAACTGATTTTATAACAATCCCTCAACGTGCGACAAAGATTCACTCCAAAGTTATTATCAATAGCGGAGAACATAAGATGAAATTGTTCTAGGTATAGAGCCACCTCAAAGTTATCTTTCTTACCAATCTATTGAGTCGTATCCATAAGTGTCACAAATAGCCCTAGAGTTCGTACGAAAATAACACCATATGATACACATCAATCAGCTCTAATCACCTAGATACTTGATAATCCTCAAGTGCAAGGAATCATCGTAGCACTTTCCAAAGGTGGAAGGGATAAGTATGGAGTGTTGAACCCACAAGGAGCTAAAGGTAAGATCAATATTCTCCGAAGTCCTATCTGCCACTAATACGACACTACGTACACCAAACGTTTGTTTCCAACTAGAAACAAGAAATGAAACTACGTTGTGGGTAAGAAGAGGATAACTTTGCATGATATCAGAGAAATAAAATGTAAAAGTAGGTGTTGTTAATATAAACTTAGAATATATTACTATATATTATAAATAGCAAGTGTGGAATAATGATAGGTCGGTGTGCGGAATTGTCCTAGGCAATTGTTAACAAGATCGGTACTCGTCATTGCAATTACATATGAGGGAGAGGCATAAGCTAACATACTTTCTCTTCTTGGATCATATGCCCTTATGATTGGAACTCTAGCAAGCATCCACAACTACTAGAGATCATTAAGGTAAAACCCAACCATAGCATTAAAGCATCAAGGCCCCTTTATCCCACACGCAACAACCCCCTTACTCGGGTTTATGCTTCTGTCACTCATGCAACCCACTATAAGCGAATCATGAACGTATTGCAACACCCTACAACGGGAATCCCTCACGTGTGCGCGGCACGGAAGGCACCATAGGACAGCACCAAAATAAAACATACAACTCATAACAACCTAGATCATCAATGAACCCAAAAGATAAAGGAAATCTACTCAAAACATCATTGGATGGCAACACATCATTGGATCATAATATGTGGCATAAAGCACCATGTTCAAGTAGGGGATTACAGCGGGGTGCGGGAGAGTGGATCGCGTAAAAGAGATGAGGAGGGTGATGATGATGGTGATGTTGATGAAGACGATCACCGCGGCGATGGTTCCCCCGATGGCACTCTGGCGCCACTGAGAGAAAGCGGGAGAGGTTCTCCCCTTTGTGCTTCCTCCTCCATGGCCTCCCCCTTAGATGGGGAAAGGTTCTCCCTCTGGTCCTTGGCCTCCATGACGATGGTGACCCCTCCGGCTCCCTCCTCCATGGCCTTCGGTGATGTTGGCCCCCTCGAGCAGGATGCCAAAGAGGGCCTAGATTGGTTTTTGTGGCTACAGAGGCTTACGGCGGCGGAACTCCTGATCTCTCTTTTGTTCTGGGGTTTTAAGGATTTGTAGGAGGTGTTGGCGTCGGGGGCAAGTCAGGATGGCCCACGAGCCGATGACAAGGACGGAGGGCGCGCCCTAGGGGGGCTGGCCCCGGGACTCCCCTCTGGTATCTTTTTGCTCTATTTTTCATATTTTCCAAAAATATTCTCCGCAGATTTCCATCCCATTCCGAGAACTTTTATTTCTGCACAAAAACAACACCACGGTAGTTGTGCTGAAAACGGCGTCAGTCCGGGTTAGTTCTAATCAAATCATACCAAAATCATATGGAGTTGTTGTAAACATGGCATGAATACTGTCGGCGTTCTGGGAACGGGGGTCCCCAGACTTGCCTGCCTGCGGCGTGGCTCGAAAGGGGGCCCAGCACTGCCCATCTTCATCAACACGAGACCCAAGACCCTCGCGAGGGGCCAAGCCTCGCGGGGCGGACGACACGGTGCTTCCTCAGGCGCGGCCTCATCAGGTTGGCTCACGAGGAGGCGGAGAGATCAAGGCGGGGTACCTCACGAGGTGCCCATGATGCAAGCCATGACGACCAGGGGCGCCAGGCGGGCGCCAGCGTGCGCAGTGTCCTCCCTTTCCTCTTTGGTGCAAAGGGGGCAAGCGCAGGCGAGAGGATCAAGCAAAGGCATCCATTTCGGTGCAACGAGACCAAGACCAGTCCAACGGTGGGAATGAGCTCATCGTGGAGCCCAGAACGGCGTCACCACAGGGCGTTTGGCAGGCGAGGACAAACTTTAGTCAGGATAAGTGTACCAGATGTTCCCCTTCAAATTGGCCAATTGTCGGTGCCCTTCCCGCTCAATATTTGGGAAGAGGCCCAGGGCCTTTGCCTATAAATAGGACTAGCCACCCCCAGGGTAGAGGCAATTAGAATTGGACGGAACAGGCACGGACACAGAGAGAGAGAGAGAGAAGGGCGGCTGAACTCCCCTAGCAGTTCATCGTCCCAGCTAAGAACAGGCCCTCGCGAGGCTGTTCTTCCTTGTATTGTTCATCATCATCAGCCCAAGAGGCAATCCACCCACCACACTGGAGTAGGGTATTACACCACAACGGTGGCCCGAACCAGTATAAACCCTGTGTCTTTTGTGTTGTTCTTTCAGTAGTTAGATCTTAGCGAGACGGAGAGGTAGAGGGCATAATCTCCGCGCGCACCCCAGAGTTCGAACCTTAAGGGTCTGCCGGAACCCGAAATCCGACAAATACTTCATAAATTATAGATACGTCGGAGACATATCAATATTCTAGTGTCACCATAAGTATCCATGAGTCAATTATTCGATATCCATCAAACAATTTTAGATTCATAATATTCAATCCAACACAAAGAACTTCAAAGAGCAAGACTCAATTCATCACAATGAGAAAGAGAGGGAAGAACACCATATGATGCAACTATATTAACAAAGCCCATAATACATCAAGATCATGCAAAATTAAGAACACGAGAGAGAGAGAGATAAAAAAACATAGGTACTAGTACATACCCTCAGCCCCTAGGGTGAACTACTCCGACCTCATCATGGAAGTAGCAGGGATGATGAAGACGAACTCCGATGGTGACTTCCCCCCTTCGGCAGGGTGCCGAAATGGAGATCTAGATGAGGCCGCTTCGGAACAGAGGCTTACAGCGGCAGAAAAACTCATTGAGGTTAACTTTTGGAGGTTTCTGTATATATAAAAAATTCACGTGAAGAGGTGCCAGAGTGGGGACACAAGGAATCAGGGGCGCCTACCCCCTAGAGCACGCCATGTTGCCTTGTGGGGCCCCTGTGGGTCTTCTAGTACTCCCTCGAAGCTTCCTGGGTCTCTTTCCTTCCAGAAAAAAATCGTCAAAAAGTTTCGATGCGTTTGGACTTTGTTTGGTATGGATTTTCTGGAAAACCATAAACATGCAGAAAACAACAATTGGCACTGGGCACTAGGTTAATATGTTAGTCCATGAAAATCATTTAAAAGTGCCCCAAAACCATGTAAACTTATTGCAAACATGCATGCATACTTCATAAATTACAGATACGTTGGAGACATATCAACATCCCCAAACTTAATTCCTGCTCGCCCTCGAGTAGGTAAATGATCAAAGAAATAATTTATGAAGTGTGAATGCTAGCATAGTGCATAAGTTTGATCAATGATAATTTGAATCACTTCTTCTAGCATCATTAACAACAACTCTTTCTCATAAAATTCATCATGACAAAGTAGCACAATTCACATGTTATCATTCAAACAATGAATTCTTTAACTTAACAACCTATGTTCTTAGTCACCAAACAATCATATTATTTCCGGGGTAGTCTAAGTAAGAGATCCACATACTCAATTATAATATTGTCTTCTATGATTGCTAGTACTCAAAGCATATTTTTTGAACAAACAACATCCATTAAACACAGAGGGAGATAGGGGCTTAATTTTTTTCCCTCCCAACTTACATATCATAGAGATAATTATGAACAATAATAATTCCTGGTCAAATATATTTGACTAGATATATGTGTCTCGATCTTTCCCCACCACATTATGCTTGCCAAGTGGAGAATAATTGAGGTTGTAATAAGAAGTTGACTCAACATGAAAATTAAATAGATAGGTCCTTCGCAGAGGGAAGTAGGGATTTGCTTATGTGCGAGAGCTCATTCCTAAAAACAGAGATGAACACATTTTGAGTGGTGTGCTTTTCCTGTCAACGTCATGACAAAAGATTTCAATATCTTCCATGCTAAACACATTATCGGCAGTTCCCATGCAGAAAGGAAAAGATTTACTCCTCCACAACCATAGAAACACAAGCCATGGCTAGCCAAATCTATGGGTGCCCTAAAAAACAACTTTCCAGGGGAGTTTGTTTTATTATATTTTTCTTTGTTTTTGTTTAACGATATTGGGCATCCCAAATACTAGCCTCTCTCGTGCAAGACGATTGAATAAACTCCCGTCATGAGAATAACCCACTTAGCATGGAAGATATTGACCGCCCAATCGCTCCATAAGCGGTACAGGCACACAAAACATGTGTTTATTTGAATATTTTGAAGATGGCACATGCAAATTTACCTGGAACGGCAGGGTAATACCGTATATAGGTAGGTATGGTGGACACTCATGGAAGAAATTTGGCTCAAGTATTTTGGATGCACAAGCAGTATTCCCGCTTAGTCCAGAAATTTTTGGCTAGCAAAGATTATAAACAAGCACCACATGTTCGAGGATCCATAACAATATAACTCCTATGTAAATATACCCAACCATAACTCATTACATTGTCTTCCTTGTCCAACTTCAACTAATTTGATCAAGTTTGAAAATAATTAATGCGTATTCACAACCATAAAAGATGCCCAAGATAATATATTTGTATGTGAAATTTCTCTTCCATATACTAATCATTCATGAATTGCTTGTATGGCCAATATTATGATGGTCAAATTTCAATAGATTTTACTTTCTAAACCCAATGTAAAACTACTACTAAGCATATGGAAGATGTATACTTTCAGATTTATGACATTCAATTCATTCAACAATTCACGCTTAGGATATAAGTGAAGCACAAGAGTAGATGACAAACTACTCCAAAAGATATAAGTGAAGATCAATGAGTAGTTAGATAAGTAGGTAGCAATGTGAAGACTCTCTCCCAATAAAGATTTTCAGATCTAAATATTTTATCATGCAACAAACAAAACAAAAACAAAAGGACACTCCAAGAATAACACATATCATGTGAACAAGTAAAACCTTAGGCTCAACCGAGACTATAGTTGTTGATGAAGAAATGTGGGATGCCTACCGGGGCATCCCCAATCTTAGATTCTTGAGACTTCTTGGAATAACTTGGGATGCCTTGGGAATCCCCAAGCTTGATCTCTTGTGTCTCCTTAATTCCTCTCATATCATGACTTCTCCTAAATCTTAGAAACTTCATCCACACAAAACTCAACAAGAACTCGTGAGATAAGTTAGTATAAATCAACTCAAGACCATAACATTCTCTACTATAGAAAATTATGAAAGTTATAATTAAACATTTCATACTAAATGTTTGTGCAGATTTAATACTTCCATCCATTTATAGAAGCATTAAACAAACAAACGTATGCAAATATAACGGTAATATGTCTCAACAGAATAGTCTGTAAAGGATGAAATAAAATTCATACTTCCTTAATGCAAAAAATTCTGAAAAATTACAACGTGACAGAAAAATCATGCATTCTTACTCTATAAAAATTTCAAGATGTTATCATGTTTCGACTATTCATAAATATTCAAGACAGAACATAAAACTTTTTGTTTGCAAACAACACCTCATAAACTTGCAAACTGAGCATAGTAAAGGCTATACTTGAAAAATGTATTGAAATAAAAGATACTAACATGAATAGTAATAATAGAAATAAAATCTCAACAAAAGAAATGACACTCCAAGCAAAACTCATATCATGTGACGAATAAAAATATAGCTCCAAGTGAGGTTTTCGACAATGTTGAAGACGAAAGAGGGGATACGTTCCGGGGCATCCCCAAGCTTAGGGTCTTGCCACTCCTTATTCTCCTCATATCGGTATCTCACCCAAAACTTGAAAACTTCAATCACACAATACTTAACGGAACTTCTTGAGATAGGTTAGTATGATAAAGAGCAAATCATTCACTTTGGTACTGTCAAGCAAACTATTCATAATTGTTATCACATAAAACCAACTGTATTGTACCATTCCTACAATTTATATTGACCAATATAAGCAATAGAAACTATAAAACAAGCAAACTATGCATTGAAAACAGAATCTGTCAAAAACAGAATAGTCTATAATGATCTGAATAAAAACCATACTTCTGTAACTTCTGAAATGCTGAAAAAATAGGATAATGTAACAAATTTTCATATCAGTACTTTGTAAAAATTTCAGAGTTTTATCATGTTCCACTAAATAATGACAATTCATGCACTGGACACTAAACTTTCCGTTTTTGCACAGAACCAAATCAACAAGCATCCACACTATCCCAAAGGTCTTACTTGGAAGTTTATTGAAATAAAATATACAAAAAATAATTACTATAGTAGCTTAATCATGTTGACACACAAAAATAGTAGGACTAAATATTGGGTTGTCTCTGAAAAAGCATTTTTCTTTTTAGCCTTTTTATCTAGGCGTGATGATTTTCATGATGCTCACATAAAGGTAAACAATTGAAACACAAAGAGAGCATCATGAATAACAAAGGAAATACATTTAAGCCTAACCCGCTTCATATGCATAGGTATTTTGTAATCAAACAAATTATTGTAGCAATAATTTACTAGCATAGGAAGGCAAAACAAGTGCAACTTCAAAACTTTCAACATAAAGAGAGGAAACTTGATGTTGTTGAAATATACATAAGTAAATCTTCCCCTCTCATAATAACTTTCAGTAGCATCATGAATGAATTCAACAATATAACTTTCACATAAAGCATTCTTTTCATGATCTACAAGCATAAATTTTTCATTACTCTCCAGATAAGCAAATTTCTTCTCACTAAAAATAGTGGGAGCAAACACAACACAATAACTATCATATGAAATTTGATTGACATAATCAATTTGAGAATTAAAATCATGATGAAAAGTTTCATGGTTATCATTACTCTTTATAGCATACATGTCATCACAATAACCATCATAGATAACAACTTTGTTCTCATAAAAAAATCAATTGAAACATGTTCCAAAGTAGTGGATTCAACATTAAATAAAGTCGTGACCTCTCCAAATCCACTTTCATAATTACTAAAATAAGATTCAACACCCTCCAAAATAGTGGGATCATTATTACCTAGAGTTGACACTCTTCCAAACCCACTTTCATCAATATAATCATCATAAATAGGAGGCATGCTATCAACATAATAAATTTGCTCATCAAAAGTAAGGGGACTAAAGAGATCATCTTCATCAAACATACCATCCCCAAGCTTATGGCCTTGCATAGCACTAGCATCATGGATATTCAAATAATTCATACTAGCAACATTACAATCATGCTTATCATTAAAATATTTTATACCACACATTTGATTGCATTCTTATTCTAACACTTTGGCACAATTTTCTGATCCATCATTTTCAAGAAAGACGATATAAAGACGAAGAATTTGAGACAACAAAACTTCCATTTTTTGGTAGTTTTCTTTTATAAACCAAACTGGTGGAAAACAAGAAATTAAAATATCCAATTACAAGATCTAAAGATATACCTTCAAGCACTCACCTCCCTGGCAACGGCGCCAGAAATAGCTTGATGTCTACTATGCAACTTCATTCTTGTAGACTCTGTAGGGCCTCCAAGCGTAGAGTTTGGTAGGACAGTAGCAAATTTTACTCAAGTAGATGACCTAACGTTTATCAATCCGTGGGAGATGTAGGATGAAGATGGTCTCTCTCAAACAACCCTGCAACCAAGTACAAGAAATCTCTTGTGACCCCAACATACCCAATACAATGGTAAATTGTATAGGTGCACTAGTTCAGCGAAGAGAAGGTGATGAAAGTGTAGTATGGATAATAGATATAGGTTTTTGTAATCTAAAATAATAAAAATAGCAAGGTATCAAGTAGCAAACAATGAGCAAAATGGTATATCAATGCTTAGAGACAAGGCTTAGGGTTCATACTTTCACTAGTGCAGTCCCTCAACATGCGACAAAGAATCACTCCAAAGTTTTTATCAATAGTGGAGAACATAAGATGAAATTGTTGTATGTATAGAGCCACCTCAAAGTTATCTTTCCAAGATATCTATTGAGCATCCCTATAAGTGTCACAAATTGCCCTAGAGTTCGTACTAAAATAACACCATATGATACACATTAATCAACTCTAATGTCACCTACATACTCCAATGTCACCACAAATACCCGTAAGTTAATTATTCATTATGCATCAAACAATTTCAGATTCATAACATTCAATCCAACACAAAGAACTTCAAAGAGCAAGGCTCAGTTCATCACAACAAGATAGAGAGGATAGAACACTGATGACCCACAAGTATAGGGGATCAATCATAGTCCTTTCTATAAGTAAGAGTGTCAAACCCAACGAGGAGCGGAAGGAAATGACAAGCAATTTTCAGCAATGTGTTTTCTGCAGGTGTTGTAAGTAACAGTGATAGATAGTTTTGTAGCAAGATAATTCGTAACGGGTAACAACTAACAATAGTAGCAAAGGTGCAGCAAGGTAGCCCAGTCCTTTTTAATCAAAGGACATGCCGAAAAGTTCTCTTATAACAAGCAAAGCGTTCTTGATGAAACATGGGAATTATCATCTAGTCACTTTCATCATGTTTGTTTGATCCACGTTTGCTACTTTGATAATTTGATATGTAGGTGCACTAGTGCTTGGGTGTTGTTCTTACTTGAACAAGCCTCCCACTTATGATAACCCCCTCTCGCAAGCATCCGCAACTAAGAAAGAAGAATTAAGATAAATCTAACTATAGCATGAAACATATGGATCCAAATCAGCCTCCTACAAAATAACGCACAAACTAGTGTTTAAGCTTCTGTCAGTCTATTAACCCATCATCTAATTATTACTCCAGAATGCCTTCCTTTAGGTTTAGGTATGGTCAAGTGCCATGTAGTCGACGTTCACATGACACCACTAAAGGAAGCAACAACATACATATCATCAAAATATCAAACGAATACCAAATTCACATGATTACTTATAACGAGACTTCTACCATGTCCTCAAGAACAGAAGTAACTACTCACAAATCATATTCTTCCACCAAATAAATGAACTAGCATCAACTACAAGATGTAATCAACACTACCCATCTGAGATTTCGAGAGATAGATTGGATACAAGAGATGAACTAGGGTTTGAGATGAGATGGTGCTGGTGAAGATGTTGGATAAGATTGCTCCTCTCATGATGAGAGGGTTGTTGGTGATGTCGATGGCTTCGATTCCCCCCGCCGGAGGGAAGTGTCCCCGGCGAAATCACTCCGCCGAAGAGCAAAAGTGCTCCTGCCCAGGTTCCGCCTCGAGACAGCGGTGCTTCATCCTGAAAGTATTCTTCTGATTTTTTTTCTAGGGCAAATGGCATCATATAGGAGAAGATGGGCCTCGACGGCCTTCCAGGGGCCCCACAAGCTCGGAGGGCGCGCTTTGGGGGGTAGCGCGCCCCCAGGCTTGTGGCTACCTGGTGGGTCCCCTTCTAGTAATTCTTTCGCCAATAATTTTTATATATTCCAAAACAATTCTTCATAAATTTTCAGGTTATTTGGAGTTGTGCAGAATAGCTATCTCTGTTGTAGCCTTTTCCGGTCCAGAATTCCAGCTGCCGGCAATCTCCCTCTTCATGTGGAACTTGCAAAATAAGAGAGGAAAGGCATAAGAATTGCATCATACAATGAAATCACAATCCAAAATACAATAAATAACAATGTAAAAACATGATGCAAAATGGACCCCCCAAGCTTATATCTCGCTTGTCCTCAAGCGAAAGCCGAAATCGATAATCATGACCACATGTTTAGAGAGAGAGAGAGAGAGGTGTCGATAAAAATAAAATACGGAGATGAAAGAATCATGGTCATTACCATAGCAGCAATATATCATCATCAAACTTCTCGTGCTAGGTTAACAATTTGTTCACAAACTAAAGTATGAAACATAAACTTCATCGGAAACTAACAAACTATGATTTCAATCATTGAAACAATCACAGTCCATCATATTTTCAGAAAGAGTCCATGTAAGAGCTTTGTTTAGCAAGTTCACATACCCAACTACCATTTATTCTTCTATGATTGCTGACACTCAAGGCATATCTATAGAGCAAAAGTTTCAGTCAGACACATAGAAAGATAGGGGCTTATAGTTTCGCCTCCCAAGTTATTTACCTCAAGGGTAATGTCAACAATAATAACTCATGATCACCTACATTCAGAATAGGGACGAACATTATTGACTCTTGCATAACAATAAATACATAGAAGTAAAAGATAGGCCATTCGCAGAGGGAAGCAGAGGTTGTCATGCGCTTTTTGTTTTTGGATGTGCAAGCTCTTAATGTAAAGGAATGTCACTTTATATTGCCCCTTATGGTAGCAACCTTTATTGTGCAGACCATCGCTTTTATTTATTTTCCATCATAAGATCGTACAAAACTTATTTTCCCTTAAAATAAAAGATCATACATATTTAGGAGCAATTTTTATTCTTTATGCACCGATGACAACATACTTGAAGGATCTTATTCAATCCATAGGTAGTTATGGTGGACACTCATGGCAAGAGACTGGATTTAAGGGGTTTTGGATGCACAAGTAGTATCTCTATTTAGTGCGAATTTGGGCTGGCAAAAGATCCTAGACAAGAACCACATGTTAGAGGATCCATGACAATATAACTTCTATGTGAATATAAGCAACCATAACTCATTACGTTGTCTTCCTTGTCCAATGTAAAGTAATTGATATAGAATATTTGATGGGGGCTCACAATCATAAAAGATGTCCAAGATAGAATATTTATTTGTGAGACCTCTCTTCCTTCATTACTTTTTTCATGGACTGCACCAATGACCAAGGCTATGTTTGTCAACTTCCTAAATTTTATTCACTATACTTTTATGTGAAGTCATTACTCCCCATGGGATTAGCATATGATCTTTGCATTATTTTATTATTTCTCTTTCATTGCTAACATTGAAACAAGAAAGTAAAGAAAAACTCAAAACTACTCTTTATTATATAAATCTCACACGATTACACAGATAGATAGATCATGAAACAAGCACTCGAAACTAAAGCATACTAACACTTATTCTTCTAAATCATGAAATAACTAAGAATCGAACTAAGATAGGTAATGATGATAAAAGTGATGGTGATACGATACCGGGGCACCTCCCCCAAGCTTCAAACAAGCCAAGGGTGGTGCCCATACCCGTGTACTCAAGTTTCTTTCTTCGGTGATGGTGGCGGTGAGGAAGTGGTAGGCTTGTCCTGCCACTCCTACCACTTGAGGGTACAATTTTCCTCTTTCAGCTTGTAGACTTGCTGCTCAAGTTCCCAGATTTTGTGATGAAACTTGTCCTCTTCTCCCAGCACACGACGAAAATGAGTGAATTAGAACTTAGAATCTTTTACTGTGTCTGGGAGGCTTGATTTCTTGAACTCCACATGCATGTCCCCTGGATGAGGTAGGGGGACATCTTCTTCTTTGCTTGAGCAATCTGTCTACTTCAAATCCGTCTCTTCTTCCTCATTTGTGGGCCACTCATATGGATTAACATCACCGTAAATCCTTGGGTTGGCAACATAATGGGAAACATAGCTCTCTCCATCCGAGCCTTGGGACGACATACTATCAGATCTGCCAGAAAAACAACATGAAACAAGAACAGAGGAGAATCTTGCAATGTAGTGGTCAAAACATCCGAGAGTATATATAATGAATTTTTACCGTGCACGAAAAGTAATATAGAAGACACACGCAGTTCGGAAAGTCCACGAGGGAGCCACAAGCTCGGGAGGAACACACAGGGGGTAGGGCTTGCCCCCAGGCTTGTCGCTTCCTGTGCACTATCCCAGTTGTTTATTATTTTCCTAATTTTTATATATACCGTAATGAACAAATATTATTATTATCTAATTTTTGAAGTCGTTTTACTTACCATACCACATACCTACTCCTTTCCGGTGTTCTAGAGCGTTCCGGAAGGCCTCTTTTATGTGATCCTCCCGTGTCATTAATTGAATAATATTAGTTTCAACATTAATGGGCATACCTGAGTTATAATGTTTACTTCTTTGCCCATTAATCAGTCTCAGATTAGTGCACTCGGCATTATTGATCTTAATAGCTCTAGAGCGATAAACTTCTTCAACGATATATGAACCTTCCCATTTGGAGAGAAGTTTGCATGCAAAGAATCTGAAACGAGAGTTGTACAAAAGAACTTGATCACCTACTTTAGATTCCCGTTTTTTGGATTCTTTTGTCATGCGATCTTTTAACTTTTTCTTTAAACAACTTGGCATTTTCATAGGCTTGTGTTCTCCATTCATCTAAGGAGCTAATATCAAACAACCTCTTTTCACCGACAAGTTTGAAATCATAATTAAGTTCTTTAATTGCCCAATAAGCTTTATGTTCTAACTCAAGAGGTAAACGGCATGCTTTTACATAGACCATTTTATATGGAGACATTCCCATAGGATAAATATAAGATGTACTATAAGCGCATAGTGCATCATCAAGTTTCTTAGTGAAAGTGCGTTATATCGACTAGAGGGGGTGAATAGGCGATTTTTATGAAATTCTTCACTGAGGAATTTGCTCGTGAGGAAATTCCTTAGCGAAGAAATACTAGCAGCGGAATAAGTACTCAGAAGTAAACATAACAGATTACATGCATGGTCATCATGATGAAATGAAGACAAACACAGAGTACAGAAAGCGTAGGCACAGGATAACTCTAGATGAAGACAAACAGACTGAAGAAATTGAACTGAGGAATTTGTGAAAGTCTTCAGTCAGAGTCTTCAAACACAGATATGAACAAACAGACAACACAGTAATGAGGAAATGAAGGTGTTGAGGAAATGGAACCAGTAAGCTTGGTGAAGACAATGATTTGGTAGACCAGTTCCAACTGCTGTCTCAGTTGTACGTCTGGTTGGAGCGGCTGAGTATTTAAACTCGAGGACACACAGTCCCGGACACCCAGTCCTGAGCACGCAGCTCGGGACACCAAGTCCTCACCGTATTCTCCTTGAACTAAGGACACACAGTCCTTGTCCAATCACTCGTGGTAAGTCTTCAGGTGACTTCCAAACCTTCACAGACTTGGTCACTCGGCGATCCACAATTCCTCTTGGATGCTCTAGACCTTGACGCCTAACCGTCTGGAAGAAGCACAGTCTTCAAAGGTAACAAGCGTCGGATCCACGCAGGATCAATTTCTTCAGTGATGCTCAATCACTTTGGGTTTGTAGGTGTTTTGGGTTTGGGTTTGGATTTTCCTCACTTGATGATTTTTGCTCAAAGTCCTCGGAGGATGGGTTGCTCTCAAATGACAAGTGTCAAGTTCACGCGGAGCAGCCAACCAGCTAGTGGTTGAAGGGGGCGGCTATTTATAGCCTAGGGAGCAGCCCGACATGATAAGACATAAATGCCCTTCAATGATATGACCGTTAGGTGGACAAGATATTTTAGGACAGCTGGCGCGTGGCACAGCAACGGTCGGAAATTTGGAGTACAAATTCCTCAGGGCTATCATGTTCCTCACTGTGTAGGCAATTCGCACTAGCGAATTCCTAACTCCTCAGTCAGAGCAAAGTCCTCAGTGATCAGAAGAACTGCGTCTCTGTCACTGAAGAAATTGACTGAACTGTATGAGATTTCCAATGGCTTCACTCGAAGGGATTGGTAGGTGTAGGATTTGAGTTGAGCATCACATGGAAATTTTCTCCTTAGTATTTCCTCGACCCCCTTTAACAGTACGGTGTTTCCTATGACTCAAGAAAGAGAAAAATGAAACTACGAAAACAAAAGTCTTCACGCTTCACATTCCTCAAACGAATACCATGTCTTCAAGGTCACACCAATTTTTTCACTTTCAAAGTCTTCAGAAAGTCTTCAGAATGTCAAAGTCTTCAGTCGAAGAACTTCATTTTTAGGGGTCGACTTTTACTGTAAATATCAAACTCCTCATAGTCTTATAGACCTGTGTACACTCATAAACACATCAGATGCTTAACCTATAAGTCTTCAATACACCAAAATCACTAAGGGGCACTAGATGCACTTACAATCTCCCCCTTTTTGGTGATTGATGACAATATAGGTTAAGTTTTCAACGGGGATAAATATGTGAAGTGTAGAAACTAATATTGAGGAATGTGATTGCAAGATATAGAAGAACTCCCCCTGAAGTTGTGCATAGTGAGGAATTTGCTTTTGAAGCAATGCACACTTGAAGAGTTAAATCATGGAGATCTCCCCCTATATCTTGTAATTCATACACGCATTTGATACATGATATGAAGAATTTGAAATGCATGATGAAATATGGTGCCTGATGCAATTCAGCATGCGTGCGATAACATTAATGAGGAATAAGCATGCAGAATGGCGCATCAAAAGCATCAGAGCTCAAGCATGTATCGAAGTATCAGAGCATAGAGCGTCAAAAGTATCAGAGCACCGAGCACCATAGGGTTTAAGATTACAACTCAATCCAATAAAAGTTTCGAAAGAACGAGAGTTGTAACTTAAAAAAATGCCCTTATTATAGACCCGCTTGAAGACTAACTCAGATTTCTCCCCCTTTGTCATCATATGACCAAAAGGATAGAGACTGAGGACTAACGCCCCTGAAGATATTCAAGTCGATGGAGGAGCGCCAGTGTTGTTGGGGTCGGTTGTTGAAGTAGGGCCTGCTGCAGTGTCGTCCAAGTCTTCATTTTCATCAGTGTCGCGCGATGAAGAATATGAACTGGCCACCAGAGAAGGAACCTTGACCTTCTTGAATTTCTTCGGCGGAGGTGCCGACCAGGCAAATTCTTCTTTGAGGCCCATGTTCTCTAAATCTTCAGCACTATATACTTGAGACAGAACAGCCCAGGTGCGGTTGAAGGTTTCATGAAGGTAGTAATGGTTTTTCTTCACTGCATTATATGTGGCAGTCATGTTGTGAAGAATTGAACCAAACTGACGCTTGACCCATTTGTGATTGCGATCAACCTTTTGATGAAGACTGAGGAGTAACTCACGATCAGTCATCACCCTGGGTGCTGTGGCTTGAGGATTTGTCTTGGCAGTATTAGCAGCAGAGTCATGTGTGGCAGAGTCATCATTGGTGGAATAAGAAGCAGCCTTGCGAAATTGACCATCCAATGGACGAATGCCTTCATCTATCACAGTAGTGGCCTTGCCCTTTTCATCAGCTGAGGAAAATGTCCTTTTGAGGACTTCAATAGGAGGCAAGTAGCTGCAGTGGTTCAGAGTTTCAGCCTTGTAGTTGAGTGAAGACCTTGTCCTGATGAATCTCATAATCCAAGGTGCATAAGGCTTCATCTCAAATGGTGACATAGCAATGTTGGCCAGAGTCCTCATGAAGAAATCATGGAAGTTTATGGGAACGCCATGTATGATATTGAAAAGCATATTCTTCATGATGCCAACAATTTCTTCATCGGAAGAATCATGTCCTTTGATGGGACATATTGTCTTCGTCAGAATGCGATAGACAGTCCTAGGCACATACAACAATTCCTTGACGAGGAATTTGGTACGAGGTGATTGCCCTGGCTTCAGAGGCTTCATGAGCACTTGCATATAGTGGTTTGACAGTTCAGGTTCATCATACACGCAACGCGCATCTTCAGTGGGTGGACTGAGAGAAAGGCGGCGAAGCAATTCAGTTGCTGGGGCCTTGTAATGTGTATTTTCAGTCATCCAGTCCAGAACCCATGAATTGACATCTTCAGAGTTGCCAGTGATGTGCAGTGTAGCATAGAACTGAAGAATAAGTTCTTCATTCCAATCGCATATATCAGTGCAGAAATTAAGCAGCCCAGCGTCGTGAAGAACACTGAGGACTGGCGTGAAGCACGGCATAGACTCCATATCCACGTGAGGAATATGTGCATGGTCGAAGACTTTGTCTTTGTTGTAAAGCACTGAGGAATAGAAATTTGCTTGGCTAGCAGTCCAGAAACGCCTCTTCCTTATGCGAGCAGAGTCATAAGGATTGTATTCAGTGAAGAATACGTGCTCGCCATAGAAGTCTTCAGCCTTGAATTTCTGTTTGCGTGAGAATGGATCCTTTGGCCTTGGCAGAGGAGTGTCAGTGAGTTGCATCACGACCTCAGGAATCACAAGCTCAGGTTCTTCAGGCTGAGGAATTTCAGTATGTTCCTCAGGTGCAGTCACCTTGTCTGTTTCAGCAGCAGTTTCTTCAGCACTAGTGGTTGGAATTTCTTCATTCACAGAAGCAGTGGGATGAGTTGCATCAGAGCCCAATTTTATGGTTGGTGAAGAAGAGTGAGGAATTTGCTGCAGGGGAGTGAAGAGTGGGGAATTGGGATGCTGACTTTCCCAAAAGTCGTCATTCATTACTGGAGTTGTGCTTCCAACATCCACATCTTCATCATCAATTTCTTCAACACCAGCCTCTTCAGCATCAAACTGAGGCATTGGTGATGAGACTATTGGGGTTGAAGTGATTGTATCCACTTCAATTTCTTCATCAATCTGCTCTGAGGAAGCAGCAGACTGAGTTTCTTCATCTGATCCACTGGGGATTTCATAATCTTCACCAAAAGGAACAAGGTCCTTTGATGGCATGGAGGAGATAGGAACAGCATCAATTGGATTGGCAAATGAGCTGGTCATGGGCTTCATCTTCTTTGGGACTGAAGATTCTGAAGCACTTGATGCTTTCCTTTTCTTTACTGCAGCTCGCTCTGCAGCCTTCGTTTTCTTCACATCTAAAGCAGAGGGAAGAACTGGAGTTGGAGTTGGTGCAGGTGGAGCTGAGGAATCTGGTTCAGTTTCTTCAGGCACAACTGATGCAGTTGCCCTGGTCACTTCATTTTCTTCAGGCGCACCACTAGTGGATGCCCTGGCAATTTCATCAACGGCTGGAGCAGAGTCATCAGCCTTGGAACTAGCATTTTCTTCAGCAGCCTGAACTTCATCAGCGGTGCTGGCATGTTCTTCAATTTGCTGAATAGATGCTTCAGCTTGAGGAATTTGTTGCTTTGAGGCAGTACCCTTGGTGAAGGTATCAGTCAGCCTCACAAATCTGACCTTGGCTCCTTGCCAATCAGCATAGTGCGAGTCAAAGTTGTCGCTGAGGGCTTTGATCTCAGCCTGCATCTTGACAAGTTCCTCAGGCTTCATTTTGAGAACATTTTTCTTCAACAGCTTCTCTCTGCGGTACTGGGATTTCTTGATCTCTCTGGCCCTATCATATTTCCACTTCTCCTCTTGGATGAAGTGAGTCAGCATGTGACTTTGGCCAGGTGTCAGCTTGAAATCAGGCATAGGAGTGTTGGGATCCTTGTGCCAGAGATCAATATAATCTAGGATCGCCCTTGGATCCAAAAGCAGGGGCACAGGTGTGCCTTTGGCTTTAGCAGCCCTTTCTTGACGGTCTCTGATGATCTCAGCGAGTTCTTCTTCATCAGCTTCATCATCATCAGAGGGCATAGTGAAGACCACTTGCTTCTTTGGACTTGGGCGAGTGCCGCGTCCAGCGGTAGCCTTTTTCTTCAGTAACGAGGGTCCAGCTGAGGATTTTGGTGCAGCTGAGGAACTAGCTGAGACACCAGAGGCAATAGAGATGCCAGTTGTCCTTTGGCATGAGGCCAGATGCACAGGAGCTGAGGATTTTGTGGGAGCAGGAGCAGCATGAGGAATTTGCTTTGAAGATTTTGAAGATTCTGGCCGTGAGGGCGCAGCTGAGGAACTTGGCCGTGAGGGCATTGAAGATGAAGCACTTGGCTTACGAGCAGGCTTCTTCATCATTGATTTCCTCGGCTTGGCAGAAACCTCAGTGGCAGCAGCAGCAGCAGATTCTTCATTGAATTTCCTCACTGCTTCTTTTGCTTGCTTTTGCAGTTTATGCTGGCGCTTAGCCCATTCTTGAGGAAAATCCTCTCCTCTTCTGATGCTTGTGGGATCAGCCACTTGGCCAGGTGCCAATGGAGGTCTTGGGCATGGAGGGTTTACTGCGAATTTCTTCATGTACTTGGGGGTGACGTATCTGTACTCCCTCCACTCACGTGCCCATCTCCTTTCAATCCTTTGGATGCGCACCTTGCGCTAATTTTTGTCTTCTTTACCAAATTTGGATTCATCAAGTGTGCAATACCCAGCATAAATGTCCTCAGGGATTTCAAATGCAGTCATGACCTCTGGTCTCTTTCCTCCTTTCTGCGGCCTTTTACCTTCAGCCATTTTCTTCAGATGAGGAATTTGAACAATGGAATTCTCTGAAGATGTATGCAACTTTTCTTAGAGGAACGCTGCAAATGAGTTAAGTTGATGAGAACCTAAGGATTCAGCAGCGGACATGTGTACCTGTGAACAGAGTATAGTTGCGAGGAATTTGAAGAGGTCATATGCGTTCTCAGAGGGTTTTTCATAAAGAACAAGTTTTGAGGAATTTGACCAGATTCGTCTTGAGGAATTTCACTAAGCTCCATATATATCTTAGGTTCCAGAGTTGTATAGATTGAGAATCCACACAATTGAGGAATCTTGAAGAAATTTAGACTCAGGGAAATGAATCAAGAACAAAGAATGAGTGAGGTGTTTTGTGTGTGAGGATTTGAAGAATAAAAACACCTTTGAAGATTTTGTAGAGAAACTTTGAATCAAAGAGGGCAGTAAAAATAGCTTTTAATTACCCTGAATGAAGAACACGACGAACTATGAGTTGGAACAGAGAAGTTCGTCAATGCAGATCTTCCACGCCCTAACTTGGCGGAGGAAGACGTCTACGGCGGCGGCGGAGGTGAAGATTTCCGCAGTCGGCGCGAGTACGTCGGCGACGAGGTCAAGGCAGTGAAGCTCTTCCTCACCGGCGACGATGGAGTAGCGGCGGCGCTAGGGTTTGGAGGCTTGAGCGAGGGAAGTGAGATCGAGCGGAGTAAAGAAGTGAAGATGGCGACGGAGGGGTATTTATAGCCGCAGTAAAAACTGCTTGTCCGAAGGTTTAGGACTAACATGCCCCTGGCCGTTCTCCTTCACTTGACATGTGTCACCCACGTACTGTGTAGTGGAGATCGTGTAAGATCGTGAGTGAGTAAAATAATCCATCGTGGGAAGTGGAACGGATTGAGCGGCAAAACCGAAGGTTTGGATAAGATTAGTTTTAACGTTCCGTTCGCAATTTCTTTAGCTGACAAGGACACAGTGAAGAATTTGAACGAGTTTCAAATAGAACGCACATGAAGAATTTGTGAATAGACTGGATTGAGTATAGCATAGAGGGGAAGGGTCCGATCACATTCACTTAGCAAAAAAAATTCCAACTTGAAGAAATAGCTATAAGTGAGTGCTGTAGAGGACATAAACTCATATATATATATATATATATATATATATATATATATATATATATATATATATATAGCGAATGAAGAAAAACGACGGCACAAGTGAAGACTTTGTAAAGTTTGAAGAATTTGAAAAACTGAAGAATTTCAAAAGTTGAGGAAAAACTCAAATTGAAGATTTTCAACTTTTGTGATGGCGTGACCCACCGTGTAAGAATGATGATTTCAGACACCGCGTACAATTGTCGTAGGGTTCTAAGAATCAAATTCTTCATTAATTTCTTCACACTTAGAGTGTTATTCTTCATTGATTGAAGAAAAAACGTTTCTTCATGTGTTGCACATCTAAGTCATCAATTATGCATAAGTGTTAGGATGAGTGCATTTTCAAAGTACATTCGAAGATTTTAAGATATTTAGCTCACACCGCAACTTGCTAAATCTCTTCTCATCCAAGGGCTTAGTGAAGATATCGGCTAGCTGTTCTTCAGTCTTCACATGCTCAATAGAAATGTCGCCCTTCAACACATGATCACGAAGAAAATGATGACGAATCTGAATGTGCTTTGTCTTCGAGTGCTGAACTGGGTTGTGAGCAATCTTGATGGCACTCTCATTGTCATAGAGAAGAGGCACATTCTTCACGTTGACTCCATAGTCCTTGAGTGTTTGCTTCATCCATAGTAGCTGAGCACAGCAAGAACCAGCAGCAATGTACTCAGCTTCAGCAGTAGACAGTGATACGCAGTTCTGTTTCTTCGAGGACCAACAGACCAAGGATCGTCCGAGGAAATGACAAGTACCAGATGTTGACTTGCGATCCACACGGTCACCAGCATAGTCAGAATCAGAATATCCAATGAGGTCAAAGTCTGAGCCCTTGGGGTACCATAATCCTAGTGTTGGTGTGTGAGCTAGATATCGAAGAATATGCTTCACAGCTGTATGGTGTGATTCCTTCGGTGCAGCTTGAAATCATGCACACATGCAAACACTAAGCATTATATCTGGCCTAGATGCACATAAGTACAATAAAGAGCCAATCATGGAGCGATATACCTTGTGATCGAAGTCAGTACCATTTTCATCAGTGCATAGATGACCATTTGTGGGCATAGGAATTTTGAGACCTTTGCAGTCTTGCATGCCGAATTTCTTCAGGACATCCTTGAGGTATTTCTCCTGAGATATGAATATCCCATTGTGCTGTTGACGAATTTGTAGACCTAAGAAGAATTTCAGTTCTCCCATCATAGACATTTGATATTCTTCACTCATCATATAGGTAAATTCATCACTATAACGTTGGTCAGTATAGCCAAAGATGATATCATCAACATATATTTGGCACACAAACAGTTCACCATTATATGATTTAGTAAAAAGAGTGGGATCGAGTGAACCGGGTGTGAAGCCTTTCTTCATGAAGAATTCCTTCAGTGTGTCATACCACGCCCGTGGAGCCTGCTTGAGGCCATAGAGGGCCTTGTTAAGCCTGAAGACTTTGTCAGGATGTTTTGGATCTTCAAATCCTGGTGGTTGAGCAACATATACTTCTTCCTCAATCTTACCATTGAGGAATGCACTTTTCACATCCATTTGGTATAAGATGATATCATGATGGTTAGCATAAGCAAGTAATATGCGAATAGCTTCAAGTCTAGCAACAGGTGCAAAAGTTTCATCGAAATCAATTCCTTCAACCTGTGTGTAGCCTTGAGCTACTAGTCGTGCCTTATTCCTCACCACAACACCATTTTCATCTTGCTTGTTGCGGTAGATCCACTTTGTACCAATGATATTATGCTTGCGAGGATCGGGACGATTGACCAGTTCCCATACGTTGTTGAGCTTGAACTGATGTAATTCTTCTTGCATGGCCTGAATCCACTCAGGCTCCAGAAATGCTTCATCTACCTTAGTGGGCTCTGTGATAGAGACAAAAGCAAAGTGCCAACAAAAGTTAGATAGATGTGAAGCTTTTGAGCGTGTGAGAGGACCTGGTGCTCTAATGTCATCGATGATCTTCTCCATTTGCACTTCTTTTGCAACGCGAGGGTGAGTTGGTTGCCGTTGAGGAATTTGATCAGCATTTTCTTCAGCATCAATTTCCTCAGCATTTTCTTCAGGTGCATCAGTTCGACGTTCTTCACGTTCTGGAATGAATTCTTCAGCAGATTCTTCAGTAGGAATGATATCTTCAGTAGCCTTGTGCTTGATCGATTCCTCAGGTGCTGGTTCATCTAACACAGAAGGTAGGTGCTCTCTTTGCGAGCCATTAGTTTCATCGAACCGCACATCTACAGTTTCAACAATCTTGTGAAGAACATTGTTGAAGACTCTGTAGGTGTGCGAGTCCTTTCCGTAACCAAGCATGAAACCTTCATGTGCTTTCGGTGCAAATTTAGAGTTGTGATGAGGATCTCTAATCCAGCATTTAGCACCGAAGACTTTGAAATAACTCACATTGGGTTTCTTGTCAGTGAGGAGTTCATAGGCAGTCTTCTTGAAGAATTTGTGAAGATATACTTTGTTGATGATATGGCACGCAGTATCAATTGCATCAACCCAGAAACGACGAGGGGTTTTGTACTCATCGAGCATAGTGCGAGCCATCTCAGCAAGAGTCCTGTTCTTGCGCTCCACGACGCCATTCTGTTGAGGAGTATAAGGAGCAGATAATTCATGAGTAATACCAAGTTCATCAAGATAGTCATCGAGACCCGAATTCTTGAACTCAGTGCCATTGTCACTTCTGATGTGCTTGATCTTCACACCAAAGTTAGTTGAAGCCCTCGAGGAAAATCGTTTGAAGACTTCCTGCACTTCAGTTTTGTAAGAGACAAGGTGCACCCATGTGTAACGAGAGTAATCATCAACAATAACAAAACCATATTGAGATGCCTCATTAGAGACAGAGGAATAATGGTTAGGACCGAAGAGATCCATGTGAAGCAATTCAAATGGACGAGTAGTGGTCATGATAGTCTTTGCTGGATGTTTGGCCTTGGTCATCTTTCCAGCTTCACAGGCACCGCATAAGTGATTCTCAATGCCAATGACATGCTTCTTCTTCGCAAGCGTGTGCAGATTCCTCATGCCAGCATGACCAAGTCGTCGATGCCATAGCCATCCTTCTGAAGCTTTTGCAAGTAGGCACACGGCAGGTTGTGAATCTGCAGAGAAATCAACAATATACAAGTCTCCTTTCCTAAAGCCTTCGAAAACTTTGGATTTGTCAGATTCCATAATCACAACACAACGATACTTGTCGAAGACAGCAACCATATCAAGATCACAAAGCATTGAGACAGACATAAGATTGTATCCTAAGGACTCAGCAAGCATGACTTTGTCCATGTGTCGATCCTTTGTGATGGCAACCTTACCTAGACCCAATACCTGACTTTTGCTTTTATCAGCGAAGATGATATGCTTCATGTGTGATGCTGATAAGGGAGCATCCATCAACAGATTCTTGTCACCGGTCATGTGATTTGTACATCCACTATCAAGTACCCATTCAGTGGCTTTGGGTTGATCATCCTGCAGATGAATTAGTGCAACTTACGAACCTCATATGCTTCAGTAGTGAAGAATATGATATTACAATTCATCAGATCAATTTCATCAAGCAGTGGAACCGATAAAACAGAGGGAGGACGTGTGAAATGAAAGTTCATTTCATCATGGTTAGCCTGCGTCCTTTCAGGCAATTCTGTCAGGTCCCCAGCAAATTCTTCAGACGTTGCAGCACGTTTGGAGACCTGACCCTGCAGAAGAGATTAGTTCTTTTTCTTCACCACCCACATCTGAAGGGGTGGCAAAGAGTTCATCACTCTGCGAGCTCCATATGAGAATGGTGGCAAAGCAGCCAAAACGTTTCGTTTTACATAAGAGGGGTTAGGATAAGCATATGAATAAGCAGAGAAATTCTTCGAGGACTTATGAACATAATAATTTGAAGAATAATGCTCATATTCATAGCCCTTGGCTCTTCCCTGCGAAACAGAGTTGTTAGCATGATGATGCTCATATGAGGACTTTGATCCATGTGAAAAATTTGGTCCATATGAAGAATTAGATCTGGGGTTCCTTTTCTTCACAGGTAGTGTCATGAGGACATTCACCTGAAGATTTTCAAGGCAGCTTTTGGGAACCCAGATTTTCTTCATAGGGGAACCGTTCCTGCAGTTAGTGCCAACATATCTAGCAAATACTTCACCATTCTGATTTTTGAACAGTTTATAGTTGGAGTCAAATGACTCATCAGAAGAATGAGAAGATTCACATGTATAGCCAGATAAATCAGATGGATCAACTGGAGGTCCCTTTGCAGCAACCCATGAGGTTTTGGGGTACTGCTCAGGCTTCCAATAAGTTCCGTCCGCATTGAGTTTCCTCTCAAAGGCAATACCCTCTTTCCTAGGGTTCCTGTTGAGGATCTGCTTTTTAAGCACATCACAAAGAGCCTGATGCCCTTTGAGGCTTTTGTACATGCCTGTCATGTACAATTCCTTCAGCCCTGCATCGTCAGTGATACTAGCAATGTCCTCAGATGAGGAATTAGTGATAGCAGAGACAGGTGAGGAATTTGTAATATTTGAAGCATTTGAACATTCAGGTGAAGAATTAGCTGATTCTCGTTCAATGCATTTTAAACATGGAGGAATAAATTCTTCCTGAGCAGCGCTGATTTGTTGAGCAAGTAATGAATCGCGCTCCTTCTGAAGATCTTCATAACTCACTCTTAGCTTCTCAAGATCTTGCTTCTTTTGAAGATATTCATAAGAAAGCTTCTCATGATCAGATAAGAGAGTGTTGTGATGATTTTGAAGGTTGTCAAGCTTAGTTTGAAGTCTCTGAAGATTTTCAGTCAAGGCCTTAGTGCGATCCATTTCTTCACCCAACATATCATCACTTCTGTCTAGCATGTTTTGTACCTTTTCAAAAGCCTTGTGTTGTTGCACAGCAATCTTAGCAAGTTTAGAGTAGCTAGGCTTAAGATTTTCATCAGATTCATCATCACTAGATTCAGAGGAGGCGTATTTGAGTACCTTGGCACCCTTTTCCATGAAGCAATAGGTGGGAGCGTAGTCATCACTGCCTTCATCAGCCTTGTTGGTGAGATCACTTTCTTCAGCGTTGAAGATGGATTTGCTGACGAATGCAGTAGCGAGGGGTAGGCTCTCCACACCAGACTCAGAGTCTTCAGATTGTTCCTCTTCCTCATTTTCTTCAGATTCAGCCTCAGAGTCCATTTCCTTGCTAATGAATGCCCGAGCCTTCTTGGAGCTGCTCTTCTTGTGAGACGAAGACTTCGAGGATTTTGATGATGAAGATTTTGAGGATTTCTTCTTTTTCTTCGCATCATCAGAACTGTAATCCTTGTATTTCTTCTTCTTTGATTCCTTTTCCCACTGAGGACAATCTTGAATGTAATGTCCTGGTTTCTTGCACTTGTGACAAAGCCTCTTCTTATAGTTACTGGTTGAGGAATCGTTGCTCCTTGAGGATTTTCCAAAACGACCACGTCTTGAGAACTTCTGGAATTTCTTCACAAGCAGCGCCAGATCATGACTCAGTTCTTCAGGATCACCAAGGCTGCTATCAGAGTCTTCATCTTCGGACTCAGATACTACCTTGGCCTTCAGTGCACGTGATCTGCCATAGCTCGAACTGTAGAGATCTCTCTTCTCAGCAAGCTAGAATTCCTGAGTGTTTAGCCTCTCGAGGATATCAGCGGGGTCAAGTGACTTGTAATCAGCATGCTCTTGAATCATCAGTGCCAGAGTGTCAAATGAGGAATCAAGCGATCTCAGCAATTTCTTCACCACCTCATGGTCGGTGATGTCAATGGCACCAAGTGCTTGAAGCTCATTTGAGATGTCAGTGAGGCGATCGAAGGTTTGCTGAACATTTTCATTGTCGAGTCTTTTGAAGCGGTTGAAGAGATTTCGAAGAACATCAACTCGAGAATCACGCTGAGTTGAAACTCCTTCATTGACTTTTGACAGCCTATCCCAGATAAGCTTAGCAGTTTCCAAAGCACTCACTCTACCATACTGTCCTTTGCTCAGATGACCACATATGATATTCTTCGCTTGGGAATCAAGTTGCTTGAATCTCTTCACATCGGTAGCGTTTAGTGAGGGTGAGACGGAGGGAACACCATTTTCCACAACATACCAGAGATCGTTATCAATTCCCTCAAGATGCATGCGCATCTTGTTCTTCCAGTAGGGGTAGTCCGTCCCATCAAAGGTAGGACACCCAGCAGAGACTTTGATCATACCTGCGGTCGACATAACTAAAACTCCAGGCGGTTAAACCAAAATCACACAGAACAAGGGAGTACCTTGTTCTGATACCAATTGAAAGTGCGTTATATCGACTAGAGGGGGGGTGAATAGGCGATTTTTATGAAATTCTTCACTGAGGAATTTGCTCGTGAGGAAATTCCTTAGCGAAGAAATACTAGCAGCGGAATAAGTACTCAGAAGTAAACATAACAGATTACATGCATGGTCATCATGATGAAATGAAGACAAACACAGAGTACAGAAAGCGTAGGCATAGGATAACTCTAGATGAAGACAAACAGACTGAAGAAATTGAACTGAGGAATTTGTGAAAGTCTTCAGTCAGAGTCTTCAAACACAGATATGAACAAACAGACAACACAGTAATGAGGAAATGAAGGTGTTGAGGAAATGGAACCAGTAAGCTTGGTGAAGACAATGATTTGGTAGACCAGTTCCAACTGTTGTCTCAGTTGTACGTCTCGTTGGAGCGGCTGAGTATTTAAACTCGAGGACACACAGTCCCGGACACCCAGTCCTGAGCACGCAGCTCGGGACACCAAGTCCTCACCGTATTCTCCTTGAACTAAGGACACACAGTCCTCGTCCAATCACTCGTGGTAAGTCTTCAGGTGACTTCCAAACCTTCACGGACTTGGTCACTCGGCGATCCACAATTCCTCTTGGATGCTCTAGACCTTGACGCCTAACCGTCTGGAAGAAGCACAGTCTTCAAAGGTAACAAGCGTCGGATCCACGCAGGATCAATTTCTTCAGTGATGCTCAATCACTTTGGGTTTGTAGGTGTTTTGGGTTTGGGTTTGGGTTTTCCTCACTTGATGATTTTTGCTCAAAGTCCTCGGAGGATGGGTTGCTCTCAAATGACAAGTGTCAAGTTCACGCGGAGCAGCCAACCAGCTAGTGGTTGAAGGGGGCGGCTATTTATAGCCTAGGGAGCAGCCCGACATGATAAGACATAAATGCCCTTCAATGATATGACCGTTAGGTGGACAAGATATTTTAGGACAGCTGGCGCGTGGCATAGCAACGGTCAGAAATTTGGAGTACAAATTCCTCAGGGCTATCATGTTCCTCACTGTGTAGGCAATTCGCACTGGCGAATTCCTAACTCCTCAGTCAGAGCAAAGTCCTCAGTGATCAGAAGAACTGCGTCTCTGTCACTGAAGAAATTGACTGAACTGTATGAGATTTCCAATGGCTTCACTCGAAGGGATTGGTAGGTGTAGGATTTGAGTTGAGCATCACATGGAAATTTTCTCCTTAGTATTTCCTCGACCCCCTTTAACAGTACGGTGTTTCCTATGACTCAAGAAAGAGAACAATGAAACTACGAAAACAAAAGTCTTCACGCTTCGCATTCCTCAAACGAATACCATGTCTTCAAGGTCACACCAATTTCTTCACTTTCAAAGTCTTCAGAAAGTCTTCAGAAAGTCTTCAGAATGTCAAAGTCTTCAGTCGAAGAACTTCATTTTTAGGGGTCGACTTTTACTATAAATATCAAACTCCTCATAGTCTTATAGACCTGTGTACACTCATAAACACATCAGATGCTTAACCTATAAGTCTTCAATACACCAAAATCACTAAGGGGTACTAGATGCACTTACACTTAGACTAATTCTTTCTAGATCTATTAATGGTCTTTTGCAAGATTAATTTTATTTCCCTATTGCTCAATGTCGGTGTCAAAACCGGCGGATCTCGGGTAGGGGGTCCCGAACTGTGCGTCAAGGTCGGATGGTAACATGAGACAAGGGACACTTTATTTTACCCAGGTTCGGGCCCTCTCGATGGAGGTAAACCCCTACTCCTGCTAGATTAATATTGATGATATGGGTAGTACAAGAGTGGATCTACCACGAGATCAAGGAGGCTAAACCCTAGAAGCTAGCCTATGGTATGATTGTGTATGATGATGGTTGTATATCTATCGACTAGCCTGGCCTCGGTTTATATAATGCACCAGAGGCCTAGGATAACAAGAGTCCTAGCCGAATACGCCGGTGGGGGAGGAGTCCTTGTCTTGATCGCCAAGTCTTGTGAAATATTCCTTGTATGCGGCAGCCATCCGAACTGGCCCATGAATATACGGCCATGGGGGTCCTCGGTCCAATCCAACTGATCAGGAGACGACATGATGAGTACCCCCTAGTCCAGGACACCGTCAGTAGCCCCCTGAACCGGTCTTCAAGTTAGGGACGCTCCTCGATTCTTCCGAACGGTTCTTCTTCTTCGGTTGCCGGTCTTCAAAACTGGTTCAACAAATCTTCTTTATCTTCGATCTTGAGGATCGCCGAAATGGATTCTACGGGTTTACACGTCGGGTATCCGAGGAGCCCTTTTAAGTTTCCGGCCTTTATCAATGCCTTGGTTATTTTTATGCCACACCTCGGGTTTGAAGTTGTTCCCGGGAGGCAGTGTCCTCTTGCGTCCGAGCTCCAACGCCGGACTGCATTCGAGGTATCCTTTGCAGCCGAGCACCAACGCCGGACCGCTTCCCAGCTCTAATGCCGAAATGTATCCGAGCTCTAACGCCGGACTATATATCCGAGCTCCAACACCAGACTGTATCCGAGCTCCAACGCCGGACTGTATCCGAGCTCCAACGCCGGACTGTATCCGAGGTGTCGTAAATCACCTTGGTTTTGAAGGAGTTTTAGCCGAGCTTAATGCCGGAAATGCCCTCTATGGAGCCAGCCACTAGCGCCCGAGCTTTATGCTGGACTGCTTTCGAGGTGGTGCACCACCCCGAATGTGGGCCGATTTTTGTCAATATTTTTGATCGGTGCAATTTATTCTCTGCCGAAATATATAGCCAGTAGCCCTCAAGGTGGGTATCGGTCTAAAACCCGAGATGCACATGAAGGATGACATAAGACCGCTGATCCCAGTAGCCGCTGAGACTCAGGTCGATTTGCAAAATTGGCCTGAGGATCGAGTCCTAGCTCGGCCGAATACTTCGGGTCACTAAAAGCGGCATGCTCAGTCCTCGAGACTCAGGTTGGGTGCGGCCGACCAACCTGAGGATCAAAATCTCCTCGGAAACTATATTGCACATAAAATTTTCTGCATTGGACAAGCAATGCAGTAGCCCCCGAGACACTGGTCGGGTGGCAACACCAGATCAGGGGATCAATATGCCCCTTTAATATGTTTAAATAATAAGCCCGAAGCCCAGTAGCCCCCGAGCCTTAATGCGGGCACGGGTGGCCGAATTAAGGATCAATATCCATAGTAAAATCACAAATTATGTGTAATGACTCTATGTATCCAAGTACTTTACGTCATGAATGCTCGGATCCGCATTGTACAAAACTTTGTTGACCGACCATCGGCTTCCACCTCCTCGGCCAGTAGCCGAGGAGTGTTTGTCTTACTTTATAAAGCCTTTATGAGGGCAAAGATTTATGACAAACAAGGCAATCTGGTCATACGGTTTGGTTTGGGAGGCTAGTTAATAGCCCCCAGTAGTGTTCGGCGACAGTCGAGGTCAAGCCGTAAACGATTCGGCCAATGTTATGAACGGCCTGTTATTTAACATAGTCATCGGATTGCTGACCAGTTTACGCTTATTGTGACAGTCAGTTTTCGGCTTTCTCCACTGAGGTGCTTAACCATGTGAGCTGGAAGCACAATCGCAGTGGTTCTCCCTTTGCATGCCTAGCCGAACAAAACGGAATGTAGGAAGCAAGTGCAGGAGCCGGGCAACCCAACTATTGAACGAAGACACAATTCGAAACCGATGCATAGATAGCAATATCTGAGAATGTTTTTGCCGAATCCCTAAAAGGTGTCCGGCGTTGCACTGCGAGACTAATGCTGGAAAAGCACAAATAGTTTAAAAGTGCCAAAAAGCTTGGAAAACCAAGAAACGTCAGTAAAAACATGACGTCCGAACAATATCAAGTGTTCGGTGCCAATCCGAAAATTGGTCTTAGAAAAAAGAAGTGCTTCTGTCGTGCTTTAACCTTTGCAACGACTAAGAAGAAGAACACTTATTATAAAACGGCTCAAATAAACTTGAGAGCCCCCAAGTGACTTGGGTAGGAGAATGATTGCATGTACCAAAGTACTTATATCATATCTATGTTCAACCAAACTTTAAATGCGTCTTAACCGACCGTCGGCTTCTCCCTCTTCGGTCAAGGACCAAAAAGTGTTATGTACTCCATCGGTCAAGAATATTGATGGTGTTTCCAATAACCAGGCAATCAGGCCATAAGGCTGTAACAGACAAAGCGCTCTCAGGGAACTTATGCTATATTACTGCAAAGAGTAAGAAGCATCTTCGAAGAAAATAGTACCCCCACCGATACCTTTCTTCGGTGCTCATTGTTATTATGAGACTTGTGCAATATATTTTTTGTACTCATGAGTTCCATTGTGTGTCGACCATCATTGAAAACTATAAGAGTGCTAGCTTTTGGCTTCACCCAGTCTGAGGTCCGGCTCAGGCGAACCGATCGTGACAATCGCAGAGGTGCTCCCTTTACTCCCTAGCCAAACAATCGGGAACGTAGGGGTAAACACAGGAGCGAGGCAACCCAGCTTGCAAATCGCTTAAGTCAATATGGTGCATATTGTGGCGTAATACACGAACAAGGAACGAAGCCGTACAAGTATAATCATATGCAACAGGAAAAGCTTCATAAAGGAAGCCCCCAAGTAAACGGGGTATTCGAATTTATGCGCCACAAACAAAGTATTCCCAGTAGGACTATAAATTAGACAGCCTGTTAGATGGTATTGAAGAGGAATACGAATAGTTAGAGTGACTATATAATTATAAGTGACATGTGTAATGCCTTCTAGCCGGATTGTAGATCGTTTGTCGTTGCCGACCTTTTCGCTTCGACCTCGGGACCTGACGGTCCGGAGTGTGTCCGAATACCCTAATGGTTATATAAGAACCGGGGTATGCATGGAGACCAGGCGTAGGGGTCATCGGTGCTTTATCAGACAAGTGCCCAACTAGTTATGTTATATTACATGGTTAGTAAGAAACATCTTCCAGAGAGAATAGTTCCGTTAGGGGTTCCTTTCTCTGGGGGGGGCATGGCCTAAAGTGCATGTCCGAACTGCAAACGCAGAAAAAACATTTGGGGGCATATAAATGAATAAGAAAAAAGGTCATCTTTAGTTCACCGACCGAATATTCCCTTAAGAACGCTAGCTTTCGGCTTCACCCAGTCTGAGGTACACATCCGGCTGACCCGGCAGTAACAATCGCAGAGGTGCTCCCTTTACCACCTAGCCGAACAATCGGGAACGTAGGGGTAAGCACAGGAGCCAGGCAACCCAGCTTGGCCAAAACTTAAGTCATATCGATGCATATAATGGTGAATAAAAGGTACATGCGGAAGTGTGACACATGTGTTGGGCATAAAGCCCGTATTAATAAGCTTCTGTTAAAGAAGCCCCCAGGTATAATGAGCGCGGGTAGCACGTCAAGTATGTGTGAACAAAGTTTGGACAAGAAAAAAAATTTACAAGCAACTTTTTTTTCAAAAAAGTATAACGCTTGATCGAACCAAACACAAGTTAGAAATTAAAGCTTTGAGCATGAAAGCGACTTAGCTGGTTAATGTGTTCGCAGTCCGAGCTTGATGCGGGACAAGGTTCTATCCCCCAAGCTGGCCCCGAGGTGACGGAGCGGAGAGCTCGACACGCCGAAGTGGTGACATAGCACGGTCGATGCAGACCGGCAGAGTGACGCCGAAGTCCCGGGATCATTTTCCTGTGCACAAAAAATAGTGCACACGGGAGATAATGGTAATAATGATAAATAAAAAATCGTTGCATAATGAATAATTTATGCAAAGTGAGTAATAAAAGAAATATGGCCTGGCGCCGAAGTCGATGTCGATGCAGGGCGTTGGCGTGATGCGGTAAAGGCGTGGCAAAGCCTGAATTCACAGGTCGGTCCGCGCTCCGGATGCGGCGTTCGCCCGACTATGTACGGAGACTGGCCGAACCAGCATGCGACCGTCGTTAATGCGACCATCATTTGATCGACCTGGTTTATTTGTTGTAGCAATCCGAAGGAAGATGATGCTGGCAAAGGTTGGCTTGCCGAGGCAAAGCCCTGGGTCTAGCTAATCGTGACGAAGCTGGTCGGCTAGTGACACCGAAGTGTCCGGATTAGGTTGATGAAGAGATGATGAATCCTCCGGTCCAGCCGAGATGTCGAAGCCTCGAGGCCATCCGATGAGTCGAAGTAGTTCGGCATGATGGACATTGGCTTGAAGAGGCAATAGTGCGGCCCTGCCGATGCAGGTCGTGACGTGGTCGATTCCGGCTTGATGAAGTGACCGTGTGGTGATGCCGGTATGCCTGCTCCGTGTAATCCGTGGGGAGGCGATGTTGGTGATGATTCGTCCTTCGCAATTCCGGACTCTTGTTCGGCTTGCCGATATGATGATCCGAAGAAGTTGAGCTCGGCTCAACAAAGTGACGACGTGTCTAGCACAGGTCGGCAGCCGTGGAGCGATATTGTCGGACTGGTTTGACACCAGCAATGATGTTGAAGATCATGTTCAAAAGATCTTAAAGTTAGTGGGATGTGTTCGGGAACAATACACAATATCCCATACAAAACTTCCTTCAAAAAGGATGTCCGAAATCTCGTTCATAAAAAAGATGAATTCGGGTCGGATTCGTTCTCGCGCAGAAAATAGATCCGAAAAGTGATGCACTAATCGGAAGGTTCCCGGAGTTTGGACGGTCGGATCGAGCTGAAATTTTGAAGGGTGGTAGATATAGTAATTCCGCAGGCGATCAACGGTTGGATCTTCCAAAGGACGCCCGAGATAGAAGCTGGACACCACGCCCTAAACTCGTCCAGATTCCCGTCCAGATTTGACAGGGCTCCGGTATATTATGGATTGCCGGAGATTCCTCCATCGGAACTCGACGAAATTTTCCAGGGTTGTTGTAGACTCAATTCCGCACAATTCCACCAAAGCGATCGTCAAAGCGATACTCGAGGAGGTGGTGGCAGAAGATACGAGTTCCCTGTCCAGAAAAACAGCACGGTCGCTTGAGGGCAATGTTGACGTTGAGCCCCCGAGCTTCATGGATGATTCCTCCGTGATCTTGAATAGAGATCGGAGTTGATGTTTGATGAAGGCCCTCATCCGAACATGGTGATCCGAACACGGGGCACAACTCTTGGTCAAACCAAGGTGACCAGTCGAGCTGGTGACGAAGATGCCGAAGTCGCAGTTGATCTGCAGGCGAGCCATCGATCCTTTTGTCGATCACACAGCGGAACTCTCAATGAAAGCACCAATGTCGGTGTCAAAACCGGCGGATCTCGGGTAGGGGGTCCCGAACTGTGCGTCAAGGTCGGATGGTAACAGGAGACAAGGGACACTTTATTTTACCCAGGTTCGGGCCCTCTCGATGGAGGTAAAACCCTACTCCTGCTAGATTAATATTGATGATATGGGTAGTACAAGAGTGGATCTACCACGAGATCAAGGAGGCTAAACCCTAGAAGCTAGCCTATGGTATGATTGTGTATGATGATGGTTGTATATCTATCGACTAGCCTGGCCTCAGTTTATATAATGCACCAGAGGCCTAGGATAACAAGAGTCCTAGCCGAATACGCCGGTGGGGGAGGAGTCCTTGTCTTGATCGCCAAGTCTTGTGGAATCTTCCTTGTATGCGGCATCCGTCCGAACTGGCCCATGAGTATACGGCCATGGGGGTCCTCGGCCCAATCCAACTGATCGGGAGACGACGTGATGAGTACCCCCTAGTCCAGGACACCGTCACTCAATTCAACTTAACCACTAGACTGAGGATGATATGGTGATGCAATTCTCTGGTTAACATCATATTTACCAAGAAGTTTACGGAACGCACCATGAATAAAGTGTGAACCACCATCAGTCATTAAATATCTAGGGACTCCAAACCTCAGAAAAACAACTTCTTTAAGCTTTTTAATAGAAGTGTTATGATCAGCACTACTAGTTGGAATAGCTTCTATCCACTTAGTAACGTAATCAACATCAACTAAAATATGAGTATACCCATTAGAGGAAAGAAAATGCCCCATATAATCAAAACCCCATACATCAAATGGTTAAATAACATCTTAATAGTTCATAGTCATTTCCTGATGTTTACCAATATTACCAATTCTTTGACATTCATCAAAAGATAAGACAAACTTACGTGCATCCTTCAAGCGAGTAGACCAATAAAAACCAGATTGTAATACCTTATGTGCGATCCTATCTCCAGCATGGTGTCGTCCGTATGACTCGAGATGACACTTCCATAGGATTGGATACGTGTTATCGTACTAAACCCTTTTATTACTAGTGTTCAGAATAACACTTCACGTTAATTCACGTTCTTCCTCCCTTAGCCTCCCTTAGCCTCTTAGTAGCTCAATCTCCATGATCCTCGATACCTGCAGGGATGAAGATCGCGGATGAGATAAGAGACATCTACGGAACAATTTTATTTCACACATACGAAACGTTAATCCAAAGCACTTCCATTGATCCCTACAACAAATATGGCGGATTGCAAGGCCTAAGCGTCACCCCATACCTTACCGACCTACTCACACATGAAGATTAGATCGCATGAAGAACACATCTTGAAGATCGATTGATTGATAATATGTATTATAATGGATGCCTCGTGCCATGCATGATTACAATTATGATCTAGAGAGGAAGCACTATGGTGGTGATGGTGGCTATGGAGATGGAAATGGCGACAACTAGGGTTGATGAGAGCTCTATTCTGGCTTCGCTCGCGGATGTTTTGTTGACATTTTGGCGTGGTCCCCTTTATAAAAGTTGTTCTGGTGGACGAGGAGCCTCGGAATCCATGACACACGACCGTTCATACGAGCGCTTGTGGTAGTGTGAAACACTATCTTTTGTGTTGACTTCATTGGTGCACCTCCTGATCATTTCTTCTATCTCCTTTTCCACTCCATGTTCACACTTGATTTATTCTCTTTTTTTGCCCATTTCTTGTGGAAATACATCAAAGAGAGGATTTGTGGAATCCTTTGCATTCATTAGTCATTAGTAGCAATATTGGAGTGAATATCTTGGTTTTAATGAAATATATCAGTTTAAACAAAGTGTGAATGAGTGTAAAGATATCACTCATCACTTGCACGATACTTCCATGTTGTACTACTGGTGCTACTACCACTTAATTTGGGGCCATTGTTGCCCTTTCAGCATTTATGGTACTTGGGTGGTAGTTAACCGGTAGTACCGCTTAACACGATACTTTTTCTCTAGCGCCACTTCAATACCGCGGTTTCACTCTGCAATGTGATCTGAAGCGGTAGTACTACTCGGATGGACGATAGTACCGCTCCAGTACTACTATACTCACTGGTTTAGACTGGAACTGCTGCCTGAAGCGGTAGTACGGTTCCTAGGAGCGGTAGTACCGCTTTACCGCGGGGCTGAGCATAACGGTTGGATCTTTTGTCCCACCATATAAAGGGGGTCTTATTCACCAAGAAGACCTATCTCTTATCCCCTTGACTCCATTGTTTCCCCTAAGCTCATTTTTGCCCGATCTCTCTCCCTAGCCATTAAAACTTGTTGATTCTCTAGGGTTTCGAGGAGAGAGCCTCGAACACTTCCACCAAGAGAAATTTGATTGCCCAACTAATCCCTTGCATATCTTGTTACTCTTTGGTGTTTGGGCACTCTAGACGGAAGAGGTCACCTCGGAGCCACAGTCCATTATGGTGAAGCTTCATGGTGGTTTTGGGAGCCTCCAATTAAGTTGTGGAGAGAGCCCCAACCTTCTTTGTAAAGGTTTGTTCGCCACCTTAAATGGCACCACTAATGGAATCATGGCATCTTGCATTGTGTGGGGGCATGAGAAGAATATGGTGTCCCGAGTGGCTTCTTGGGGAGCATTTGCCTCCAAACTGCTCCAACGGAGACGTACCTCCCCCTATAGGGAGGGATCTTCGGTAACACATCCTCGTCTCCATTGACTCCACCTGTGGTTATTTCTAACCTTTACTTTGTGCAAGCTATATTGTGTTTGTATCTTGTGCTTGCTTGTGTTGCTATTCTTATGCTCATTATATATGTTGTCCACCTAGTTGCATATCTAGACAACCTATTTTGTTGTTAACCCTAATTTTTTTAAAGAGCTAAAAATGGTAGTCGCCTATGCCCCCACCTATCTAGTCAACCATATCGATCCTTTCACCTAGGATCCATCAAACGCTACTCCGTAACTGGGCAATTATAAAGGTAGCTTTCAGGTCAGTCATGATACATGTCGCAAGACATTGTTGAACGAAATGAGATTTGCCCCTTTGATTCAGAGGGATATTCTCTGGGCCTCTCGAGTCATCAGATTCAGAAAGCATGGTCATGCGACTTGGGTTAAGTGTTAACCCAGTTCGGGAATCTATACATTTTTTCGAGAAGAGAGGTCTAGGTACAACAAGGATGACAGGTGCTCTCCTTGAGCTCGACAACATATATCTTGATGCAAAAGGAATGTTGCATATGGCACATTGTCAAGGTTCGTCAATATGACTTTGCGCACACATGGGAGTTGACACGTTTTGCAAGAACCCGCTATAAACTATGGACTCAGGCCATGTCCATGTGTACGTGAACCTATAGAGTCGTGCGCTTAAGGGGTGGGATCCCATTTGGATTGCCTCTGCGTTGAAATTGGGCATAGAGAAGTTGGGCGTAGAGTCCTAATGTGCGTCAAGTGTTGAGCCCACTTGGGACGTCTATATAAGTGGAGGGGAAACACCCTGGTTTGTCCAGTCCCACCACCTAGTTGTCAACACTCCCATGCCCACGTCGTGCGATCAGACCTAGTAGTCCGCCGCCCAAACCTCCGACCTAACACGAGTGGATACCTTGGAGGTGTTACACATGAAACGCTCCGACGAAGCGTTCAGAGGAACCGTGAGAAACCATGTGAGGGATCACCAGAAAAGACTTTTGCCACGTTTGATAAATAAAGCAACTACCACAAGCAACCAAGTACAACACAAAGTATCAAGAGATAATACCAAAAAGAAAAATGGAAAAAGAAAAAAGGAAACAACACATATCCAAGCTAGGGGTACTAGCTCAACAAATGCTCAAAATGTAAAAAGGAAAAGGAAACTATCTGAGGGATCCGAGAGGAGGAGAAAACTTAATTCCTTCATTCATATGTTGAGGCACCCACTTGCTGAAAAAATAGATGACTTCTCCGTATTAATTCTTTGTCCTGATGCATCACAATAAGCCTTCAGAACTCTCTTCACGTTCCAGGATTGGACAGATGCTGCACCAAAGAAAAGTAAGCTATCATCTGCAAAACAGAAAATGATTAACGCTCGGCGCAAGTGGTGGAACTTGAAGCCCTCCAATCTTATCATTAGCTTCATTTACCTTTAACAAGCAAGACAAACCTTCTGTAGTAAGCAGAAAGAGATATGGATATATTGGTTCTTGCTACTTGTGAACTGCGTTGGGATTTCCTCGAAGAGGAGAGGATGAAGTAGTATAGTAGAGATAATTATTTCCCCCAGTTAAGAACCAAGGTTATCAATCCAGTAGGAGAACCACACAGAACCTCGTTAGCAGCACCTGCACACACAAAAAGCAAATACTTGCACCCAATGCAAACAAGGGGTTGTCAATCCCCTCGGCAGTTATTTGCAAGGATCAAATCTCTAATGGTAGGTAAATAGATAAATTGCAAAACAAAATATGCAGCAAGGTATTTTTTTGTCTTTATATATGATAAAGGTAGACCGGGGGGCATAGTTTTCACTAGAGGCTTCTCTCTCAAGCACATAACATACAGTGGGTGAACAAATTACTGTTAGGCAAATGATAGAAAAGTGCATAGTTATGACGATATTCAAGGCAATAATCATGTATATAGGCATCACGTCTGAGACAAGTAGATCAACTCATGTCTACATCAACTACTATTACTCCACCCATCGACCTCTATCTGATACGTCTCCAACGTATCTATAATTTTTTATTGCTCCATGCTATATTATCTACTGTTTTGGACAATATTGGGCTTTATTATCCACTTCTATATTATTTTTGGGACTAACCTATTAACCGGAGGCCCAGCCCAGAATTGTTGTTTTTTTGCCTATTTCAGTGTTTCGAAGAAAAGGAATATCAAAGGGAGTCGAAACGGAACAAAATCAACTGGAGAAGTTATTTTTGGAAGGAAAGCTACCGGAAAATCTTAGAGTGCACGTTAGGAAAGAAGGGAGGTGGCCACGAGGGTGGGGGCGCCCCCCCTAGGGCGCGCCACCCTACCTCATGGGCCCCCCAAAGCTCCACCGATGTACTCCTTTCACCCATATATACCCACGTATCCTAAAACTTTCGAAAAGGAGAATAGATCAGGAGTTCTGCCGCCGCAAGCCTCTGTAGCCACCAAAAGTCAATCGGGACCATGTTCCGGCACCCTGCCAAAGGGGGGAACCCTCACTGGTGGCCATCTTCATCATCCCAGTGCTCTCCATGACGAGGAGGGAGTAGTTCACCCTCGGGGCTGAGGGTATGTACCAGTAGCTATGTGTTTGATCTCTCTCTCTCTCTCTCTCTCTCTCTCTCGTGTTCTTGATTTGGCACGATCTTGATGTATCGTGAGCTTTGCTATTATAGTTGGATCTTATGTTTCTTCTCCCCCTCTACTCTCTTGTAATGGATTGAGTTTTCCCTTTGAAGTAATCTTATCGGATTGAGTCTTTAATGACTTGAGAACACTTGATGTATGTCTTGTCGTGCGTATCTGTGGTGACAATGGGATATCACATGATTCACTTGATGTATGTTTTGGTGACCAACTTGCGGGTTCCGCCCATGAACCTATGCATAGGGGTTGGCACAAGTTTTTGTCTTGATTCTCCGGTAGAAACTTTGGGGCACTCATTGAAGTACTCTGTGTTGGATTGAATAGATGAATATGAGATTGTGTGATGCATATCGTATAATCATACCCACGGATACTTGAGGTGACATTGGAGTATCTAGGTGACATTAGGGTTTTGGTTGATTTGTATCTTAAGGTGTTATTCTAGTACGAACTCTAGGGCTGCTTGTGACACTTATAGGAATAGCCCAATGGATTGATTGGAAAGAATAACTTTGAGATGGTTTCGTACCCTACCATAATCTCTTCGTTTGTTCTCCGCTATTAGTGTCTTTGGAGTGACTCCTTGTTGCATGTTGAGGGATAGTTCTATGATCCAATTATGTTATTATTGTTGAGAGCCACTTGCACTAGTGAAAGTATGAACCCTAGGCCTTGTTTCCTATCATTGCAATTCCGTTTACGCTCACTTTTATCATTAGTTACCTTGCTGTTTTTATATTTTCAGATTACAAAAATCCATATCTACTATCTATTTTGCACTTGTATCACCATCTCTTCGCCGAACTAGTGCACCTATACAATTTACCATATTATTGGGTGTGTTGGGGACACAAGAGACTCTTTGTTATTTGGTTGCAGGGTTGTTTGAGAGAGACCATATTCATCCTACGCCTCCCGCGGATTGATAAACCTTAGGTCATCCACTTGAGGGAAATTTGCTACTGTCCTACAAACCTCTGAACTTGGAGGCCCAACAACGTCTACAAGAAAAAGGTTGTGTAGTAGACATCAAGCTCTTTTCTGGCGCCGTTGCCGGGGAGGTGAGTGCTTGAAGGTATATCTTTAGATCTTGCAATCGAATCTTTTTGTTTCTTGTTTTATCACTAGTTTAGTTTATAAAAAGAAAACTACCAAAAAATGGAATTGAGTTTACCTCATACGCTTCATCTTTTTAATATCTTTCGTGAGTATGATGGGAAGGAAAATTGTGCCAAAGTGTTAGAAGAAGAATGCATTAAAATGTTTGGCACTAAAACTTTGAATGATGAGCATGATTGCAATGTTATTAGTATGAACTCCTTAAATATCCATGGTACTAATGATGATTGCACTAGTTATGATGAAAATATCTCCTATAAACATGTCAATTTTTGTGGAGTACATTGGGTTTTCAAGTACACACCAAATAGGGAAGATAGATATTGCAAGAGGCATAAGTATTTAGAAACTAAATGGTTGCAAGAAAGGCTAAATGTGAGTGCTGAAAATTTAAAATATCTTTACCGTACTTGTGAACTTTGCAATGAACATGGTCATTTAAATATCAATTGCAAATTGTTTCATGATCGAATCGTGTCCAAAAATTGTGATGACTTGATTTCCCTTGCACATCATAATGAACTTAGTTTGCTTTTGGTTTATGAAGAAATGAAACGTCAAACTAAGCATATTCCAGAATATAACCTTGAGAAATTCCTCGATATTGATCTAGAAGAAATTTATATGTATTGTGCGGTGAATTGCATTGAAAATCCTTATATTGCCGACTACATAAAGAAAAGAAAAGAAATATAGGATGAAGAGAATACTAACGAAAGGGAAGAGACTTCCCAATATCCTCCTATTATTTCTTATGATGAATCAGGTGACGAGGAGGAGCCTTCTATTCAACCCATCTCATTAATAAGGAGCTCCAAAAAGAGGATTGAACCCACACATGATGTGGTGAAGAAGAAGAAAAGAAAAAGGAAGAGAGGTAAAAAGATATCTCTCCCAAATAAAGTTGCTCCTATTATTGTTGTGCCTCATGAAAATGAATCAAAAATAATTGTGGAAGATGATGCACTTGATGATGATCTCGTTATGCCTATTGCTTGTTGTGATGATTATGATTGGGAAGATAATGATACTTCTTATGATCTTGAAAATCTTTTTGGCACTTGCTTGGAAGAATATGATAATTGTTATACTATTGGTGCTATCCATACTATTAATGATGAGAGTGATTATGCTTATGATATGAAAAGGCCCAAGCTTGGGGAAGCTATGTTTAATGAGGATGACATATTTGAGAATATATTTGCTGCAATTAATGTTTGTCCCAAGCTTGGGGATGCTATGTTTAATGAAGATGATATTTTTAGCCTCTCAAGTTTTGATATGCAAATTTGTTATGATGATAGCATGCCTTCTACCTATGATGATTATATTGATGAAAGTGGGTTTGGAAGAGTGTCAACTTTAGGAAGTAGTGATCCCACAATATCATAGGATGTTGAATCTTATAATATTTATGAAAGTGGATTTGGATAGGTCATGACTTTATTTAGTGATGTATCCACTACTTCGGAAGAGGTTTCAATTGATTATGATGAGAACAAAGTTGCTACTTATGATGATTATTGTGATAAAACTTATACTATAAAAAGTAATGATGATTATATTTATAAAACCTGTCATGATTGTGATTACCCTTTTTTTGAACATTACTCTTTTAATGTGGAAACAATTTATAGTATTCAAGTCTCTTATGATACTCCAACTATTCCGAATGAGAAGAATTTTGCTTATGTGGAGAGTAATAAAATTTCTATGCTAGTAGATCATGAAAAGAATGCTTTAGGTGCTGGTTATATTGTTGAATTCATTCATGGTGCTACTGAAAATTATTATGAGGTAGCAATATATGCTTGTAGGAGTTGCAATAATATGAAGTTTCCTCTCTATGTGCTTAAAATTTTGAAGTTATGCTTGTTTTGCCTTCCTATGCTAGTTGATTATTGTTCCCATAAGTTGTTTTCTCACAAAATCCCTATGCATAGGAAGTGGGTTATACTTAAATGTTCTAGTCATATTCTTCATGATGCTCTCTTTATGTTTCAATCCTTATCTTTTATGTGAGCATTATTGAAATCATCATGCCTAGCTAGGGGCGTTAAACGTTAGCGCTTGTTGGGAGGCAACCACACTTTATTTTAGTTTCTTGCTTTTTGGTTATGTTTAGGAATAAATAATACATCTAGCTTCTGTTTAGATGTGGTTTTGTGTTTTAATTAGTGTTTGTGCCAAGTAGAACCTTTGGGAAGACTTGGGTGAAGTCTTTATGATCATGCTCTAAAACAATAGAAACTTTAGCGCTCACGAGATTAGCTAAAACTTTTTACTGGAGAGTGCTATTTAGTTGATTCTTTTTGCAGATGATTACTAGACAAATTATTAAGGTCCACCAATTTATTTTAGAATTTTTGGAGTTTTACAAGTTTGCGTTAGTTACAGATTACTACAGACTGTTTTGTTTTTGACAGGTTCTGTTTTTCGTGTGTTGTTTGCTTATTTTGATGACTCTATGGCTAGTAAAATAGTTTATAAACCATATATATGTTTGAATACAGTAGGTTTAACACAAATATAAATAAAGAATGAGTTCATTACAATACCTTAAAGTGGTGTTTTGTTTTCTTTCGCTAACGGAGCTCACGAGTTTTCTGTTAAGTTTTGTGTTGTGAAGTTTTCAAGTTTTGGGTAAAGATTCGATGGACTATGGAATAAGGAGTGGCAAGAGCCTAAGCTTGGGGATGCCCAAGGCACCCCAAGGTAATATTCAAAGATAACCAAGCGTCTAAGCTTGGGGATGCCCCGGATGGCATCCCCTCTTTCGTCTTCGTTCATCGGTAACTTTACTTGGAGCTATATTTTTATTCACCACATGATATGTGTTTTGCTTGGAGCGTAATTTTATTTTCTTTAGATTTGCTTACTGTATGAATAAAATACCAAGGTCTGAAATACTTAAACGTGAGAGAGTCTTCACATAATTGTATAATTATTCGACTACTCATTGATCTTCACTTATATCTTTCAGAGTAGTTTGTTGTTGCTCTAGTGCTTCACTTATATCTTTTAGAGCACGGTGGTGGATTTGTTTTAAAGAAACTATTGATCTCTCATTCTTCACTTAGATTATTTTGAGAGTCTTAAATAGCATGGTAGTTTGCTTAAAAAATCTTAATATGCTTGGTATTCAAGATTAGTAAAAACTTTCTTTTGAGTGCGTTGAATACTAAGAAAAGTTTGATGCTTGATAATTGTTTTGAGATATGAAGATGGTGATATTAGAGTCATGCTAGTTGAGTAGTTGTGAATTTGAGAAATACTTATGTTAAAGTTTGTGATTCCCATAGCATGCACGTATGGTGAACCGTTATGTGATGAAGTCGGAGCATGATTTATTTATTGATTGTCTTCCTTATGAGTGGCGCTCGGGGACGAGCGATGGTATTTTCCTACCAATCTATCCCCCTAGGAGCATGCGCGTAATACTTTGCTTTGATAACTTTTAGATTTTTGCAATAAGTATATGATTTTTGCAATAAGTCCATGGATTATACGCACTTTTCTTCCTTCCACCATTGCTAGCCTCTCTTATACCGCGCACTTTTCGCCGGTATCATACATCCACCATATACCTTCCTAAAAGCAACCACCATACCTACCTATCATGGCATTTCCATAGCCATTCCGAGATATATTGCCATGCAACTTTCCACCGTTCTGTTTATTATGACACGCTCCATCATTGTCATATTGCTTTGCATGATCATGTGGTTGACATCGTATTTGTGGCAAAACCACCATTGATAATTCTTTCATACATGTCACTCATGAGTCATTGCACATCCCGGTACACCGCCGGAGGCATTCATATTGAGTCATATCTTTTTCTAAGTATTGAGTTGTAACTCTTGAGTTGTAAGTAAACAAAAGTGTGATGATCATCATTATTAGAGCATTGTCCCAGTGATGAAAGGATGATGGAGACTATGATTCCCCCACAAGTCGGGATGAGACTCCGTATGAAAAAAAAGGCCATAAAAAAAGAGAAAAGGTCCAAATAATAAAAATAATAATAATAAAAAGAAATGAGATAAAAAGAGAGAAGGGGCAATGCTACTATCCTTTTACCACACTTGTGCTTCAAAGTAGCACCATGATCCTCGTGATAGAGAGTCTCATGATATCACTTTAATATACTAGTGGGAAATTTTTCATTATATAACTTGGCTTGTATATTCCAATGATGGGCTTCCTCAAAATGCCCTAGGTCTTCGTGAGCAAGCGAGTTGGATGCACACCCACTTAGTTTCTTTTGTTGAGCTTTCATATACTTATAGTTCTAGTGCATCCGTTGCATGGCAATCCCTACTCACTCACATTGATATCTATTGATGGGCATCTCCATAGCCCGTTGATACGCCTAGTTGATGTGAGACTATCTTCCCCTCCTTTTGTCTTCTCCACAACCACCATTCTATTCCACATATAGTGATATATCCATGGCTCACGCTCATGTATTGCGTGAAGATCGAAAAAGTTTTGAAAATGTCAAAAGTATGAAACAATTGCTTGGCTTGTCATCGGGGTTGTACATGATTTAAACACTTTGTGTGGTGAAGATAGAGCATAGCCAGACTATATGATTTTGTGGGGATAACTTTCTTTGGCCATGTTATTTTGAGAAGACATAATTGCTTTATTAGTATGCCTGAAGTATTATTATTTTTATGTCAATATGAACTTTTGTCTTGAATCTTTTGAATCTGAATATTCATACCACAATTAAGAAGAGTTACATTGAAATTATGCTAAGTAGCACTCCGCATCAAAAATTCTTTTTTATCATTTACCTACTCGAGGACGAGCAGGAATTAAGCTTGGGGATGCTTGATACGTCCCCAACGTATCTATAATTTTTGATTGCTCCATGCTATATTATCTACTGTTTTGGACAATATTGGGCTTTATTACCCACTTTTATATTATTTTGGGACTAACCTATTAACCGGAGGCCCAGCCCAGAATTGTTGTTTTTGCCTATTTCAGTGTTTCGAAGAAAAGGAATATCAAACGGAGTCGAAACGGAACGAAATCAACTGGAGAAGTTATTTTTGAAAGGAAAGCTACCGGAAAATCTTGGAGTGCATGTCAGGAAAGAAGGGAGGTGGCCACGAGGGTGGGGGGCACCCCCCTAGGGCGCGCCCCCCTACCTCATGGGCCCCCCGAAGCTCCACCGACGTACTCCTTTCACCCATATATACCCACGTATCCTAAAACTTCCGAAAAGGAGAATAGATCAGGAGTTCTGCCGCCGCAAGCCTCTGTAGCCACCAAAAGTCAATCGGGACCCTGTTCCGGCACCCCGCCAAAGGGGGGAACCCTCACTGGTAGCCATCTTCATCATCCCGGCGCTCTCCATGACGAGGAGGGAGTAGTTCACCCTCGGGGCCGAGGGTATGTACCAGTAGGTATGTGTTTGATCTCTCTCTCTCTCTCTCTCTCTCTCTCTCGTGTTCTTGATTTGGCACGATCTTGATGTATCGCGAGCTTTGCTATTATAGTTGGATCTTATGTTTCTTCTCCCCCTCTACTCTCTTGTAATGGATTGAGTTTTCCCTTTGAAGTAATCTTATCGGATTGAGTCTTTAATGACTTGAGAACACTTGATGTATGTCTTGCCGTGCGTATCTGTGGTGACAATGGGATATCACGTGATTCACTTGATGTATGTTTTGGTGACCAACTTGTGGGTTCCGCCCATGAACCTATGCATAGGGGTTGGCACACGTTTTCGTCTTGATTCTCCGGTAGAAACTTTGGGGCACTCTTTGAAGTACTTTGTGTTGGATTGAATAGATGAATCTGAGATTGTGTGATGCATATCGTATAATCATACCCACGGATACTTGAGGTGACATTGGAGTATCTAGGTGACATTAGGGTTTTGGTTGATTTGTATCTTAAGGTGTTATTCTAGTACGAACTCTAGGGCTGCTTGTGACACTTATAGGAATAGCCCAATGGATTGATTGGAAAGAATAACTTTAAGGTGGTTTCGTACCCTACCATAATCTCTTCGTTTGTTCTCCGCTATTAGTGTCTTTGGAGTGACTCTTTGTTGCATGTTGAGGGATAGTTATATGATCCAATTATGTTATTGTTGTTGAGATAACTTGCACTGGTGAAAGTATGAACCATAGGCCTTGTTTCCTATCATTGCAATACCGTTTACGCTCACTTTTATCATTAGTTACCTTGCTGTTTTTATATTTTCAGATTACAAAAATCCATATCTACTATCTATTTTGCACTTGTATCACCATCTCTTCGCCAAACTAGTGCACCTATACAATTTACCATAGTATTGGGTGTGTTGGGGAGACAAGAGACTCTTTTTTATTTGGTTGCAGGGTTGTTTGAGAGAGACCATCTTCATCCTATGCCTCCCGCGGATTGATAAACCTTAGGTCATCCACTTGAGGGAAATTTGCTACTGTCCTACAAACCTCTACACTTGGAGGCCCAACAACGTCTACAAGAAGAAGGTTGTGTAGTAGACATCACTATCCAGCATGCATCTAGGGTATTAAGTTAATAAAAACAGAGTAAGGCCTTAACCAAGATGACATGAGGTAGACAAAGTGCGGATGTTGATAAGTCTCCAATGTATCTATATTTTTGATTGTTTCATGCTATTATATTATCAATCTTGTATGCTTTATATGCCACTTTATATCATTTTTGGGAACTAACCTATTAACTCAGTGCCGAGTACCAGTTCATGTTTTCTACTTGTTTTCGGTTTTCGAGAAAATCCATAGCAAATAAAGTCGAAACACGATGAAACTTTTTGACATTTTTTCCAGGCAAGAAGACACCCTGGAAGCTTCGGGGGGAGGAGGCCAGAAGACGTACGAGGGGGCGACAAGGCAGGGGGCGCCCCCTGGTGCCTTGTGCCCCCCCTGTTGCTCCATTTGACCTAATTCCAGTTCTATAAATTCCCATATATCCAAAAAAGCCAGGAGAGGTCCCAAAATAATTTTATCGCCACCGCAAGCCTCTGTTTTTTCGTGATCCCATCTGGAGGCCTTTTTTGGTACTCTACCGAAGGGGGAATCCATCACGGTGACCATCTTTGTGAACCTTGCTGCCTCCCGGATGATATGTGAGTAGTTCCCATAGGACCTATGGGTCCATAGCAGTAGCTAGATGTCTCTCTCTCTCTCTCTCTCTCTCTCTCTCTCTCTTGATCTTCAATACAATGATCTCATTTGAGATCAATCCGATGTAAACTTTTTTGCGTGTGTTTGTTGGGATCCGATGAATTGTGGGTTTACTATCAGATTATTCATTGAAAGTAATTGACTCTTTTCTGAGATTTGTTGTGTGTGATTTTATAGCCTTGTATTCTCTCCATCTATCTATCTCTTTTGGTCAATTAGATTGATTTATCTTTAGTGGAAGAGGTGCTTGCTAGTAGGTTCAATCTTGTGGTGTCCTTACTCTGTGACAGAAGGAGTTGCAACAAGGCACGTATTTGTATTGTTGCTACTAAGGGTAAAGCAACGGGGTCTGAACATACTATTTGGTCTTACTTTATCTACATTATGTCATCATGCTTCAAGCATTACTCTATTTGTTATGAACTTAATACTTTGAGATGCATGCTGGATAATGGTCTTGGGTGGAATAATAGTAGTAGATGCAGATGGATGCTGGTCTACTTGTCTCGGACATAATGCCTATATATTGATTATGCCATGAAGAATCATCATAACTATGCGCTATTCTATCAATTGCCCAACAGTAATTTGTTTACCCAACATTACTATGCTCATGACAGACATGCCTCTAGTGAACGCTATGGCCCCCGGGTCCATTCACTTTATATTTACTAAAACCCTAAAAATAGATGCTGCAACTTATTTACATTTATTTCCCTTTTTATTTTATCTATCTACCACTATCAGATTTAATCCTTCCAATTAACAACTACAAGGGGATTGTTAACCCTCTTGCCTATGTTGGGTGCAAGTATTTGCTTTCTGTGTGTGCAGGTACTGCTTACATTGTTTGCGTGGTGTCTCCTACTGGTTCAATGAACCTTGCTTCTTAACCGAGGGAAATATGATATGCTACTATACTGCGTCACGCTTCCTCTCCGGGGGAATCCCAACGCCTATCACAAGTAGCAGCATTCTCCTAGATCCCCCCTACTGCCTCTACCCGGACCTCTGTCTCCTTTCCCAATCGCCCTCCTCCTTCTCCATGCCCAAAAGCACCTATGCCCCCTCTTCCTCCTCTTCCGCTCACGTCACCTTCTCAACCCCTACCACCGAGATCGCCTCTTTCAGTCCCTCCTCTTTCACCACGACCTCTCCCTCCACTCTGCCGAACACTAGCAGTTTCAAAGTTCCAATGTAGCCAATCACCCCACTCACACTCCTTCGGATCATCAACTCCATCGCCACACTCCACGACATGTCCCATAAGGCCACAAACAAAGCAAAAATCTGGCAGTTTCTCATAGTAGACCGGATATTTCTTCCTCTTTTATTATTATTGGGAGAAATCTAACCGAAGGAACATTACATCAATATACAATCTTGCCCTTAAGAATTTGGATGGGTTAATTATCCCTTCATTAACAATCACCGTTGTAGGCGGTCCTCAACTTTCCTCTCTACCTTCTTCGCTAGTTTTTTCTTTCTCATGAGCCCATCTGGCACTCCCTGAATTCTTAACCAGACCGGGATCTTATCCAATTTGTAAGCTTCCATATTGCTAAATCCATCATACTCTTGCATCACCATTGTTGCATCTTGAGATAATCATGGGACGCCATCTGTCACATGTTTTCCAATCCCCCAAACAACTTAAATGGACAATGAGCAAATTCTCTCCCATAGGTTTGAAAGTAACCTTCTGTGCCGATGCCCAAGAAGTACACATCATGTTGAATAGAGCAGAATGACTGAACGTCCTTGTGGTGTGGACTCTGAAGATTGCCAACCACCGAACCTCGTTGATCGGGTCTTCCAATTCCGCAGAAAAATCTAGGTCCGTCTCCTCCCCCCATGCAAGTTGAGTCCCTTGAACCGATCCCCCGGGTTCGGCTCCGGACCTCATTCTCCTTCCTCCCTAACATCTTCTTGCTTACTCCCATCCTCCTTAGTCGGATCTCCCTCCCCACTCTTCGCCGACGCAAACCTCCTCAGCATCCTCCCTCTCTTCCTCCTGTCCCCCACTAAACCTAAGCTCCCATCTAATCTCCCTCCTTGACTATCCTCCTCCCCGCTACCATCAACTGCTAGTGGATCCGCCATGCAACGTGCTTCCGACAGCTCCTACCTATCTGGACTCCCGTCGCACTGACTAATCGCCGGCAGAACGTGATGATTTCTGTGGACTCTGGCATGATCACCAGAGGATGGGTAAACCCTAGACGGCCCTAGGGGAAAAAACGTTGCCTGGAAGCCGAGCTGCCTAGAGGCCGTAATCTCATCCAGCCCAGCATTTTTTTAATGGATGCAGCAGTCCAACTTTTTTTGTTTATTTGTTTTCTTGAGAATCCCGTAGCAGCCTAGCTAACACACAACACACACATCGGCACATCACGGAGCAGCCCAGCCCAACACAACACATCGACACAACACGCAGCCGCCGCCGACCGACCGTCACACAAGGCACAGCAGCCACCGGCCAGCGGCGAGATAATCTATCTAAACTCCTAATGTCTCAGTTGGTAGGTGGCGTTCCGGGTTTTATTTTCGTCCCACCTCACCCGGTCTTTTTTGGTACTTCTTTGGTACTTCCTCCCACCTCCCTCTCACCCGAAACGGTTTATTTTCATACTCCCTCCCACCTCCCAGGTAGTTCCCTCCACGCAAAAAAAATCGAACGAACCATCGTTCGTTCGTTCGCTTCCACCCATCGATCGAAGGAAGTCCCACCTCACCTCCCCTCGTTACAAGGAAGACCCACCGATTTTTCTCTCCCTTGTAACATACAAAACCAAAAAAAACCGTTAAACACATGTACGTCTCTCTCCCCTTTCCCAAACCCTAGCCGCCGCATGTATCGAGGGAGTAGAGGAGGTAGAGGATGCCCACCATCTCCTCGTCCCGTGCCTGCCGTCTCCTCGCCCCATGCCCGGCGGCGGCCTCCCTCCACTCCCATACCGCGACGCACCCCTGACTGCGAACCGACACGTGTGTGACATGGGGAAGAGGAGGATGCACGCCGCCATGTGTACACCGCCGGCCTCGCTGCACTCCAACGGCCTCCTCCCCACGCTCCGATCGGTGGCCTCCCTCCACCCCTTGTTGTCACGGTCCCCTGGCCTTCATCCACCCGCGGAGGACTCGTTAACCTCGGAATCTCTGCCGCCAATCTCAAAGCCGATCTCGCCGCCTTACCCTCCCTCCACGACGAGAACCCACAACCGAGCGACCACCAGCTCTCACCCCGAGATCGTCAACAACTCCCACTGTCTATTCCACCTGCAGCGCTCGCATAGAAGCCCCACACATCCTGCAGCGCTGATGTGCCGTTCATCCTCCAGCCATCGACGCAATGGAGTGGATCAACGTGGATGCCATAGTTGGACAGGTACAGTTTGGATCCGGGACTGCGGTTCCTCCATTGCCTTGTGCTGGCAGGTACAGTTTGCCCATTTTTATTCCCGTACTATTTAAGCTGCTGGAAGAAGGATGTTTGGTACAATAAGTTTCAATTCTAGGATTACAAATCTAAAAATTCAATTCATAAGGATTCCTGTCAAACTCACAAGAACATGCATATAGATAGGAAGCAGCAAATTAGCCCGTACGTGGTCTAACTTGTACATGATGATTTATTGCAGATTCATGTCAAACGCGTATCTGGTCTAACGTGTGTAACACATTTGCAGTCTATACAGATAAGAAGTAGCAAATTAGCTAATGTCAGGTACGAGACTGAATATTTATGTTTATTCAAAGTTTATTTACTCTTTCAGAACTGAGACATTGAGACCACAATTGCCGGTATCCATGGTCCTACCATGTTGGACTCGAAATTTGCATTCTCCTGTAGTTCGACAAGGACGTCGACATATCCACCACCTATCTCAGTGTCCAGGTCACAGACGAACACTATGAACTTGTACAACTTTATTTAGACTTTTATCTCTTGAGAACTGTGAATTTGTACACGATCTTACCTGTATGTATTATTGTTGTGGGTTCACGGAAGTACAGTTATACAGTTGATGATTTGTTCCCTTCTTTGTTGTCCTGCCTTACCATTGTATTGTTCCTGGCATTCATATTTTTAATTAATTATTATGCAGCCCAAGACATATATGACCTACTTCTGTCATGAAACAGCCTCATCTTGGACATTTAACATAGGTAAACTAATACAATTTAATTTGGTTGAGATGATGTAATCAGCCAGAGGAAGGGCGTGAGCTTGCACAGAGTTTCTATTACGGCGTTGGTCACAATCTGGAAGTTCTTCATTTGGAGAAGCTAGGATGCAGGCCCCTATATTTTTTCATCGTTCCTGTTTATTCCTTGTGGTATTATCAATATTTTCTACATGAACTGAAGTTTTATATGATAACCTTGAGCCAAAAATTACTTTATAAGGTGTATACGAAGGAAAGGTCTGCACCTACACTTTATCAGAAGTCGGACCTTAGACAAGTAATGTTTTTTCCTGAATCAAGATTTCCTACTTGAACTGAAGTTCTATGTGATAACCTTTAAGACCCAAAAATTACTTTATAAAGTGTATATGAAAGAAATGTTTGCACCTACATGTTATCAGAAGTTATGTCTTAGACAAGGTAATGTTTTTTTTCCTGATGAACTAGACAAGGTAATGTTTGAACTTGGAAGTGACCAAATCATGTGCTTTGGTAATGCAAGAGTGTAAACTAACTATTGCATATACATCTTAGCCCCGGATTTTCAATTTGTGCTTGCGTAATGTAGAAATTGTTTTCCATGGGGCATGGACTGAAGATGAGAAAATATCATTCCTCTGGTGTTGTATTAAATATATCTCTTCTTTAGAAAAGAAATTCCTTTGGATTTGGGAGCAGTATATGGTGAGTTTCTTTGATCGTCAGAGCCGATGCTTCCTTTGAGATAAATTTTAAGAGGTACTGCTTAAGTTCCATGTAGGGATTAGCTTCCGGAGAAGGCAATGTGCCATATCCCAATTAATGTGGTATAAAACATACTCCTTGGTGATACCAGGTCTGATTATTTTGTAGTAGCTCTGATAGGAATTCTCATCTCGACAAAGTTTTGAAGCATAGTTCTTGCAATATGATTACATCAAATTATATGAGAAAGCCTTCATGAAAGAATACATCTTCAATCATTTGACATGGTTCTTGTTGGGATTTTAGTGGTCAGTTTTACTTTGAGATATATACATTTGCTAAAATGCCACATGAAGTAAGACAATGCGACCTGATTCTTTTTACTTAAGGTATAGCTAGGCACATACGTAATTTTTGGACAAGTAATAAATCATCTAAGTTTCATATTTCCATTGCTGAAGTTTCGGCCAAATTTTGTTACAAGTCTCACATATTTTAGTTTTGTTCAAATCACAACACGTTCCACCTTTTCAATTTTCATATGTACTAATTGCGAGTATTTTTTAATATTTTCTCATGTATGATATGTGGTTGGATATCTTTTTTTTGTTGCAAGAAGGACATTTATTTTTCTTGGAAAGAGTGGTTACAAACATTACTGGCAAGCGATTATAGAATCCACTAACCAGCCACATAACACATATTATGCACTACATTCGTTTAGACTTTACCAGAAAAAAAAAACTTGCACTTCCATGCGTTGGATATGTTTAGTACCCACGTGGGAAAAGTAGAACAACATTCTTATCCCTATTTGCCTGGAGTACAAGCAGTTTATCTTTAATCATGTTAATTGTCTAAGAGGATTGGTTTATAGACAATCAATGTTTATTTGTTAATAGGTCATGAAATGCTACTATTCATCCACATGCTTTCTAAACGAATCAAGGAAACTAACAATCAAGCAGTAAGTTTTGCAAGGAAGGGGGTTTATCCTCCTTTTAAAAAAAAGTAGTAAGCCGTGTGCACATGCACTCGAGCTAACACTATAACATTTGTTAAATACAGAAAGTTGTAAAATAAATAAATTGTGAAGATTATTGTTACAAACACATAATTTTATTTCCGATACCCTTATATGCTAGGTGCAAAGTTGAATTAATATCCTTGGTTTAAGTTGTAGTTGATGATACAATCTATATTAATTTTTTTAGTTATGTTTAAATTGTATTAGTGTACTTCAGTTGTGTTAGAATCTGAGAACTATATATGCTGTAAAAAAAGAATCTGAGGACCATAGACATTCTTTCAGAGTATAATACAATTAGTAAATAAAATTGGACACATTAATTTTTCACTAACTTGGTTCAGCTTCCAGCAGCCTTTCTATGTATATTAGATGATTTTGCCCTATGAATTCGATATAAATGTACCATTCATTGTGCTGACAGCGAGTTCAGAGCATCTGCCATTGCCAAATTCATATCGGTTAACACACTTCCACTGATCACGACCCTCACACAGGAAAATGCATCTACGATATTTGATAGTCCAGTCAAGAAAGAAATATGTTCTCGTCCTCCTCTATTCTGCAATAACTCGTTCGGTTTGCATCGATCCTTCGTGTCCTTTTCCTATCAAGGCTGGTAGTTATTCCTCTTCTTGATTGTTTTGTGTGTTGTCACAGGCGTCGTGGCCGGAGGCCACGTGAAACCCACCTCCGCCGCCAGGGGCGACAACTATTTCCTCTTGCTTCACCGCCTTGTAGCCAAGGAGATCAGGCGTGTCCTCCTCTGCTGCTACGCCAGGAGCCTTCACCGGCTCCGGAGACATGGTGGCCATCGATTCTCCGACGCCGATGAGGAATCGGTTCCGTCGTTGACATATAACCTGACAAGGTAGCGGCACAGGCTCTCCTCATCGTGATATGATCTTATTGTTTTTCGCTTGATCTTGATGTGTTATTTGCTGCCCATGTATCGTGGGTTTAGTGGTCTGTTTTTTCCCACGTTGAGTCGACATTCGTAGGACGCCCGGACAGGCCAATGACACCACATGCTAAGTGCTTGATGTGGTAACGGGCTCCACAGAGTGCGCGACCTCTACGATGGAGACTAGCCTCGCTACAGAGCACAGATGTCGGCATATGCTCTCATTCCTTGATTTATCTTTACTTTAACTACTCACTTCATCTCACGGTTACTGGGCAGGATGGGGTTCGTTGGCGTTGTGGTCCAGACATAATAATTCTTTGAAGGAGTGCCATAGTGGAGTGATGTTAAAAAAAAGTGTGATGTGCCACCGATTGATGAAGTGATTTCTAGCTGCTATGAGGAACCAAGCTTAATTGGTGACTGCACTCTTCTTAACCAAGCTTCAGTCTAAGGTAAATGATACTACATATTATGACTCCTCTTTTTAATCTCCAATTTCTCGTGTTGAAGTATTGCTATTAATGCTTGCTTGTACATTAATTTAGCTATTGGAATCCTTCGTCATCTTCCTGTTTGGTTGGTAATTATTTGGGAGATAATAAGTTTGGGGTTTCAGGCACCTTGGTATGCACATGGCAAAGCAGAGCCCAAGAACATGATTATGGACGGTAACTCACACTACTGTACCTACAGTCACTCATTCACTTTTTTTAGAGGAACTGAATTTCGCCGACCTGGACGTTGAATTAACGAATTTGAAAGGTTCAGATCATAAATGATTTTTTGAGGTTAAATAGAAATGCCTAAATTAGATGGCATAGTCGCTCCGTTGTTGAAGTCCGGCATTTGAGCATCCTTTGCAGGATATGGGTCGATGCGACCACATTGGACAACCACAGTTGGTTCGTATTTACGGGTTGGCAACAGAATTCTATTGACGTATCGTTAGGAGATGACTTTTGTACTATTGCTTGGCTATAATTTTTTTGGTACTCCTCATTGCTGCAGGACGGTTTAGTAAGATATCTCCCTAGAGTGTAGAAGATTCTGTAAAAGTAAAAGCCGTTGAGGGACGAGCAGGACAAGGAAGACAAGATGATCTAGATGGACATCAGTGATGAGGACTTCCTATAAATGATTGAACGGAGTGAACTCACCTACCTGTTGATTAGTACTTTGTTTTAATCGGTGTGAACTAGGTACTGTAAAAATATATCAGTACTCTTTTCCTGTCGATGTTAACTTGATACTATAAAAATATACCCTGTACCATATATTTGAGCCAGAATCAAACTGTTTGTGTTTATTAGTTATCCAAATTTCAGAATTTTGACTGCATTAGTTCTAGGATGGTCTGATCATCTATTCCCTTCATCCCAAAATAAGTATCTTCGATTTAGCAACTTCTGAAATTATTTTTTTCGCGAATACGCAAAGCTTGCGTATCTTTTCATTGATAGAAGAAGAGAAAATGAGTACAATAGAGGGTACAACGAACCCAGAGCAGGAGAGGGATGCTCAGCCTGAATAGGGAAAAGACACAACAAAACCCACCAAGCCTAAAACTTGAGAGGCAGATCGGATAAGCACAACATCGAACATCTTCAGAGCCAACACCGGGGACACCGCGAGCAAGCAAGATGATGCCTTCAAGAAGGGAAACGGCATTGTGAGGCCGTCGCCATCCGATCCGACAAATCGGACGTAGAGTTTCCCCCGAAGCTCGAAGAGGGGCACGGTGAGAGGCCATGACAGTGCCTCCAACAAGGAAAACGACACCCACAAGTGTCGCCGCTGCCAGCATCGGCAAGCCGAGCATGGATTTCGCCAAGCCTGTGTCCGTGCAATCCCATAGCCACCAGATGAGGAACTGAAGATGAGGAAGCCCGCCCGCCGATCGATCGCCACCTCATTAGGGGGGAAGGGGAGGGGCTGCATCTGCCGCCGAAAAAACACGAGCTTTGGAGCCAACATGGCGTGTAGGAGGATGGGGTCGGGAAGGCAGCAAGGTAGAGAGCCGACGCGGATGGGTAGGGGTGACGACCGGCGCCGTCGGCAAGCCAGGAACCGGAAGGGGAGCGCACTACCGAGCTGCCGAGGACGAAGTAGCCAGAACACCGGCGAGCCAGAGAAGCTGGAAAGGACGCAGCAACCCTATGTTTTGAACCGCTAAAGTTATAGCAAGATACTGCCAAGCCTAAGGTCTAAGTTGTGCGTAAAGGCTGTCGGAGACATGGGAAAACCACAAGGTTGTGCAACACAAACAGTTAAGACTGTCCTGTTAAGATACTATTTTTTAATGAAGGCATATTTTGTTACTATTGTATACATGGGATCCTGTTTACTTTGTATCATCACTTGTAATTTAATTAATTGGCAACACTTTTGCTTTAGAAATATGTAAATTAACTAAAATATCTTAGTAGTTATTAGAGTTTATTACTCTTATATATTTCACATCTTCAATTTACTAAAATATATCTGTAGTTATGAGAGTTTGTTACTCTTATATTTCACTTATTCAACATAGACGAAAAACAACTTGCTTATAGATCTTGTTAGATTTTTTTCATGCATTGTTAATTTTTTTAATGCCTCAAGTACTTGATATCTACTTCAGTCAGTTTTTTGAAGCGGGGGAAAAAGATTTGCCTCATCTCATGAATTAAGAAGAGTTTGGAAATACATAGCCAGCCGTTAAAGGACGACCCCAAAAGATAAGCCTACTTCTGTGCCACTCCAAAGGAAAGCTTGTTGCAACTTGCCAATGGAATTTATAACATTGAGATATCATATAGTTGTTCAATTATGAAGTTGCTAAAACCTTGATTGCTCTACAAATGTGATGCAAAAGCTTGTGCATGAATCAAGTCTTATTGGTGGATGGATCATATTGCTGACCAATCTGAAATGAAGAATGCAAGCCATGATTTTGTTCACTTTCATCACTTATTTATGTCACTTAATAATCTATTTGATTCATTTACCCGCATTATGGCCCGTAGCAACGCACGGGCATTTTACTAGTTGCATATATAGTCCTTGTAGTTTTTAACACAGTACAGACGCAAGCGCTCATATATACGCGCATACACTCACCCTTGTGAATGCACACATGCACACCCACCCCTATGAGCACCTCCGAAAGACTGAGCCGGCATATCATCTTAAAATTTACGAAGTCACCGTAGACACCTCATCGTCGACGGGAACGTCTTCTCCCACTGAATGTGCATCGCCAGAAATTCTGAAATAAATACAGAAATAAATGCGAGCACCAGGATTTGAACCCTGGTGGGCTGGGGATACCACAATCCGTCTAACCATCCAACCACAGATTGGTTCGCTATAGTCCTCGTAGTTGCAGGCTAGGTCCAACATGGTCCTCATACTTGAATAGTGCTTCAATACAATTCTCATACATAAAAATACGTGGTGTATACGGTCCTCATACTTGAAACAATGGTCCTGAGTTGAGCCGTAGTGTGCGTATTCTGTATAGCGCAGTGCGACAGCCACCTGTCAGCGGTTTGTCTTCTACGGGACCCGCCTGTCAGCAGGCGCTTATAAAAATATAACGAAAATTAAACTGTCGCGTCCATGCGCCGGTGGGAATTCATAAGATCTGTTCTTGTAACACAGTGAGCTGGAGCACCTCATGCGCCTATGTGTATTCTACTCATTGGCATGGCCGTTTTATGTTCGTTCGGTCACTATTAACTACTCCCTAGTGGTGTTAGAAAAACGTCTTAAATTATGAGATAGAGAAAGTATAAGTTAATTTTCTCATTCAGCTACTAAAATAATCACAACCATGGCCCAGAAGGCGTAAGAAACCAAATGTAGAATTGATAGAAGCAAGGAGTAGAATTTCTAAAAGAAGTATACCATCATGTAGTGCTACAGCAAATGGGAAATGCGTGATGATGTACTTGAATTCAAAAAAAAAAGTACTTGAATTCACAATTAGAAGGAAAAAAGTGCATAAGGTTCATATTTGAAATATTTTCGCTCAACTAAATGGAAGGTGAGTTGTACCTGACACAATATGCTATCAAACAAAATCTACTAAAAGGTTTATTAAATTTACTAAATCTACTAAGCTATCAAACACATTAGATTAATTTATTAATTTTTAACATATTTAGAATAGCAAACTATACTAAAACCAGTCCACCAAAATAATAAAATAAATATGAAGCATGGACACCCATTGTCTACTACAACAACGTTTGCCCGGTTCCGATAAGGGAGGGGCGGTGACGGCGGCGCGCCTTCGGCTCGCTACAGTATTTGTAGTCGTCGCTAGGTAGTCTACGGGCCTGGATGTATTTTTTTATTTCAGGTGTTCTTTGTACTATCTTGATAGCCAATGAATAGCTAGATTGGAAGTTCGCCTCGCAAAAAAAAAAAGTGTGCCTTCACTTAAATACTGAAATTTATCTTACTAGAACACATTTTTAGAAAAGAAGAAAGAAACATGCACAGCGCCCACGCATGGGCACGCCAGATCAGGTGGATGACACTATATATATAATAAAACTTTCAGTATAATTGCTGTTAGCTTAAATGGCTAGCCCGTGTCATGTTGGTTTGTTTATGTCTCGGGTTCGAATCCAATTCCTCACAGCGCGCATCATTTTTTTCCCTCCCCCACCGACAACTGGGACCTGCACTTGGCCACGTTGCGCTATACGGAATACGTACACAAAGACTCGACTCAGGACCGTTGTTTCAAGTATCAGGATCATATACACAACGTATTTTCATGTATAAGAACTGTACCGAAGCACTTGTCAAGTACGAGGACCATGTTGAACCTAGAAAGCAACTACGTGCAATTATCCGCCAGCGGGGTACATCGGCCGCCGCCAAGTCGACAGCAAGTCGTCCGACCCACGACTGGCGCCACGCGGCCACGCAACCGCACTCGGCTAGCAGCGGCAAGCCGGCTGATCCTTTCCTATTTTCCTTGGCTGCAAGCTGCGTAGGTAATTTCCTCAGACTCATTCTTACTCTCTCCTTCCCGGTCTATAGGGTTTATCTTAAAAATTTCGGTTTCCCATTTTATACTTAATTTGATTGTTTTTCATCACATGCTCAGATTTTAAGGTGTATTAATTCATTACATGCAAGGATTATAAGAAACTTGACCAATGCATGTATTTGTATTTCATGCATGCATGCATTGCAATTAATGCATTGGTAAACACAATTCTTTGAGGAAAACAAACGCATTAATTACAGCCACCAAGTCGCTCCTTCTACTCCAGAAAAGAAAGATAGGGTTTCTGCCTCTCGCCGCCGCCGCCGCAGGTCCGCCTCGTCTCCGGTGGCCCTAGAGCCATGGGGGCGCGGTGGATCCTGCCAAGGGCTGGCTCGGAGGGCTCCGTTTTCAGTCATTTTTCCCGTCTTGTTAGGGTTTGTGTCATGCTCAGGAAGGCGAGACAACGACTCCTCCCTGAAGATGGAATAAAGGTCTTCCCGCCTAGCCCCCGTTCCGACGGTGCATCTAGCATCATTGGTGGGCGTGTGGAGGTGTGTCTCCGGCGGATCTATCTTTGGTGGATTTGCTCGGATCTCGTCGTTGTTCGTCTACGTTCGTGTGTCTTCGGGTTGAATCCTTCCAACTTGCGTTTTTCTTCATCGGCGACGGTTGTTGTTCTGGTGCGCTGGTCCTATGAGGCCTTAGCACGAAGACTTCCCGACTGTCTACTACAACAAGTTGTGTCCGACTCCGGGGATGGAGGGGTGATGACGGCGGCGCACCTTCGGCTCGCTTCAGTGCTTGTAGTCGTCGCTAGGTGGTCTACGGATCTGGATGTAATTTTTATTTATGGTGTTCGTTCTACTGCCATGATTGAAGATGAATAGATTGAAAGTAAAAAAAACCGCATTAATTGAGTGCTTTTACAAACCACGAAAATTATTCCACCACTCATTATCAACCTTGGTTAGTGAGATTTTTAAATTAAGGCCTATAAACTGGAAAGGAGATAGTAATATCTTTCCGAGTAAAATGCATCATAGGTCCTATAACTATTCGAGGTGTGTCACTTTAGTCCTATAACTATCAAAGTGCAGATTTGGGTCCCAAAACTATTTCGAGTCGTCCGCTGCAGGTCCTATGGTCGCCCAAGCAGCGTTGACCGTCCGACGTGTCACCTGGACCCGTGCCACGTCGACCAGAGGGGCCCACCACGCTAAACAATGAGGCGCTTATTTGCAGGAAAGCCCTTGAAATCTAAGCTCGTCTCATTCTCAAACTCTCCATCTCTCTTCCACGAACGAATCTATCTGAGGTGGCGATATGGTGGCAACCGGCGGCGTTCGCGCTTGATGTCCAGCGATTGGAGGCGCAGGACGGGAGTTGGGGCTGCTAATCCAACCGCGGCACTGGTCCGATGGCTCCATCGCGACGGCTTCCCAACACCCCTTCTCCGGAGTATGGTAAGAACCCTAACCCCAATCCCTGCTGCACCCCCTTTTAGCTTAGAGATTTCAATAGAGTAGCAAGATTTGGCACGATTTTGCCATTATAGCTTAGATATTGTGTCGATTTAGTCTGGATGTACATATGGCTTCTCTTCCTGTATTGAAATCTTCTGTACTAAAATCTTTCTGTACTGAAATCTATTTCAGAAGAGTTACTGCTGTACATAATCCATACTGCATGTATGGCGATTTGGGCATCTTCCTGTACGTATGGAGATTTGGGCATCTTCCTATGCATATGGTGACTTGGGCATTATTTTTCCTGCAGTATATAATCCCTGCTGTAACTGAAGCCTTATTATGTACATTGGTCTCTTTTTTTGCATTATAAGCTCGTCCTGTACATCTATAGTAGCATTTGAAAAGGTAGACAGGAGCAACAAGATGAGGCAAGGTAAGGGGAGCAGCGAGAGGCAAGGCAAGTGCAGCAAGATGAGGCAGTTCAAGGACAAAACTCAAATCCAAGGCATATTGCAAAAAAGAAAAAAATACCGATGAAGAGAAGGATTAGTTCAACTGATCAGGTAACAATTACTAGATAATTTCCTTTATGTTACTTCTAGTTTGCTAACTTAAAACCAAAACTACTCTGGAATTGTAGACCACATCTTCTGCAAGTGTGGTTGGATCTAGTGTGATACAAGTGTGGGAGCAGAACATGTCTGTGCTGGACATACTGATGCAATATGTAAGTTTTTCTCAACTTTTGTAAATCTCATGGAAACTCTCCTATTCCAAAACAGATGTAACACGTGTTTCTAAATTTGCAGTCACAACTGTCCCAAGAATCCCAGGCACCAAGACCTCTTCTTGACAATCAATTTCTTGCAAGCCAAATAGAGGATCTACCAATTTCTTGCAACCGTCTTGCTGCCGTCGAGCTTGTTCCAGACATGGCAGAACTGATGAAAGAGAGATGGGATTGCAGGGAGGAGGGTTGCAGCTGGAGAGAGCAAACAGTTTGATGGACCAAATTGCAAAACGTATCAACCACCAATGGCGGGAAATATTCCACCACACGCCCTGGGTCGTTGTGGCACTGGTCCAGGTGACACGTCAGCCAACAATCATTGCTGGAGCGACCATAGGACCGGCAGTGAACGACTCAAAATAGTTTTGCGACCCAAATCTGCACTTTGATAGTTATAGGACTAAAGTGACACATCTCGGATAGTTATAGGAACTATGATGCATTTTACTCTATCTTTCCCCTAAATTTCACTTCGATTTGGGCTGAAATCGCGAGCGCCCGCAAAACGTACCCCTTCATCGTCCCGCGACCACAAAAAACAGAGCAGGGAGGTCGGCCGCGACCTAGGAGCTCGGCGGCGGCGACCACCACGAGCATCGGCGGCTGCGCAGGTGTCGTTTTTCCCCGTTCCCTCTTCCTCTTCCCCACCCCAGTACCGCGTCCCATGCCCGTACCACATCCCATCCCAGCGCCGGTCGGCGACCAAGATGGAGGTCTGCGGCGGCCCGGGACCTCTAGCCCGCGCCCCCCTCTGGATCCGCCGTGCCCCCCTCTGGATCAGCCGCGCCCTGACCCCCTGGATCCACGTCCCCCTATGCCATGCCCCTCCGTCCTCCTGTACACCCCCCTCTTTCTGCACCATGGTTGACAGAGCTGCAGCTCCTCTGCTCCTCTACTCCATGTCCGCTCCCTGTATGAATTCTTCTGCTCTTCCAGCATGGCCATAGCCTACCTCCTCTTCTCCTCCTCCCTCCATATCCATCTCTGATTAGCTAATTTACAATGTTTACATCAGATGTTAGTACCAAAGTTCAGCCATTAAAATATTTTTGCCGAGTTGTCTGATTTCATAATCAAGAGAATGTAGACAAGTGTTCAGTATGGGTATTAAGTTTCCTACCATGTCTCCTAAAGTTTATTGTTTCGAATTTGAGAGTATGTGTTGTTTGTTAATTCCAAAGTTTGTCATCCAAACATGATTTGGTATTGAAATCTCAGAGGCATTTCAAGGGCCAATTCACTAGACAACCAAACAGGTGAATACATATTCGTGCCATTTCAGTTTCCTCTCTGATTTGGAATTCAGACCAATTCAATACGGAGCTCTCCAATGGAGACATCCAAACGAAGCGTTAGGTTATTGTCTATTCGTCTGTGGTAGCATAAATAAATCACTGAATGTCTTGTTGTTTACAGTTTATGCAAAGCCATTGTTGTTTACAGTTTATGTAAATCCATTGTTTACAGATGATAGTTATTAACGACAACATTCAGAATTGAAATGTGTTCTTCTTTAGCTTGGCCGCCCAGCAATTTGTTTATAGCTCCACCACTGATTAAGGGGCTTTCATTCCTCTCGCAGCCATGCTTGGCCATCTCCGGCGATCCTCCAGCATTCTGCGCCGCCTACCGATCGCCAGCTTCGCTCCCTCCGACCCTGCCGCTGCATACTCGTGAGATTTGCTCCCTTTTATCCAATCCGCTGTCAAAACGTTCCCTTACTTTAAAAGCATCCTTGCTCCTTATCGGTTAGCTGGTGGCGTTCTTGCTCCATTTCTGGTGCAATATTACACTTCTCTAAATTTGAGTGGCACAATTATAAGCTTATAGCACGTGAGTTAAGCTTTCTGCTTGCTTCACTGCCTCTAATTCCATTCCATGACAAGATAACTTTTGAGAAAGTAAAACTTTTTTCACCTCTGACTTCTCCAAATAATATTGTCTGCATCGTGCAGGGGATGGAGTTCACACGCCGAGTCACTCTCGTTTGTTTCATGTAAGAACTTTCTTTCACTTCGCCACATTCAATCACCCTTTATTTTCTTCTAGATGATTGGCGCCTTTGATGAAATATCAATCCATGGCAGGTTGGTGTGGCAAGCATGCCACCAGGAATTTCTCTACAGATGATAAAGTTACCAATGGTCGTCGAGGGTATCAGCAAAAGGAGTTGAAGAAGCCAAGTACGGCCGTGAAGGTATTTCGACAGAGTTTAGCCCTGTGCTTCACATGTGGCCTTACACTTTTTTTATAGCCTCATGCTGTTAATCCCAAGAATATGATAGACAACAGGTTAAGTAATTTGATTTTGCTTCACAGGATAATGATGCAATCATTGATCGCATACAAAAGAGCACAAGGGGGTTGAAAAAAGGGCCGGTTGGGCACACCCTTTCATCAGCAGAGAAAAGGAAATTCCTTATCAACACTGTACGTCATTACATAAAGATAATCTTAATATTATCTTTTCTGTCTTTTGAGTTTATCATGCGTCAATGATACTTATACTTTAGCTGGTGCCTGTAGAGCTCCAGATCACATGTTCGCATATTTTAAAGGATTGTATGTAATAACTAACAATCAAAATGTTGTTGCAGAAGTGCAATTTCACTTGTTATATACCAAATATGAACTATAAAAAGTTTTCTTGCGCCTTCAAGGCAAGTAATGAGCTTGCACTATGTAATCAACTAGCAACTGTTGTCCCTAAAAACTTTTAGTAGCTTATTCATTGCAATATGCTTAGTTGTTTACAAGTAAGTAGGTTTTACCAAACATATCTTGGTTTCAACAACGGAGTGACTTATCATATGCAGCTTAGTATGCAGTACCGGGTACACAAAAATAGCACTTTGGGCTAGGGTAGGAAATTTAGGATTCACCTCAGTACACAAATTGCAGCCTTTATTTATGTAGAGAACACAGTATGGATAAGATGTGCTTCTTGAAACCCAACTAGAGATTTTATTTATTGCTGGCAGTTAGCCACTGGAACAAATTAATTAACTACTGTTATCTCTAAATTGCAGCTTCTTGATCTTGAAGACTCAAAAGAAGCTGTTTACAGCACCCTTGATGCATGGATCGCCTTTGAGCAGGACTTTCCACTCGCCTCATTAAAGCAAGCAATTGTAGCTCTTGAAAAGGAGGAACAATGGCATAGAATTGTCCAAGTATTGCATATTATAATTTAATTTATTTTTATTGAATTTATCTTTTATACAGTATGAATTAAATTTCTGCCAACTACAAACCTAGGTAATAAAATGGATGTTGAGCAAAGGGCAAGGAAATACCATCAGAACATACGAGCAATTAGTGCGTGCACTTGAGAAGGACAACAGAGCAGAGGAAGCACATAAAATCTGGGAGAAGAAAATAGCCCATGACCTGCATTCAGTTCCTTGGCGTTTCTGCGGTCTTATGTTGGCAATTTACTACAGAAACAATATGCTAGATAGGCTTATCAAGGCATGGACCTGGAACGTCTTCTACTCTTCACTGACTCTACCTATTCTTTTCCTTCAAGTTTATTGGCTGGTAATTTCTAATATTATCTTACCATTCCTTGCCTTCTCTGATGGCTTAGCTCTTCGGTGCCCTTGAAGCATGTGGTCGCAAGTGTCCTAGTAAAGAATATATACGGAAAGTTGAAGTTGCATATGAAATGCTTGGTCTATTAGAAGAGAAGAAGGATTTGCTTGAAAAGTACAAGGATTTGTACAATAAGCCATCAAATAGTGATAGAAAGAAAGATCGACGGTTCAAGAAGGCTGAGAAGAAAGCTGGTTAGTCCTGTGGCGCCTGTAATCCTTTATTTGCCCAATGACAGTCAAGCATTTCTGACAATGGCTCGTTTCTGTTAAATGCTTATAAATCCATTTCCGTGTATATGTAACTTTCTGATTGGTTTACACACACCCATTTAAGCAGAATAAGATACTATAAGCTCAAAATGTGCTAATTCTGGAGAAATACCTGATTTACTTTTACCCTTTATTTGCATGGTTATCTAGTCAAATTTGTTACTACTTGTGTTCATAAATAAACACCATTTATACGTGAGCATGGTCTCTAGTATGCAAGTTTGACTGTTATATTTTATATGAATATGTTGGTTAAATTTTACACAATCTAAAATAGATATTTTGTATTATTTTTACCTGTCAAAGTAAGAATTTGCTTGCTTTTTAAAATGCCGTCTATTTCTGAATGGAGCTAATTTATTGCACCTGGTATTCATCTTTCAGTGCACTGATTTGTTAGCAAGAAAATACCAGTCATTGTTACGTGGACATAGATGCTTGGTATATTTTGTAGTAGGATTTCCCAGTGTTCAACTCTACGCCACTTTCTTCAGAACTATTAAAGGGCAGCCCGGTGCATGTAGCTCCCGCTTGCGCAGGGTTCGGGGAAGGGTCCGACCACTTTGGGTCTATAGTACGCAGCCTTTCCCTACATTTCTGTAAGGGGCTGTTTCCAAGACTTGAACCCGTGACCTCATAGTCACAAGGCAGCAGCTTTACCACTGCGCCAAGGGCCAAGGCTCCCCTTCTTTCTTCAGAACTATTCTGAGAATCTTTTCATACCATGCTTGTGAATTTCCATTATGTTCAGAGTTTTCTTGAGACATCACGTGGCAAACATTCTTAAATTTCTGGCAGCTACTAGAAATTACTAAATTTGCTATGATGCTGAAACTAATTATTAACAATATTCTTTTCTCAGCTGATGATGGCAGCAAACAATTGGAGATGGAAACATCTGGAAACTTACCAGTTAACTCATGCCCTTCAGATAAGGAACTGGTTCAAGATAAGAAGTAAAGCAATACAGTTGCTGGCATATTAGTTTACAATTATGTTTCTCTAGCCGCCGACACTGACGTGTTATATTATTGTTGTTCCCCTTTCAGATACAATACCGATGGTGAGATCAGTATCAGACAAGAACGTGATGCAGCTAGTAATCTCTACCAGTAACACTTACTGGGCCAGCCAATAGTCCATTACTAATACTAATAGGAAACAGCATGAACATTGGAACCCCCTTATTCTTCCATAAATCATTGAAGTGCGGTGACTTTCATGTTGCCTTGGACAAATATTTCCGAGTGTTATTGTTGGCCAAAAAAGTTGTAATGTCTGAATATTGGAACAAGTGGGCGCATAGCTGTAGTCAACTAAGGGATTACATGAGGAAACCAGTACTTTACCTCATGTACTCAGTGTGAGAATTGTTGTGCTGACATTTCTGTTTTCACACTAGAAAGCCAAATTCCTGTTATCCATGGCAATCTAATATTTCTGCCTTTGTGGAATGTCAAGCTAAACAAAAATTAAATTGTCTCAGATACATTTAAAAAAAAATACATCTATTGGTTGCCAATGTGAGCTCGCATATGCTCAACCAAATCATTTTGCAACTAAATGTAAGTTTCACAACCACGCATTTGATGATGAAATTGGATGAATCGTGCAAACGTTGCTGCTCCTCCATGCTTAGACACAACATTGTCACTCTGAAACTGAAACCCTTGGTCATAGATACGTTCCGGACGCTCATTCTATACGATTATATTCTGCATGATCACACAAGCAGTCATCACCTCCCACAACTTGGTGCTTCAAATTCTAGAAGGATACTGAGCGATGCCCCATCGAGATTGCAGAACACCAAAGGCACGCTTCACATCCTTTCTAGCACTCTTTTGCTCTTGGACAAATCTCTTCCTCTTCTCTCCTACAAGATTGGAGATTGTTTTCACCAGAGTAGTCCACTGAGGATAGATACCGTCAGTTAGGTAGTATCCTTTGTTGTAGTTGTGGCCATTGATGTTAACATTGACCTTCGGGTAGTTGCCTTCAGCAAGCCTTGCAAACATCGGAGAGCGTTGAAGCACGTTGATATCATTGTGAGATCCGGCCATGCCGAAGAAAGAGTGTCAAATCCAGAGATCTTGTAAAGCCACAACCTCGAGTATGACGGTGCAAGCTTTCACATGGCCCCACTGCCCCTGCCAAGCAGAAGGGCAGTTTTTTCACTCCCAGTGCATATAATCTATGCTACCAAGCATCCCCGGAAAGCCCCTGCTGACATTCATCGCGAACAAGCGGGTTGTTGCAACATTTGGCTCTCTCAAGTACTCAGGGCCAAACACTGCTATGAGAACCTTGCAGAACTTATACATGGACTCTAAGCACATGGACTCGCTCATACGGACATACTCATCAATGAGATCACCGAGAACTCCATATGCAAGCATCCAAATAGCTGCAGTGTATTTCTAATAAGAGGAGAAGCCAATCTTTCCAAGGGTGAAAGTGCAACTATCCCTAGGTGGTTTTGGTAATTCATAACAACATATAGCTCATTGAGCTAATGCTATTCCAAGATAATTATTTCAGGAAAGCTCAATGATTGGCATGGCATGGCATGGATGGTGAAAGTGGAACCCTCAAAATGCTAAGGACAAAGGATTGGCTCAAGCTTAAGAGCTCAAGACTCTTCATTTTACATTTTAGTGATCCAAGATCACATTGAGTCCATAGGAAAAGCCAATACTATCAAGGAGGGATGAGGTGTTGCTTAATGAGCCTTTTGCTTCATGTGCTTAATGATATGCTCCAAAATCCTCAGCTACTTTCCCATATCCACAAATGACCTAAACTCCAAGCCAAACTCGGTCCTACCGATTCTTTCCATCCGGCGCCACCGAGTTTCACATGTCATAAGCCACTGCCAAACCCTAACAAATCGGTTCTACCGATAGGGATCTCGGTCTCACCGAGATGGGATTGCAATCTCTCTGTTTCCTTTTCGTAACTTTTCGGTCTCACCGAAAGAGCGGATCGGTCCCACCGAGATTGCAATGTAAACTCTCTGTTTCCCCTTTGTAACTTTTCGGTCTCACCGAAAGAGCAAATCGGTCCCACCGAGTTTACCTGACCAACTCTCTGGTTAGCTAATTACCAAATCGGTCTCACCGAGTTTGTGTAATCGGTCTCACCGAGATTACGTTATGCCCTAACCCTAACCATATCGGTCCTACCGAGTTGCATGTCAGTCCCACCAAAAATCTCTAACGGTCACTAGGTTTACTATTTCGGTCCGACCGAGTTTGTTGATTCGGTCCCACCGAGATTGGTAAATTGTGTAACGGTTGGATTTTGTGTGGAGGCTATATATACCCCTCCACCTCCTCTTCATTCGTGGAGAGAGCCATCAGAACACATCTACACTTCCAACTCATATGTTCTGAGAGAGAACCACCTACCCTTGTGTTGAGGCCAAGATATTCCATTCCTACCATATGAATCTTGATCTCTAGTCTTCCCCAAGTTGCTTTCCACTCAAATCTTCTTTCCACCAAATCCAAATCCTATGAGAGAGAGTTGAGTGTTGGGGAGACTATCATTTGAAGCACAAGAGCAAGGAGTTCATCATCAACACACCATTTGTTACTTCTTGGAGAGTGGTGTCTCCTAGATTGGCTAGGTGTCACTTGGGAGCCTCCGACAAGATTGTGGAGTTGAACCAAGGAGTTTGTAAGGGCAAGGAGATCGCCTACTTCGTGAAGATCTACCGCTAGTGATGCAAGTCCTTCGTGGGCGATGGCCATGGTGGGATAGACAAGGTTGCTTCTTCGTGGACCCTTCGTGGGTGGAGCCCTCCGTGGACTCGCGCAACCGTTACCCTTCGTGGGTTGAAGTCGCCATCAACGTGGATGTAGGATAGCACCACCTATCCGAACCACGGGAAAAACATCCGTGTCTCCAATTGCGTTTGAATTCTCCAAACCCTTCCCTTTACATTCTTGCAAGTTGCATGCTTTACTTTCCGCTGCTATATACTCTTTGCATGCTTGCTTGAATTGTGTAATGATTGCTTGACTTGTCCTAAAGTTGCTAAAATCTGCCAAGAACTAAAATTGGGAAAAGGCTAAGTTTTTTATTTGGTCAAGTAGTCTAATCACCCCCCCTCTAGACATACTTCCGATCCTACAAGTGGTATCAGAGCTTTGGTCTCCATTTGCTTTGATTTCCATAGCTTTTGGTGGTCATAGCCTTGGTTTCACAACCTAGGAGAGTATGGCGTCTAGCGAGGGAAATTATCACCGTAGAGGTCCTTACTTTGATGTTACTAATTTTGCTAGTTGGAAGCATAAAATGAAAATGCATATTGTCGGTGTCAAAACCGGCGGATCTCGGGTAGGGGGTCCCGAACTGTGCGTCAAGGTCGGATGGTAACAGGAGACAAGGGACACTTTATTTTACCCAGGTTCGGGCCCTCTCGGTGGAGGTAAAACCCTAATCCTGCTAGATTAATATTGATGATATGGGTAGTACAAGAGTGGATCTACCACGAGATCAAGGAGGCTAAACCCTAAAAGCTAGCCTATGGTATGATTGTGTATGATGATGGTTGTCCTACGGACTACAACCCTCCGGTTTATATAGACACCGGATAGGGTTAGGGTTACACAGAGTCGGTTACAATGGTAGGAGATCTCGAATATCCGCACGCCTAGCTTGCCTTCCACGCCAAGAAAAGATCCTTCTGGACACGGGACGAAGTCTTCAATCTTGTATCTTCATAGTCCTGGAGTCCGGCTGAAGGTATAGTCCGACTATCCGAACACCCCCTAATCCAGGACTCCCTCAGTAGCCCCCGAACCAGGCTTCAATGACAACGAGTCCTACGCGCAAATCGTCTTCGGCATTGCAAGGCGGGTTCCTCCTCCGAATCCTGTGTACCTGTACGAATAATGTTCGTTTTTTTTGTAATGTAGCGCTCCTCGGCTTCAGTGCCCAATAGTGGCCGTCTTCCACGTGCTGAACGAATGCGAAAAGCTTGGGGTGTTTTTACATCCACACCCTTAGTCATATAAACGAGCCGCCTATTTAACGGGATGGGGATTTAGATCCAAACCACATCTTCTCCTCTCCGCGAGTTATCATCAGAGCGTCTCCAGCAAAGGTCCATTCCAACATGGCCAGCCGTCGCAGCTCCTCCTCTCGCCCTTCCAGTCCTATCCCTAGAGACTGGGAGAGTTGTTCCATCCCGCACAGCAAATTAGTGTCACTCCAAGCCAAGTGATTTCTCCCTCAAGCCTATATGGTCTCGGTCCGAGCCGGACTCACCACTTATCAAGGCGGAAAACAAGCGGAGAACTCACCTAGTCCCTCTAAAGGGGAGCGGGTGTGCCTGGTCCCTTATCTAATAAGGGGACTGGGATTTCCGATTCATCCCTTTCTCTGCGGGCTTTTGGAGTTCTATGGCCTCCAGCTGCACCACCTTACGCCCGGCTCCGTGTTACACATCACGGGCTTCGTTGCTCTTTGCGAGCTATTTTTAGGCATCGAGGCTCATTTCGCGCTGTGGAAGAAGATATTCTGCCTGGTGCCCCGTCCCCAAGAGGGGTCCATATATCAAGTGGGCGGAGCCGAAGTATGGCGCATCGCCAGGACCGGATACCCGTCCGGAACCCCGAAGAAGGCGTCCGAGGACTGGCCTTCAGAATGCTTCTACATAGATGACGTCCCCGTGCCAGACCCTATCCGGGCCGGTCTCCCTGAGTTCAACAATGCTCCCCTGAAGAAACGCCTGAGCTGGCGCCCTCAGAGCTCTCAGAGGGAGAATGACAGAGACGTCCTTTACTTAATGGGCCGGATTAAGCTACTGGCTCATTCCGGACTAACCATGATTAAAGTCATGGCCATATGCATTATGCGGGGGGTGCAACCGCTCCAATACAGAAGCCACCCCATGTGGGATTTCAACGGGGAAGATGACGCCATCCGTTATGGCCGTAAAGGGCCGGACTCGCCTGCCGCTCTAATGAAGATCTTATCCTCTTTGTACAAGGGAGAAGAAGAGGAATTCCTCCGCGTCGACCCGCAGGGCGGATTTTCCATGTATAGTCCTCCGAATTGGGTAAGCGGACAGTCGTGCTTCCCTGCTCATTTTACATTCCCATGATTAAATAGGCAGACTAACGACTTCAATGAAGGACCTGCGTCAAGAGGTAAAAAACATAAACAGCCGTCCTCCACAGCCAGAGGACTCAGAACGGTCCCTCGATTCGGACTCCGAAGAGGATCCGGACTTAGCGGTGGAATTCATCGACGGAGTGTTTCATTAGCTAAGCAAGGACGATACCTTGGTAGCTATTATAGCTGATTACCCAGGGTTAATCCCGGCCTCCCAGGTGACAAATACCGGAGCTTTACCCCCTTAAGAGGGGTTCCGTTTTCATGGGTTTGGTTGTTCTGACAACAACCGTGCTTTGTAGGGGAGATTCCCAAGGGGGGACGCCGACCCTGCTGCAGCTAGCCGGCGGGGGGCCGCAGGGCCCCGTGGGGCAAAAAGGAACGTAGTCCGGTCTGAGGTGCCAGAGCAAAGGTATGGCGTACCCTCTCTTTTTCCCTGGTGTTTTACTCCTCCAGGGTATATTAACATTCGTGCTATCTTCAGGACGAAGAGACCTCGCCGGACTATATCCGGAGAAGTTGCCAACCGCGCCTCCACCAGCCAGACTCCAACGCCCGGCTCGGAGGCGGAGGTCAGCGCAAGGCACGCACCAGACGCTCCTCCATCAAAGGATGCGGACAAGCTGTCTGCCACCCATTCCGAGGTGGAGAGTGCCATGAACCACAGGCGTCGCCGGACAGTTCTTCGCGACGCTTGTTTCTCCCAGGAGGCTTTAAATGCCTTCAATTCAGGAGACGCGTACCTCCGTGCCGCTCAAAATGGTTTAGCCAGAGCCATGGAGCAGTATGTAAAAGACATACGGGTAAGAAAATTTTGGTAAATATAGATATGCCAGTAGCCCCCGAGACTTGAAGCAGTGGAAATAACTGATTCGAGAATCATATAACATGCAGTTTCTTACCGAGAAGAACACCGCGCTGTCCCAGGAGCTGGAAAGGTGCAGGGCCCAACTAGAGGCCGCACTAACGGCAGCAGGGGGGTCTAAAGAGACCCCTGCAGGTAAACAATACACCCGAATATTTAGTATTGTACGGATTTAAGTGCCAATCTGACAAATGGTATTGCAGATGGCGCCGGACTCGATCCGGACAGGCAACAACTTCTACGCCGGTTAAAGGCTGGTGAAAGCGTGCTAACAAAGGTGAGGAGGGAGAAGAATGGTCTCCAGGATGCCAACACCAGGCTGGATGTTGAACTAAAAGATGTTCGTGGCCAGCTGTTGGACTCCAATAAGGAGAATCAGCGACTTCGACGTGGCATTTTTAGTAAGTGCTTAAGCGAACTCTTGAAAAAGGAGTTCGGCGAGGAAGACAACTAACAGAGTTATGTCTGTAGGTATGCTGACAGGTCGTCCTGCAGAGGAGATGCCCGGTTCAACGGCGATCTTCTTCCCGAACTCTCGCAACTGCACGAACGAGTTCGGCAGGCGATGCGAGGTATTGCCCAAGCCTTGTGGCCTGCCCACTCCATACCTGAGGGCCTTGGAGAACTTGCGGAGAAGTTGAAGGAAGCTCGGCGTCACTTCCGGTTGTGGAAGATATCGGCCTGCCGGCAGGGCGCTAGGGAGGCCTGGGCCATGGTGAAGACCCGCTTTATGAAGTCTGACCCCAATCACATGGCCGAGGTCGGACCGGTGGGGCCTAACGGGAAGGAGATCCCTGTGAGCTTAGTGTATGGCCAGGTAGAATTGGCCGCAAAGTATTCCCAGCAGGACTGTAAATTAGACAGCCTGCTAGATGGTATAGAAGAGGAATACAATCAGTCAGGATGACTATGTAATTTATAATTGACATGTGTAATGCCTTCTAGCCGGATTGTAGATCGTTTGTCGTTGCTGACCTTTTCGCTTCGACCTCGGGACCTGACGGTCCGGAGTGTGTCCGAATACCATAACGGTTATATAAGAACAGAGGTATGCGTGGAGACCAGGCGTAGGGGCCATTAGTGCTTTATCAGACAAGTGCCCAACTAGTTATGTTATATTACATGGTTAGTAAGAAACATCTTCCAGAGAGAATAGTTCCGTTAAGGGTTCCTTTCGCTGGGGTGGCATGCCCTGAAGTGCACGTCCGGACTGCAAATGCAGGAAAACATCTGGGGGCATCTATAAGTAAAAAAGGTTCATCTTTAGTTCACCGACCGAATATTCCCTTAAGAACGCTAGCTTTCGGCTTCACCCAGTCTGAGGTACACATCCGGCTTATCCGGCAGTAGCAATCGCAGAGGTGCTCCCTTTACCGCCTAGCCGAATAATCGGGAACGTAGGGGTAAGCACAGGAGCCAGGCAACCCAGCTTGGCCAAAACTTAAGTCATATCGATGCATATAATGGTGAAGAAAAGGTGCATGCGGAAGTCTGACACATGCGTTGGGCGTGAAACCCATATAAACAAGCTTCTGTTAAAGAAGCCCCCAGGTTTAAGGAGCGCGGGTAGCGCGTCACATGATGAGCCTTTAAGGGCTATAAAAGGAAAGAGTGGGGGGAGACAAAAAACAGAAAAATATATATAAAAATGGACAGAGGAAGGAGACAAACCCGAGTCCAGCGCTAGGCATAGAATCTTCGGAGACGTGCGGTGTTCCATGGGTTCGGCTCGAGTCGGTTATCCGACGCATCTCGCAGGCGGTACGCTCCACCAGTCAGGACTTGGTCAATTATGAAGGGACCTTCCCATTTGGGCTTGAGTTTGTCCTTTTTCTTATCCGGCAGGCGTAGAACTAGTTCGCCAACGTTGTAATTTTTGGCTCGTACTTCTCTGCTTTGATATCTTCGAGCCTGCTGTTGATAAAATGCGGAACAGGCTTTAGCCACGTCGCGCTCCTCCTCTAAGGCGTCCAGGTTGTCCTGCCGATCAAGCTCGACTTCTCTTTCTTCGTACATGCGCACTCGAGGTGAGTCATGAATTATGTCGCAGGGCAGAACTGCCTCTGCGCCCTACACCATAAAGAATGGTGTGAATCCGGTGGTACGATTCGGCGTGGTTCGTAGCCCCCAGAGTACGGAGTCGAGCTCCTCCACCCAGTGCGTATTAGATTCCTTGAGGGAGCGCACTAGTCTGGGTTTAATGCCGCTCATGATGAGACCATTTGCATGTTCGACCTGACCGTTAGTTTGTGGGTGATAGGCAGAAGCATAGTCGAGCTTAATGCCCATGTTTTTGCACCACAGCTTTACTTCATCGGAGGTGAAGTTTGTGCCGTTATCGGTGATGATGCTGTGAGGGACACCATAACGGTGTATGACCCCGGATATGAAGTCTATCACAGGTCCGGATTCGGCCGTCTTAACAGGCCTGGCTTCTATCCATTTGGTGAATTTATCCACCATGACCAATAAGTATTTTTTCTTATGGGTTCCACCTTTAAGGGGTCCCACCTTTAAGGGGTCCCACCATGTCGAGCCCCCAGACCGCAAAAGGCCAAGTGATGGGGATAGTTCGGAGGGCGTTGGGTGGCATATGGCTTTGGTTTGCAAAGAGCTGGCAACCGACGCATCGTTTGACTAAGTCATGAGCGTCTGCTCGGGCCGTCGGCCAATAAAAGCCCGTACGGAAAGCCTTGCTTACAAGGGACCGAGCTGCGGCGTGGTGGCCACCGAGTCCGGCATGAATTTCATCCAATAGACTCCGCCCTTCCTCTTCGGAGATACATCTTTGAAGGACTCCTGTAGTGCTTTTCTTATATAGCTCTCCCTCGTGGAGTTTATAGGATTTAGATCGCCGCACTATGCAGCGTGCCTCGTTTTGGTCCTCTGGGAGTTCCTGCCTAGTAAGGTAGGCTAGGAATGGTTCTGTCCACGGGGCGATGACCGCCATTATTACGTGGGCTGAAGGTGTGATTTCGGTGGCAGGGCCTCCGATTATGTCGGATTGTTCGGCGTCGGGTTATGCGGTTGTGTCCGGACTGTTATCCGAGGGTTCCCCCTCCCATGCTACAGATGGCTTGAATAATCTTTCTAAGAAGATGTTGGGGGGGACTGCATCTCGTTTTGCTCCGATGCGTGCCAGGACGTCCGCTGCCTGATTATTTTCTCGGGCTATATGGTGAAACTCCAGTCCCTCGAACTGAACTGACATTTTTAGGACGGCATTGCGATAAGCTGCCATTTTTGGGTCTTTGGCGTCGAAGTCGCCATTTATTTGGGATATCGCGAGGTTTGAGTCCCCGCGTACTTCCAGGCGTTGAATGCCCATGGATACTGCCATCCGGAGACCATGTAGAAGGGCCTCGTATTCGGCTGCATTGTTGGAGTCCGTGTACATAATTTGGAGTACATATTGGACTGTGTCTCCTGTAGGGGACGTCAAAACGACGCCCGCCCCCAGTCCGCCCAACATTTTGGAGCCGTCGAAATGCATGATCCAGTTTGAATATGTGTCGTACTCTTTAGGGAGTTTGGCCTCTGTCCATTCGGCGACGAAGTCGGCTAGGACTTGCGATTTAATGGCTCACCGTGGTTTGTAGGTTATGTCGAACGGGAGGAGCTCTATGGCCCATTTTGCTATCCGTCCCGTTGCATCGCGGTTGTTGATAATATCGTTGAGTGGTACTTCCGAGGCTACTGTTATAGAACACTCTTGAAAGTAGTGTCGTAGCTTCCGGGATGCCATAAACACCGCGTACGCGATCTTTTGGTAATGCGGGTACCGTGATTTGCATGGTGTGAGGACAGTGGACACGTAGTAAACCGGCCTTTGAAGGGGGAGTTTGTGTCCGTCCGTTGCCCGCTCGACGATGAGTACTGCGCTAACAACTTGATGGGTTGCGGCAATGTACAATAGCATGGGTTCGCCAGTGTTCGGCGCGGCCAGGACTGGGTTTGTTGCCAAGATGGCCTTTATTTCCTCGAGTCCGGCCGTGGCAGCGTCGGTCCACTCGAAGTGTTCGATGCGCCTAAGGAGGCGGTAAAGGGGCAATGCCTTTTCTCCCAGGCGGGAGATAAAGCGGCTTAAAGCCGCCACGCATCCGGTGAGTTTCTGTATTTGTTTGAGGTCTTTTGGGACATCCAATTGTGACAAAGCTCGGATTTTAGCTGGATTTGCTTCAATTCCTCTATCGGATACAATGAGGCCCAGGAGCTTTCCGGCTGGAATGCCGAAAACGCATTTTTCCGGATTGAGCTTAATGTCGTATTTTCGGAGGTTGTCGAATGTAAGCCTCAAGTCGTCTACTAGAGATTCGATATGTCTTGATTTAACGACCACATCATCTACATACGCCTCAACTGTTTTGCCGATCTGGTTTGCCAGGCATGTTTGAATCATGCACTGATATGTTGCGCTGGCGTTTTTTAGCCCAAAGGGCATTGTGTTGAAGCAGAATGGGCCGTATGGTGTGATGAATGCTGTTGCGGCTTGGTCTGATTCTGCCATCTTGATTTGATGGTAACCGGAGTATGCGTCGAGGAAGCACAGCGAATCGTGTCCTGCAGTGGCATCGATGATTTGATCTATTCAAGGGAGGGGGAAGGGATCCTTTGGGCAAGCCTTATTAAGGTCTTTGAAATCGACACACAGGCGCCAGGATTTGTCCTTCTTTGGTACCATCACCAGGTTTGCTAGCCAGTCCGGGTGTTTATGTCTCTAATGAATCCGGCCTCCAATAACTTGGCTAGATCCTCTCCCATAGCCTGTCTCTTTGGTTCGGAGAAACGCCGAAGAGCCTGTTTGACAGGTTTGAATCCTTTCTGGATATTTAGGCTGTGTTCGGCCAAACTGCATGGGATTCCTGGCATGTCTGAGGGGTGCCAAGCAAAAATGTCCCAGTTCTCTCGTAGGAACTCTCGCAGTGCGGCGCCTACATCAGGGTTCAGTCTTGCCCCGATGGAGGCTGTTTTATTGGGGTCCGTTGGGTGGACCTGGAATTTGACTATTTCGTCCGCTGATTTGAAGGATGTGGATTTGGATCTCTTATCGAGTATCACATCATCCCTATTGACCGTGGATCGCAGCGCAGTCAGTTCTTCGGCCGCTAAGGTTTCGGATAGTGCCTCGAGGGCCAATGCGGCTGTCTTGTTCTCGGCGCGGAGTGCTATGTCTGGATCACTAGCGAGGGTGATAATTCCGTTTGGCCCATACATCTTAAGCTTCATGTACCCATAATGGGGTATAGCTTGAAAAATTGTGAAAGCCTCCCGTCCTAGTATAGCGTGATATCCGCTTTTGAACGGGGCCACCTGGAACGTGATCTGTTCGGACCTGTAATTATCCGGCGTGCCGAATACCACATCTAGTGTGATCTTTCCGGTGCAGCGCGCTTCCTGACTGGGGATTATTCCTCTAAAGGTTGTGCTGCTTCGCTCAATGCGGTTCCAGTCTATTTACATCTTTTGGAGTGTTTCCTCGTAAATGAGGTTCAATCCACTGCCTCCGTCCATGAGTACCTTTGCGAGGCGACAGCCGTCCACTATGGGACTGAGGACCAATGCGGCTGGTGCTCTGGCTGCTCGAATTTTAGGTTCATCACTCGCGTTGAAGGTGATAGCAGTATTACTCCATGGGTTTATTGTCGCTACTTGATAGACTTCAGTGAGGTTGCGGAGTGTTCTTTTTCGCATGTTATTTGATGCGAAAGTCTCAAAGACTGTGAGAACTGAACTGAAATTCTCGGGTTGGTTTCCTTCGACCTCTGGAATTAGGAGGTCCTTGCCAATTTTGGCCACCTGCCGGAGTATCCAACATGCCCTGAGGCTGTGAGTTGGGGTGGCGTCCTCTGCACTGTGAATCTTGCAGGGTCCATCTAGCCACTTTTCCAGTACGGTTCCATGCCCTCTAAAGGGTTTTGATTTTTTGGTATTTAGTCCGGGCGCCTTACTGTGGTGCGCCCTCTTAATTCGGACGGGATTGCTATTCAAGGCCGGATTATCCCAAAATTTTATTTCGGTTTTCCAGGCACTTTCCATCGCACAGTATTTTTGTACTATGGACGCCAAGTCAGCAAAGCGTGTAATATTACGACGACTTATGGCGTTGAGTATTCCCTTGTCCGTGCAGTTACTGCAAAAGATTGAAATTGCGTCTCCCTCGCGGCAGTCCTTTATCCTGTTCATAACCAGGAGGAATCTGGCCCAGTAATGATGTACTGTTTCTTCGGGCATTTGCCTGATTTGGGAAAGATCGCTTAAGATCGGGCGGGCGGGTGTCGTTGAATCTGAGACATCACCCAGTTTGTTGTTCGGAGGCCGAAGAACTTCCAGATTCTGAGATCCGGAGTCTTGGATGTTATCCGATTTGCCTGATTTTAAGCTCAGGTCTTGGATTGTATCCTCTCCTCCGCGGATATCCGGCATGGAGGGTTCGGGGATTCGGACATAGCTAGTCCTTAAGATAGATGAAGGGTCGCCGCATTGTGTCTCCACCACAGCAACGTGGTGGGTGACTTGGGGAGAGTTAATTTCTCTTAGATCGGGTTTAAGCCCAACCTGGTCGTAATTTGTAGCGACGCCCAGTGCGGCGATACGATCCAGGAGCTCGTTTACAGAAGAGAGCTCCATCGGATCCAATTGCTCGGCGAGTTCTGAGCCGACGTGGAGGTTGCTTTCGATGACCCGGGAGGTCACCGTCGGCGCAACAGCCGAACAGGCGGTTGCGAGAAAACCACCTAGCCGGAGAGTTTGGCCGACAGCCAAGGCTCCTTTTGTAATGGCGCCGTCTTTAAAGATGGGAAGAGGCATCCTTCCTGATCGCGACGGCACAGAGGAACTCTCAATGAAAGCACCAATGTCGGTGTCAAAACCGGCGGATCTCGGGTATGGGGTCCCGAACTGTGCGTCAAGGTCGGATGGTAACAGGAGACAAGGGACACTTTATTTTACCCAGGTTCGGGCCCTCTCGGTGGAGGTAAAACCCTACTCCTGCTAGATTAATATTGATGATATGGGTAGTACAAGAGTGGATCTACCACGAGATCAAGGAGGCTAAACCCTAGAAGCTAGCCTATGGTATGATTGTGTATGATGATGGTTGTCCTACGGACTACAACCCTCCGGTTTATATAGACACCGGATAGGGTTAGGGTTACACAGAGTCGGTTACAATGGTAAGAGATCTCGAATATCCGCACGCCTAGCTTGCCTTCCACGCCAAGAAAAGATCCTTCCGGACATGGGACGAAGTCTTCAATCTTGTATCTTCATAGTCCTGGAGTCCGGCTGAAGGTATAGTCCGACTATCCGAACACCCCCTAATCCAGGACTCCCTCACATATTCTTGGACATAACCCCGCCGTTTGGGCTATTGTCTGTGTTGGTTTGCAAGGTGACTTCTTCGACGGGAAAGAACCAAACCGTGAAGCTACCGCGGATGAGTTGAAGATGCTACAATACAACGCTCAAGCTTGTGATATTCTCTTCAACGGATTGTGCCCCGAAGAATTCAACAAAATCAGCCGTCTTAAGAATGCAAAGGAAATTTGGGATACTTTGATTGATATGCACGAAGGTACCGACTCCGTCAAGGAATCAAAATTGGATGTGCTTCAAAGTCAACTTGACAAGTTCAAAATGAAGGATGGTGAAGGTGTCGCTGAAATGTACTCTAGGCTTGCTCTCATCACAAACGAGATTGCCGGCTTAGGGAGTGAAGAGATGACCGACAGATTCATCATCAAGAAGATCCTAAGAGCCTTGGATGAAAAATATGATATCGTGTGCACATTGATCCAAATGATGCCCAATTACAAAGATCTCAAGCCAACGGAGGTCATTGGAAGAATTGTTGCTCATGAGATGTCGCTCAAGGATAAAGAGGAACTTCACAACAAATCAAGTAGTGCCTACAAAGCCTCATGTGAAGTCCCCACATCATCAAGTGAGAAACAAAACTTCAACGAAGAATTGAGCCTAATGGTGAAGAACTTCAACAAGTTTTACAAGAGTAGAAGCAAAGATAGAAGCTCCAAGTCAAGGTCCTACAATTAGAAAAGATCTTCTAGTCGAGAGCGAAACTGCTACAATTGTGGAAGACCCGGACACTATTCCAATGAGTGTACGACTCCCTACAAAAGAAGAGAAGGTTCTCCAAAAAGAAGAGGCAAAAGAGAAGAATCACCATCAAGAGAGAGAAGGAGTAGAGATGATCGTTATGAACGAAGATACTCACGGAAGAGCAAGGATTCGGAAAGAAAGGAAAAATCATCGAGGAGCTACACAAAACGAAGACATCAAGCTCATGTTGGTGAATGGGTGTCCGGCTCCGACTCCGACAACCACTCCAAGAGAAGTTATCACTCCGATTCCGAATATACTCAAGATGAAGGTGTTGCCGGTCTAGCACTTGTGTCAACCAACTCCTACAACATATTTGATTCACCAAATGAAGGAATTGAGAGATGCTTCATGGCCAAAGGTCCTAAGGTAACTTACCCTGAGTATGTTGATTTCAATAGTGATGAACATGACTTGTTAGGTGATGATGATTTACTTGTTGACAACTCTAGTGATGAATACTATGATGAAACGTCAATTAATCATGCTAATCAAGATGACAATGATAAGGAGAAAATTGAGGCTCTAACTAAAGAACTAAACACTCTTAAGTTAGCTCATGAAACTATCTTCGAAGATCATCGAGAACTTTTAAGAGCTCATGAGAAGTTACGCTTTGTAAAGCTCAATCTTGAGCAAGAACATGAGTTTTTAAAGGCAATCAATGATGATCTCCGCAAGAAAAGTTCTTCTTACATTGCCAAGCGTTTACTCTTATCCACTTACATGCCTCAAGTCAAGTCTAATAACAAGAACAAGAAAGATTCTTCCTCTAGTAGTAACAATGATCATGTTAAATCCAATATTGTTGCTTCTAGTAGTTCTCTTGATTCCACTAACGATTCTCTTAGCCAAGTTACACTTGAGCAAGAAAATAGCTTATTGAAGGGAATCATAGAGAAAGGAGTGTACAAAAGCCTTGCCGGAAGTAAGCAATTCGAGGAGATTGTACGCAAGCAAGGAAGGCACCGGAAGAATCAAGGTGTTGGTTTTGAACGAAAGTTCAATGCCAATGGAGTTGAGTGGGAAGAAGATCAATACCCCAAGACAAAGTTTGTTCCTCAACAAGAGAAGTATGATCCTACTTCTTTCAAGGGGACACAAACTCAAGATGATCTTCCACCATAAGACTACAAGCAAAAAGGCAAGGACAAGCTTCAAGAGGAAATTGATGCATTTGAAGAAGCTCCTAAGACCTTAGTCAAGTGGATTCCCAAGACTACTTCAAGTTCCACTTCATCAAGTATGACTACAACTCCAAGGATTCCCATCAAGATGGTGTGGATCCAAAAGAATAAGAACTAGAGAGTTCTTGAGGGTGACTCCGCCAACATACTTCACTCTTATCATTTTGGCAAGAACAAGTGCAATCAACTTCCACATCTTGCACTAGTTCAAGGAGTCACAAACCCTCTTGTTGGTAAGACAAGGGACAAGGTAACCTAAAAGTCTTCATAGACATCATCTTGTGTGTGCATCACTCCATGTCTATGGATATCCTTGTTTGTTCCTTGTGGGACTAACCCATGTAGGTATTGAAAGTGCAATTCACTCAAAAGGATAGCTCCAAGTGTTCTACATTGAGCATCCACATCTTCAACATCTACATGAAGTCATCATCGACAAAACCCAAGGTTAGTTCATCCCTCTTAGGGGGGATATCACATCTAGGGGGAGCTTTACTCTAAAACTTGAGTTAAAGCAACTCTAATGATGTGAACACAACAATGCTTTATGTAAAAGTGGTAACCCCACTTGAGCTTAAATGATGAGTATGACCTATGATCAAATGTTTTCATTTGACTCCTATGTCAATATACTCATATATAGATGACCTAGTCATCGCCAATTGCTTGATAGATGCTAGAATTGGTTGTGCATGCTTTCTCACATATTTCAATTGCCATTTTATTGTGTGAGCATCTTGGTTGCATATTTTACTCATTTGAGGACATCCACTTGTTGTTTTGATTGTTTGGCTTTATTTTTCTTTTGCCAAGTGGATGGACAAGAATGCCTAAGAACCTTCTCTAGCTATCTATGCTTTTCTCGTCTCAAATCTATTCATGCTACATCACAAAATTGATCAAGTCAGATTCGAACCACTCTGTGTGAGGAGCACTCGGAGTCCCCGATTCGTCATAGACTTAAACTTCCAAAACCTCTTTGTGATTCTCGGTCTGACCGATACCCCACTTTCGGTCTTACCGAGATCATTAAGTTGATCTATGTTTTCGATCTCGGTGCAACCAATTTGAACCATTCGGTCACACCGAGTTGCAATAAATGTACACAGTTTTGCATCTCGGTGCCACCGAGTTGTTCCACTCGGTCACACCGACAGGGTCGGGCTATATATAGACACGGGCAAAAATTTGGAAATTTCTCCGAACCCCTTCGCCCGCGCGATAGCTCGCTCTGCCAACGTGGTCTCCGGATCGTCTTCTCGCCGCCAGCCGCCTCCAGTCGCTGGTCTCCGTCGCCGTCAACGGGAATCAACCCCGCCGTTGCCGCCGTAGCGAGTCTCCGCCGAACTAGGGTATGGACTCGATCTTTGTGCTATTCCCCAATCCGATTCCTAGCACATTGTGATCATATTGATTCTTGCCACGTTTGATAAACTCCTATCCATTCAATGAACTCATAGAATAGGTTTGATCCAAAAATTTTAGGGTTAGGTTTCCGCCAAAACCATCTCGGACCCACCGAGTTGAAAAACTCGGTCCCATCGATTTGGCTTATGCCATTGCACAAGTAAGTCTCGGTCTGACCGAGTATTGCTAATCGGTGTGACCGATTTTGGAACTTTGTGAAACCCAAGCAGTCTCGGTGCCACCGAACTGTGACTCGGTCTGACCGAGTTCACTAGTTTAGGTTCCAAAAACTGCTTCGGTATCACCGAGTTTAAAAATCGGTAGATCCGAAATGCTTTCTGTGGGAAACTAAAACTAAGTTTTTGAATCATTCTTTTGCAAAAATCTTTGCATTTTGTGATGCTCATCCACTCTACCTCATCTATAAACTATTCACAGGGTCAGCAGTCAGTTTGTTCATCATGTCAGACCAGAGTGATAGCCAGAACATATCAGAACAGCCAGTGCAGATGAGTGAGGGCACTAGTCCCTCCAGCTCTTCAGATGAAGGCAGCAGGAGCACCCCCAGCAACCTGCCAAAAGCTGCCACAAGACAAAGGAAGAATAGAACCTCAGAATCAGAGGATGAGGACTATGTGGCAGAGGAGGAAGCAACTTCCAAGAAAGTTGAACTCAAGAATGGGCACAGACACATACTTGTTGGACAAGGAACATTTGCCTATTCATCCAGATTTCGAGGACAACCAAGTTGTGATGAATGAAAATGAACCATCGTCAGTCCAAGCACAAGCTAAGAAGGAGAAGGCAAGGAAGGAGAAAGCTGCCAAGATGCCAACTCAAGAGGAGGCATCTGAATACTTCTTGAAAAACAAGCAAGAGCAGCTTAGTTACCTGATTGCATCCACCCTGAGGATTGAGAAAGGTCTGGCCACCCTCACTCAGAACCAGGAGAGCTTAGAGAGAATTGTAGAACAAAAGTTCTATGACTTGGATGTCAAGGTGACAGAGATTCAGACAGCAGTGGAGCAACTTCAAGATGACATGTAGGAGAGGAAAGGGAAGACTACCACTGATGCATTTGCCAGAGTGCCACGAGGTCCGAGGTCGTCTGCAGTGCCAGTTCCTGACACAAGAGCCACCGCCTCAACTCCAGCCACAACACCAGCCCAACCAGCTCCAGCATCTACTTCAGCTCCAACTCCAACCACGTCTACGGAAGCCTTTGTCCTTGGAGTCATCCGGACTCCACCACCACCAGAAGATCAAGCCTGAGTGTCGATCTAGCACTATGCATTTTCTAGGAACTTTTTGGTAACTTGTTGCCAAAGGGGGAGAAAAATGTATAGATCATAGGCTTCGAGAGAGAGTGTGTTGTTTTTTTTTCTCTCTTGCTTTATTTGGTGTTTTTTTTCAAACATTGTTTGCTTTTGGTCGAGATACTTTGTTATGCCTGTGAGACATTGATGATCATGTGTTTGATCATAAGCTACACTTATGCATGCTTGATATATCTTATCTATCTTATGTGGTCATTCACTTTTCCTTGGTGATGAGTGCATGTATTTCATTATTATCATTTTGAGCGCTCCACCAAGATGTATGTGACATGGAAGAGTAACCCATAATTCTAACTCTTTGTGCATTTGCAGTGCAAAGCAAATTTTAAATATGCACAAATTTAGGGGGAGCTCTTACTTATCACATACTTCTCAAAGCGACGATATAATTCATTCTTATTATCATCTGTCGAAGCTTTGATCTATATGTTGTCAAATTACCAAAAAGGGGGAGATTGAAAGTGCAACTATCCCTAGGTGGTTTTGGTAATTCATAACAACATATAGCTCATTGAGCTAATGCTATTCCAAGATAATTATTTCAGGAAAGCTCAATGATTGGCATGGCATGGATGGTGAAAGTGGAACCCTCAAAATGCTAAGGACAAAGGATTGGCTCAAGCTCAAGAGCTCAAGACTCTTAATTTTACATTTTAGTGATCCAAGATCACATTGAGTCCATAGGAAAAGCCAATACTATCAAGGAGGGATGAGGTGTTGCTTAATGAGCCTTTTGCTTCATGTGCTTAATGATATGCTCCAAAATCCTCAGCTACTTTCCCATATCCACAAATGACCTAAACTCCAAGCCAAACTCGGTGCTACCGATTCTTTCCATCCGGCGCCACCGAGTTTCACATGTCATAAGCCACTGCGAAACCCTAGCAAATTGGTTCTACCGATAGGGATCTCGGTCTCACCGAGATGGGATTGCAATCTCTCTGTTTCCTTTTCGTAACTTTTCGGTCTCACCGAAAGAGCGGATCGGTCCCATCGAGATTGCAATGTAAACTCTCTGTTTCCCCTTTGCAACTTTTTGGTCTCACCGAAAGAGCAAATCGGTCCCACCGAGTTTACCTGGCCAACTCTCTGGTTAGCTAATTACCAAATCGGTCTCACCGAGTTTGTGTAATCGGTCTCACCGAGATTACGTTATGCCCTAACCCTAACCATATCGGTCCTACCGAGTTGCATGTCAGTCCCACCGAAAATCTCTAACGGTCACTAGGTTTACCATTTCGGTCCGACCGAGTTTGTTGATTCGGTCCCACCGAGATTGGTAAATTGTGTGTAACGGTTGGATTTTGTGTGGAGGCTATATATACCCCTCCACCTCCTCTTCATTCGTGGAGAGAGCCATCAGAACACATCTACACTTCCAACTCATATGTTCTGAGAGAGAACCACCTACCCTTGTGTTGAGGCCAAGATATTCCATTCCTACCATATGAATCTTGATCTCTAGCCTTCCCCAAGTTGCTTTCCACTCAAATCTTCTTTCCACCAAATCCAAATCCTATGAGAGAGAGTTGAGTGTTGGGGAGACTATCATTTGAAGCACAAGAGCAAGGAGTTCATCATCAACACACCATTTGTTACTTCTTGGAGAGTGGTGTCTCCTAGATTGGCTAGGTGTCACTTGGGAGCCTCCGACAAGATTGTGGAGTTGAACCAAGGAGTTTGTAAGGGCAAGGAGATCGCCTACTTCGTGAAGATCTACCGCTAGTGAGGCAAGTCCTTCGTGGGCGATGACCATGGTGGGATAGACAAGATTGCTTCTTCGTGGACCCTTCGTGGGTGGAGCCCTCCGTGGACTCACGCAATCGTTACCCTTCGTGGGTTGAAGTCTCCATCAACATGGATGTAGGATAGCACCACCTATCCGAACCACGGGAAAAATATCCCTGTCTCCAATTGCGTTTGAATTCTCCAAACCCTTCCCTTTACATTCTTGCAAGTTGCATGCTTTACTTTCCGCTGCTATATACTCTTTGCATGCTTGCTTGAATTGTGTGATGATTGCTTGACTTGTCCTAAAGTTGCTAAAATCTGCCAAGAACTAAAATTGGGAAAAGACTAAGTTTTTTATTTGGTCAAGTAGTCTAATCACCCCCCCTCTAGACATACTTCCGATCCTACAAAGGGCATCCTCCTTGCACTCGAAATATTTATTGTATTCCACCACTCCCTCCCGGACATGGTTGAAAACATGCCTAGCCATACGAAAACGGCGCCGGAATAGGTGATGTTTGAAGAGCGGGTTGGGTGTCTCAAAGTAGTCCTTCCAAAGTAGGAAATGGCCGCTCTCTCGGTTGCGATTCAACGCTGGAGTGTGCCCCGGGATCGAGCCTCGAAACATCGGCCGCCGCCTACTAAGGTGGTCATGGACGACCAACACAACAGCCACAAGCTCCTCATTGTCGGATGAAGAATCATCCGAGTCGCAAATGAAATTGTGGAAAAAGAACTCGTCGGCGGAGTCCATTTGTACCTTGTGAGCAAACCGTCGAATAGCTTGTGGGCATCGTCGAAGAAGCTGACCGGTGAAGAGCTACGCGCCTCCTTTGCACCAGGTAGCTGGCCTTGGCGGCGCCCGACAAGCGTGACGGCGTCAGACGAGCGAGGTCATTGCACTTTTGTCCGCTTCAGGCAGGGCCAGGGGCGCGAGGGCGAGGTGGTGCTAGCGGCGATGTCAGGGAAGTTGCCATGGTGTGGCGAGACGGTGGTGGCAGCAACATTGGAAGGTGGCGTGCTGCGGGGGAGGTATGTGGGCGCGGACGGCTAGCCTGGGCACCGGAACTGGGTGGTGGTGGCGACAATGTGGGCAGTCGGGTGTGCTGGCTGTCAATAGGAGGAAGAGAATGGCCTATGTGCCACCGAGTGGTGGGCCAGGAAGAGGAGTAGGCGGGCATCGCGCGCGTCCTCCTTGTTTCCGCGCCGATGCAAACGAGGTCTAAATTTGGACTAGAAATGGGTCAACAGACGGACAAAAGGCAGACACGCGTCCGTTTGGGTTGGTTTTTGTGTCCGTTCGGCGCGTAGACAAAATGGTTGGAGTTTCTCTAAGAGCATCTCCAGCCACGCCCCCAAGAGCCCCCCCAAGGTCATTTTTTGCGCCGGCACCGAAAAATCGGCCCAATCGCCCCCCCAGGATCTCGTTTTTCGCCGGTTTGGGCTGAAATAACAGCCGGCAAACCCGAGCCGAACCCAAGCCCCCGGGGGGCGCCGGTCGAAGCGAAAAGGTGCATGGGTCTGCTCTGTCGGCGAGACAAAGACCTTTTCCCGCCGATCACCCCGCTTTTTGCCCTTCGTTTCCCTCCATCTCCCCCTTCTCCCGCCTTCTCCCGGCATTCTCCTCCCTCCCCCCTCCATCCGGCCGTCATGACGCCGGATGTTCGCCATGTTTCGGTAGGACAGCGACACCGACCAAGATTTCAAGTAGCTCACGTGTCCTCTCGGATCAAGAAATGCAAGAAGTGGGCGTAAGTCCGGCGCACCCACGCCAAGGCCAAGGAGACCTACAAGCCGGACACGCCGACGCCGGGCGCGTCCGACGGGTGCCCCGACGGCAACAAATGGGCCTAGTCGGCGAAACACGCCGAGCCGGCTACCCGCGTCTGCAAAAGTCCATCGAGCATTGCATCGCCGACGCCAAGACCCGGGACGCCCAGAGGAAAGAGAAAACCGAGGCGCGATGGTCGGCGTTGATGACGAACAGCGCCATGAAGCTCGACCTGCTACAGACCAACGTCGCCGTGAAGAAGAAGAACACCGACCTGGCTTTCCTGATGGGGGGGGGGGAGGGGGGACATGTCGGCGATGGACGAGTAGGTCAAGGCGTGGTACCTGGCGGAGCGTGGCCTCATCTTGAACCAGATGCCGTCAACGGCAGCGCAAACTCCCACGCCGACCCCTACGCCGCTGCCAAGCCCAAGCGAGGATGCCTCCACGACGCCCAGCACAGAAGCCGTGCCGACGCCGACCAGCCCGCGCACGCCGACTCCTCCAACGCCGTTTGATGCATTGCCGACGCGTCCTTTCTTTTGCACGCCAGACTTTTTATTGATTGCCGAACTGTGGCAAGGTGATCGCCGAACTGTGGTACTAATCGCCGGACTTGTGGTTGTTTTTTGGGTAGCGGGAATGGACAAGTTTGAATTTACGACGCCTTGGGGGCGGCACCTGAGGGCGTGGCTAGGACCTAGATCGCCCCAGGGCCTAAAAATCACCGGACGAGTGCCCGAAATATCGCCGGCTTATGCGCTGGGGGGCCGAACGAGTGGAGTTGCTCTAAGCAGAGAAGCCAACGATGGCCGGTGGCCTCGTGGAACATGAGGACGTGCTGAGGACGTGCTGGGACGACTTCCGACGGGAAGAGCAGCCAAACGAGGTTGCGAGAGTGGAGCAACAATAAATTGGTGGTGGTGGTGGGAAGCAACAAATCGACGGGGAACAAAACTATCTGTGCCGAAAGGAGACCTATCTATGCCGAAATGAGACCGAGAATCAATCAGGGACAGGAGGCCGAGAATTAGTCAGGGAAGAAGAACAATAAGAAGAAAATCAATCTAGATTGGACGAGCTGCGGCGGCTAAGGATAAGAGAAAACCTAGGGCTTCAATATCTTGTTACGAAATATGCAACGAGCATCTTCAATAGATGATGTTGATGAAAAAATAACTAACTTCATTTTCAAGACCCCAAAATCCCTCTCCAACAAAGGATATAGATCCACCTCAGGAAGATGTAAAATACAACACTTCGTGATACAAATTTACATCTCCAACCGTCGGAGATGTAAACGCGGATGCAAAACTGCCAGCCGCGCGCCAACCTGACCGCCATGAAATTTTCCCTTCCCTTCCTCGACCGGTCGTCTACTCGATCCGCCGGCCCGCCGCTGGCAGATCCGGCCCCAACTTCCCCTGTCACCGGTGCCGTCGCTTTTCCGCCGCCCTCTATCTAAAAATCGTCCGCATCACCCGTTTTTTCGCCATCATGACGTCGCCTCCACGTTTGAGCTTCGTCCGCCGCACCGCCGCCGCCGGATTCGAGCCGCACATCCGCCGCCACCGTTTTTCCGCAACCCTCCGCTAGAAAATCGTCTCCGTCGGTCGTTTTTTCGTCGCCACGACGTTGCCGCTTGATTCGAGCTCCCTTACCACCCCGCCGCTTCCGAATTCGAGCCGCACACCTGCCTCCACGCCGTCGCCACTTGATTCGAGCTTCTTGCGCCGCCCTGCCGCCGCTAATCCGCCGCCCAATTTGGGCCCCCATCGCTGTTAATTTGCCACCCAATTCGAGCCCCTGCCGCTGGCCATTCGAGCTCCCGCCACCGCATTTGAAGGCAAAGGCTCGGGCGCCGTGCCGCTCCTCATCGCTCGGCCATCGGCGCTCCTTCGGAGCTCGGTCGCTGCCGCTCAGTCCGCAGCCCGCACCGCCACCGTTGAACTAGTTTACATATTCATTTGCATCATCTGTTGGAGTTGCACTTTTACATCACAAATATACATTATCTATTGGAGTTGCCTTTTTTTTTTGAAGATGCAAAATGCACTTTTTGAAGATGCAAATTTTTACATCTCCTGTTTACATCCCCAAATTTGTATCCTGTTTACATCTCCAAATTTGTATCTTCTATTAGAGATGCTCTAACAAAGTGCAGATGATCGTGGCTGTCAGCCTGTCACCGCATTGGGCAAGATTGATAGTTGAACACTTGCAGAGTTGTGACCACAACCACAGCTCGCACACCCACTTGATACACACATGGCTAAATAAGCTTAAACTCTTAGGTTTAACCTGTTAGGTGACAGCTGGTTTATGTAAATATATATATCACTTTGGTAATACAAACTCAGTATAAGATAATGCAAACGGCCGCTCTTCTAAAAGCTAGAGATGACACTGTCAGCATCAAGAAACAACTGAGAAACTTCAGCTCAGGTGTTGCGAGTCATGCCCCTGAGAATGATGGCCTTCCAGAGGGCACTTGCAATGTTTCTGCAGCTCCAGGTACTTCTCCATGTTGAAACCATGCTTCACGCAAAGCTTTCTCCTCCTCGACTCAAACATCCTCTCCATGAAGTCTTGATACGTCGGGTCCCTTGAGGTGATGACGAAGTAGGCATAGCCAACCAGCAGCCCCGAGGTGGTCGTGAAGAAGGCGATCGGCTCCATCACGTCCCATGAGAACTCCCAGAACGTGAGACGGAAGAAGATCCCAACCTGGAACATGAAGAACCCTAAGCCAGTCCACAGGACTCGCCGGACTTGCTTGTGTGCTAGCTTGTCGATCTCTTCCTTCTTTTCCTGGAGCTGCTTAAACTCTTCCTGTCTCGTGTCGTTGTCTGGTGCGAGTGCAAGCGGCACCGCCCTTCTGACCAGGTCCACAACCTAAAAACAGTGATTGACCATAAATATATCAGTTGAAAATTTAACTGCATGTCCGCCTTTTTTCGTGTAGCATAAGAAAATGATCTACTCTTACCAAATAACTCACAACCATACATAATAGATCACCAAAAAAGATTTCAAAGTTGTCACTTGCCCACATACGAAAGCAACAGAAACAACGTTATGCTGAATTGTTGATGAGGCAATCCTTGTTGAATAAATATAGTTTTTGGATTTATTGCCCACATGTGAGGTGGATGCTTGGATGCTTTTAACTGGTGTAGGCATCACCTAAATAAGAAAACAATGTCCACTTTTCTGCTCACAGGATTCTAAGGTCCTTATTCTGACCAGGGTAGGTGAAGAGAAGGGAAATCTCTTATTTCTACCACATGAGGTGAATTGTCCAATCTTGTTTTTTATAACTCTGATAATATTAATCTACGCACCCAGCTGAATATATGCTACTTCAGCTAAATTATTGTTACCTCCCAATTATACATAACACTAGTCCTTTCCACTGTTCGTTGTTCATCCATGCAATTAAACACAATTTCACAATTTAACAGTGGTCAATATCATCTAATCGATTTGGGCAGCACAGTCTACCGGACTCCATATGGCGCAGCGATTCAAACAGGAATGCATGACCCCAATACATACATTTCCCACAAAAACTGAGGTGAATGAAATTGCATTTGAAGCCACTGTATTTCTACCAAATTTGATCAGCTTTGAGTTGCTGCCTATTCAAACTATGTAGTGAGCTGGTAAATGAGTGATCATAGAACATCCAATTCACAGATATGACTAAACTAGTATTCCTGTTTGAATCTGGTAAACTAGTATTCCAATTCACAGATATTTACTCAAAAAGTTTGCGCTTTCACAAGTAAAGCTCTTCGTGCACAAGAACTCGAATCACTAAATAAACGCTGTCAATTGGAATCGGCGAACAGATCGTCGTGAAAGGACCTCGTTTAGTTAGGTTTAGCTACAAAAGAGGGAAGGCGCGAGTGAAGAAAAACCTAGCAAGAGCAAAATGTTGACCTTCTCGGGGTGGAGGTACGCCTTGTCCCGGAAGAGGAGCACGACGCCGGAGTCGTCCATGGCCCGGGCCAGCACCTCCGCCTCGCCGCGCGTGCGGGCCGCACCGGCCTCCACGCAGGCGTCGAGGAGCTCCCCGTAGCCGACCACCTCGCCCCGCCCGTCCTCCCGCAGCCGCCTCTTGAGCGCCTCCACGCCCACGAGCCGCACCAGACGCCGCGCCTCCGCCGGCGTCACCTCCGCATCCGGACCCCGACGCGGCTGCGGCGGCGGGGAGAAGAGGCGGAGGTGCCGCAGAGTGCAGGCCGCCGTGGAGGGTGCCGGAGACAGGGAGGGCCTCCGGAGGGGCACGAGGAGGCGGGAAGCGGCTGCGCGCAACATGGCGGTGGTGGTGGCCGGTGCCGGCGGTCCGAGTGCGAAGGCGAGGAAGCTCACGAGATGGCCTCTTTTCGGACGAGGAGGCGTTTCTGTCTATCGCCGTCAGGGCCGGAAATGCTGCATAAACGTAATCTTCAGATTTTCTATGTGCAGTCAAACACTTTTTGTGTACTATTTTTCTCTTATGCAATTGTTGTCTGCTGCCGACGGCTGCTAAAGGGTATGGAACTTCAAAAAAGAACCCGCAAATAGACACATTATTGCGAGGTATACCCTGCCTCCTATGGATTCGAAACATAGGAAATAAATGACACACGAAGTCTAGAGGAAACTAAAAATAAGTGAAAGAATATATTGGATGCTTCCAAGAGATTTGGTGGTCATGTTAATGTTTTCATTAACGAGTAGAAATAATTTTAAAACCTTCCATTGTATTAATCAAACGGCTAATTTTTTAAATAGAATACCGTTACCGGAAAAGAGACATATGGCAATGGCGACTAAATGATATACTATGTTTCATTTTGTCCTTTTTGTCGTATGGCGACAAGTTGCCTTCTTCGTTATAAAAAAAATTGCTTCCTCTTCGACAAGCACTCATTGGACATATCATTCTTTGCTCTTACACCGAGGTGACGTGCTTTCTCTAAATATAACGACTTTATGTCTCATTGTATGTATTTGAGAAATAGCGGTGATGGTTTGGCTGATAAGACCGACTCTGACTGCGTCAGACAACGCCTCTGTTGTTAGGTTTTTTCCACTTTGCGATGAGTTCCACCTTGCACCGCATCGCTTCAACTATTTAATCATTAATAACAAAAAAAAAGTAGAGAAACAACATGAGAAGTGGATTCACATACATAAAAAAATCACTCAAACAATATTATCCAAATGACCATGCCACCCTAAAAGCAGCAAGATACTACTATAACATACACAAAATTCCTGCATACAACATCAACAAACTTCTGGTAGATTAAACTATCTATTTAACTCCTAGCAGGTGTACACGTGCAACATACATTTATTTATTTTCAATTTCAATACTGACCAGCAGCAAACCCCCGCCCTTGCCTCGACGTTTAGGTTGCCCCGTTGACCCCTCCTTCTCTCCTCCTCGGCCTCTTTTCGGACGAGGAGGCGTTTCTGTCTATCGCCGTCATGGCCGGAAATGGTACATATACGTAATCTTTAGATTTTATATGTGCAGTCAAGCACTTTTTGTACTATTTTTTCTTACACAATTTTTGTCTGTTGCCGCCGGCTGCTAAAGGGTATGGAACTTCAAAACACTTGAAAAAAAAACTAGCAAATAGAGACACATTATTGAGACATACCTTGCCTCCTGTGGATTCAAAACATAGGAAATAAATGGCACACGAAGTCTAGAGAAACTAAAAATAAATGACAGAATATTTGGAGGCCTCGAAGAGATTTGGGGTCATGTTAATTTTTTTATTAACAGGTAGAAATAGTTTTAAAACCTTCCATTGCATTAACCAAACGGCTAATTTTTCAAACAGAGTACCTTCACGAAAAAAGGGACATGTGGCAATGGCGATTAAATGGTATACCATTTTTCGTTTTGTCGTTTTAGTCGTGTGGCGACAAGTTGCCCTTTTCGTCATGGAAAAAATTGCTTTCTCTCCGACGACCACTCATTGGGCATATCCTTCTTCGTTTTTACTCTGAGGTGGTGTGTTTTCTCTAAGTATAATAACTTTATGTCTCACTCTATGTATTTAGAAATAGTGGTGAATGTGTGGCCGATGAGACCGACTCTGACTGTGTGTCAAACAACACCTCTGCCACTAGGTTCTTTCCACTTTGCCATGAGTTCCACTTTGCACTGCATCGCTTCAACGATTTAATCATTAATAACAAAAAATGAAGTAGAGAAACAACATGAGAAGTGGATTGATATACATGAAAAGATCACTCAAACAAGATTATCCAAATGACCATTCCACCCTAAAAGCAACAAGATACTACCATGACATAGCACAACGTTCATTTTCAATTTCATGATAATGTGATCACCAACCAACAAATTTCCTCTGCAAACAACATCAACAAACTTCTGGTAGATGAAACTATCTATTTAAATCCTAGAAGGCATACACGTGCAACATACAGTTATCTATTTCCAAGTCAAATTGTTAATTATTAAGATATGTAACCAGCCGCCAACCCCCTCCCTTGCCTCGACGTTCAAGTCGCCTCGTCGATCTCTCTCCTCTCCTCCTCGGCTTGCCTGTGGCGACTAGGGCAAATGGATATCGATTTCTGTAGTTTAGGACTAGTTTAGTTTGTTAATTGCGTCCAATAAACTGGGTCATTCATTGGAGTTTCTTCCTCTTTCTCCTAACTGTGGCAATGGCCCCAAGATGGAGACGATGGATGGATCTCATCACAGTCAGACTGAGACTCCGCAAAGGGCTTTGGTAGGCGCCCCTCCCATTCACCACATAATCAGTGTTAGGGCCCCCCGCGTGCCCCCGCTTGGGCGACTCGGGCGGAGACCCTAAACCTAGCCGTCGGGCCGCCTCCATCCATGTCCTCCCCTTCGTCGCCGCTGGAAGAAGCCGCCGAGCAGCCGTCTGCGGTGGCGGAGGTCCTCTTCCCTCGTGCCTCGAGATCGAGTGAGGCGGATCACCCAATGGCACCAGGGCGCTTCTCCTGGATCTGGGTCGCGGCGGCTCGCCTCCGGCGACGGTGCAAGGCAGCGGCGTGGTGGTGGGTGGAGGCGGCGGAGCTGTAGGGCCACGTGGAAGAGCAGGTGGTCTTGGCCGCTCGGCCTGTCCACGTGGTCATGGCGGCCATGGCTGCGGTGGCCGATGGCTCGGCGGTTCGGCGGCGACGGAACCTGGCCGGTGGCGGCGGCGGCCCTGGAAGGTGGTGACAGGTGAAGCCCGGACTTCCCGCGGTGGCATGGCGTGGTGCTATCCCTATCCAAGGTGGATCTGCGCCAGTGATCTGGTGGCTTTGGCTCCGGATTGGGTCGGAACAGAGACGACGATAAGTCGGGGATCCCTCTCAGCGGCTCTCACGGTTTGGCGAAGTGGGGTGGCGACCCTCCTCCCAGGCTCCAGTGGTGGCACACACAAACAGTGGCTGGTGTGTCAGGGATCCCACGGTGGCAGACTGGCAGTGATGCTGTGGATGGTCGTCAGATCTAGAAGGCTACATCTGGGGCTTTGAAGGCGGTCTGGACGGTGCACAGGTTGTCGATTGGATTTTCCTGGGACAAATCCTGGTGAAACCTGGTGTTCGGCCGGTGATGGTGATGCCCTTGTGTAGGATTGAAAGTATTTCTAGAGGGGGGGGGGGTTATTAGACTACTTGACCAATTAAAAACTATCCTTTTCCCAATTTTAGTCTTTGGCAGATTTTAGCTATCTTAGCACAAGTCAAACAATCTTGACACAATTCAAGCAAGCATGCAAAGAGTATATTAGCAGCAGAAAGTAAAGCATGCAACTTGCAAGAATGTAAAGGGAAGGGTTTGGAGAATTCAAACGCAATTGGAGACACGGATGTTTTTGTCGTGGTTCCGATAGGTGGTGCTATCGTACATCCACGTTGATGGAGACTTCAACCCACGGAGGGTAACGGTTGCGCGAGTCCATGGAGGGCTTCACCCACGAAGGATCCACGAAGAAGCAACCTTGTCTATTCCATCATGGCCATCGCCCACGAAGGACTTGCCTCACTAGCGGCAGATCTTCACGAAGTAGGCGGTCTCCTTGCCCTTACAAACTCCTTGGTTCAACTCCACAATCTTGTCGGAGGCTCCCAAGTGACACCTAGCCAATCTAGGAGACACCACTCTCCAAGAAGTAACAAATGGTGTGTTGATGATGAACTCCTTGCTCTTGTGCTTCAAATGATAGTCTCCCCAACACTCAACTCTCTCTCACAGGATTTGGATTTGGTGGAAATAAGATTTGAGTGGAAAGCAACTTGGGGAAGGCTAGAGATCAAGATTCATATGGTGGGAATGGAATATCTTGGCCTCAACACATGAGTAGGTGGTTCTCTCTCAAAAAATGTGTATTGGAAGTGTAGATATGTTCTGATGGCTCTCTCCATGAATGAAGAGTGGGTGAAGGGGTATATATAGCCTCCACACAAAAACTAACCGTTACACATAATTTACCAATCTCGGTGAGACCGAATTGAGAAACTCGGCCGGACCGATTTAGTAAACCTAGTGACCGTTAGGATTTTCGGTGGGAGTGAGATGCAACTCGGTAGGACCTATATGGTTAGGGTTAGGGCATAACGTAATCTCGGTGAGACCGATTACACAAATTCGGTGGGACCAATTTTGGTAATAAGCTAACTAGAGAGTTGGTCAGGTAAACTCGGTGGGACCGATTCGCTCATTTCGGTGGGACCGAATTGTTACAAAAGGGAAACAGAGAGTTTACATTGCAATCTCGGTGGGACCGATCGCTCATCTCGGCAGGACCGAAATGTTACGAAGGGAAACAGAGAGATTACAATCCCATCTCGGTGAGACCGAGATCCCTATCGGTGAAACCGATTTGCCTAGGGTTTGTGGCAGTGGCTATGACATCTGAACTCAGTGGCGCCGGATAGAAAGAATCGGTGGAGCCGAGTTTGACTTTTGATTTAGGTCATATGTGGATGTGGGAAGATAGTTGAGGGTTTTGGAGCATATCACTAATCACTATGAAGCAAGAACCTCATTAAGCAACACCTCATCCCTCCTTGATAGTATTGGCTTTTCCTATAGACTCAATGTGATCTTGGACACTGAAATATAAAATGTAGAGTCTTGAGCTTTAAGCTTGAGCCAAACTTTTTGTCCTTAGTATTTTGAGGGGTCCACTTTCCTCATCCATGCCATGCCATTCATTGAGCTTTTCCTGAAATATTAATCTTGGAATAATGTTAGCTCAATGAGCTATATGTTGTTAGGAATTACCAAAACCACCCAGGGATAGTTGCGCTTTCAATCTCCCCCTTTTTGGTAATTGATGACAACATATAGATCAAAGCTTCAACAAATGATAATAAGAGTGAAAAATATTGTCGCTTTGAGAAGTATGTGAAAAGCAAGAGCTCCCCCTAAATTTGTGCATATATTGAGATTTGCTTTGGACTGCAAATGCACAATGAGTTAGGATCATGAGTTACTCTTCCATGTCACATACAACTTGGTGGAGCGCTGAAAATGATAATAATTAAATACATGCACTCATCACCAAGCAAAGTGAATGATCATATAGGAATAAAATGATAATGTCATCCAACAAGCAAAGCATTAATGTAACATATGATCAAACACACATGATCATCCAAGCTTCACACACAAGCATAAAGTATCTCAATCAAGCAAATAAAGTTCAACCACCAAAGCAAGAGAGAATAAAAAGCAACGCCCTCTCTCGAAGCCTATGATCTATACATTTTTCTCCCCCTTTGGCAACAAGTTACCAAAAAGTTCATAGAAAATGCATAGACTAAAACGTCTCTCAAGCTTGGTCTTCGGGTGGTGGTGTGCGAAGAACTCCAAGAACGAAGGCTTCAGTTGAAGTAGATGGAGCTGCTGGAGTAGATGCTGGAGCTGGTGGCACTGAAGCTATAGCTGGTGCAGATGAAGTGGCTCTGGTGTCTGTTACTGGTACTGCAGTTGACCTCTGAGCTCTAGGCACTCTGGCAAATGCCTCAGTTGTTGTCTTGCCCTTCCTCTCCTGCATGTCATCCTGAAGTTGCTCCACAACAGACTGGATCTCAGTTACCTTCACATCCATGTCATAGAACTTATGCTCCATGATTCTTTCCAAGCTCTCCTGGTTTCGAGTCAGGGTGGCCAGTCCTTTCTCAATCCTTAGAGTGGATGCAATCAAGTAGCCAAGATGATCTTGCTTGCTTTTTAGAAGATACTGAGATGCCTCCTCCTGGGTTGGCATCTTTGCAGCTTTCTCTGCCTTTGCCTTCTCCCTCTTGGCTTGTGCTTGTACTAAGGATGGTTCATCTTCATCCATAACCACTTGGTTGTCCTCAAAATTTGGATAGATAGCCAAGTGTTCCTTGTCCAACAAGTATGTGCCAGTGCCCATCTTTGAGTTAATCAACTCCTGGATCTGTGGGGCATACCCACAACTTCTCTTTTGGTCTGCAGCAGTCCTCTTGATAGTTTCAACAATGAGACTCATGACCTTGAACTTTTGTGGCACATCAAATATATGTAGCAGATTTATGGAGTGGCCTCTGATCATCCTGTGATCTCCAGACTTGGGCAGAAGAGTATGCCTTAGTATCCAATTGATAGTAGGCAGTCCTGACAGCAGATGTTTCACTGACCCAAACTGGTGAGTCTCAAGGTCTGCATCTGGAATTTCCTTGTACATGCTAGCCATGGAGTTGTGATCCTTCTTCTTCTTGGCATAGACATCCAAGTCATCTTCTTGCTCTTCTGGGGCATTGATCAACTGAGCCCATTCTGCAACTGTAGACTGATATCTAGTGCCTTCAGACATCCAGACAATTCTTCCATCTGGGTAGAAGTGAGTTGTGGAGTAGAACTGCATGATAAGCTCATCATTCCACTTAGTGAGCTTTTGAGCCACAAACTCATCCACTCCACAAGCCTTGAAACTTTCATACACACCAGGATAGTGTTCCTCATTCTCCTTCATATAGGTCCAGTCGACCCACCTAATGTCACACACTATAGGTTTCTTGTCAAGCAGCACTGTTTCATAGAAATCCTGCTGTTCCTTGGTGTGGAACCTATAATCCACATCAATTTTTCTTCTGGTAGCATATGGATCTGTCTCTCTCCATTTCCTCAGTCCTGAGTCTCTCCTGATCTTCATGTTCTCAGCCACAGGATGAGCATCATTGTGGTCTGGAATTTTCGGCTTCAATTTTCTCAAAACATGCTCTTCATCTTCTTTTTCAGCTACAGTCTTAGGCACTGGGCCCTTGTTCTTCTCAGCAGCAGATATGTTTCTGGTATTCGTCTTTGGTGCAATCTTGGGCTTGGAGGCAGCTTTGGGTGCTTCTTTGGGCTTTGATGATGCAGCCCCTGTCCTGATAGTATCACCCATAAGTTTCTGGGCTTTAGGTGCTGGTGCAGCAACCTCTTCCTCTTCCTCTTCTTCAGAAGAGTGCTTCTCAAATTCTGCCATTGGATCAACTTTGTTGCACCATCTTCCCCTCTTTCTTTCCTTCTTCTCTTTTGCAGCCTCATCTTCTCTAGTTGACTTGGAGGGTTTCTGAGAGGATGCCCTGGCTTTGGACATTGGTTGTCTTCCTGCTGGCCTTTTGGTCTTCAGACCTGGCTTGGATGCAACAGCTGAGCCATACTCCTTTTTCAGCACTTACTTTTTGGAAGTGGCATCATCCTCAACTGCCACATAGTATTCATCCTCAGACTCTGAAGTTCTCTTCTTCCTTGTTTTGGTGGCAGCTTTGGGCAAGTTGCTGGGAGTGCTCCTGCTTCCATCATCTGAGCTGCTAGAGGGACTAGTGCCCTCACTCATGTGAACCTGCTCCTCTTACTTGTTCTGACTGTCACTCTGATCAGACATGATGCAAACACTGACAGCTGACCCTATGAATATATTGTAGATGAGGTAGAGTAGATAAGCATCACAAAATACAGAGGTTTTTGCAAAAGAATGAATCAAAAACTTAGTTCTAGTTTTCCTCAGAAAGCATTTCGGATCAACCGATTTGTAAACTCGGTGATACCGAAGCAGCTGTTGGAACCTAAACTAGTGAACTCGGTCAGACCGAGTCATAGTTCGGTGGCACCGAGACTGCTAGGGTTTCACAAAGTCCTGAACTCGGTCACACCGATTTTCAATTTTCGGTCAGACCGAGAATCTCATGTGCAATGGCCTGAGCTGTATCGGTGGTACCGAGTTCCACAACTCGGATGGTCCGAGATGGTTTCGGCGGAAACCTAACCCTAAATTTTCAATTCATCTCTAATCTACGGAGTGTTTTGACTGGATAAGATCGTTTCAATCATGGCAAGATTCATGGCGAACACAATGTGCTAGGAATCGGATAAGGATAACACAGTGATCAAGTTCATACCCTAGTTCGGTGATGAACTCGCTATGGCAGCAACGACGGGGTTGATTTCCGTTGACGACGGCGAAGACCAGCGGCAGGAGGCAACTGGCGACGAGGAGGACGATCCGGAGACCCTGGAGGCAGAGCGGGCTAAGCGCGGGCGAAAGAGTTCGGAGAAAAATTTCCAAAATTTTGCCCGTGGGTATATATAGCCCGACCCTGTCGGTGTGACCGAGTGGAACAACTCGGTGGCACCGAGATGCATAACTGCAAGCAGTTACTACAACTCGGTGTGACCGAAAAGTTCAAATCGGTTGCACCAAGATTGAAAACCTAGATCGACTTAGTGATCTCGGTATGACCGAAATTAGTGAATCGGTAAGACCGAAACGCACAAAGAAGTTTTGGAAGTTTAAGTCTATGAAAAATCGGGGACTCCGAGTGCTCCTCACACAGAGTGGTTCGAATCTGACTTGATCAAATTTTGTGATGTAGCATGAATAGAGTTTGAGACGAGAAAATCATAGATAGCTAGAGAAGGTTCTTAGGCATTCTTGTCCATCCACTTGGCAAAAGAAAAGAAACCAATCAATCAAAACAACAAGTGGATGTCCTCGAATGAGTAAAATATGCAATCAACATGCTCACTCAGTAAAATGGCAATTGAAATATGTGGCAGAGCATGCACAACCAATTCTAGCATCTATCAAGCAATTGGCGATGACTAGGTCATCTATATATGAGTATATTGACTTAGGAGTCAAGTGAGAACACTTGATCATAGGTCATACTCATCGTTTAAGCACAAGTGGGGTTACCACTTTTACATAAAGCGTTGTTGTGCTCACACCATTAGAGTTGCTTTAGCTCAATTCTTAGAGTAAAGCTCCCCCTAGATGTGAGATCCCCCCTAAAGAGGGATGAACTAACCTTGGGTTTTGTCGATGATGACTTCATGTAGATGTTGAAGATGTGGATGCTCAATGTTGATGTGGATCATTTGGAGCTATCCTTTGGAGTGAGTTGCACTTTCAATACCTACATGGGTTAGTCCCACAAGGAACAAACAAGGATATCCATAGACATGGAGTGATGCACACACAAGATGATATCTATGAAAGCTTTAGGTTACCTTGTCCCTTGTCTTACCAACAAGAGGGTTTGTGACTCCTTGAACTAGTGCAAGATGTGGAAGTTGATTGCACTTGTTCTTGCCAAAATGATAAGAGTGAAGTATGTTGGCGGAGTCACCCTCAAGAACTCTCTAGCTCTTCTTCTTTGGGATCCACACCATCTTGATGGGAATCCTCGGAGTTGTAGTTGTACTTGATGAAGTGGAACTTGAAGTATTCTTGGGAACCCACTTGACCAAGACCTTAGGAGCTTCTTCAAATGCATCAATTTCCTCTTGAAGCTTGTCCTTGCCTTTTTGCTTGTGGTCTTGTGGTGGAAGATCATCTTGAGCTTGTGTCCCTTTGAAGGAAGTAGGATCATACTTATCTTGTTGAGGAACAAACTTTGTCTTGGGGTATTGATCTTCTTCCCACTCAACACCATTGGCATTGAACTTTCGTTCAAAACCAACACCTTGGTTCTTCCGATGCCTTCCTTCCTTGCGTACAATTTCCTCGAATTGCTTACTCCCGGCAAGGCTCTTGTAGACACCTTTCTCTATAATTCCCTTCAGTAAGCTATTTCTTGCTCAAGTGTAACTTGGCTAAGAGAATCATTAGTGGAATCAAGAGAACTACTAGAAGCAACAACATTGGATTTAGCATGATTATTGTTACTACTAGAGGAAGAATCTTTCATGTACTTGTTACTAGACTTGACTTGAGGCATGTAAGTAGATAAGAGTAAACGCTTGGCAATGTAAGAAGAACTTTTCTTACGAAGATCATAATTGATTGCTTTTAAGAACTCATGCTCTTGCTCAAGGTTGAGCTTTTCAAAGCGTAATTTCTCATGGGTCCTTAAAAGTTCTCGATGATCTCCTAAGATAGTTTCATGAGCTAACTTAAGAGTGTTTAGTTCTTTAGTTAGAGACTGAATCTTCTCCTTATCATTGTCATTCGTTTCATCTTGATTAGCATGATTAATTGACGTTTCAACATAGTATTCATCACTAGAGTTGTCAACAAGTAAATCATCATCACCTAACAAGTCATGTTCATCACTATTGAAATCAACATACTCGGGGTGTGATACCATTGGACCTTTGGCCATGAAGCATCTCTCAATTCCTTCATTTGGTGAATCAAATATGTTGTAGGAGTTGGTTGACACAAGTGCTAGACCGGCAACACCTTCATCTTGAGTATATTCGGAGTCGGAGTGATAGCTTCTCTCGGAGTGGTTGTCGAAGTTGGAGCCGGATACCCATTCACCAACATGAGCTTGATGTCTTCGTTTTGTGTAGCTCCTTGATGACTTGTCCTTTCTTTCCGAATCCTTGCTTCTCCGTGAGGGTCTTCGTTCATAACGATCATCTCTACTCCTTCTTTCTCTAGGTGGTGATTCTTCTCTTCTACTTCTTCTCTTGGGAGAGTCCTCTCTTTTCTTGTAGGGGGCCGTACACTCATTAGAATAGTGTCCAGGCCTTCCACAATTGTAGCAGTTTCGCTCTCGACTAGAGGATCTTTTATCATTGTAGGACCTTGACTTGGAGATTCTCTATTTGCTTCTACTCTTGTAGAACTTGTTGAAGTTCTTCACCATTAAGCTCAATTCTTCATTGAAGATTTGTTTCTCATTTTATGATGTGGGGGCTTCACATGAGGCTTTGTAAGCACCACTTGATTTGTTGTGAAGTTCCTCTTTATCCTTGAGTGACATCTCATGAGCAACAACTCTTCCAGTGACTTCCGTTGGCTTCAGATCTTTGTAATTGGGCATCATTTGAATCAATGTGCACACGGTATCATATTTTCCATCCAAGGCTCTTAGGATTTTCTTGATGATGAATTTGTCGGTCATCTCTTCACTTCCTAAGCCGGCAATCTCATTTGAGATAAGAGCAAGCCTAGAGTACATTTCAGCGACACCTTCACCATCCTTCATTTTGAACTTGTCAAGTTGACTTTGAAGCACATCTAACTTGGATTCCTTGACGGAGTCGGTACCTTCATGCATGTCAATATAAGTATCCCAAATTTCCTTTGCATTCTCAAGATGGCTGATTTTGTTGAATTCTTCGGGGCACAATCCGTTGAAGAGGATATCACAAGCTTGAGCGTTGTATTGCAGCATTTTCAACTCTTCCGCGGTGGCTTCACGGTTCGGTTCTTTCCCATCAAATAATTCACCTTGCAAGCCAATACACACAATAGCCCAAACGGTGGGGTTATGTCCAAGAATATGCATTTTCATCTTATGCTTCCAACTAGCAAAATTAGTACCATCAAAGTAAGGACCTCTACGGTGATAATTTCCCTCGCTAGACGCCATACTCTCCTAGGTTGTGAAGCCAAGGCTATGACCACCAAAAGCTATGGAAATCAAAGCAAATGGAGACCAAAGCTCTGATACCACTTGTAGGATCGAAAGTATGTCTAGAGGGGGGGGGTTATTAGACTACTTGACCAATTAAAAACTATCCTTTTCCCAATTTTAGTCTTTGGCAGATTTTAGCTATCTTAGCACAAGTCAAGCAATCTTAACACAATTCAAGCAAGCATGCAAAGAGTATATGAGCAGCGGAAAGTAAAGCATGCAACTTGCAAGAATGTAAAGGGAAGGGTTTGGAGAATTCAAACGCAATTGGCGACATAAATGTTTTTGTCGTGGTTCCGATAGGTGGTGCTATCGTACATCCACGTTGATGGAGACTTCAACCCACAGAGGGTAACGATTGCGTGAGTCCACGGAGGGCTCCACCCATGAAGGGTCCACGAAGAAGCAACCTTGTCTATTCCATCATGGCCATCGCCCACGAAGGAGTTGCCTCACTAGCGGTAGATCTTCACGAAGTAGGCGATCTCCTTGCCCTTACAAACTCCTTGGTTAAACTCCACAATCTTGCCGGAGGCTCCCAAGTGACACCTAGCCAATCTAGGAGACACCACTCTCCAAGAAGTAACAAATGGTGTGTTGATGATGAACTCCTTGCTCTTGTGCTTCAAATGATAGTCTCCCCAACACTCAACTCTCTCTCACAGGATTTGGATTTGGTGGAAAGAAGATTTGAGTGGAAAGCAACTTGGGGAAGGCTAGAGATCAAGATTCATATGGTGGGAATGGAATATCTTGGCCTCAACACATGAGTAGGTGGTTCTCTCTCAGAAAATGTGTATTGGAAGTGTAGATATGTTCTGATGGCTCTCTCCATGAATGAAGAGTGGGTGAGGGGGTATATATAGCCTCCACACAAAAACTAACCGTTACACACAATTTACCAATCTCGGTGAGACCAAATTGAGAAACTCGACCGGACCGATTTAGTAAACCTAGTGACCGTTAGGATTTTCGGTGGGACTGAGATGCAACTCGGTAGGACCGATATGGTTAGGGTTAGGGCATAACGTAATCTCGGTGAGACCGATTACACAAATTCGGTGGGACCGATTTTGGTAATAAGCTAACTAGAGAGTTGGTCAGGTAAACTCGGTGGGACCGATTCGCTCATTTTGGTGGGACCGAAATGTTACAAAAGGGAAATAGAGAGTTTACATTGCAATCTCGGTGGGACCGATCGCTCATCTTGGCAGGACCGAAATGTTACGAATGGAAACAGAGAGATTACAATCCCATCTCGGTGAGACCGAGATCCCTATCGGTGAAACCGATTTGCCTAGGGTTTGTGGCAGTGGCTATGACATCTGAACTCGGTGGCGCCGGATAGAAAGAATCGGTGGGGCCGAGTTTGACTTTCGATTTAGGTCATATGTGGATGTGGGAAGATAGTTGAGGGTTTTGGAGCATATCACTAATCACTATGAAGCAAGAACCTCATTAAGCAACACCTCATCCCTCCTTGATAGTATTGGCTTTTCCTATAGACTCAATGTGATCTTGGACACTGAAATATAAAATGTAGAGTCTTGAGCTTTAAGCTTGAGCCAAACTTTTTGTCCTTAGTATTTTGAGGGGCCCACTTTCCTCATCCATGCCATGCCATTCATTGAGCTTTTCCTGAAATATTAATTTTGGAATAGTGTTAGCTCAATGAGCTATATGTTGTTAGGAATTACCAAAACCACCCAGGGATAGTTGTGCTTTCACCTTGGCGTCGTTTCCTTCATGAAGACATCATCGAGGTGAAGCTCCCAACTCCTCCCACTAACTCCGGGGGAAACCCTTGATCAGTTGATCAGATGGTGGCCCGCTCTTGTGTTGTTCCCTCCTTGAGGGCGTCATTCTTGGAGGTGTGCATTGGCTCGAGGGACCGGTGGACGGTTTTAGCGGTGGAGCGATGTTTGATGTCATGCATCGGTAGGGTGAAGTCTCGGCGGTGTGGTGCGGCAAGATCTCGGTGACAGATGTGTGATGATGGAGGCGCGTAGGGATGTGGCGTTGTTTGGTATTGTGGTGGCATCAGCGGCAGGCCTGGCAAGGTCAATGCATAAGTACCTGCTCTGAAGATGGATCTGCGAAAGACGGCAACGGCGGCCTCTGAGAGTGCATCGGACTGGTGTGTGCCCTAGACCCAGCAATGTGGCTTGGTTGGGGCCTTTGGCTATATGTTAGGCTTTGTTGCAAGGCATGTTTGTTAATCGGCTCGGACAATCGGCACCCCTTCATCAAGTGGATAGGAGTAGCGACATATGTTGTCAAGAGTGGCTTCAGACTTACTGGTGTATTACTTTGTAAGGTCTTTGCGAATAATAAAAAAATGGTTGCATGCATCGCCCTGAAGTAGAGGCCGGGGTCATCATTCTTTTCAAAACAAACTCAAGTTCCATGTCATTGTTTTTCTCAACCCTAATATCTCATCACCATGGTGGTGGATGTGATTGAGGTTTCTGTCAAATGTTCACCTTTGGATCCAGAGGTTCATCCTTTGTTTGCTCCTAGTTTGTGTTCCCCCTCCTCCTCCCATGTCCTGGGCCGGGCGGTGAGGCAGCATCCTAGAGTTACTATAATGTCATCCCTGCTCCATACCTGCTTCGACAGACGGCGCATGGAGGTGTGTGTCTCTGATGGATCTTCTTGGGTCTGACATGCATTGGTCTGGCAAACTTGTTTAGGTCTGGCCGGTGTTAGTATCCGGAAGATCCGTCTGGATTCTGCCATGGTCTTTGGTGTGTTTGCAGATGTGGTTCTTCTGATCTACCTTCTTTTCATTTGCGACTAATGTTTTTCTGGTGCTTATGAACCTTTGGGGCTATAGCACGATGACTTTTTGACTATCAACAACAACAAGATTTGCCCAGATCCAATGAGGGAGGGGCGATTACGATAATACGTCATCAACTCACTCGAGTGCTTGTACTCGTTGCTAGGTGGTCCATGAACCTGGTTTAAATTTTTGTTACCTCTAAGGATATTTGTTCCGATGTTAAAAATTATTAATAGATCCGAGGACTTTCGACAAAAAAGTAAATCGTTAACTTATCAAACTGTAGGAAACAATATAAAATTATCTCTTGCTATCATTAGAGCATGAAAAATCGAAACACATAGATGTCATTTGATCATTCTTATGAAAAAATATATCTACATAATCAGAAAACACATCATAGGATGTTAAAATTATGGAAATAAAATCAATCAAACATCATATTCTAAGTATTTATCGGGCAATCTCCTGAAAAGTAGCCACTACTCACTCTATTTCAAATTACATTACATATTAGTTTGTCTTAAGTCAAAATTTATAAAGTATGATCAAGTTTATTAAAAATATATCAACATTCACTATATAAAATCAAATTAATCAGATCCATCATGAAATATATATTCATATTGTATTTTTTGTATTGTTGATACATTTGTTTCTTTAAACTTAGTCAAAATGACAAGGTTTGACTTATGACAAAACTACTTGTAATGTATTGAAATGAAGGAGGTATTGTGTATCCTAATTAATGCATACTTATCAATAACTTTTCAAGATTTAAGAGGCAAGTTAGTATGTAGTTAAAGCTAAATTTGGAAGGATGTAGTTGGGCACATAGTTGATGTTGTTTTGTTTCGCAAAAGTCATTTCCTTTGTGCTCTACGGTCTTGAACTATTTCCTTTAGTCGACATGACGGATTTAGTGTCACCTATTAATATTGATAGGTGATAGGATATAAAGTGACTTTGGAAGAGGTTGCAAACCGTCGCGCGAGTTCAGCTCCATGAAATGCCATACAAAAAAGAGACAAGAAAAAGATGTAGATGAAACTTGAGAGGAAAAATCCAGGACCCTAGTTTTTAATTTTCCAGATTCTTCTATTTGGTTGATCAAGACAACACAACTTGCATGTGTCTACTCTTTCGTGATGAATTGTTGAGTAATGTTTGCGTGTGAGACATCACATCAACCTTTTGTTCTACTACGTGGCTGGATGGTTGTTAGACTAAGAGTATCAAGTAAGTAATGTCATTTTCAAAAAGGAAATAAAAGGGCATCGTTTTACACTACACATTCATTTTTTTCCATTGTCGTGTGTCCTTTGTTAATTGTATCGCTCTATTTTATTTAATTTTATTTTAAAGATTATTGCTTACCACGCTTGTCATATGTTAATTGTCTCGCTCTTTATGTTGTGCAGGGGCGGAGTCAGGATTTAGATATAGGCGGGTGGGGAGGGGGGGGGGGCTAATATAAGCTAACAAAAAAACCAAGTATGAAAAAATAATTAATATTCCGCTTCAAGCCTTCAACGTTATAAAAACCACATTACATTTTTGCTGACTTAAAGTTATCACTGCAATTTGCAATAAGATAACAAAATATTGAAGATTTCATCATAAGAGATGTTAGCTGCTATTTTTTTTTCCGATGTAGATGATCGTGAGTTGCTAAACAAATGTAGACCATAATGCAATCTGAAGCAAGTCATCTCACATTCTACTTTGAGAAATCAAAGCATCATGGTTAACAAATAAATTATTTTTTATGATGTTTGGCGATGTTTTTCTCTTAAAAACTGCTGAATTACAAGTCTCGGAATTAGCATCAGATATCTTATAACCAAAAGAGGTAAAATCTAGTAATTTACAAGCTTTGACAAGCACAAGGTGAGAATTGGGAAAGATTAGCAGTAGTAGACAGTAATAGGTTGTGCTAAGTAGAGATTAGCAGTAGTAGACAGTAATTGGTTGTGCTAAACCTTGGCTAGAGAACAAGTACATGAAAGCATATAGGCAGAACGCCCGCCCGTGCAGCGGTGCAAGCAAGGCAAGAGGCAAGCAGGGGCACATGGTGGCTATACTTAACGCTAATCACATTCACAGTTTGAACTTTAATCCGGGAGAGCAGCCGCGCTTGACATCGCCTATGAGTGAGTGGGCTTCCTCGTGAGCCTTTTCTTTTTTCCTTTTCTGATTTACGTTAGAGAGACAGGGGCCAAGTAATCACCTATGTTTTCATGGTTGCATCTAGGGAGCTCCGCAAAGGGCGCTTTTCGCGCTCTCAACCGCCGTCATGTGTTGCATGCTAGGGTTCTTCCTAAGGATTTTTTTTAATTTTCCTGTGTGCGATTTTTGAATTTTAGATTTTTTTGGCTTTTCGGTTTTCGTCCGATTTTCCATAGATTTTGGAGAGAGAGAAATTGCATGAAAAATTGTTTGCTTCTATAGGAGACATATATTTGCTTTTCATATTTGCTTCCGTGAGAGACACATGCCTATGCCTCTTGGAAAAGAAAAAATGTGTTTTTTCTTCCATGCGAGGCACTCGAAAAAGTGGGAAAACATGGTTTCTTTCTTTTTTCTTTCCCGAGAGGCATGATTTTTTTTCTCGTGGAGGAACAAATTTGCTACCGCGAGAGACACTGTTGTGCCTCTCAGGAAAGAAAAAAACGAGTCTTTTTGCTTTCATGGGGCACATATTTGCTTCTCGTGGAAGCAATTGCTTCCATGAGAGGCAAAAACACATTTTTTCCTTCCGCGGAAGGCACATATTAACTTCTCATGAAGACACAGATTTGTTGAAAGAAGAAAAAATGAAATAAAATCATGCTTCTGGCTCGAGTTTTTATTCTTTTGGTTTTTTCATAAAAAATGTTCGCCGAAACCTATTAACATATGATCTTGTTTCAAAGACCTCGACGCGAGAAATCCAACCGTGAAAACGTTTGGAGATTTTAACGAACGGTTACAGATATAAAATGTTTGAATAAACAAATCTGTGAAAAAAAACTCTCAGGTTGCAACAAGTGGCGTACATGCAGCATGTCACTTGTCAACCTCTGAGAAAGTGAGAGTGACCTTTGCAAAGGATACCCCTTAATTAGTTATCTCAAATCTATTTATCCCGCAGATCGGTTACAAGGTTATCTCGCACCGGGTAGGTCCACTGTGACATAAAACCCATCAAAGGCCGAAGCCCGTATTCTTTATGCTCTAAGACCATATAGTAACATGGGGGTATCATCAGTAGATGTGGGCACCCGCACCTCACACGGTTCACAAAGAGAAGGGCATATCATCATAAGGATGAACTTCACTTGGTTTACTCACGAGACCAATGGGCATGAGCATCAATGAAGACGTCCACTAAAGCATTGAAGCCTGATGTTATAATAGACAATTAAAAGTTTTTGTTACCATTAGTAGTGGGCACACGTAACGTAGCTACGTCGTAAGTCCACGGGATATAGCATATACTCTATGTAAGCCTATCCTGGCGCTGGGTTACAAGTTCGTGATAAGTCTCAAACGCATCTACAAATTTTTATTGTTCTATGTTATTATATTATCACTTTCGTATACTTTTTATATCCTTCTAATTTATTTATCTGGACTAAACTATTAATATAGTGCCAAGTGTTAATTTTTGTTTTCTGCATGTTTTTAGTTTTACAGGAAATTAATATCTATAGAGGTAAAAGTAAATTGCCGATTTAGTATGATCTTTTTCAGGCAACGAAAGACCCAGAAAGCTTTGCAGGAGGGCAAAAGGAGGCAAGGCGGCGCCATACCCCCCACCCACCTGGCCCTGCCAGACCCTAGGGCACGCCGCTAGGGGGTGTGGGGCCCGTTTGCACCGACTTACGTCCATTCCACCTCCATTAATTCCTATAAATATGAAACCCGCTGCCATATTTTTTAGAAGAATTTTTACGCCATCATAAGTTCCTGTTTCGCGAAGATCCAATTTGGAGGCCTATACTGGAACTCTGCCCGAGGGGGAATCCATTGTCAAAGGCTTCTTCATCAACCTTGATGCCTCCATAACTATGTCTGAGTAGTTCTATCAAGACCTTAGGGTTCATAGTAGTAGCTAGATGATTCTCTCTCTCTCTCTCTCTCTCTCTCTCTCTCTCTCTCTCTCTCTCTCTCTCTCTCCTGGACCTTCAATACTATGTTCTTGTGAGCTGCCTCACATGATCGGGATCAATTCGATGTAATTCGGTGGTGTGTTTGTTGGGATATGATGAACTATCCCTTTATGATCAGATTCTTCATTGAAATCATTTGAATCTTTTGAGGTTTTCTTGTTGTATAGTTAAATAGCTTTGAATGCTCTCCGATCTATCTTCTGTAGCCAATTTTGATGGGTTTTTCTTCGGAGGGAGTGGTGCTTTCTAGTCGGTTCAATCTTGTGGTGCTCTAACCTAGTGACAATAAAAGCCAATACATGTATTGTATTGTTGCCACTAAGGATAAAATCACAGTGTCTCGTCATATCGGTTGATGTTTTACTATCTACATTATGTTATCTTGCTTATTGTGATGTTCTATTTCTTGTAAACTTAATACCTCGAGATGCATGCTGGATTGTGGTTTTGGGGTGTATTATTAGTAGATGTAATTGGATTAACGGTCTACTTACCATAGATGTAATGCCCATGTGAGATTATACCATGAATGATCATAGCCATAAATATAAATATTGCAATTTAATAGCTATCCAACTGTAATTTGTTCACCATGCCACTTGATTGTTTGAGAGAGATGTCACTAGTGAACCTATGGCCCCTGGGTCTATTTTTGCCAATTGTTTGTTCTGTGTGTTGTGTGCAGGTACTGCTTACTTTGTTGGTTGGGAGAGTTCCTACTAGATTGATAACCTTGGTTCTCTAACTGAGGGAAATACTTGCCACTTGGCTACTTCACCCTAACACTTGGGGGAATCCCAACAACTCCTGAGGGAGCAAGCACGATTTATCGCGCCGTTGCCGGGAAGCTTTTTCGCAAACAAACAGGTGCCTTCACACCATCACATTACTTTCTTGCCTAGTTCCTTTTGCCTTTTGCTTTTCTTGCCAAGAAAATTTAAAAACCAAAAATATATTTGTTGTTTCTATTCTTGTTGCTGAGAATACTAAGCTATGTGATTTTACTAGTATCAATAATAATGATTTTATTCGTACTCCTATTGTAACGCCCCGGATCTGTTGCGCCGGGTGTCCGCCAGTTATTCGCCGTCGTTGCCATGTCATTTGCTTGCGTGTTGCACTTTGCCATGTCATCATCTGCATTTCATATCATGTCATCATGTGCATCGCATTTTCATAAGTGTTCGTCTTATGCATCCGAGCATTTTCCCCGTTGTCCGTTTTGCAATCCGGCGCTCCTACGTCCTCCGGCGTCCTCTTTTACCTTTTTTCATGTGTGGGTATTAAACTGTCTCGGAATGGACCGAGGTTTGCCAAGCAGCCTTGGTATAGCACCGATAGACCGCCTGTCAAGTTTCGGGTCAATCGGAGTCCGTTTGATACTCCATCGGTTAACCGGGTAACCGCAAAGGCCTCTGGTGTGTTGCAGCCCAACACCTCTCCAAAGTGGCCCAAAGCCCATCTAAGTCACTTTCATCCTCTCGGTCGTTCGATCACGATCGCGTGGCCGAAAACCGCACTCCATTTGGAGCTTCCTAGCCCCCTCTAGCTATAAATATGTGCCTCCCCCGTCCAAATCGCAGATGAAACCCTAGCCCCGCTCCCTCTCCGCCGCCGGACACGTCCGTCCGCGCCGGACATGTCCACCGGCCACCTCACCTCGGCCAATGGCGTCGCGCCACGTCGTCGCCGCCGCCCCCGCACCCAATCCCCCACCGCCACGTCAGCCTCCTCGTGCCTCCTCTCTCCTCCGCCGCCGCGGCCCGCGAGGCCCACAGCCAGCCCGCGCCGGGCCGCGCCGGGCCCAGCCGCCGCCGCCAGACGCTCCCGCCCACCGCCTCGCCTCCTCGCCGCCGGTGCCCCGCGCCCCGCCGCCTCGCCTCCTCGCCGCCCCGCCGTCGCCGCTCAGATCCGCGCCGCCGCCTCCACCGCGCCGCGCCGCCGCCCTGCTCCCGCCGCCCGCATGCGCCTCCACCGCCCCTCGCCCGGATCCGGCGACCGCGCCGCCGCCTGCCTCGTTTTCCACGCCGATCCAGATCTCGGAGAGGTTGATTTCTCTCCCCCGTTTTCGTCCAAGTCCCGTAATATTTTGCATAATGTTGCCATGTTCAACGCATCATATCTCTGCATACAAGGCTCCGTTTTGGGCGTATAATATGTCAAATTGTTCGCCTCGATGAGTACATCATTTCATCTCATTGCATCATTTTCATTTGAGCTCATCTTGATGCCCGAAATTCTGTTAGAAGAGGGCTATGTGATGTTAGTTTCAGATCTGTTTCAGTAGATGCACTTTTGTCATTTTTGCCATGGTTGGTGTGTGCACCCTACGAAGTTGAGTCCTACAGGTGTTTTGTAATATGCCATGCTATCTTTCTAGAGGTTTATGCCATGTATTTTTGTGATCTTTGTGGTGACTAGCACAAGCATGCAAACTAGGGTACTTAATGTTGCTGATTTCAGAGACTTAGTAATTTCACTAAGTCCCTGCCTGCTGTTATTTTTATGCCATGTGTTCATGTTGTTTCAGAGAGAGCTATGCTTCTTTTGAGCATGATCAGTAAGAGTGTTTTGAGCATACGGATTTGCTCTATCCATCCATGCCTTTGTTTGTAATTATGGAGTGCCATAGCTTGATTCAATCGAGCTCTACTTTTGCTATAAAATGTTTCTGGCAGATTGTTTACATGTTATTCGATTTTGCCAAGCTTGTTGTAGTTGATCCTTGCATGCTATGATGTTGTTCTTGCCATGTATAGCTTCTATGCCATGTCTTCTGGATTATGTATGCTTATTTTATCATGCAATGCTCTGTAGTGAGTGCATCGAGCTCGTGAACATGGCTACTTGTTATCTGTTTTTGACATGTCCAGTTTTCTGCCAAGTCTGAAATCTGTAACGAAACTTGCTTAGTTGATATGGGTGTTATTGTATTTTCTAGTCCTTTTTGGCTTATGGTCAGTAAGAGACTTTTGTTAAGTGCTTTGTGTAGATTCATGCCATGCCTTGCTTTGCTATGATCTGATCTTGTAGCATGTTGTTTCATTGCTCTAAACATGTCATCCTGATGTTAATTTCTGGCATGATAGTATTTTCACCAAGTCTGTGAACCTGTTATCTTTTGCACTTTCGCCATGCTTGTTTGAACCTGTTGTGGTGTGATTTAGCCGTAGCTCAGTGTTCATCTTTTTTCAATCATCTTGAGTAGATCACTGTCATATGCTTTGTTGATATGTTTGGGTGCAGTAGTTTAATTTATTGTTGCTTGCTAAGTAGCATCATACTGTTAATGGCAGAATCTTGTCATTCTTGTTTTGCTTGTCATTTGCAAACGATGCATCCGATTCCGGTTATCTTTATATCGATTTCAACTGAAATCACCTCACCTTTCTAGTGGCATACTTGGTTTGCCAAGATTATGCCTTGTTCATCTTTTCCCTCCCGCGCATGCATATGCATTGCATACCACATCTCGCATATCATGCCATGTTTATGTGGTGGTTGTTTACTTTGTTGTTTGGTTCTTTCCGGTGTTGCTTCTTCGGGTTAGTTCCGATAACGTTGCGATTGTGAGGATTCGTTCGTCTATGTCCGTTTGTCTTCTTCATGGACTCGTTCTTCTTCCTTGCGGGATCTCAGGCAAGATGACCATACCCTCGAAATCACTTCTATCTGTGCTTGCTAGATTGCTCGCTCTTTTGCTATGCCTATGCTGTGATACCTACCACTTGCTTATCATGCCTCTCATATTGTCAAACCAAGCCTCTAACCCACCTTGTCCTAGCAAACCGTTGTTTGGCTATGTTACCGCTTTGCTCAGCCCCTCTTATAGCGTTGTTAGTTGCAGGTGAAGATGAACTTTGTTCCTTGTTGGAACATGGAGATGTTGTTCCTTGTTTGGAACATGTTTACTTGTTGGGATATCACAATATATCTTATTTAATTAATGCATCTATATACTTGGTAAAGGGTGGAAGGCTCGGCCTTATGCCTGGTGTTTTGTTCCACTCTTGCCGCCCTAGTTTCCGTCATATCGGTGTTATGTTCCCGGATTTTTGCGTCCCTAACGCGGTCGGGTGATTTATGGGACCCCCTTGACAGTTCGCTTTGAATAAGACTCTTCCAGCAAGGCCCAACCTTGGTTTTACCTTTTGCCTCACCTAGCCCTTTTTCCCTTGGGAGTCGCGCTCTCGAGGGTCATCTTATTTTAGCCCCCCCGGGCCAATGCTTGTCTAAGTGTTGGTCCGAACCGAGCAGCCTGCGGGGCCCCCTCGTGGAAACTCGAGGCCTGGTTTTACTCGTAGCTTGTCTTATCCGGTGTTGCCCTGAGAACGAGATATGTGCAGCTCCTATCAGGATGTCGGCGCATCGGGCGGTTTTGCTGGACTTGTTTTATTGCTGTCGAAATGTCTTGTAGCCGGGATTCCGAGACTGATCGGGTCTTCCCGGGGAGAAGGAATATCCTTCGTTGATCGCGAGAGCTTATCATGGGCTAAGTTGGGACACCCCTGCAGGGTTTGAACTTTCGAAAGCCGTGCCCGCGGTTATGTGGCAGATGAGAATTTGTTAATGTCCGGTTGTAGAAAACCCGAAGTTGATCTTAACTAAAATACACCAACCGCGTGTGTAACCGTGATGGTCTCTTCTCGGCGGGGTCCGGGAAGTGAACACGGTTGTTGGAGTTATGCTTGACGTAAGTAGTACAGGATCACTTATTGATCATAGTTGTTCGACCGTGCTTTTGCCTTCTCTTCTCACTCTCATTTGCGTATGTTAGCCACCATATATGCTAGTCGCTTGCTGCAGCTCCACCTCATACCTTTTACCCTACCTATAAGCTTAAATAGTCTTGATCTCACGGGTGTGAGATTGCTGAGTCCCCGTGACTCACAGATACTTCCAAAACCAGTTTGCAGGTGCCAATGAAACCGTGCAGGTGACGCACCCGAGCTTAAGGAGGAGCTCGATGAAGATCTTGTTCATTGTGTTGTTTCATTTCAGTTGATCAGTAGTGGAGCCCAGTTGGGGTCGATCGGGGATCTGTGTAGCATTTGGGGTAGTCTTCTTTTATTTTGGTTCCGTAGTCGGTCCTTGATTGTATCTGTATGATGTAATGCTTTATTCATGTATTTGTGTGAAGTGGCGATTGTAAGCCAACTATGTATCTCTTTTCCCTTCTGTATTACATGGGTTGTGTGTGTTGGAAATATGCCCTAGAGGCAATAATAAATAGGTTATTATTATATTTCCTTGTTCATGATAATCGTTTATTATCCATGCTAGAATTGTATTGATAGGAAACTCAGATACATGTGTGGATACATAGACAACACCATGTCCCTAGTAAGCCTCTAGTTGACTAGCTCGTTGATCAATAGATGGTTACGGTTTCCTGACCATGGACATTGGATGTCATTGATAACGGGATCACATCATTAGAAGAATGATGTGATGGACAAGACCCAATCCTAAGCATAGCACAAGATCGTGTAGTTCGTATGCTAAATCTTTTCTAATGTCAAGTATCATTTCCTTAGACCATGAGATTGTGCAACTCCCGGATACCGTAGGAATACTTTGGGTGTGCCAAACGTCACAACGTAACTGGGTGGCTATAAAGGTACACTAAAGGTATCTCCGAAAGTGTCTGTTGGGTTGGCACGAATCGAGACTGGGATTTGTCACTCCGTGTGACGGAGAGGTATCTCTGGGCCCACTCGGTAGGACATCATCATAATGTGCACAATGTGATCAAGGAGTTGATCACGGGATGATGTGTTGCGGAACGAGTAAAAGAGACTTGCCGGTAACGAGATTGAACGAGGTATCGAGATACCGACGATCGAATCTCGGGCAAGTACTATACCGCTAGACAAAGGGAATTGTATGCGGGATTGATCGAATCCTCGACATCGTGGTTCATCCGATGAAATCATCGTGGAACATGTGGGAGCCAACATGGGTATCCAGATCCCGCTGTTGGTTATTGACCGGAGTACATCTCGGTCATGTCTGCATGCTTCCCGAACCCGTAGGGTCTACACACTTAAGGTTCGATGACGCTAGGGTTATAAAGGAAGTTTGTATGTGGTTACTGAATGTTGTTCGGAGTCCCGGATGAGATCCCGGATGTCACGAGGAGTTCTGGAATGGTCCGTAGGTAAAGATTTATATATGGCAAGTCTTATTTTGGTCACCAGAAAAGTTTCGCACTTTATCGGTATTGTACCGGGAGTGCCGAAAGGGGTCCGGGGGTCCACCGGGGGGGGGGGGTTCACCTGCCCCGGGGGGCCACATGGGCTGTAGGGGGTGCGCCTTGGCCTATATGGGCCAAGGGAACCAGCCCCAAGAGGCCCATGCACCAAGATATAAGAAAAGGGGGAGAGTCCTCAAAGGGGAAGGCACCTCCGAGGTGCCTTGGGGAGGATGGACTCCTCCCTCCCTTGGCCGCACCCCTTCCTTGGAGGAAGGGGCAAGGCTGCGCCTCCCCCCTCTCCCTTGCCCCTATATATAGTGGAGGGGAGGGAGGGCAGCCACACCTGAAGCCCTGGCGCCTCCCTCCCTCCCGTGACACCTCCTCCTCTCCCGCAGGTGCTTGGCGAAGCCCTGCAGGATTGCCACGCTCCTCCACCACCACCACGCCGTTGTGCTGTTGCTGGATGTAGTCTTCCTCAACCTCTCCCTCTCTCCTTGCTGGATCAAGGCATGGGAGACGTCACCGGGCTGTACGTGTGTTGAACGCGGAGGTGCCGTCCGTTCGGCACTTGGTCATCGGTGATTTGGATCACGACGAGTACGACTCCATCAACCCCGTTCACTTGAACGCTTCCGCTTAGCGATCTACAAGGGTATGTAGATGCACTCTTCTTCCCCTCGTTGCTGGTTTCTCCATAGATAGATCTTGGTGACACGTAGGAAAATTTGGAATTTCTGCTACGTTCCCCAACAGTGGCATCATGAGCTAGGTCTATTGCGTAGATTCCATGCACGAGTAGAACACAAAGTAGTTGTGGGCGTTGATTTTGTTCAATATGCTTACCGTTACTAGTCAATCTTGATTCGGCGGCATTGTGGAATGAAGCGGCCCGGACCGACCTTACACGTACACTTACGTGAGACAGGTTCCACCGACTGACATGCACTAGTTGCATATGGTGGCTAGCGGGTGCCAGTCTCTCCCACTTTAGTCGGATTGGATTCGATGAAAAGGGTCCTTATGAAGGGTAAATAGCAATTGACATATCACGTTGTGGTTTTGCGTAGGTAAGAAACGTTCTTGCTAGAAACCCATAGCAGCCACGTAAAACATGCAAACAACAATTAGAGGACGTCTAACTTGTTTTTGCAGGGTATGCCATGTGATGTGATATGGCCAAAATGATGTGATGAATGATATATGTGATGTATGAGATTGATCATGTTCTTGTAATAGGAATCACGACTTGCATGTCGATGAGTATGACAACCGGCAGGAGCCATAGGAGTTGTCTTTAATTTATTTATGACCTGCGTGTCAACATAAACGTCATGTAATTACTTTACTTTATTGCTAAAGCGTTAGCCATAGTAGTAGAAGTAATAGTTGACGTGGCAACTTCATGAAGACACGATGATGCAGATCATGATGATGGAGATCATGGTGTCATGCCGGTGACGACGATGATCATGGAGCCCCGAAGATGGAGATCAAAAAGGAGCAAAGTGATGATGGCCATATCATGTCACTATTTGATTGCATGTGATGTTTATCATGTTTTTGCATCTTATTTGCTTAGAACGACGGTAGTAAATAAGATGATCCCTCATTAAAATTTCAAGAAAGTGTTCCCCCTAACTGTGCACCATTGCGAAAGTTCGTCGTTTCGAAGCACCACGTGATGATCGGGTGTGATAGATTCTTACGTTCACATACAGCGGGTGTAAGCCAGATTTACACACGCGAAACACTTAGGTTGACTTGACGAGCCTAGCATGTACAGACATGGCCTCGGAACACAAGAGACCGAAAGGTCGAGCATGAGTCGTATGGTAGATACGATCAACATGAAGATGTTCACCGATGATGACTAGTCCGTCTCACGTGATGATCGGACACGGCCTAGTTGACTCGGAACATGTAATCACTTAGATGACTAGAGGGATGTCTATCTGAGTGGGAGTTCATAAGATGAACTTGTTTATCCTGAACATAGTCAAAAGAACTTTGCAAATTATGTCGTAAGCTCGCGCTTTAGTTCTACTGAGTTAGATACGTTCCTAGAGAAAATATAGTTGAAAGTTGATAGTAGCAATTATGCGGACAGTAGAAGGCTTGTGTCCTTAATGCACCGCTCGGTGTGCTGGACCTCGAACGTGGTCTGTGGATGTTGCGAACATCTGACATACACGTTTTGATGACTACATGATAGTTCGGTAATGATAAATGGTTTAGAATTGAGGCACCGAAGACATCCTTGGAATGTCGCGGAACATATGAGATGTTTCGAGGGCTGAAATTGGGATTTCAGGCTCGTGCCCACGTCAAGAGGTATAAGACCTCCGACGATTTTCTTGGCCTGCAAACTAAGGGAGAAAAGCTCAATCGTTGAGCTTGTGCTTAGATTGCCTGAGTACAACAATCACTTGAATCGAGTGGGAGTTGATCTTCCAGATAAGATAGTGATGTTTCTCCAAAGTCATTGCCACCAAGCTGCTAGAGCTTCGTAATGAACTATAACATATCAGGGATAGATATGATGATCCTTGAAATATTCGCGATGTTTGACACCGCGAAAGTAGAAATCAAGAAGGAGCATCAATTGTTGATGGTTAGTGAAACCACTAGTTTCAAGAAGGGCAAGGGCAAGAAGGGATACTTCATGAAACGGCAAATCAGCTGCTGCTCTAGTGGAGAAACCCAAGGTTGAACCCAAACCCGAGACTGAGTGCTTCTGTAATAAGGGGAACAACCACTGGAGCAGAATTACCTTAGATACTTGGTAGATGAGAAGGCTGTCGATAGAAGTATATTGGATATACATTATGTGAATGTGCACTTTACTAGTACTCCTAGTAGCATCAGGGTATTAGATACTGGTTCGGTTGCTAAGTGTTAGTAACTCGAAATAAAAGCTACGGAATAAGCGGAGACTAGCTAAAGGTGAGATGACAAGATGTGTTGGAAGTGTTTCCAAGGTTGATATGATCAAGCATCGCACGCTCCCTCTACCATCAAGATTGGTGTTAAACCTAAATAATTGTTATTTGGTGTTTGCGTTGAGCATAGACATGATTGGATTATGTCTATCGCAATACGGTTATTCATTTAAGGAGAATAATGGTTACTCTATTTATTTGAATAATACCTTCAATTGTCTTGCACCTAAAATGAATGGTTTATTGAATCTCGATCATAGTGATACACATGTTCATGTCAAAAGATATAAGATAGTAATGATAGTACCACCTACTTGTGGCACTGCCATGTAAGTCATACTGGTATAAAACGCATGAAGAAGCTCCATGTTGATGGATCTTTGGACTCACTCATTTTTTAAAAGGATTGAGACATGTGAACCATGTCTATTGGTATATACGCATGAAGAAACTCCATGCAGATGGACCGTTTGGACTCACTTGATTTTGAATCGCTTGAGACATGCAGATCATACCACATGGGCAAGATGACCGAAAGCTTCGGTTTCAGTAAAGTGGAACAAGAAAGCAACTTGTTGGAAGTAACACATTTTGATGTGTGCAGTCTAATGAGTGCTGAGGCACGCAGTGGATATCGTTATGCTCTTACTTCACAGATGATTTGAGTAGATACTGAGCATATTTACTTGATGAAACACAAGTCTGAATTATTGAATGGTTCAAGTAATTTCAGAATGAAGTTGAATATCGTCGTGACAACAGGATAAAATATCTATGATATGATCATAGAGATGAATATCTGAGTTGCGAGTTTGGTACACAATCGAGACATTGTGGAAATTGTTTCACGACTAGTACCGCCTGGAACACCATAGTGTGATGGTGTGTCCGAACATCATAACTGCACCCTATTGGATATGATGCATACCATGATGTCTCTTATCAAATTACCACTATCATTCATGGGTTAGGCATTAGAGACAACCGCACTCACTTTAAATAGGGCACCACACAAATCCGTCGAGACAACACCGTATGAACTATGGTTTAGAGAAACCTAAGCTGTTGTTTCTTAAAAGTTTGGGGTCACGACGCTTATGTGAAAAGTTTCAGGCTGATAAGCTCGAACCCAAAGCGGATAAATGCATCTTCATAGGACACCCAAAACAGTTGGGTATACCTCCTGTCTCAGATCCGAAAGCAATAGGGATTGTTTCTAGAATCGGGTCCTTTCTCGAGGAAAAGTTTCTCTCGAAAGAATTGAGTGGGAGGATGGTGGAGACTTGATGAGGTTATGGAACCGTCACTTCAACTAGTGTGTAGTAGGGCACAGGAGTTGTTCCTATGGCACCTACACCAATTGAAGTGGAAGCTTATGATAGTGATCATAAGACTTCGGATCAAGTCACTCCCAAACCTCGTAGGATGACAAGGATGCGTACTACTTCAGAGTGGTACGTAATCCTGTCTTGGAAGTCATGTTGCTAGACAACAATGAACCTACGAGCTATGGAGAAGCGATGGTGGGCCCCGATTCCGATGAATGGCTCGAGGCTATAAAATCCGAGAGAGGATCCATGTATGAAAACAAAGTGTAGACTTTGGCAGAACGGCTCGACGGTCGTGAGGCTGTTGAGTACAGATGGATTTTAAAAGGAAGACGGACAATGATGGTAAATGTCACCATTGAGAAAGCTCGACTTGTCATTAAGATGTTTCCCGACAAGTTCAAGGAGTTGACTACGATGAGACTTTCTCACTCGTAGCGATGCTAAGAGTCTGTTGGAATTAGCAGGTACTACATTATTTATGAAATCTTGCAGATAGGATGTCAAAATATTGTTTCCTTGTTCTTGAGGAAAGGTTGTATGTGATACAACCAGAAGTTTTTGTCAATCCTGAAAGATGCTAACAAGTATGCAAAGCCCCAGCAATCCTTCTAAGGACTGGAGTAAGCATCTCGGAGTTGGAATGTACACTTTGATGAGATGATCAAATATTTTGGGTTTATACAAAGTTTATGGGAAACTTGTATTTCCAAATAAGTGAGTGGGAGCACTATAGAATTTCTGATGAGTATATGTTGTTGACATATTGTTGATCAGAAATGATATAGAATTTCTGGAAAGCATATAGGGTTATTTGAAAAGTGTTTTTCAATGGAAAACCTGAATTAAGCTACTTGAACATTGAGCATCAAGATCTATAAGGATAGATCAAAATCGCTTAATAGTACTTTCAAACGAACACGTACCATGACAAGATTTTAAAGGAGTTCAAAATAGATCAGCAAAGAAGGAGTTCTCGGCTATGTTACAAGGTGTGAGTATTGAGCAAGACTCAAGACATGACCACGGCAGAATAGAGAGAAAGGACGAAGGTCGTCCCCAATGCTTTAGTCGTAGGCTCTAAAGTATGCAATGTTATGTACCGCACCTGAAGTGTGCCAAACCATGAGTCAGTCAAGGGGTACAAGTGTGATCTAGAAATGGATCACAGGACAACGGTCAAGGTTATCCTTAGTAACTAGTGGACTAAGGAATTTTCTCGATTATGGAGGTGGAAAAAGAGTTCGTCGTAAAGGGTTACGCCGATGCAAACTTTGACACTAATCCAGATTATTCTAAGTAGTAAATTGGATTCGTATAGTAGAACAGTTATTTGGAATAGCTCCAAATAGAGCGTGGTAACTGCGTCTAGGAGATGACATAGATATTTGTAAAGCACACACGGATCTGAAAGCTTCAGACCCGTTGACTATAACATCTCTCACAAGCATAACATGATCAAACCCAGAACTCTCTGAGTGTTAATCACATGGCGATGTGAACTAGATTATTGACTCTAGTGCAAGTGGGAGACTGTTGGAAATATGCCCTAGAGGCAATAATAAATAGGTTATTATTATATTTCCTTGTTCATGATATTCGTTTATTATCCATGCTAGAATTGTATTGATAGGAAACCCAGATACATGTGTGGATACATAGACAACACCATGTCCCTAGTAAGCCTCTAGTTGACTAGCTCGTTGATCAATAGATGGTTACGGTTTCCTGACCATGGACATTGGATGTCATTGATAACGGGATCACATCATTAGAAGAATGATGTGATGGACAAGACCCAATCCTAAGCATAGCACAAGATCGTGTAGTTCGTATGCTAAAGCTTTTCTAATGTCAAGTATCATTTCCTTAGACCATGAGATTGTGCAACTCCCGGATACCGTAGGAATACTTTGGGTGTGCCAAACGTCACAACGTAACTGGGTGGCTATAAAGGTACACTACAGGTATCTCCGAAAGTGTCTGTTGGGTTGGCACGAATCGAGACTGGGATTTGTCACTCCGTGTGACGGAGAGGTATCTCTGGGCCCACTCGGTAGGACATCATCATAATGTGCACAATGTGATCAAGGAGTTGATCACGGGATGATGTGTTGCGGAACGAGTAAAAGAGACTTGCCGGTAACGAGATTGAACGAGGTATCGAGATACCGACGATCGAATCTCGGGCAAGTACTATACCGCTAGACAAAGGGAATTGTATGCGGGATTGATCGAATCCTCGACATCGTGGTTCATCCGATGAAATCATCGTGGAACATGTGGGAGCCAACATGGGTATCCAGATCCCGCTGTTGGTTATTGACCAGAGTACATCTCGGTCATGTCTGCATGCTTCCCGAACCCGTAGGGTCTACACACTTAAGGTTCGATGACGCTAGGGTTATAAAGGAAGTTTGTATGTGGTTACCGAATGTTGTTCGGAGTCCCGGATGAGATCCCGGACGTCAAGAGGAGTTCTGGAATGGTCCGGAGGTAAAGATTTATATATGGGAAGTGTTATTTTGGTCGCCAGAAAAGTTTCGCACTTTATCGGTATTGTACCGGGAGTGCCGAAAGGGGTCCGGGGGTCCACCGGGGGGGTCCACCTGCCCCGGGGGGCCACATGGGCTGTAGGGGGTGCGCCTTGGCCTATATGGGCCAAGGGCACCAGCCCCAAGAGGCCCATGCGCCAAGATATAAGAAAAGGGGGAGAGTCCTCAAAGGGGAAGGCACCTCCGAGGTGCCTTGGGGAGGATGGACTCCTCCCTCCCTTGGCCGCACCCCTTCCTTGGAGGAAGGGGCAAGGCTGCGCCTCCCCCTCTCCCTTGCCCCTATATATAGTGGAGGGGAGGGAGGGCAGCCACACCTGAAGCCCTGGCGCCTCCCTCCCTCCCGTGACACCTCCTCCTCTCCCGCAGGTGCTTGGTGAAGCCCTGCAGGATTGCCACGCTCCTCCACCACCACCACGCTGTTGTGCTGCTGCTGGATGTAGTCTTCCTCAACCTCTCCCTCTCTCCTTGCTGGATCAAGGCATGGGAGATGTCACCGGGCTGTACGTGTGTTGAACGCGGAGGTGCCGTCCGTTCGGCACTTGGTCATCGGTGATTTGGATCACGACGAGTACGACTCCATCAACCCCGTTCACTTGAACGCTTCCGCTTAGCGATCTACAAGGGTATGTAGATGCACTCTTCTTCCCCTCGTTGCTGGTTTCTCCATAGATAGATCTTGGTGACACGTAGGAAAATTTTGAATTTCTGCTACGTTCCCCAACAGTGTGAAGATTACCTCACTTGCGACATTGCTTTCAATGCGGTTATGCCTCTAAGTCGTGCTTCAACACGTGGGAGATATAACCGCATCGAGGGCGTTACACCTATTGCTCCTCCCACCATTAGTGCGGAGTCATATGATATTAAGCCTGCTCTATTAAGTCTTGTTATGAAAGATCAGTTTTGTGGAAATTACAATGAACATGTTGATGCTCATCTTAATAATTTTGTTGACTTTGTGATATGGAAAAATCTAAAGATGTGGGTCACATGTGTCAAAGACCTAGGTAGATGTTTGACCATGTCCACATCATCACCCGAGGAGGGCAAACCAACCACGTACGGTTTTTGACCTGTTTGGGATTGTTTTTGGGGGTAAGGGAGCAGAAATAAAGATCAGGGGGTTATGTGAACCACCAAGTTTTCTCAAGGTAGTAGAATGGACCCTTTTCTTATATTGAGATCAGATATAAGGAAAATTCGAATCTAACTCAGTTGAGGAAACATACCGCCCAATGTAACCTTCTCCTATTCCAGCCATCTGTTTTCAATTGCTCCTTTTCAAGCTTCTGGCGCATCTTTTCCATCTCCTTTTGAAGTTATTGTTATCTAGAGCCCAACTCTAGATATCAAAGATTTAAGCAAAAATTAGCACAATGTATACGAGAATCCAACCATTTGCTAGCAATCACTTAGAGTCTCGAGGGCTACACCCAGTGGATGCATAGATCGTGCCCCCACTGCAAGAAAAAAATTTAGCTCAATCGGTTCGTGTAAACATAGTGAAAGCCATGGACTTTGTCTTTCATTACCAAATTCATGAATTTCAAAGTTATTTACTCTTAAGACACCGTTTAACTACTAGCAGTTAATCAGAGTCTCGGGGCTACACCCAATGGGTGCACTATTCGTGCCCCTACTTGAAGAAAAATCAAGACCATTATCTTCGGCTTTGGCAATCCGACTGAGAAAAATGAGCCAATCATCCGAATGAAAATGCATGACACTTACTCTAGTAGTCATGCGAGTGTTTGATTTGAGGACTCCAACAGTCTTGCTCAGCTATCCTAGCTGCAACTCCATCAGTTCAACTTGGTGCGACACCTCTTTATCTGTGGTTACTTTTTGCTTTGACGTTCTTGCTACCGGAACAGTGTTGAAAGTCCAGGAGATGTTTGGTTCTAGCCAGCTAGCACCACAACCAAGGTACTTCGACCAGCTTGCTCATGCTTAGTCGGCGCCGACTCCTAACCACTCGGGTTGATCTCAGAAAGGATGAGATAAGTTTCTGGTAAAACATCAATAGCAATGGGGCTTTCATTAGGACTTAGAGGATCGACCTCAACACCGGAGCTTCATGAACACTCGGATTGGGACTGGTTGACTCGGTCTGCAAACTTTCTTCATGAATAACATGAATCTTCGTCTCCTTGGATGTAGCAACAATGGACTTATCAACAAAAATAGAGGTTTATCATTTCACTCAGGAGAAAACATTAGAAAGTCACATACCTCTAGAGGGCACCTCATCCGAGTCAAGTGCCCACCCAAATTTCTCAGTCGTACTCACTATTGTATGGCTTGCAAACTTCATAGTAGGAGCGGTGATACGTCTCCAACGTATCTATAATTTTGATTGTTCCATGCTGTTATATTATCATTCTTGGATGTTTTGTATTCCTTTTATAGAAACTTTCTATCATTTTTTGGGACTAACCTATTGACATAGAGCCCAGTGCCAGCTGCTGTTTTTTTGCTTGTTTTTTACTTCGCAAAATATCCATATCAAACGGAGTCCAAACGCAGCGAAACTTTTTGGAGATTTTTGTTGCCCAAAAGACAACTCGGGAGCCAAGGAAGTGTAGGAGGGGAGGCCTGTGGGGCCCACAAGGCACAAGGGCACGCTAGAGGCCTCTGGCGTGCCTTGGTGCGTAGTGGGGCCCACGGGTGTCCTCTCCACCGCCTCTCAGCTCTATAAATACCCACATATTCCATAAACCCTAGGGAAGTCGACGAAAAACAATTCCAGTTGCCGCAAGTTCCAGAACCACGATATCCAATCTAGAACCCTTTTCCGGCACCTTGTTGGATGGGGAAATGATCGCGGAGGGGTTCATCATCCTCATTGGTGCTCCTTCGATGATTCGTGAGTAGTTTACCACATACCTAGCTACGGGTCCGTAGGCAGTAGCTAGATGGCTTATTCTCTCTTTTTGATTCTCAATACAATGTTCTCCTCGATGTTCTTGGAGATCTATTTGATGTAATGACTTTTTGCAGTGTGTTTGTTGGGATCCGATGAATTGTGAGTTTATGATCAGATCTATCTATGAGTATTATTTGAGTCTTCTTTGAACTCTCTTACGCATGATTGTTATAGCCTCGCATTTCTTCTCCGAAACTTTGGTTTGGTTTGGCCAACTAGATTGATTTTTCTTGCAATGGGAAGAGGTGCTTTGTGATGTGTTCGATCTTGTGGTGCTTATTCTTAGTGACTAAAGGAGACATGACATGCATGTATCATTGCCATTAAGGATAAAATGATGGGGCCTATTCCTACATGAATAGATCTTGTCTACATCATGTCATCGCTCTTATTGCATTATTCTGTTTCTTCATGAACTTAATACACTAGATGCATGCCGGATAGTGGTCGATGTGTGGAGTAATAGTAGTAGATGCAGGCAGGAGTCGGTCTACTAATCTTGGACGAGATGCCTATATACATGATCATTGCTTTGGATATCGTCATGATTATTTGCTCTTCTATCAATTGCCCAATAGTAATTTGTTTACGCACCGTATGCTATTTTCTCGAGAGAAGCCACTAGTGAAATCTACGGCCCCCGGGTCTATTTCCTATCATATTATTTTCAGATCTATTATTCCAAAAGCCCAAAAATACCTTGTTGCACTTTTTCTTTATTTATTTTATTTCGTGTTTTTGCTAGATCTATTTATCTAATCTCATACAATTTAATCTATCTCAATATCGAGGAGGGATTGACAACCCCTCTTACGCCTTGGGTTGCAAGTATTTGTTATTTGTGTGCAGGTATGGTTTACAGAGTGTTGCTTGGTTCTCGTACTGGATTGATAACCTTGGTTTCATAACTGAGGGAAATACTTACCGTTGATGTGCTGCATCATCCTCTCCTCTTTAGGGAAATATCAAAGCAGATACAAGCAATCAGGAAGAATTTCTGGCGCCGTTGCCGAGGAGACATCATCAACATCTATCAGGTTCCTAATCACAAATCTCATCTCCTTGCAATTTACATTATTTGCCATTTGCCTCTCGTTTTCATCTCCCCCACTTCTAAAATGTTTTTGCGAAAAGCACAAAAATATTGCCTTTTTTATTTGCCTTCTTTTTTCGTTTGCCCTTTTCTCGTTAGATCTCTTGTTTGCCACTATGAACCATTTCATCATGAGTGACTTTGGTATGGCAGAAACAGATGATGGCAAGAACTCCAAAAATTGGATGTTTTGGTAATCTGGATGCTAAAACTTTTGTTTTGGGACAAGGGAATGTTATGGGAAAAGAAGCCATCCAAGAATTCCTTAATTATGTTGGAACTTTGACTTGTGATGATGCTCCTATAGTTAAAAGAACTAAAACTTATGTGGAAGCTATTTCAACACTAGTTCTGAAACTTGAGAATAGATTTATCCGTACTCATCCTACCTTGCAAAGATTGTTTATGAATTATCGGTTATAAAAGATCCTAGAGCTAAGAAGGTGCCAGCCTTGTTCTTATGAAATAATTTGATCACATAGTACGGGAAGCTAGAGAGATCTTTGATTTTTATGGTATGAACCATGAAAAAATGGTGATAGATGAGATTCTTTACAATAGTGATTATGTATTAAGACATTTGTTTGGTAATAATCAAATTTTTTATGAGAACCTTAAAAAGGAAATTTCTGTTTTGGATATGATCCAACAAGTTTTTAATGATGTTAATCAACAATATTCTTGGATTGTAGTTGGGAATCAAAGGGGATACGAAGATGGACAACTTGATAATGCTAAATTTTTTATGGAGAACGTGTTTCAAGTTATTTTTGAAAAACCACCTAACAAAATCACATCTATGGAAAAGAAAACTAAAGACGACAATACTTGAATCTATGCATTATGCCTAGCTAGGGGCATAAAACGATAGCGCTCATTGGGAGGCAACCCAATGAATAAAATAATGTTTTTCTGTTTTTCTTTTTGTTTTTGTGTGTTCACACAATTATGCTATTGTTATGATTGTGTTTTTATGTTTTAATTAGTGTTTGTGCCAAGTAAAGCCTTTAGGATCATGTTGGGTGATAGTTGATTTGATCTTGTTGGAAAACATAAACTTTTGCGCCCAGTAGAAGAATTGTTAAAAATAACAGAAGCGTGATAGAATTATGAATATTTTACACAAGATTAATATACAAACTGCCTCGTTTTCCTACTTTTCAGAATTTTGGGGTTACAAAAGTATGGTCAAAGTCCAGATTACTACAAACTCATCTGTTTTTGACGTATTCTGTTTTTGTTGCATTGTGTGCTTATTTTGATGAATATATGGATTGTATCGGGGGGTATAAGCCATGGTAAAGTTAGAATACAGTAGGTATAATGCAATAATAAAATATGAATGGGTTTGCAACAATACTTAAAGTGGTGATTTGCTTTATTATACTAACGAATCTCATGAAGGTTTTGTTAAGTTTTGTGTGATGGAAGTTTTCAAGTTTTGGGTGAGATCACGATGGATGAAGGAATAAGGAGTGAAAAAAGCCTAAGCTTGGGGATGCCCATGGCACCCCAAGGTAATATTCAAGGAGAACCAAGCAACTAAGCTTGGGGATGCCCCGAAAGGCATCCCCTCTTTCTTCTAACGACCATCGGTAATTTTACTTAGAGCTATATTTTTATTTGTCACATATCATCAGTTTTGCTTGGAGAGTCTTGTATTATATGAGTCTTTGCTTGTTTTGCCTTTTAGTTTGTCACAACCATCCTTACTAGGCACACCTATTTGAAGAGCCATAAGGATGCTATGATTTGTTAGAATTGCTCTATGTGCTTCACTTAATTTTTTTTAGCTATGGAATTGCTCTAGTGGTTCACTTATATCTTTTTGATTTATTTTTTGAAGAAATACTCTCTTGCTTCACTTAGATCAATTTGAGAGTTAGTAAATTTTTGAAGAAATTCTCTCATGCTTCACTTATATTATTTTGAGAGATGATTTTTTATGCTCATGTTCTCCACTTAAGTTTAATTGAGAGCTTGTTATAAGCAATTGTAATATATGAAATTAGTCCCAAAGTGATAGATATCAAAGGGGGATATTATAAAAACTTTCATGAAGATCATTGGATATTATAAACTTGATTCCTTGTAATAGTTTTGAGATATGGAAATAGTAATATCTGTGCCATGTTTGTGAGTAATTATGCTTTAGTAAGAATATTGGTGTTAAGGTTTGTGATTCCCTATGCAAGCACAAAATTAAATAGTTATGCAATGAAATTACATCCTACTTATGGTGCATTATTCGGTGTTAGTTATGTTTAATGCTGTAACATCCCAAAATTTTGAATTTTGGAATGTTATTTATTTAAATAGGAGTAATTAAAAACTTGCTTATGTTGTTTGGTCCCATATAAATTTTTCTATGATTTAAAACTTTTGGAGTTGTTAAAACTCAAAATTATTTTATAGTTGTATTATAATGCTCTTTATATGCTTGTATTGCATAATTGTTTTGTCTTTAGTTCATTTGTGTTGTAAAAAAATGTTCACTGTTTTCTAATATAGATATAATATTTTACTGTGTGTTTCTGTTATTTTATATTTTCATTTATTATTTTTGAGCTTTATTTATCTCTGTAGCTAGGTTTATAAAAAAAACAGTCGCACTGCGCAGACGGCCTGCACAGTGGCCCAACCGGGGCTTCGCCCGCGCGCAGCGCACGCAACAGCTAGGCAGGCCGGCCCATTTTCGCACAGTCGCAGCCCACTTCGCAAGCCTCTTCTCTTTCTACTTTTTTTCCTTCGCTTGCACTGACGCTGGGTTCCGCCGGGTCGTCTTCATCCTGGAGAAGAAGTCCTGCATGAGCACGAGTTCTTCACTGTCCCGACCCAAATCTTTGATGGTTTTGATCCGTTATTGACCTCTTTCCCACGCCCGACCCTCTATATATTCTGCCCAACTCCTCCTCGTCCGATTTTTTGAAAATTTGAGACCTCCCGTACCCTAGAACGCCCCATGACCTCGCCGGAGTTCCGCCGCTGTCTGAAGCCGTCGCCGGACGATTCCAGCGCCACCTGAGGGTACCTGCACCACCTTTCTGCGCCTTCTTATTTGCCTTGATCTCCTCTATCACCTTGACCCTCTATCTCTCACAGGAGAGCACCAAACCGAGCACTGTGACCCCAACCCGAAGCAGATCGCCGCCGCTTTTGCTTCAACCGAGCAGAGAGACCATAGGGGGAGGCCTTTCGTCGAAACGGTGGGTACCTACTTGTTCTACGTGCCACGCCGCATCCTAAACCAACCCTCCCGAGCCCCGGAGATCCCTCTGCCGTCGGAGTCGACGAATTCCGAGCCGTCTCGCCGTTCTTCTCCAAGTTCGGTGGCCGCCCAGCCCTCTGCTGTTTCGGTGAGCAACCGTCACCCGTCAGATCTTCTTTAAACGACCAAGATTAGGTCATCTGTTTTTTTCTCCCGAACCGTTTTTCTGTAAGTTGCGGCCATCCATCGTTTAACCTACACAACGAACACATCACAGCCAGTGCGGTCTCGCCACGTGGCACATCCACAGCAGCCGCAGCAGTTCTTCCAGGAAAGCTGTTTTGGCACAATTTTTGTTTTTAGATTTCATATCAAGTGTTCATTTAGGTATATCTTGAGATCCGTATATCCAAATTCATCGATTCTTTTTCCTGTATATTCGTACAGATCAGGACAATATTTTAGAGCCAAAATTTCACGTTTTTGAACAGTTCAAATTTGAATTTGTTTAAATTTGAATTCAAACTTCCGGAGGCCATATCTTTCAAACTGTTGATCCAAAATAGTCGATTCTTTTCGCCTTGTGATCCTGCCAGCATGTAGATGACATATAGCTACTAATATGTTCTGTTATTTATGTTTTATTTGAATTATTTGCTGTTGGCTTTATTGTGATTGTTATGTGAGTACGATTTGTTTATCGGTGCCTTCGTTATGGTATAGATTATCCAGAGTGTGAAGCAGATCAGAATTAATTGTTAGAGTACTTCAACACTGTTCCAGGCAAGTTTGCACTTTTGATTTTGCTCATCCTATATTCTGCTATGTGTGTGGTTTTATGCTATGCTATATGTTTGGCTTGATACGTGCGTTCCGTGTTACCATGTTTTGTTGTTGATTGTGGTATGTGATGGCGTGATCAACTTGCTATGGTAGACGTGGGCATGTGTCGAGTGATCCATGAAAGTGGTGAGTGTTTATAGCCGTAGGCTCGGGATCATTAACCAGGTGAATGCGTCACTGGCAGAGCGCTCTATTGTCCCTAGAGAATGCGCCATTGACAGAGCGCACTTGAGGCGAGGTATAGTTTTCGGAACTTAAATCAGGTGAATGCGTCCTTGGCAGAGCGCTCTATTGTTCCTAGAGAATGCGCCACTGACAGAGCGCACTTGAGACATACTTCTGAAGTTCTTGTCATGTTTATTTAGAATCTTTGGGTTATCTTGGGTGAGTAAATTAGAGTCGGTTGTGAGTTCAGGTAGTGGAGGTAGGTGAAGACATTCTTCTCCAAACTAACTTGTGTGCTTTGTTTGTCATACATTACTTTGTGGAAGTAGGTTTGCTATATCATATTGTGTGATTTGCCAATACATTCAATGTATTGACCCTTGTGGCTGCAACTTATCATGTTGCAGGATCTTCAAATGATCAGTGAGATACAGTAGGGTTATGAGACTTCACTCAACATGTTCTCCAGTGGGCATTGATGGACTCATCATTGATTATGCTACCTTCCCGCTGTTATTATTTAATAAGTTAGCCATGTGCTACTCAGTTTGTAATACTTTATGAATTCTGGATCATACGTTGTAGTAAATGATGCACTTGTTATTTGATATTCATATGTACTGTGTGTGCTAGCGAGTCGATCCAGGGACTAGCACAGTGAGCACAGAGACATCGAGTCTTATCAGATTCGGGTCGTTACAAATGCTCGTTTATGAAAATTTTCATTTTTTGGTTGGTTGCTTCTCAATCTATTTGCTAGCCTTTCTTTGTACTAAGTGTGAATACTACTTGTGCATCCAAACTCCTTAAACCAAGTTGTGCGAGTGAGTCCACCATACCTACCTATATGCGGTATTTCCATGCTGTTCCAAGTAAATTTGTATATGCCAACTCTAATTTTCAAAATGAATTTCCTTTTTGTGTACTCGTACCTCTCATGAAGCGGCAAGGGGTGGCCAATATTTTTTCATGCCAGATGTGTTATTCTCAAGATGAGTGTTTAATCACTTGTCATTGCACGAGAGTGTGGCGGTAATAGGGATGGCTAGTCCCGAAATAAAAAAGAAATTTACTTTATGTTGTCAAATAATAAATTCCTGGGAAAGTGTTGGTATGGAAGGCACCCGTGGATACGGCTAGCCATGGATTGTGAAAGAATGGTGGAAAAAGGAATATACTTTACTTTATGTTTGGAAACCGCCTATGATGTATCTAGCATGGAAAGTATTGGGAATTCACGGTCGTTTTTGTTGACGGGAAAAGTATGCCTCTCAAAATATTTTTATCTCTCAATTTAAGCTTTGAGCTCTCGCACCTCTAAAAATCTCTGCTTCCCTCTTCAAAGGGCCTATCTATTTACTTTATGCAATTTTTATTTTTTATTGAGTCTCCATCCTCTCTTATAAAGCACCAACTAGGGAGCGCTATGATCATACTTGTGCATTGGATGTAGCTAATATTTGAGTATGTTTCATGAATGGATCAATGATTGAGCATGATGGGCTAGGGATAGCTGTCTTTAGTGTTGATATTTTGAAAGACATGGTTGCTTGCTGATATGCTTGAGTATTGATGTCTTCATGTCAATTATAGACTACTTCTTTGAATCATCTAGAAGTCCAAATATCCATGCCACAAAAGAAAAGAATATGGGATGAAGATGTTAGGCAGCATTCCACATCAAAAATTCTATTTTTATCATTTACCTACTCGAGGACGAGCAAGAATTAAGCTTGGGGATGCTGATACGTCTCCAACGTGTCTACAATTTTTGATTGTTCCATGCTGTTATATTATCATTCTTGGATGTTTTATATTCATTTTATAACAACTTTATATCAATTTTTGGGACTAACCTATTGACATAGTGCCTAGTGCCAGTAGCTATTTTTTTTCTTGTTTTTCCTTCGCATAATATCCATATCAAACATAGTCCAAACGCAAAAAGAAAACTTGGGAGCCAAGGAAGTGCAGGAGGGGAGGCCTATGGGGGCCCACAAGGCACCAGTGCACGCCTTGGTGGGTAGTGGGCCCCACGGGTGTCCTCTCCAACGCATCTCAACTCTATAAATACCCAAATATTCCAGAAACCCTAGGGAAGTCAACGAAAAACAATTCCAGCCGCCTCAAGATCCAGAACGCCGAGATCCAATCTAGAGCCCTTTTCCTGCACCTTGTCGGAGGGGGAAAGGATCATGGAGGGGTTCATCATCCTCATTGCTGCTCCTCCGATGACTCGTGAGTAGTTTACCATAGACATACGGGTCCGTAGGCAGTAGTTAGATGGCTTCTTCTCTCTTTTTGATTCTCAATACAATGTTATCCTCGATGTTCTTGGAGATCTATTTGATGTAACAAACTTTTGCGGTGTGTTTGTTGGGATCTGATGAATTATGAGTTTATGATCAGATCTATCTATGAATATTATTTGAGTCTTCTTTGAACTCTCTTATGCATGATTGTTATAGCCTCGAATTTCTTCTCCGAAACTTTTGTTTGGTTTGGCCAACTAGATTAATTTTTCTTGCAATGGGAAGAGGTGCTTTGTGATGGGTTCGATCTTGCGGTGCTTATTCTCGATGACAGAAGGAGACATGACACACATGTATCATTGCCATTAAGGATAAAAATATGGGGTCTTTTTCTACATGAATAGATCTTGTCTACATCATGTCATCGTTCTTATTGCAGTACTCCGTTTCTCCATGAACTTAATACACTAGATGCATGCTAGATAGCGGTCGATGTGTGGAGTAATAGTAGTAGATGCGGGTAGGAGTCGGTATACTAATCTTGGACGTGATGCCTATATACATGATCATTGCCTTGAATATCGTCAAAATTATTTGCTCTTCTATCAATTGCCCAATATTAATTTCTTTACCCACCGTATGCTATTTTCTCGAGAGAAGCCACTAGTGAAATCTATGGCCCCGGGTCTATTTCCTATCATATTGTTTTCACATCTATTATTCCAAAAACCCAAAAATTCCTTGCTGCACTTCTTCTTTATTTATTCTATTTTGTGTTTTTGCTAGATCTATATATCCAATCTCATACAATTTAATCTATCTCAATACCGAGGAGGGATTGACAACCCCTATCATGTGTTGGGTTGCAAGTATTTGTTATTTGTGTGCAGGTACTCAATACGTCTCCATCATATCTACTTTTCTTAACACTTTTGCTCTTGTTTTGGACTCTAATTTGCATGATTTGAATGAAACTAACGTGGACTGACGTTGTTTTCAGCAGAACTACCATGGTGTTGTTTTTGTGCAAAAATAAAAGTTCTCGTATTTGGAAGAAACTTTTTGGAGAATTATTTTGGAATATATAATAATTTTTGGAACCAAGACCCACTGGAGGGGGGGGGGGGGCTAGCTGCCCACAAGTCACCAGGGCGCGCCACCCCCCTCTGGCGTGCCCTGGTGGGTAGTGGGGACCACGAGGCCCCTCTGACCCTAATTCCGACGTTATAAAATCCTATTTTTCCAAAAAATAGGAGAGGAAGTTTCATCGCATTTTATGATACGGAGCCGCGGCCACTTCCCGTTCTTCATCAGGAGGCCAGATCTGGAGCCCATTCGGGGCTCCAGAGAGGGAGGGGGTCTTCGGTCTTCGTCGTCACCAACCATCCTCCATCACCAATTTCATGATGCTCACCGCCGGGAGTGAGTAATTTCTTCATAGGTTTGCTAGACAGTGGTGGGTTGGATGAGATTCATCACGTAATCAAGTTAGGTTTGTTAGGGTTTGATCCCTAGTATCCACTATGTTCTGAGATTGATGTTGATATGCCTTTGCTATGCTTAATGCTTGTCACTAGGGTCAAAGTGCCATGATTTATGATCTGAACCGTTTATGTTTTCACCATTATATCTATGTTCTTGATCCGATCTTGCAAGTCATATGCACGTATTACGTGTTGTGATCCGTAAACCCCAAGGTGACAACAATTGGGATACTTTCTGGTGATGACCGTAGTTTGAGGAGTTCATGTACTCACTATGAGTTAATGCTTTGTTCCGGTTCTCTATTAAAAGGATGCCTTAATATCCCTTATATTTTCCTTATGGACCTCGCTGCCACGGGAGGGTAGGACAAAAGATGCCATGCAAGTTATTTTCCATAAGCACGTATGACTATTTACGGAATACATGCCTACATTATATTTATGAACTGGAGCTAGTTCTGTGTTGCCCTAGGTTATGATTGTTATATGATGAATATCATCCAATGAAATCACTGATCCAATGCCTACGAGCTTTTCACTCTTTCTGCGTTACTATTACTATTGCTACTATCACAACTGCTACAAAACTATTACTACTTTTACTGTTACCACTACTATTGTTACTACTACTATCAAACTATCATACTACTGTGCTACTGATCACTTTGCTGCAGATATTAAATCTCCAGGTGTGGTTAAATTGACAACTCAACTGCTAATACTTACAAATATTCTTTGGCTCCCCTTGTGTCAAATCAATAAATGTGGGTTGAATTCTACCCTCAAAAACAATTGCGACCACCTATACTTGTGGGTTATCAAGACCTTTTTTGGCACCGTGATGCCGCTTGAAACTATGTCGGTATTTCCCCAGAGAGGAAGGGATGATGTAGTACAGCTACGGTAGGTATTTTCCTCAGTTATGAAACCAAGGTATCAATCCAGTAGGAGAACCAAGAAACACTATGTAAACAGTACCTGCACACCAATATCAAATACTTGCGGGTAACGGTGCCAGAAAATGTCAAGTTGACGGGATAAAATTTGTGTAGATTGGATAAATAGATCTTGATAAAAAATGCGAAACAAAATAAGTAATAAAAAAGTGCAGCAAGGTATTTTTGGGTTTTTGTAATAATAGATCTAAAAATAAAAGTGAATAAAAATATATCTCAAAGAAAATATGATAAAGAATAGACCCGGGGCCCGTAGATTTCACTAGTGGCTTCTATCAAGAAATAGCACACGGTGGGTAAACAAATTACTATTGGGAAATTGATAGAAAATCGAATGGTTATGACGATATCCAAGGCATTGATCAATATATAGGCATCACGTCCAAGATTAGTAGACCGACTCCTGCCTGCATCTACTACTATTACTCCACACATCGACCGCTATCCAGCATGCATCTAGTGTATTAAGTTCATGGAGAAACATGGTAATGCAATAAAAACAATGAGATGATCTAGACAAGATCTATTCATGTAGGAATAGACCCCATCTTGTTATCCTTAATAGCAATGGTACATGCATGTCTTGCTGTCCCTTCTGTCACTGGGAAAGAACACCACATGATCGAAGCCATCACAAAGCACCTCTTCCCATGGCAAGAAAAATCGATCTAGTTGGCCTAACTAAACCAAATATTCAAAGAAGAAATACGAGCCTATAAATAATCATGCATATAAGAGATCAAAGAAGACTCAAATAATATTCATGGATATAGATCTGATCATAAACTCAAAGTTCATCGGATCCCAACAAACACACCGCAAAAAAGAGTTACATCAAATAGATCTCCAAGAGACCATTGTATTGAGAATCAAGAGAGAGAGAGAGAGAGAGAGAGGAATCCATCTAGCTACTGCCTTCAGACCCGTAGGTCTATGGTGAACTACTCATGCATCATCGGAGAGGCACCAATGAGGATGATGAACCCCTCAGTGATGCTGTCTAGATTAGATCTCGTGGTTCTAGAACTTGCGGCAGCTGGAATTGTGCTTTTTCGACTCCCCTAGGGTTTATGGAATATTTGGGTATTTATGGGGGGAAGAGGCGGTGCGGGAGGCCACCGAGGTGGGCACGACCCATCTGGGCGCACCTGGATGCCCCCTTGGAGCCCCCCTCTGGTACTTCTTTGGCCCACTAGATGTCTTCTGGTCCAAAAAACTTCTCCAAAAAGTTTCACTACATTTGGACTCCGTTTGGTACCGATATTCTGTGAAGTAAAAACAAGCAAAAAAATAGCAATTGGCACTGGGCACTATATCAATAGGTTAGTCGCAAAAATGATATAAAGTTGCTATAAAATAATTGTCAAACATCCAAGAATGATAATATAACAGCGTGGAACAATAAAAAAAGTATATATACGTTGGATACGTATCACGCCGTTGCCGGGGGGCATAGTTATATGAGTCACTTGGTATTTATATCTATTTATCACTATGAAGAATCTGAAAGATACCAGAACCAAGATTTTTCCCTCTAAGATGAGGGGAGGTAAGGAACTGCCATCTAGCTCTGTACTTGATTCACCTTTTGTTTTGAATAGACTTGCAACACCACCACTTGCTATTAGTTCTGATATGTCGCAAGTTATTGATGATGCTACTTCTGCTATGAATAATTCTTATGATGATGCTAGTGGCTTGCTTGATGATAATGTGCCACTAAGTGAACTTCTTGATGAACAACTTGCTAGAGCTAAAGATATTGAGAATCCTGAAACTGATGAAAATTACTGAAACTGATAAGTCTTTGAAACTGAGAATTATGAAACACCTATTAGATCTAGCTCTCCTAGATTTGAATTGCCTAAGATACCTGAGGGTTATCTTATGGATGGAGAGGTAGCTATAGACTTTCTTGCTTGTAAGGATAGAGATGATATTAAGAAATTGTTATGCAAGTTGAAAGAAAAATCCTTGAATGCTAGAATGAAATGTGATCCTAAGTTTGCTACTTCACATATCTTTGTTACTGATAAGAATTATGAATTCTCTATCGACTCAGAGTTAATTACTTTGGTTGAATCTGATCCTTTCCATGGCTATGAAACTGAAACTATTATGGCACATCTTACTAAACTAAATGATATAGTCACCCTATTTGCTCATGATGAGAAAAATTGCTACTACTATATTCTCAAGTTATTTCCGTTCTCATTAAAGGGTGATGCTAATATTTGGTACAATACTCTTGCTCCTGGTTGTGTGCGCAGTACCCATGATATGATTTACTACTTCTCCTAAAAATATTTTCCTGCTCATAAGAAACAAGCTGCCTTAAAGGAAGTATTCAACTTTGTGCAAATTGAAGAATAGAGTCTCCCACAAACTTGGGGGAGGCTTCTCCAATTACTTAATGCTTTGCCTGATCACCCTCTTAAGAAAAATGAAATACTTGATATCTTCTATAATGGGCTAACAAATGCTTCTAGGGACTTCCTAGATAGTTGTGCTGGTTGTGTTTTCAGGGAACGAACTGTTGAGCAAGCTGAGGGATTATTGAACAACATATTGAAGAATTTGTTGGGAAACGTAGCATGCAATTTCAAAAATGTCCTACGCTCATGCAAGATCTATCTAGGAGATGCATATCAACGAGGGGGAAAGTGTGTCTACGTACCCTCGTACACCGAAAGTGGAAGCGTTTGACAATGCGGTTGATGTAGTCGAACTTCTTCTAGCTCCGACCAATCAAGCACCGAACGTACAACACCTACGAGTTATGCACACGTTCAACGCGATGAAGTCCCTCGCCTTCTTGATCCAGCAAGGTGCCGAGGAAGTAGATGGGTTCCGTCAACATGACGGCGTGGTGACGGTGATGGTGAAGTGATCCGTGCAGGGCTTTGCCTAAGCACTGCGAGAATATGACCGGGGGGGGGGGGTGTAAACTATGGAGGGGAGCGCTGCACACGGCAAAAAAATTGTCAGGTGTGTCTTCTAGGCGCCCCCTCCCCACATATATATAGGTGAGAGGGGAGGATAGGCAGCCAAGGGGCGCCCCAAGTAGGATCTGAAACCTACTTGGGGTTTCCCAAGTGGCGCCCCCTTCCATATATCATCGGAGAGAAAAGGGAAGGAAGAAGAGACAAAGGAAGGGGGCCCGGACCCCCCTTTTCCTTCTCTAATTCGGCCGTCTTCCATGGGGGGGCACCCCTTGTGGGATGGTGTGCTCCCCTCTCATGGCCCATATGGCCCATATATCTCCCCTGGGGATTTCGGTAACCCCATGGTACTCCGATAAATACCTGATACATTCTGGAACACTTCCGCTGTCTGAATACTATCATCCTATATATTAATCTTTACCTGTCGACCATTTCGAGACTCCTCGTCATGTCCATGATCTCATCCAGGACTCCTAACAACATTCGGCCACCAAATCACATAACTCATATAATACTAAATCGTCATCGAATGTTAAGCGTGCGGACCCTACGGGTTCGAGAACTATGTATACATGACCGAGACACCTCTCTGGTCAACAACCAATAGTGGAACTTGGATGCTCATATTGGCTCCTACATATTCTACGAACATCTTTATCGGTCAAACCGTTATGACAACATACGTTATTCCCTCTGTCCATTGGTATGTTACTTGCCCGAGATTCGACCGTCGGTATCTATATACCTAGTTCAATCTCGTTACCGGCAAGTCTCTTTACTCGTTCCATAATACATCATCCTGCAACAAACTCATTAGTCACTTTTCTTGCAAGGCTTCTTATAATGTGCATTACCGAGAGGGCCCAGAGATACCTCTCCGATACTCGGAGTGACAAATCCTAATCTCGATCTATGCCAACCCAAGAAACACCTTCGGAAATACCTGTAGAGCATATTTATAATCACCCAGTTATGTTGTGACGTTTGATAGCACACAAGGTATTCCTCCGGTATCCAGGAGTTGCATAATCTCATAGTCGAAGGAATATGATTTGACATGAAGAAAGCAATAGCAATAAAACTGAATGATCAATATGCTAAGCTAACGGAGGGGTCTTGTCCATCACATCATTCTCCTAATGATGTGATCTCATTCATCAAATGACAACACATGTCTATGGTTAGGAAACTCAACCATCTCTGATTAACGAGCTAGTCTAGTAGAGGCTTACTAGGGACACGGTGTTTTGTCTATGTATCCACACATGTATCAAGTTTACGGTTAATACAATTCTAGCATGAATAATAAACATTTATGGTGATATAAGGAAATATAAAATAACAACTTTTTTATTGCCTCAAGGGCATATTTCCTTCAGTCTCCCACTTGCACTAGAGTTAATAATCTAGTTCACATCGCCTTGTGATTTAACACCAATAGTTCACATCTTTATGTGATTAACACCCATAGTTCACAACTCCATGTGACCAACACTCAAAGGGTTTACTAGAGTCAATATATAGTTCACATCGATATGTGATTAACACCCAAAGAGTACTAAGGTGTGATCATGTTTTGCTGGTGAGAGAAGTTTTAGTCAACGAGTCTGCCACATTCAGATCCGTATGTATTTTGCAAATTTCTATGTCTATAATACTCTGCATGGAGCTACTCTAGCTTATTGCTCCCACTTTCAATATGTATCCAAATCGAGACTTAGAGTCATCCAGATTGGTGTGAAAGCTTGCATCGACGTAACTCTTCACGACGAACTCTTTATCACCTCCATAACCGAGCAATATTTCCTTAGTCCTCTAAGTATAATTCTGACCGTTTTATAGTGATCTACTCCTGGATCACTATTGTACCCCCTTGCCAAACTCATGGCAAGGTACACAATAGGTCTGGTACACAGCATGGCATACTTTATAGAACCTATGGCTGAGGCATAGGGAATGACTTTCATTCTCTCTCTATCTTATGCCGTGGTCGGGCTTTGAGTCTTACTCAACTTCACACCTTACAATATAGGCAAGAACTCCTTCTTTGACTGATCCATTTTGAACTCCTTCAAAATCTTGTCAAGGTATGTACTCATTGAAAAATATTATCAAGCGTCTATTGGGAAACGTAGCATGCAATTTTAAAAAAATTCCTACGCTCACGCAAGATCTATCTAGGAGATGCATATCAACGAGAGAGGGAGAGTGTGTCTGCGTACCCACATAGACCAAAAGCGGAAGCATTTGACAACGCGGTTGATGTAGTCGAACTTCTTCTCGTTCCGACCGATCAAGCACCGAACGTACGACACCTCTGAGTTCTGCACCCGTTCAGCTCGATGACGTCCCTTGAACTCTTTATCCAGCAAAGTGTCGAGGGAGAGTTTCGTCAGAACGACGGTGTGGTGACAGTGATGGTGAAGTTATCTGCGTAGGGCTTCTCCTAAGCACTATGAGAATATGACCAGAGGCGTAAACTGTGGAGGAGGGTGCTGCACACGGCTAGGAATCAATGTTGTGTGTTATAGCGGTGCCCCCGTCATATATATAGGTTGGAGGGGAGGAGAGGCAACCAAGGGGCTCCCCAAGTAGGAGGAATCCTACTTGGGCGCCTCCCAATTCGGCCTCCCCCTTCCATATTCATCCAGAGGGGGAAGGAAGGAGGAGGGAGGAGAGAAGGAAGGGGGAGGCCGAATACCTCCCCTTCCTATCCCTCTTCTCCTCTTTCCTTCCCCCTTATTTTGTCCTACATGGGGCGCACCAGCACCCAAGGGGCTGGTCTGTCCCCTTCTCGGCCCATTAGGCCCATGTAGTTGCCGGGGGGATGCTCGGAACCCCTTCCGGTGACCCGGTACCCCCAGAACACTTTCGGTGTCTGAATATCATCGTCCTATATATGAATATTTACCTCTTGACCATTTCGAGACTCCTCGTCATGTCTGTGATCTCATCCGGGACTCCGAACAACATTCGGTCACCAAATCACATAACTCATAATATAAAATCGTCATCGAACGTTAAGCGTGCGGACCCTATGGGTTCGAGAACTATGTAGACATGACCGAGACACCTCTCCGGTTAGTAACCAACAGCGGAACCTGGATGCTCATATTGGTCCCCACATATTCTATGACGATCTTTATCACTCGTACCGTAGTGACAACATACGTTATTCCCTTCATCACCGGTATGTTACTTGCCCGAGATTCGATCGTCAATATCATCATACCTAGTACAATCTCGTTACCGGCAAGTCCCTTTACTTGTTCCGTAATACATCATCCTGCAACTAACTCATTAGTCACATTGCTTGCAAGGCTTCTTATGACGTGTATTACCGAGAGGGCCCAGAGATACCTCTCCGATACTCGGAGTCACAAATCCTAATCTCGATATATGCCAATTCAACAAACACCTTCGGAGATACCTATAGAGTATCTTTATAATCACCCAGTTATGTTGTGACTTTTGATAGCACACAAGGTATCCCTCCGGTATCCGGGAGTTGCATAATCTCATAGTCAAAGGAATATGTATATGCCATGAAGAAAGCAATAGCAATAAAACTGAATGATCAATATGCTAAGCTAACGGATGGGTCTTGGCTATCACATCATTCTCCTAATGATGTGATCCCGTTCATCAACTGACAACACATGTCTATGGTTAGGAAACTTAACCATCTTTGATTAATGAGCTAGTCTGGTAGAGGCTTACTAGGGACATGGTGTTTTGTCTATGTATCCACACATGTATCAAGTTTCCGGTTAATACAACTATAGCATGAATAATAAACATTTGTCATGATATAAGGAAATATAAAATAACAACTTTATTGCCTCTAGGGCATATTTCCTTCAGTCTCCCACTTGCACTAGAGTCAATAATCTAGTTCACATCGCCATGTGAATAACACCTATAGTTCACATCGCCATGTGATTAACACCCAAAGGGTTTACTAGAGTCAATAATCTAGTTCACATCGTCATGTGATTAACACCCAGAGAGTAATAAGGCGTGATCATGTTTTGTTTGTGAGAGAAGTTTAGTCAACAGGTCTGTCACATTCAGATCCGTATGTATCTTGCAAATTTCTATGTCTACAATGCTCTGCATGGAGCTACTCTAGATAATTGCTCTTACTTTCAATATGTATCCAGATCGAGACTCGGAGTCATCCAGATCTGTGTCAAAGCTTGCATCAACGTAACTCTTTACAACGAACTCTTTATCAGCTCCATAATCGAGAAATATTTCCATAGTCCTCTAAGGATAATTTTGACCTCTGTCCAGTGATCTACTCCTGGATCACTATTGTACCCCCTTGCCAAACTCATGGCAAAGTACACAATAGGTCTGGTACACAGCATGGCATACTTTATAGAACATATGGCTGAGGCATAGGGATGACTCTCATTCTCCCTCTATCATATGCCATGGTCGGGCTTTGAGTCTTACTCAACTTCACACCTTACAATACAGGCAATAACTCTTTCTTTAATCGATCCATTTTGAACTCCTTCCAAATCTTGTCAAGGTATGTACTCATTGAAAAATTTGATCAAGCGTCTTGATCTATCTTTATAGATCTTGATGCCTAATATTTAAGTTGCTTCACCGAGGTCTTTCATTGAAAAATTCTTATTCAAGTATCCTTTTATGCTATCCAGAAATTCTATATCATTTCCAATCAACAATATATCATCCACATATAATATCAGAAATGCTACAGAGCTCCCACTCACTTTCTTGTAAATACAGTCTTCACCATAAGTCTGTATAAAACAATATGCTTTGATCACCTTATAAAATCGTATATTCCAACTCCGAGATGCTTGCACCAGTCCATAGATGGATCGCTGGAGCTTGCACACTTTGTTAGCACCTTTAGGATCTACAAAACCTTCTGGTTGCATCATATACAACTCTTCTTTAAGAAATCCTTAAGGAATGCAGTTTTGACATCCATTTGCCAGATTTCATAAAATGTGGCAATTGCTAACATGATTCGGATAGACTTAAGCATCTCTAAGAGTGAGAAAATCTCATCGTAGTCAACACCTTGAACTTGCCAAAAACGTTTTGCGACAAGTCGAGCTTTGTAGATAGTAACACTACCATCAACGTCCGTCTTCCTCTTGAAGATCCATTTATTCTTAATGGCTTGCCGATCATCAGGAAAGTCCACCAAAGTCCACCCTTTGTTCTCATACATGGATCCTATCTCAGATTTCATGGCCTCAAGCTATTTATTGGAATCCGGGCTCATCATAGCTTCTTCGTAGTTTGTAGGTTCGCCATAGTCTAGTAACATGACTTCCAGAGTAAGATTACCGTACCACTCTAGTGCGGAACGTGCTCTGTTCGACCTATGAGGTCCTGTAGTAACTTGATCTGAAGTTTCATGATCATCATCATTAGCTTCCTCTCTAGTTGGTGTAGGCATCATGGGAACATATTTTTCTGATGTGCTACTTTCCAAATTGAGAGAAGGTACAACTACCTCATCAAGTTCTACTTTCCTCCCAGTCACTTTTTTCGAGAGAAACTCCTTCTCTAGAAAGGTTCCATTGTTGGCAACAAAGATCTTGCCTTTGGATCTGTGGTAGAAGGTGTACCCAATTGTTTCCTTAGGGTATCCTATGAAGACGCACTTCTCCGATTTGGGTCCGAGCTTATCCTTTTGACATAAGCGTCGCTTCCCCAAATTTTTAAGAAATGACAATTTAGGTTTCTTGCTAAACCACAGTTCATACGGTGTCATCTCAACGGATTTAGATGGTGCCCTATTTAACGTGAATGTAGCTATCTCTAATGCATAACCCCAAAATGATAGTGGAAAATCGGTAAGAGACATCATAGATCGCACCATATCTAATAAAGTATAGTTACGACGTTCGGACACACCATTACACTGTGGTGTTCGAGGTGGCGTGAGTTGTGAAACTATTCCACATTGTTTTAAATGAAGGCCAAACTCGTAACTCAAAGATTCACCTCCACGATCAGATCGTAGAAACTTTATTTTTCTTATTACGATGATGCTCCACTTCACTCTGAAATTCCTTGAACTTTTCAAATGTTCAGACTTGTGTTTCATTAAGTTGATATACCCATATCTGCTCAAATCATCTGTGAAGGTCAGAAAATAATGATACCCACCGCGTGCCTCAACACTCATCAGACCGCATACATCGGTATATATTATTTCCAATAAGTCATCAGCTCGCTCCATTGTTCCTGAGTACAGAGTTTTAGTCATCTTGCCCATGAGGCATGGTTCGCAAGTATCAAATGATTCATAATCAAGTGATTCCAAAAGCCCATATGCATGGAGTTTCTTCATGCGCTTTACGCCAATATGACCTAAATGGCAGTGCAAAAATATGATGCACTATCATTATCAACTTTGCATCTTTTGACATCAATATTATGAGTATGTGTATCACTACGATCGAGATTCAATAAACCATTTATATTGTATGTATGACCATAGAAAGTTTTATTCATGTAAACAGAACAACAATTATTCTTTGATTTAAATGAATAACCGTATCGCAATAAACATGATCCAATCATATTCATGCTCAACGCAAACACCAAATAACATTTATTTAGGTCCATCACTAATCCTGAAGGTAGATGGAGTGTGCGATGGTGATTTTATCAACCTTGGAATCATTTCCAACACACATTGTCACCTTGCCTTTAACTAGTCTCCGCAACTCCTGTTTTGAGTTACTAATTTTAGAAACTGAACCGGTATCAAATACCCAGGGGCTACTATGAACACTAGTAAAGTACACATCAATAACATGTATATCAAATATACATTTGTTCACTTTGCCATCCTTCTTATCGCCAAGTATTTGGGGCAATTCGGCTTCCAGTGACCATTTCCTTTGTAGTAGAAGCACTCAGTTTCAGGCTTGGGTCTAGCTTTGGGCTTCTTCATGGGAGCGGCAACTTGTTTGCTGTTCTTCTTGAAGTTCCCTTTCTGTCCCTTGCCCTTTTTCTTTAAACTAGTAGTTTTGTTAATCATCAACACTTGATGCTCTTTCTTGATTTCTACCTTCATCAATTTCAGCATCGCGAAGAGCTTGGGAATTGTTTTGTCATCCCTTAATTGTAGTTCATCACAAAGTTCTAGTAGCTTGGTGATAGTGACTAGAGAACCCTGTCAATCACTATCTTATCTGGAAGATTAACTCCCACTTGATTCAAGCGATTGTAGTACCTAGACATTCTGAATACATGCTCACTGGCTGAGCTATTCTCCTCCATCTTGTAGGAAAAGTACTTGTCAGAGGTCTCATACCCCTCGACATGGGCATGAGTCTGAAATACCAATTTCTACTCTTGGAACATCTTATATGCACCATGGCGTTCAAAACATTTTTGAAGTCCCGGTTCTAAGCCGTAAAGCATGGTGCACTAAACTATAAAGTAGTCATCATACCGAGCTTGTCAAACGTTCATAACATCTGTATCTAATCCTACAATAGGTCTATCGCCTAGCGTGCATCAAGGACATAATTCTTCTCTGCGGCAACGAGGATAATCCTCAGATCACGGACCCAGTCCACATCATTGTGATGTCAACTATGCAACTTTATTCTTGTAGACACGTGTTCGGCCTCCAAGCGTAGAGTTTTGTAGGACATTAGGAATTTTCCCTCAAGTGGATGACATAAGGTTTATCAATCCGTGAGAGGTGTAGGATGAAGATGGTCTCTCTCAAACGACCCTGCAACCAAATACAAGAAATCTCTTGTGTCCCCAACACACCCAATACAATGGCAAATTGTATAGGTGCACTAGTTCGGCGAAGAGATGGTGATAAAAGTGTAATATGGATGGTAGAAATATATTTTTATAATCTGAATAAATAAAACAGCAAGGTAGCAAATAGTAAACGGGCACAAAAACGGTATTGCAATGCTTGAAAATGAGGCCTAGGGTCCGTACTTTCGCTAGTGCAATCTCTCAACGGTGCTAATATAATTGGATCATATAACCACCCCTCAAAGTGCGATGAAGAATCACTCCAAAGTTCCTATCTAGCGGAGAACATAAGAATAAATTGTTTGTAGGGTACGAAACCACCTCGAAGCTATTCTTTCCGTTCGATCTATTCAATAGTTCGTACTAAAATAACACAAAGGTATTCTTTCCATTCGATCTATCCTAGAGTTCCTACTAAAATAACACCAAAGAAAATTCATATTCAAAATACTCAATCCAACACAAAGAACTTCAAAGAGTGCCCCAAGATTTCTACCGGAGAAACAAAGACAAGAACGTGCATCAACCCCTATGCATAGATTACCCCAATGTCACCTCGGGAATCCGCGAGTTGAGTGCCAAAACATATATCAAGTGAATCAATACGATACCCCATTGTCACCATGAGTATTCAATTGCAAGACATATATCAAGTGTTCTCAAATCCATAGAAGTATTCAATCCGATAACAACGAAATCTCAAAGGGAAAAACTCAATTCATCACAACAAGATAGAGAGGGAAAACACCATATGATCCGACTATATTAACAAAGGTCACGATACATCAAGATTGTGCAATCTCAACAACACGAGAGAGAGAGAGAGAGAGAGAGAGAGAGAGAGAGAGAGAGATTAAACACATAGCTACTGGTACAAACCCTCAGCCCCGAGGGTGGACTACTCCCTCCTCATCGTGGTGGCCGCCGGGATGATGAAGATGTCCAGTAGAGATGATTCCCCCCTCCAGCAGGGTGCCGGAAAGGGTCTAGATTGGTTTTTGGTGGCTACAGAGCCTTGCGGTGGCGGAACTCCTGATGTAGGTTAACCCCGAGGGTTTTTGGAATATTTGGGATTTTATAGTGCAAAGAAGGGGTGAAGGAGGCCACCGTGGTGGGCACAACCCATCTGGGCACACCTGGGCCCCCAGGCGCGCCCTGGTGGGTTGTACCCCCCTCGGGGCACCCCTAGGCGTTGCTCTGGCCCATTGGCGGTCTTCTAGTCCATAAAAAATCCACAAAAAGTTTCGCGGTGTTTGGACTCCATTTGATATTGATTTCCTGCGATGTAAAAAACAAGCAAAAAACAACAACCGGCACTGGGCATTGGGTCAATAGTTTAGTCCCAAAAAAAGATACAAAGTTGCTATAAAATGATTGTAAAACATCCAAGAATGATAAAATAACTGCATGAATACTTCATAAGTTATAGGTACGTTGGAGACGTATCAGCATCCCCAAGCTTAATTCCTACTCGAGTAGGTTTATGATAAAGGAAATAATTTATGAAGTGTGAATGTTAGCAAAGTGCATAAGTTTGATCAATCACAATTTCAATAACTTTTCCTAGCATCATAATAGCAATTATTTCTCATAAAATTTCTCATGTTAAAGTAGCAGCCAATTCACTTGTTAAGGTTCAAACAATGAATTCACTTGAAACCCAACAACCTATGTTCTCAGTCACCAAACAATTGCAACACAACTTATTCAACAGTATTTAAGTAAGAGCTCCACATACTCAACCATCATATAGTATTCTATGATTGCTAACACTCACCGCGTACACATGAGCAAAACGTTTGGACCGGACACATAGAAAGATAGGGGCTTATTGTTTTTCCTCCCAACTTATTCACCTCAAAGGTGATGTCAACAATAATAACTCATGCTACCCATATCCAACAGGATATATGTGGCCAGATCTTTCCTCACCACATGATGCTTTCCAAAAGATAAAAATAAAAAGGAATAGAGAGAAAAACTTTGACTCTTTGCATAAAAGTAAATACTGAAAAGTAAAAGATAGGCCCTTCGTAGAGGGAAGCAAAGGTTGCCATGCGCTTATTTGTTTGTATGCTCAACCCCTTAGTGCAAAAGAATGTCACGTTATATTGCCCCTTATGATAGCAACCTTTATTATGTAGTCTGTCACTTTTATTCTTTGCCATCACAAGTTCATACAACGCTCAATTTTCTCTTACACTAAATGATCTAACACTTTTAGAAGCAATTTTTATTGCCTTATTGCACCTATGAAAACTTACTTGAAGGATCTTATTCAACCCTTAGGTAGGTATGGTGGACTCTTGAAAATAAGATTTGGGTTTAAGGGTGTTTGGATGCACAAGTAGTATCTCTACTTGGTGCGGAATTTTTGGCTAGCAAAGATGGGGGGCAAGCAGCACATGTTGAAGGATCTATGACAATATAACTTCTATGTGAATATGAACAAACATAAACCATTACGTTGTCTTCCTTTTCCAACATCAACAATTTTGGCATATAATATTTTGATGGGGGCTCACAATCACAAAATATTTCCAAGATAGTGTATTTGCATGTGAAGGTTCTCTTCCTTATACTAATTATTCGTGAATTGCTTGTATGGCCAATATTGTGATTGTCAAGCCTCAAAAGATTTCACTTTCTAAACCCAATGTGAAGCTACCACTAGGCATGATATGATTTCAACTTCATGACATTCAATTTATTCAACAATTTACTCATAGAATATAAGTGAAGCACAAGAGTAAATGACAAACTACTACAAAAAGATATAAGTGAAGATCATGAGAATAATATTTCTTTCTCTCAAATTAATTTAAGTGAAGCAAGAGAGAATTTCTTCAAAAATACTAAAGCACACCGTGCTCAAAAAGATATAAGTGAAGCACTAGAGCAATTCCATAGAAAAGAGCTTCATTGACGGGATGTGCGTGCCGCTCACCTAGCCTCCCTGGCAACTATTTGAGGACATGATAATTGTTGAAGAAGAAAGGTGGGATGCCTACCGGGCATCCCCAAGCTTAGATGCTTGAGACTTCTTGAATATTATCTTGGGATGCCTTGGGAATCCCCAAGCTTGAGATTTTGTGTCTCCTTAATTCCTCTCATATCACGGTTTTCCTAAATATCAAAAGCTTCATCCACACAAAACTCAACAAGAACTCGTGAGATAAGTTAGTATAAACCAATGCAAAAACCTTATCACTCTCTACTATAGCAAATCACTAAAATTATTATTCAACATTTCATACTAAATGCCTCTGCATATTTAATACTCCTATCCTCAAATAGAATCATTAAACAAGCAAACATATGCAAACAGTGCAAACATAACAGCAATTTGCCAAAACAGTACAGTCTGTAAAGAATGCAAGAGTATCAATACTTATTCGACTCCAAACATTATGAAATTCTACTGCACTGTAGAAAATTTATCAGAGCTTATTATGCAAAAAGTTACAACATTTTATCACATTCTAACTTTTCTAGGGAATTTTTGCAACAACAGTAAACTTTCTATTTTCAAACAGCAACATGTAGACTTGCAAAATAAGCATAGTAAAGGCTATCAATGCCACTTTTATTGAAATAAAAGATGAAAAACATTATTCGAAATAACATAAAGCAAATTCTAACAAAATAAGTTGACGCTCCAAGCAAAACACATATCATGTGACGAATGAAAACATAGCTTCAAGTTAGGTTACCGATAATGTTGAAGACGAAAGAGGGGATGCCTTCCGGGGCATCCCCAAGCTTAGTTGATTGGATCTTCCTTGAATATTACCTTGGGGTTCCTTGGGATCCCCAAGCTTAGGGTCTTGTCACTCCTTATTCTGCTCATATCGACTTCTCACCCAAAACTTAAAAACTTCAATCACACAAAACTTAACGGAACTTTATGAGATAGGTTAGTATGATAAAGAGCAAATCATTTCACTTTGGTACTGTCCAAGACAAGATTCATAATTGTTTCCACAAAATGCCTACTGTAGCATATCATTTCCACAATTTATATTGAGCAATATAAGCCACATAAACTAGAAAACAAGCAAACTATGCATTGAAAACAGAATCTGTCAAAAACAGAACAATCTGTAGTAATCTGTACTCAAACCATACTTATGCTAATCCAAAAATTATGAAAAAATTAGGACCACATAAGAAATTTTTATATTAATCTTATGCAAAAAGAATCAACTCAAAAGCACTCTTCTATTAAAAATGATAATTATTTTTGTGAGCGCAAAAGTTTCTGTTTTTCAGGAAGATCAAATCAACTATCACCCAACATGATCCCAAAGGCTTTACTTGGTACTTTATTGAAACAAAAGCTATAAAACATGACCACTACAGTAGCTTAATCGTGTGAACACTCAAAAACAGTAGGTAAAAGTGTTGGGTTGTCTCCCAACAAGCGCTTTTCTTTAATGCCTTTTAGCTAGGCATGATGATTTCAATGATGCTCACATAAAAGTAAAGAATTGAAACATAAAGAGAGCATCATGAAGCATATGACTAGTAAATTTAAGCCTAACCCACTTCCTATGCATATGGATTTCGTGAGAAAACAACTTATGGGAACAAGAATCAACTAGCATAGGAAGGCAAAACATGCATAACTTCAAGATTTTCAACACATAGAGAGGAAACTTGATATTATTTCAATTCCTACAAGCATATGTTCCTCCCTCGTAATAACTTTCAGTAGCATCATGAAGAAATTCAACAATATAACCATCACATAAAGCATTCTTTTCATGATCCACAAGCATAGAAATTTTGTTACTCTCCACATAAGCAAATTTCTTCTCATCAATAGTAGTGGGAGCAAACTCAAAAAAAATAACTATCATGAGAGTGAAAATTAAAATAATGATGACAAGTTTCATGGTTGTCATTATTATTTATAGCATACATGTCATCACCATAATCATCATAAATAGGAACTTTGTTGTCACAATCAATTGCAACCTCCTCCAAAATAGTGGACTCATCATTAAATAAAGCCACGACCTCTCCAAATCCACTTTCATCAATATAATCGTCATAAATAGGAGGCATGAAATCATCATAATAAACTTTCTCATCAAAACTTGGGGAAGTAAAAATATCATCTTCATCAAATATAGCATCCCCAAGCTTGTAGCTTTGCATATCATTAGCATCATGGATATTCAAAGAATTCATACTAACAACATTGCAATCATGCTCACCATTCAAATATTTTGTGCCAAACATTTTATTGACTTCTTCTTCTAACAATTGAGCACAATTTCTAAACCATCATTTTCAAGAAAGATATTATAAAGATGATCAATAATATGATGCAAGATCTAAAGATATACCTTCATGCACTCACCTCCGTGGCAATGGCGCCAGAAAAGAGCTTGATGTCTACTATGCAACTTTATTCTTGTAGACACGTGTTGGGACTCCAAGCGCAGAGTTTTGTAGGATAGTAGCAATTTTACCTAAGTGGATGACCTAAGGTTTATCAATCCGTGAGATGTGTAGGATGAAGATGGTCTCTCTCAAACGACCTGCAACCAAATACAAGAAATCTCTTGTGTCCCCAACACACCCAATACAATGGCAAATTGTATAAGTGCACTAGTTCGGCGGAGAGATGGTGATAAAAGTGTAATATGGATGGTAGAAATATATTTTTATAATCTGAATAAATAAAAACAGCAAGGTAGCAAATAGTAAACAGGCACAAAAACGGTATTGCGATGCTTGAAAATGAGGCCTTGGGTCCGTACTTTCGCAACTGCAATCTCTCAACAGTGCTAATATAATTGGATCATATAACCACCCCTCAAAGTGCGATGAAGAATCACTCCAAAGTTCCTATCTAGTGGAGAACATAAGAATAAATTGTTTGTAGTGTACGAAACCACCTCAAAGCTATTCTTTCCACTCGATCTATTCAAGAGTTCGTACTAAAACAACACAAAGCTATTCTTTTTGTTTGATCTATCCTAGAGTTCATACTAAAATAACACCAAAGCAAATTCATATTCATAATACTCAATCCAACACAAAGAACTTCAAAGGGTGCCCCAAGATTTCTACTAGAGAAACAAAGACAAGAACGTGCACCAACCCCTATGCATAGATTACCCCAATGTCACCTCGGGAATCCGTGAGTTGAGTGCCAAAAAATATATCAAGTGAATCAATATGATACCCCATTGTAACCATGAGTATTCAGTTGCAAGACATATATCAAGTGTTCTCAAATCCATAAAAGTATTCAATCCAATAACAACAAAATCTCAAAGGGAAAACTGAATTCATCACAACAAGATAGAGAGGGGAAAACACCATATGGTCCGACTATATTAACAAAGCCTGCGATACATCAAGACCATGAAATCTAAAGAACATGAGAGAGAGAGAGAGAGAGAGAGAGATTAAACACATAGCTACTGGTACAAACCCTCAGCCCCGAGGATTGACTACTCCCTCCTCTTCGTGGTGGCTGCCGGGATGATGATGATGGCCACCGGAGATGATTACCCCCTCCGGCAGGGTGCCGGAAAGGGTCTAGATTGGTTTTCGGTGGCTACCGAGCCTTGTGGTGGCGGAACTTCTGATCTAGGTTAACCCCGAGGGTTTTTGGAATATTTGGGATTTTATAGGGCAAAGAGTGGGTGGGGGAGGCCACCGAGGTGGGCACAACCCACCTGGGCGCGCCTGGGCTCCCAAGCGCGCCCTGGTGGGTTGTGCCCCCCTCGGGGCACCCCAAGGTGCTGCTCTGGCCCATTGGTGGTCTTCTGGTCCATAAAAAACCCACAAAAAGTTTCACGGTGTTTGGACTCCGTTTGATATTGATTTCGTGCGATGTAAAAAACAAGCAGAAAACAACAACTAGCACTGGGCACTGGGTCAATAGGTTAGTCCCAAAAAATGATATAAAGTTGCTATAAAATGATTGTAAAACATCCAAGAATGATAAAATAACAGCATGAATACTTCATAAATTATATATATGTTGGAGATGTATCACATTGCTACTATCATCTTTCAACTTTTTTCTACGAACATATCAAAAATATATAGGAGCAATATCGCAAGCTATTGATCTACAACATAGATATGCGAATACTATCAGGACTAAGTTCATGATAAATTAAGTTCAATTAATCAAATTACTTAAGAACTCCCACTTAGATTGACATCCCTCAAGTCATCTAAATTATACGCGATCCAAATCAACTAAACCATGTCCGATCATCACGTGAGATGGAGTAGTCATCAATGGTAAACATCTCTATGTTGCTCATATCTACTATATGATTCACGTTCTACCTTTTGGTCTCCAATGTTCCGAGGCCATGTCTATACATGCCAGGCTCGTCAAGTTCAACCCGAGTACTCCGCATGTGCAAAAACTGTCTTGCATCCGTTGTATGTGAACGTAGAGTCTATCACACCCGATCATCACGTGGTGTCTCAACACGAGGAACTTTCGCATTGGTGCATACTTAGGGAGAACACTTATAACTTGAAATTTAGTTAAGGGATCATCTTATAATGCTACTTCCATACTAAGCAAAATAAGATGCATAAAAGATAAACATCACATGCAATCCGAATATGTGACATGATATGGCCATCGTCATCTTGTGCTTTTGATCTCCATCGTCACCGGATCGACACCTTGATCTCCATCATTGCGTCGTGGTCGTCTCACCAACTATTGCTTCTACAACTATCGCTAACACATAGTGATAAAGTAAAGCAATTACATGGCGTTTGCATTTCATACAATAAAGAGGCAACCATAAGGCTCCTGCCGGTTGCCGATAACTTTTACAAAACATGATCATCTCATACAATAAAGTATATCACATCATGTCTTGACCATATCACATCACAACATGCCTTGCAAAAACAAGTTAGATGTCCTCTACTTTGTTGCAAGTTTTACGTGGCTGCTATGGGCTTCTAGCAAGAACCGTTCTTACCTACGCATCAAACCACAACGGTGTTTCGTCAAGTTTGTTGTTTTAACCTTCTTCAAGGACCATCTGTAGACAAATTCAATTCAACTAAAGTAGGAGAAACATACACCCACCAGCCACCTTTACGCAAAACTAGTTGCATGTCAGTCGGTGGAACCGGTCTCATGTGCGTGGACATGTAAGGTTGGTTTGGGCCGCTTCATCCCACTATACCGCTGAATCAAAATAAGACATTGGTGGTAAGAAGTATGACTATCACCGCCCACAACTCTTTGTGTTCTACTCGTGCATATCATCTACGCATAGACCTGGCTCGGATGCCACTATTGGGAAATGTAGCATGCAATTTCAAAAATTTCCTATGCTCACGCAAGATCTATCTAGGAGATGCATAGCAACGAGGGGGAGAGTGTGTTACGTACCCTCGTAGACCGAAAGCGAAAGCGTTTGATAACACAGTTGATGTAGTCTAACTTCTTCTAGCTCTGACCGATCAAGCACCAAACATATGTCACCTCCGAGTTCTGCACACGTTCAGCGCGATGACTTCCCTCGCCTTCTTGATCCAGCAAGGTGTCGGGGAAGTAGATGAGTTCCGTCAACATGACGGCGTGGTGACGATGATGGTGAAGTGATCCGCACAGGGCTTTGCCTAAGCACCGCGAGAATATGACCGGGGATGTAAATTGTGGAGAGGGCGCCGCACACAGCAAAACAATTGTCTGGTGTGTCTTCTAGGTGCCCCCTCCCCACACACACATATATATATGTTCCTGAACACTTCCATTGTCCGAATACTATCATCCTATACATCAATCTTTACCTCTCGACCATTTCAAGACTCCTCGTCATGTTCATGATCTCATCTGGGACTCCGAACAACATTCGATCACCAAATCACATAACTCATATAATACTAAATCGTCATCGAACGTTAAGCGTGCGGACGATATGATGGAAATATGCCCTAGAGGCAATAATAAATTTGTTATTTTATTTTTCCTTGTTCATGATAAAGGTTTATTATTCATGCTAGAATTGTATTGATCGGAAACTTAAATACATGTGTGAATACACAAACAAATACCATGTCCCTAGTATGCCTCCACTAGACTAGCCCGTTGATCAAAGATGGTTAAGGTTTCCTAACCATGGACATGTGTTGTCATTTGATAATGGGATCACATCATTAGGAGAATGATATGATGGACAAGACCCATCTGTTAGCTTAGCATAATGATTGTTCAGTTTCATTGCTATTGCTTTCTTCATGTCAAATACATATTCCTTCGACTATGAGATTATGCAACTCCTAGATACCAGAGGAATACCTTGTGTGCTATCAAACGTCACAACGTAACTGGGTGATTACAAAGATGCTCTACAGGTATCTTCGAAGGTGTTTTGTTGGGTTGGCATGAATCGAGATTAGGATTTGTCACTCCGAGTATCGGCAAGGTATCTCTGGGCCCTCTTGGTATTACACATCATAAGCTTGCAAGAAAATGACTAAGGGGTTAGTCACGAGGTGATGTATTATGGAACAAGTAAAGAGACTTGCTGGTAACGAGATTGAACTAGGTATTAAGATATCGATGATTGAATCTCGGGCAAGTAATGTAAGATTATGGGTTTCGCAGAACCTTGAGAGGTTCAAACTCTGGGGTGCGTGCGAAGAACTCGTCCTCCCTAGTCTGACTGCTTGCTAATCTCACGGCCTAGCTCGACGAACCGAATGGACAAGAGACACAGTAGTTTACCCAGGTTCAGGCCACCTTGCGGTGTAAAACTCTACTCCTGCTTTTTGGTGGATTGGCCTCGAGGGGCTGAGGATGAACCAGTACAGTGGAAGAACAACCTCAGGAGGAGGAGTGTTCTTGTGCTCGATGAGCTGGTGTGAGTGAGGATGATCTGAAGAATTTGTACCTCTATGGTGGTGGCTAGGTCCTATTTATAGTAGCCCGGGTCCTCTTCCCAAATGTAGGCGGGAAGGGATCCCACAGCAGGCAAATTCGAAGGGGGACAACTAGTACATGCTATCCTGACAAAAGTGTTCTTCGCCTGCAAAAGCCTCTGGTGGTGACGCCGCAGTGGGCTCGGCGATGGCGTCCGTCCTGCCGTCCTGGCGGTCTTGGTCTTGTTGCACCGAAATGGAAACCTTTGGCTGATTCCTCGGGACTCTGCACTCGCGCTTGCCTCCTTAGCACTAAAGAGAACACCGGTACACTGCGCCCGCCTGGCCTTGGTCGTCATGGCTCACGTCATCTGAACCTCGCGAGGTGAGGCTTGCATAGAAATCTCCGCTCCTTGGGAGCCAGCCTAGGGAGGCAGCCCCTATGGAGGTCTTGGTGTTGTACGCCTCGCGAGGCTTGGCCCCTCGCGAGGGTCTTGAGTTGTTGATGCCGAAGCTGGGCTGTAGCAGGCCGTCGATGCAGCCACACCGTGGGCTGGAGGCAGTCAAGTCTGTTACCCCCGTTCCCAAAACACCGACAGTAGCCCCCGGGGCCAAGCGAACTTGGCTTCGAGGCGAAGCCAAAGGGCAAGTGCGGAGCGCCATGGGCCCCAACTGCCTGTGGCCTCGATTGACGCGTTGTGGATGGGATGTGGGCGTCTCCGCTTCCCCATGCTGCCTCGGCAACTGCTCCTGGCTGACAAAAAGGCTGGTGCCTGCTGCGAAGCCTTCATTACCCTTCCTTCGTCTTGCTCCAGATCCCCTTCTCCTTCTTCCCGGAAAAACTCCAGATCCGCCGAATCTCTTCCCCATGTCCGCGACCAATGGTGACCGACAAGGCGAAGTCCTCGGCCACGGCTGCGCACTCACCCTCTTTGTTCAAGCCTGCCCTAAGCATGTCCACCATCGCCGAGGAGAAGCACCTCGCTGCCACGCTCCAACTGACGGCGGGCAGCAGCAATGAGGCGGGAGAGGCGGCGCTCCGGGTCGGCTCTGCCAAGCCGGAGACCTTGGGCAGCACCTTCTACCCCTTCTTCCTGCACAGTGTCTTCGTGGGGCTGGTTCCCCCTTTCTCTAGTTTCTTCTACGCCATCCTTCACCATTACAAGCTCCACGCCCTTCATCTTCACCCCAACTCCATCCTCCTCCTGTCAATCTTTGCCTTTTACTGCGGGGCGTTTGTGGGGGTGATGCCCTCCGTGGTGCTGCTCCGCCACTTCTTCTACCTTCGAGTCAATGGCAACCAGTGCTAAGGGTGCGCCAATTTTATCGCGGCCAACGATAGCAAGGCGATTTCATGGGCCGGGAAGAAGATGGAGGACTTCTGGAACAAGTGGATCTTCATGGACACCAAGCGCTCCTACCATTGGCTAGAGCTACCGACCGGGCTGCTGACGCCCCACGAAGGATGGTCTCACGAGAAGCTCACCGATCCCCGGGCAAAGTAGTTGATGGAGAAGATGGTAGCCGATCTGAAGCCGGACGACCCGAAGGCGGAGAAGCTGACGGGAGCTATGATCGTCAAGGAGTTCCTGATGTAGTGCCTAGCTCCGCTCCAGGCACGCTCGCGGCCCCTATGGGGGCTCATGGGTGCGAAAGGCGACCTCTGGCTACGCCCGGAGAACTTGTCCGATGAGGAGCTGAACAAGGCCGTGCACACCTTGCTCGGGAAGGACCAAGGTTGCTCCCTGGACAACCATCTTCCATTGTACTGCCGCCCCAATGGGGAGAAGATCGTCAACGCCGTGCCTGTCTTTGACGAGCGCGGGCTCATGCCTTTGGAGCCTTCCCGGCCCCCGGGCTCCCCGGTGACGGTGTCCTCCGGCGAGTTCGACAAGGAGGAGAGGGCAGACTCTAAGGTGACCTGGGAAGGTGCGGGGGAGACCTCTCCCCCATGCCAGACCGATCTCCTCCGCGTCCTTTCCGACGACAACGACACCGGCGAGCACCCCGTCAGGGAGTCTCCGTGCCCTGTCAGGGTCACCACGAGGTCCAGGGGCACCCCTCTGAAGAAGCTGAAGCTAGGGGTCCCGAAGAAGGGCAGGTCGGCGCTGCTTTCCCGAGGCAACGCTTCTACCTCGTCGCCAGCCGCCACCATTCCAGAGCCGGCCGTGCGCCCATTTGCCCCTGAGGGCACAACAGCTCCCATGCCCATGAAGCCTGCGGGTTTCACGCTCCTAAAGAGGACGAGGGATTACGTCGCCACGGACCAGTAAGCGCGCCATCTTGTATTTGCTTCCTGCTCTTGTCGTAGTGTCTTGACGTTTGCCTCCTCTGCAGCCAGGCCAAGCCGGTGGCGAAGAAGACGAAGGAGGGGCCCAGGACCACCGAGGCCAAGCAGCTTGCCATGACCGCGCCACCTCCAGCACAGAAGGATGGAGCCGGCCCGCGCGCTCCCGCGGCTGGGTCGACCTCTTGAGGTTCAGAGGCCCATCCTTAGGAGGAGGCGATCTCTGCGGCCAGGCCGGCTTCGGAGGCGCCCGCCCTCAGATCGACTGCTAAGGTTACGAAGGCTCCGGAGCCCCCGACCCTCTCTGTCGCTGCTGCCTCACCGGTTCTGGCGTTGGTGCCATCTCCTCCCCTGTCCTTCACGTTGCTGGGCCCTGGTTCTTTCGCCACGCCAGATGTCCTGGAGGAGGCCCTCTCCACGCTGGGTCAGCTTCGGGGCGACCTTCAGGGGCCTGACCGACACAGGGCGTCGGGGCACCTAGAGCTGATCTCAGGATGGCTCTGGGTTGACGCGTCCGTGAGGGCGGCCTAGGGCCAGGACGTGGCGGCCTTAGAGGAGGGCGAGCAGGTAGCCGGCCTAGCCACGGCCGCCCATGACGCGGCGGTGAAGGACGCCAAGGCCACCGAGGAGCGTTGCCAAGCGGCGGAGGCCGAGCTGAAGAGCCTTTGTGACAAGCAAGCCGCCGAGGCCCGTCAGCTTGAGGTGCGGGAGGAGGAGCTGAAGGCCCGAGAAGCTGCAGTCGCTGATCGCGACACCGAGCTGGAGCAAGCGGCCTAGAAGCAGGCCGCGGAGCGTGGCCGCCTGGAGAAGTTGAAGTAGGAGGTGGAGGCGGAGAAGATCCAGCCGGAGGCAAGGGCAAAACTTCTTGCCGAGGGGCGTGCCACCCTCGACTCCCTCGAACAGAGGTCCCGCAAGGCACTGCGGGATCTCTAAGGGAGGGGGTTGAAGGAGCCGCTGGTGACTTCGGAGGATGGCCCGCCGAGCTGCTCCCCCAGCTCGTGATGACGCTCGAGGGCGTTGTCATTGGGGTCGGCCCCATGGTGGAAGGAGAAGCCCACACGCTCTCCACCTCGGCTATGATGCGCGTCTTCAGCAACCTCCGTCTTCACGACCCCAACTTCGACTTTGGTGCCTTGCTTGAGCAGGTGGACCCGGAGTGCTGCACCGCCGCTGCGGAAGCCGTGAAGGACCAGGTGAAGGCCCTGCTGTGGAAGTTCCTCTCCGTCGACCCCGCGAGCACGGCTGATGGCACCGCCGACCCCCCAACCACGACTGAAGGCACGGGTGACAGCGACGTTGTCGACGACAGGGCTCCCCTCGTGGGCGATGGTGGTACCCAAGGCTGAAGAAGAGGCTCGATGGTGGTGCTCCCCCCGGATTAACTCCTATAACATGTATCGTGCCTCATGGAGGAATAAAAACTTGTGCTTGGTACTTTTAAGAGACAGTATGTTTTGTAATAATTTGTTAGGATTCTGCGATTTCCTTCCCTTTTGCTTTAATGTTCTGCGTCAGGGCCCGACCCCGCGCATACCTCAGCTGCCGTTGGGTCATCTAGATCACCAGGATGAGACCAAGGGGTGAGGGGCTACGTGGCCAGTTAGGCTCCTGAGTCGCGATGCTCAGTAGTCCCCCTTGACGTGCAAACAACCATTGGAAAGAAGACGCGAGAGTAGGCCCTAGCATTCTAGGTCGGCATGGCCCGACCCCGCGCATACCTCAGCCGCCATTGGGTCGTGCAGATCACCAGGACGAGACCACAGGGTGAGGGGCTACGTGACCAGTTAGGCTCCTGAGTCGCGATGCTCAGGAGTCCCCCTTGACGTACGAACAGACATCCATACCTTTCCTCACCGAGGTCCCACTCGGGAGGGGAGCGAGAAGACCAGGTCCGAGGGACCTGGAAGGGTGGCGTACGCTAGGCGTGACCTGAGCGTAGCCCCCCGTGCCCAGCCCCCTCGCACGACTCTCCCGAAGGGAAAGCATTGCGGTGAGGCTGAACACTGAGCTTGGGGCTCCCTGAGGTTATTGCGGCCATGGGCCCGCCCTTAGTTGTTTATCACTGGCGCGGAGCATGGCGCTTCCGCACTTGCACGGGCATAGCCGCTCCTCGACCATGTCGACTGCCAGTGCGGAGCATGGTGCTTCCACTAGTGCGTGGGTGGGGACTCCATCTGAGTGAAGCCCCCGGGGCGTGTACAACCCTGCCCTGACACGTGGCTTGCATGGCAGGGCTAGAGGAGGTGTGTCTGGGCACTCGTAAGCCAGCGGGGGACTCACGAGGCCCTACCTCAAGGCCGGTTGCGCCTGAATTTGATTCAGAAACTTGTGATGGCCCTGCAAGATGGTTAGGCGACCTGTGCTGAATGAATCTCCTGAGGTTATCACATGAGAAGGCCAAACACCAATGACCCGAAGAGGTGACATGAATGGGGCCGGCCCGCCAGACAGAGCTCAGTCGCTGGGTTTATCGACACTACAGGGACGGACCAAGCACATACGCCATGCCCAGTCTTCTCATGCGAAAGACCTGAAGAAAGAAAACTGGCGCGCGGCTCCTATGATGACGAGGCACCGGGTTGCGCGCCCTAGCTCATCCGCCCGTGATTAGCTCATGCGAGAACAAGGCACCAAGGACCATGGGAGGTGACGTGCACGGGAGCTGGCCGGCGAGCCAGAGCTTAGCCTCTTGGGTTTAGCGACGCTTCAGGGACGGACCCGAGCACAGACGCAGTGCCCGCCCTTAATCATGAGGCGGTCATGGGTGGGTTTGCAAGGGCGTACGACGTTCATGGCCATGAAGTGCCAGACAGGCAGATGATCGTCATAAAGCAACTCATGGAAGGAGGTAAGCTGACTCTAATAGATACAGGAAACGATACACGCCACAGGACATACCCATGTGGCTTGGGGATGATGCTGCCCGGGCGCCCCCAACAGAGTAAATCAAAGACGCACAAGGATACATGCCGCAAGGACAGGCCCATGCAATCTGGGGATAATGCAGCCCGAGGGGTGCCCCCAACTGAATAAACCAAAAAATGTCACCTGGCACGATTGCTGAGGAGATGTTGAAGTAGCTAAAGACGCGTGCTGAAGAAGTCGCTCCTCATGAGCCACCTTGGTCCTGAACCTCAGGAGGCTCTGGAGGCGCAGCAGGCTTATGAAGAACCATCACCATCTCCATCAGGACTGTCGGCGTTCTGGGAACGGGGGTCCCCAGACTTGCCTGCCTGCGGCCCGCGGCGTGGCTCGAATGGATGCCCAGTACGGCCCGTCTTCATCAACATGATGCTCAAGACCCTCCCGAGGGGCCAAGCCTCGCGGGAAGGACGACGAAGTGCTTCCTCAGGCGCGGCCTCCTCAGGCTGGCTCATGAGGAGGCGGAGAGATCAAGGCAGGGTACCTCGCGAGGTGCCCATGACGCAAGCCGTGACGACCAAGGGCGCCAGGCGGGCGCTAGACCGCACAATGTCCTCCCCTTTCCTCTTTGGTGCAAAGGGGGCAAGCGCTGGCGAGAGGATCAAGCAAAGGCACCCATTTCGGTGCAACGAGACCAAGACCAGTCCAACGGTGGGAATGAGCTCATCGTGGAGCCCAGAGCGGCGCCAGCACAGGGCCTTTGGCAGGCGAGGACCAACTTTGGTCAGGATAAGTGTGCTGTATGTTCCCCTTCGAATTGGCCAATTGTTGGCGCCCTTCCCGCTCAATAATTGGGGAGAGGCCCATGGCCTTTGCCTATAAATAGGACTAGCCACCCCCAGGGTAGAGGCATCTGGTATCCAGAATCCGAGCAAAGAGAGAGAGAGAGAGAGAAGGGTGGCTGAACTCCCCTAGCAGTTCACCGTCCTAGCCAAGAACAGGCCCTCGCGAGGCAGTCCTCCTTTGTATTGATCATCATCATCATCGGCCCAAGAGGCAATCCATCCACCCACAAAACTAGAGTAGGGTATTACACCACAACGGTGGCCCCAACTAGTATAAACTCTGTCTTCTTTGTGTTGTTCTTTTGGTAGTTTAGATCCTTGCGAGACGGAGAGGTAGAGGGCAGAATCTCTGCGCGCACCCCAGAGTTCGAACCTTAAGGGTCTGCCGGAACCCACGATCCGACATTTGGCGTGCCAGGTAGGGGTGCATCGGAATCTGTCTTCTACCGCTCCGCCTTTCTCCGGCCGCCGCACCCATGTACGGCGCCGGTCGGGCCCACGTCGCCCCAGCGGCCCTCGCCGGCGAGCGTCCTCGTCGTCCCTCATCGCCCACCATCGGCACCGCCGCCAGCCCGGCGGGGAACAAGCAGCAAGCACCACCCCAGCATCCGCCTGTGCGACGGGGCGACTACGCCACGACATCGACGCCTCCGGTCATTGCGGCCCTCCTGGGCGGCTCGCAAGCGCCGCCCACGAGTCGCCACGTCAAGCCGTTTGCCCGCCGGGTCAGCACCGCTTCCACACGGCAGGGGGCTTCCTCAGACCGGGCAGCGCGCGAGGACGATCTGATCTTCAGCTCGGAGGACCACCCCACCAACTTGGCGGGCTCGGGCGTGCTCCCCCTGTTGTGCACCCCCACCGTCTGCCAGGTGGCCGTCGCCAGGACCCTCATCGACGGTGGCGCGGGCCTCAGTGTGCTTTCGGTCGAGGCCTTCAATCTCTTCTGCATACCCCGGGAGCGGCTGCGGCCCAGTTGATCTTTCTCGGGCGTCGGGGGCGGATCGTCCGACTCCCTGGGACAGATCCGGCTCCCGGTAACCTTCGGCACCTACGACAACTTCCGCACGGAGATGGTCGACTTCGACATTGCCCCCATCGGCCTCCCTTACAATGCCATCCTCGGTTACCCGGCGCTGGCTCAGTTCATGGCCGCCATGCACCCGGCGTACAACCTCATGAAGATGCCCGGGAGCAGCGGTACCCTCACCGTGCACGGAGACACCAGGGACGCCTTGCGAGTACTCGAGCTCGCCTTCAAGGTGGCGGCGTCGGTGCAGCCTGCCGACGCGGAGGCCCCTGAGCCCAAGGGGGCTGTGCCCGCCAAGAAAAAGCAGTTGTTCACCCAGGACAAGGCAGAAACCAAGCAGATACCCCTGGACGAGGACAGGTCTTCCAGTGCCACTTTCACCATAGGCGCCAACCTTGAGCCTGAGCAGGAGGAGGCCTTGGTCAGGTTCCTGCGCGCGAATAAGAAGGTGTTCGCTTGGGAGCCCGATCAGTTGGCAGGGATTCCCAGGAGTGTCATCGAGCATCACCTCAACGTGTGCCCGAATGCGCGCCCCGTGAAGCAGAAGGCCAGGCGGCAGTCCGCAGAGAAGCAGGCCTTCATTATCCAAGAGACGCGCAAGCTAGAAGCCGCTGGGGTCATTCGCGAGGTCCGATACCCGGATTGGTTGGCCAACCCCGTCGTTGTGCCTAAAAGGGGGGGGGGGGAGGAACGCATGTGCATCGACTTCACCAATCTCAACAAGGCATGCCCGCAAGATCCGTTTCCGCTCCCCCGCATCGACCAGATCGTCGATTCCACCACAGAGTGCGACCTGCTATGCTTCCTAGACGCCTTCTCCGGATATCACCAGATCAGAATGGCGGTGGAAGACGTTGAAAAGACCGCCTTCCTGACCCCGTGCGGGGTATACTGCTATACATGCATGCCGTTCGGACTGCGTAACACAGGAGCTACCTTTCAGCGGTTGATGCACATCACCTTGGGCCCGCAACTCGGGAAGAATGTCGAAGCCTACATTGATGACATTGTGGTAAAATCTCGGGAGGCCAAGACCCTGATACAAGACCTGGAGGATACCTTCGCGAGCCTCGACGCAGTAAGCTTGCGACTCAACCCAGAGAAATGCGTGTTTGGCGTCCCCTCGGGCAAGCTCTTGGGCTTCCTTGTGTCCCATCGTGGCATCAAGGCCAACCCAGAGAAGGTCAAGGCGGTCGAGGACATGAGTCCGCCAAAGACCCTCAGAGAGATGCAGAAGCTCACTGGGCGCGTGACCGCACTAGGGCGCTTTATCTCCAAGTTAGGGGAGCGAGCGTTGCCTTTTCTTTCAGCTCATGAAGAAAAAGGGGCCCTTTGAATGGACTGAAGAGGCAGATAAGGCGTTTCAAGACCTCAAGAGGTACATGACCAGTCCCCCGGTCATGGTGGCTCGGCGCCCTCAAGAGCCCCTGCTGCTCTACCTCGCCACCACTCCTTACTCCGCCAGCGCAGCCCTGGTGGCGGTTAGGGAGGAGCGCCAAACCAAGACCGCAGCGGCAACCCGAGGCAAGGCAAGACGGGAGCACGAGAAGCCTGCAGAAGCTACAGCCGCAGTTGAGGAGGGTCGGCTGCAGAAGAGCACACCAGAGGCAGGAGAAGCCACACACTCGGATGGTCTGCCTCCCGAGGGCGCCGGAGCCCGAGATGCTCTCAGCCTGGTTAAGCATCCAGTTTACTTTGTCAGCACGGTGCTGCGGGACGCGAGGGCACGGTACCCAATGCCTCAGAAGCTCCTCCTCGCGCTACTCGTGGCCTCGCGCAAGCTGCGTCACTACTTCCAGGCCCATCCCATTAAGGTCGTCTCATCGTACCCCCTGGAGAGAGTGCTCAGGAGCCCTAACTCAGCAGGAAGGGTCGCCGAGTGGAACATAGAACTGCAGGCGTTTCAACTCGAGTTCAGCACAACTAGGGTCATCAAAGGAGCTGCGTTAACGGATTTCGTGGCTGAATGGGCGGAGGCACCAAGCCTCAAGGACAATGAGGATCGGTCCCTCTCTCCAGGGAGTGAGGCGCCTGAAGGCTGGGTCATGTATTTCGATGGGGCATTCTCCAGGCACAGCGCGGGGGCTGGAGCGGTGCTGATATCACCCACTCAGGATAAGCTCTACTATGCTGTACAACTCTGTTTCCAGCATCGTGAAAAGGTCTCCAACAACATAGCAGAATATGAGGGTCTAATAGCTGGATTAAAAGCCGCGATAGCTCTGGGGGTGAAACGCCTCACCGTCAAGGGCGACTCGCAGCTCCTTGTCAACTTCTCCAACAAGGTATACGAGCCGAAGGACGAGCATATGGAAGCCTATTTAGCGGAAGTCCGCAGGATGGAAAAACAGTTCTGGGGGTTGGAGCTAAAGCACGTGCCCCGTGGCACCAATCAGGAGGCCGACGACATAGCCGGACGGGCATCCAGGCGATTGCCACAGGAACCAGGCGTCTTTGAAGAGCGGCTCTTCAAACCCTCAGCACAGCCGACGCTGTCAAACGCTGCTCAGCCTTGAGAGGAGCTCCCTCGGCCGCCAGCCTCGGGAGCCCTGATCTGCGGACCGACCTCAGGAGCGCGTCTACTCCTGACGATGGAACCTCGGGAGGAGTGCTGGATCACAGAACTCCGGAGTTATTTAACACAAGGGACCCTACTAGAGAAGGAAGAGGAAGCAGAGCGTGTGGCACGGCAGGCCACGACATACTGCCTCAGAGATGGAGAACTCTACCGGAAGCGACCAAATGATGTGACTCTGCGCTGCATCTCCCGGGAGCAAGGAAAGGAACTACTAGAGGACATACACGGTGGGGACTGCGGGCATCATTCATCATCCCGAACCCTCATCGGTAAGGCATTCCGTAGCGGGTTCTATTGGCCCACCACGCTCAACGACGCAGTCGAGTTAGTAAAGGCTTGCGAGGCCTGCCAGTTTCATTCTAAGCAGATCCATCAACCGGCGGGGGGCCTGCAGACTATACCCCTCTCATGGCCATTCGCAGTTTGGGGGTTGGATATTCTGGGCCCGTTCCCTCGGGCGCCATGCTACCTCTACGTCGCCGTTGATAAGTTCACCAAGTGGGCAGAAGTGGAGGCCGTCCGTACCATCCCCGCTGGCTCCGCGGTCAAGTTCATCAGGGGTATCGTGAGCCGGTTCGAGGTGCCGAACTGCATCATCACAGATAACGGTTCGCAGTTTACCAGTAATCTCTTCAAAACATACTGTGCTAACCTTGGGACGCAGATATGCTACGCTTCGGTGGCGCACCCGCGGAGCAATGGGCAGGCCGAACGGGCCAACGCGGAGGTCCTGAGAGGCCTCAAGACCAGGACGTTCAAGAAGAAGCTGGAGGCTTGTGGCAGAGGTTGGTACTACGAGCTGCAGTCCGTATTGTGGTGCATCCGCACGACCGCGACCAAACCAACTGGGGAGACCCCGTTCTTCCTAGTCTACGGAGCTGAAGCGGTCCTCCCTCACGAGGTCAGGCATCGCTCCGCACGGGTCCTAGCATTCGACGAAGCGCAGCAGGACGCCATGCGGGGGATGGACCTCGTACTGGGGGAGGAACGCCGCCGGGAAGCCGCGTTGCGAGCGGCAAGGTACCAGCAGGCGCTGCGACAATATCATTGCCGCAACATCCGCCCCAGGACCCTCGAGGTAGGAGACCTCATGCTCAGACGGGTTCTCTCCAGGGAGAGGCTGCATAAGCTCTCTCCCATGTGGGAGGGCCCGTTCAAGGTTGTTCATGTTTCCAGGCCAGGCTCCGTGCGCTTGGAGACCCAAGAGGGGGAGCCGGTACAGAACGCGTGTAACATCCAGCACCTCCGGAGGTTCTACCCCTAGAAGGCCCAGAGCCTGTGAATACCTTCCCTTTTTGGAAAAGGCCCAGAGCCTGTGAAGAAGGCGAACGCCTGTGAAGACCTTCCCTTTTTGGAAAAGGCCCAGAGCCTGTGAAGAAGGCGAACGCCTGTGAAGACCTTCCCTTTTTGGAAAAGGCCCAGAGCCTGTGAAGAAGGCGAACGCCTGTGAAGACCTTCCCTTTTTGGAAAAGGCCCAGAGCCTGTGAAGAAGGCGAACGCCTGTGAAGACCTTCCCTTTTTGGAAAAGGCCCAGAGCCTGTGAAGAAGGCGAACGCCTGTGAAGACCTTCCCTTTTTTGGAAAAGGCCCTAAGCCTGTGAAGAAGGCGAACGCCTGTGAAGACCTTACCTTTTTGGAAAAGGCCCAGAGCCTGTGAAGAAGTCAAGTGCCTGTGAAGCTGATCACCTCTAAGAAGAAAGGCCCGGAGCCAGTGAAGAAGGCCAATGCTGTGAAGCTCGCCGCCCCGTGACACTCTCACGTAATAATGAGTGGGGCTGTACACGCCCCGGAGTCTCAGGAGCGCCGGCCTCAGGCCCTGGGGCTTCGTCCCACGCCCAGTGGTAGCACTTAGCTCCGCGCTGGTGAGAAGACGTCGAAGACTAGATTAGGTGCCGGACGCGGCTTTTTATTTGCTTTCTGCAGTTGACGTGTTTATTTGCATCTGAAATCTTATCGAAACTATCGCCGTTGTCGATTTGTGGTTCGTTGATTTTCGCTCCCCGTTTTGATTTCTCTCATGAAAGGCCTCGCGAGGGATGGAATGCCCTCGTGAGCGTTTCCGCCCTATCCGCTTAAAGGTTTCACGGCCCGGGCCCCCTTCAGGAGCACCCCTCTAGTCCGTGCCCCTCGGGCACCGTAGCACGCGCACTGGGCCTGGGTCGGTCGCCCCCCCGGCTGGGGCCGAAAACTACCTATGCAAGGGCAAATAGTTGAGAGGCGAAACAACAAAGTCAAGGTAATGGCTACAACGGCAATGATTCTTAAACACGCCCCCGCGGGGCTCCATGCAGCTGTTTTGTCTTACACAGGAAGCAAAAGGAAAAGGAAAAGGCGAGCCCGGCGCGGCCCGCCTCGCATCGGCCTGCAGAGGCGGCGCAGGATGCCTCCGGGGCTCAGGCGGACTCCCTCTCGCGCTTCACCGGGGCGCAGCGACGGACGGATGAACAACCACCCCCCAGGCAGGCGCGACGGCGAGGGGGCTGGCTGCGGCCACCGCTGGAGGAGCCGCCTGAAGAAGAGTTGGTGGAGCCTGGAGAGCGCCAGGCGCCGCCATCGGAGCGGGCGCTGTCTCCTCCATCGTCGTCGGAGGGAGGCCCCTGGCCGCGGTCGTCGCCCTCGGGGCAGAATCTTGCGCGGCGACCATCTTCCCCAAACACCCTCACATAGAGGGTGCCGTCGCCGTCGAACTTGAAGTGCAGGGTGCACCGCTGGCCCAGGCCGCGCGCGCGGGCAAATGTCTGCCAGCCGCGGGTCAGGGCCCCATTCCCGGAAGGGGAGACCTCAAGCGAAACCCAGGAGGCCCTGCTGCAGCAACCGTCAGCCTGAAGCCAGAAGCCGCACCGGGCGCTGGCCGGCAGCTCGCCGATGAAGAAGCGAGGGAGATGGAGCCAGGTGTTGGTCGGGTCCGCCGACCACATGACGAACTCCGACAACACCTCCGCCGAGCGAAAGCGCGGCCTGGGGGGCCGCGCAGTCACAGCCTGCCTCCCCTTGGCAGCCGAGCACTCACCGCCACACGGAGAACCATCCCTGTGTCTACGAGGAGCCGCAGCGGGGACCGCAGGATACTTGCGGGGACGACCCCGGCCGCGCTTGGCCCGGGGGGAGTCGGTCCCCGCCCGACTAGCCTTCCCCTTCTCCGCGGCTGAGAACCTCTTTGGAGCCATGCGAGCGACAGGAGGCAAGAGAGAGGAAGAAGAAGAGAAGCAGGAAGGGGCGAACTAGCGGAGCTTACGCGGCCCCATACTTATAGCCGAAGAAGGCCAACCGTCGAGCACCACGATCGTAGGTAATAATGACCCATATCTATGCATGCAGGGACTAGTCAAGTCACACAGTTGCGAGAGCGTCGTGGGGAAGCGGAGACGCCCACGTCCTGTCAAACCGCCACGCGACGCCCAAGGCCGCAGGCTATCAGGGCCTGCGGCGCTTCGCCCTTGCCCTATCGCCTCTCGGCACGGCCAAGTCCGGGCGCGCCTTGGGCCCGGGGGCTACTATCGGCGTTCTGGGAACGGGGGTCCCCAGACTTGCCTGCCTATGGCCCACGGCGTGGCTCGAATGGAGGCCCAGTACGGCCCGTCTTCATCAACATGATGCTCAAGACCCTCGCGAGGGGCCAAGCCTCGCGGGGAGGACGACAAAGTGCTTCCTCAGGCGCGGCCTCCTCAGGCTGGCTCATGAGGAGGCGGAGAGATCAAGGCAGGGTACCTCGCGAGGTGCCCATGACGCAAGCCGTGACGACCAAGGGTGCCAGGCGGGCGCTAGACCGCACAGTGTCCTCCCCTTTCCTCTTTGGTGCAAAGGGGGCAAGCGCAGGCGAGAGGATCAAGCAAAGGCACCCATTTCGGTGCAACGAGACCAAGACCAGTCCAACGGTGGGAATGAGCTCATCGTGGAGCCCAGAGCGGCGTCACCACAGGGCCTTTGGCAGGCGAGGACCAACTTTGGTCAGGATAAGTGTACTGTATGTTCCCCTTCGAATTGGCCAATTGTTGGCGCCCTTCCCGCTCAATATTTGGGGAGAGGCCCACGGCCTTTGCCTATAAATAGGACTATCCACCCCCAGGGTAGAGGCATCTGGTATCCAGAATCCGAGCAAAGAGAGAGAGAGAAGGGCGGCTGAACTCCCCTAGCAGTTCACCGTCCTAGCCAAGAACAGGCCCTCGCGAGGCAGTCCTCCTTTGTATTGATCATCATCATCATCGGCCCAAGAGGCAATCCATCCACCCACAAAACTAGAGTAGGGTATTACACCACAACGGTGGCCCGAACTAGTATAAACTCCGTCTTCTTTGTGCTGTTCTTTTGATAGTTTAGATCCTTGCGAGACGGAGAGGTAGAGGGCAAAATCTCTGCGCGCACCCCAGAGTTCGAACCTTAAGGGTCTGCCGGAACCCACGATCCGACAAGGACCGCCTGGTACCTGGCCCCCTGAGCCACCAGGACGCTCTGCATGTGGCGCTGAAATGCAACAACCGCGTTCGGCAAGCAAAAGGCACGCGAACATAGCTGTGAGGGGGACCCTCGCATCGGCCAGCACACGATGGCCTGAAGCGCTCCTGGGATGCGGATCTGTTGGGCCCTGGGATGTTGACGTAGGCGCGTAGCTCGCTGTCCTTACCAGGACAAGGAACCGCGCCGGGTGGTGGGCGGCGGTCACCACACATGCCTCTCACCTCTTGGAGCTCCTAGGTTGCCTTGGTGATGAACTCCTGAGCACCTGGAGCCCTGCGCCTGGTGTCCTCCTGGCGGAAACACGTGTTGAAGCACGCCTCCACGTGGTGCCCGAGCGCCTCCCTCGTAACCTTGCTAGGTCAGAGGCCCTCCAGAGGAGAGCCCCCGAGCCCAGCCTAAGAGGGGCGTCGGGCGCGCCTTCCTATGTGAGAGAGGGAGGCGGCGCTCCGTCCGTGGACGCAGGTCCTGAGGTAGTGAGGTGGTGCCGCTGGACACGTCGCTCTCCTGAGGCTCTTGGTGGAGCAGCTGCTTCTTCTCCTTGGGGACAGCCTCAGGGGGGTAGATGGCGCCTTCGTCGTCCGGGTTCTCGACTGCCGCAGCCTGGTAGGCGCGCTCGAGAGAGCACACTGCATCCTTCTCCTCGCAGGCGATCGTGATGATGTCGTGGTTCCCTGGCATCTTGAGAACATTGTAACCATGATGAGTCACTGTCATGAACTTGGCCAGGGCTGGATACCCTAGGATGGCATTGTACGAAAGACGGATGTGGGCGACGTCGAAGTTGATGAGCTCAGTGCAGTAGTTGTCACGCTTGCCGAAGGTGATAGGGAGGCGGATCTGCCCTATCGGGGTGGTGGAGTCATCGGTCACTCCTGAGAAAGGCTTGGTGGGCTGCAGCTGGTCATATGGGACCTGGAGTCGGTCGAATGTCTTGATGGAAAGAACATTGAGCCCCGCACCGCCATCAATGAGAGTCTTGGTGACGAGGACGTTACTGATGACGAGCGAGCAGAGCATCGGAAGGGCACCGGTAGTTGCCATGCACTTGAGCTGGTCGGACGAGCTGAAGGTGATGGTGCACTTGGACCACCTGAGTGGACATGTGGCCTCGAGCGTCGGGAGGGCCGTGTTCACCTCACTGGCAAAATACTTGAATACGTGATGAGAGGCAGGGGCCTGAGCGCCGCCCAGGATGCAGGCGATGGCACGAGGATCCTGGAAGCCCCCAGCCCCCTCATCCTGGTGGTGGTCGTCGTTCCTACTTGGTGGTGGTGGTAGTGGAGGGAGGCCAGCGTTGCCCTGAGGACGGTGTCGGATCACGGGTTCCGGCAGACCCTTAAGGTTTGAACTCTGGGGTGCGCGCAGAGATCGGGCCCTCTACCTTTCCGTCTCGCAAGGATCTAAACTACTGCAAGAACAACACATGAGACACGGGGTTTATACTGGTTCGGGCCACCATTGTGGTGTAATACCCTACTCCAGTGTGGTGGGTGGATTGCCTCTTGGGCTGATGAGGAAGAACAGTACAAGGAAGAACGACCTCGCGAGGGTATGTTCTTAGTAGGGGATGAACTGCTAGGGGGAGTTCGATCGCCCTTCTCTCTCTCTCTAGATGCTGGATTCTGTCTCTGGTTATCTCCCTCTCTAGATGCTGGATTCTATCTCTGGTTATCTCCCCCCACGCCCCTGGGGGTGGCTAGCCCTATTTATAGGCAAAGGCCCTGGACCTCTTCCCAAATATTGAGCGGGAAGGGCGCCAACAATTGGCCAATTTGAAGGGGAACATCTGGTACACTTATCCTGACTAAAGTTGGTCTTCGCCTGCCAAAGGCTCTGGTGATGATGCCGGCTTGGGCTCCACAGTGACTTCCTCCTTGTCGCGGAGCTGGTCTTGGTCTCGTTGCACCGAAATGGGTGCCTTTTCTTGATCCTCTCGCCTGCGCTTGCCCCCTTTGCACCAAAGAGGAAAGGGAGGACACTGCGCGGGTTGGCGCCCGCCTGGCACCCTTGGTCGTCATGGCTTGCGTCATGGGCACCTCGTGAGTTACCCGCCTTGATCTCTCCGCCTCCTCGCGAACCAGCCTAAGGAGGCCGTGCTTGAGGAAGCGTCGTGTCGTCCGCCTCGCGAGGCTTGGCCCGTCGCGAGGGTCTTGAACCTTGTGTTGATGAAGATGGGCCACGTTGGGCCCCCACTCGATCCACGCCGCAGGCCGCAGGCAGGCAAGTCTGGGGACCCCCGTTCCCAGAACGCCGACAGTAGCCCCCGGGCCCAAGGCGCGCACGGACTCGGCCGTGCCGAGGGGCGAAAGGGCAAGGACGAAGCGCCGCGGGCCCTAATAGCCTGCGGCCTCGGGCGCCGCGTGGAGGTTGATTGGACGTGGGCGTCTCCACTTCCCCACGACGCCTCGACGATCGCGCGGATTCGACAAGTCCCTGCATGCAAACCATGTCATGATTACCTGTGATCGTGGAGGCCGACGGTTGGCCTCCGCCGGCTATAAGTACGGCACCGCGCGTGCCCTTCTAGTCTGCCTCTCCTTGCTTCCTCCTCCGCCTCAGTTCCTGCTCCGTCTTGGTGTGATGGCCCCGATTCGCCGGTTCTCTACGGCGGAGAAGGGAAAGGCTCCTCAAGAGGTACCTGACCCACTCCCGTGGAAGAAACGGCCTGCCTTGCGCGGCCGAGACGAGGAGAACCGCCTGGTGACGCCGAGGCCTTGGTACGAGCGACCTCTGCCGGGGTTCCCGCTTCCCTTGTATGCCCACGCCGAGGGCTCTGGAAGAGGAGATGCCGATCCCCTCGGCCAGCGCCGGCGCCGGCGCCGGAAGGTCACAAAGGTGTTGGTTGTCCCTCCTGGAGTCCACACCGAGGGCTCCTCCCGCGAGCTCGTGCTCCACGCCGCCATGCCTCTCCGGACTTGGATTCGCCTTCCTCCCTTCTTCGCCTCCGTCTTCCAGTAGGGGAGACTCCTGGAGCTGAGGCTGCAGCACGCCGGCTGCAGCACTCCTGCGACCGGGGCAGAGGTTGCGATCACCGCCCCGGGCGAGGTCTTCATGACTCGTGGCTGGGGCGAAATCGCTCGGTGCTGCAGAACGAAGGGCGCCCTCACGATCCACCTGGAGTACGACGACGCTTCGGTGATGTTCTTCTTGGTCTTCGACGCGAACGGTCGCCGGCTGGAGTGCTGCCCCGGGGGAGGCGGCCAGGACCTCGCCATGGCGACGGCTGGGCCCGCCAATCGCCCCCTGGACAGCTCTGCAAGCGACGGGAGCGCCGGAGGATCCAGCGATCCCAGTGAGGTCTTCGCGACGCCGGAGACGAGCGATGACAACTACGAGCCCGCGAGCCGACGCCGCTCCCGGAGTAGGGCAGGCTCGCTTGGTCTCCGCCGATCCTGATCTGGATGGGGTTGGCGTCGGTGCCTGCCGACCCACTGTTGATGATGGCACCTTTTGCAGGGGCACGTGTAATTAGCACCTTTTAGGATTCGTTCCCTGCGAGGAATCACATTGTGCCCCATAGGGGCTTGTAAGTTGGCTGTGATCCTTGTTGTTAATATGTAACCCTTGCTATGGATTTGTGCGAATCGCGAATTCCGTCATAGTTTGGTTCTCCCTTTCGCACCTCGCGAGGGCTTGGTGCTCTGCGTCGACAGGTCCCAGTCCCAAGGCGGCGTCAGCCGTCGCTGGTATGCCAGGTCGCGATGCCGTGGTCAAGGCCAGGAGGTGAGCGACCCGGGGTCCGTTAAGAGCCCCTGAGTCGCGATGCTCAGGAGGTCCCCTCTGGCGCCCAAGCAGCCGTCGCTAGGTGAGAAAGGGAAGCAACATCGCTAGTACGGAGTCGCTCTAGGTGCGGGGGTAGTGCCACAGTAGCCAACGCTTCGGATGGTGACTTATCTTGAGAATCGGAGATCGCCCTCAGCGTGCCGCCGGGTTCGGGGGGTAGCTTGAGTGGAGTCACTGGCCGAGGTCCTCGCGTGCCCCTTCTCCCTTGCCTCTGCTCCCCTTTTCTGCTCTACGTCCTCGGGTCCCGGCCCTCGAGCTGGTCTCAGCCGTCGCTGGTATGCCAGGTCGCAATGCCGTGGACAAGGCCAGAGGGTGAGGGTTGGAGAGCCAGTAGGAGCCCTGAGTCGCGATGCTCAGGCACCCCCCCTTCAACGTGCAAGCGGTTCGTGCGGGCGAGGGTGAAGGAAACGCCGCGAGGGCCTTGGCTAGCACAGCCTCTCCTAAGGATCCTGCGGATTCATCACAAAAAGGGGACGGGGTTGCCATAGCAGCTGTTAGTTGACTGTTAGTCGCTCAGGAGCTCGCCGGTTGGAGCGGGTGAGGTTTGTATGGGCACCCGTGAGCCAGCGCGGGGCTCACGAGGCCCTACCTCTAGGCGGGTTGCGCCTGGCGCTAGGCCGTGTCTTGAGATGCGTTCCTGCAAAATCTGGTTAGATGCCGGCACTCTACGTCCTCGGGTCCCAGCCCTCGAGCTTGTCTCAGCCATCGCTGGTATGCCAGGTCACGATGCCGTGGACAAGGCTAGAGGGTGAGGGCTGGAGAACCAGTAAGAGCCCTGAGTCGCGATGCTCAGGCACCCCCCCTTTAACGTGCAAGTGGTCAACATGAAGAAGAAGAGGTGTCGCGGACGGCATCGAGTAATCAAGCATGATGCATAATTGGAAATAAACGCGGAAGGGATACATGCCGCTGGGTCTAACCCGAGTGGCCTGGGGATGATGCAGCCTGAGGGGCGCCCCTAGCAAAGCAAGCTAGCGAGTGAGAAGATAAAAGGGGATACATGCCACAGGGACGGACCCACGCGTCCTGGGAGTGAAGCAACCCTGGGAGGGCGTTCCCAGCTGAAAATGAAACTTGAAAGATGTCACCTGAAGACATCGTCGGCGCGGTGGCGTTGGTGCAGCAGACTCAGTGGGCTGCGGAAGCCGATCCTCATGAGCCCCCAGGCCCAGGGGCCTCGGGAGGCTCCGGAGGCACTGGTGGCTCCTCGCGAGCAGCCTCCATCTCCGCCAGGGCTGCGGAATGGCTACCTCCTTGCGCCTCCAAGATGCTCCTCATGATGCGCTGGTACGCCGCAGCCACGCTCAGCAGGCCATAAGGTATGCGAACATAGCTGTGGGGTGGTCCTCCGCAGCGCCCCACTTGTGAGGGCCAGAGGCGCTCCGTCATGGCGATCTGATTGAGCCCTGGTACGTCGACGCAGACGCGCAGCCCACCATCCTCGCCTGGATGGGGAGCCTCAGCTGGTGGGCGACGGCAACCTCTCATGATCCTTGACTCCTGTAGTTCTTGAATGGCCTTGCTAACAAACTTCTGCTGGTCTGACCTTCTTTCCCCGGCTTCCTTTCGAGGGAAGCGTGCTTCGAAACACGCCTCCACATGGTGCCCCAGCGCCTCCCTCGTGACCTTGGCGAGGTCGGTGGCCCTACAGGTGAGAGCCCCCGAGCCCTGCCTGAGGAGGGCGCCGGGCGTGCTTTCCTATGCGATTGAAGGAGGGTCCCCCTGGGCAGACGCGGGCCTTGAAGAGCCTGCCTCCTGAGGGGCTGAGCCTGACGTTGTCTTCTTCTTCTTGGGGGTGGTCTCGGGAAGCCTCCTGCTTCCGCGATCTGGGTCTTCTAGTGACGCTGCCTGGAAGGCTCGCTCCAGGGCACACACTGCATCCTTCTCTTGGCATGACACCGTGATGACGCCGCTGCTTCCTGGCATCTTGAGGACGTTGTAGCCATGGTGAGTCACGGCCATGAACTTGGCCAGCGCCAGGTACCCGAGGATGGCGTTGTACGGCTGGCGAATGTGGGCGACATCAAAGTCGATGAGCTCGGTGCGGTAGTTGTCGTAAGTGCCGAAGGTGACTGGGAGGCGGACCTGCCCGATCGGGACCATGGAACCGTCGGTGACTCCGGAGAAGGGCTTGGTTGGCTGAAGCTGGTCATAGGACACTTGGAGGCTGTTGAACGTTTCCACAGACAAGACATTGAGCCCTGCCCCTCCGTCGTTGAGGGTCCTGGTGACCAGAACGTTGTTGATGACTGGGGAACAAAGCATTGGGAGGACCCCGGCTGTGGCCGCGCACTTGAGCTGGTCTGCTGAGCTGAACGTGATGGTGGAGGCCGACCACCTGAGGGAACGCGTTGCTTCGAGCTTGGGGAGAGCTGCGTTCACTTCACGAGCAAACTGCTTGAAGATACGTTGAGAGGTTAGGGCTTGAGCTCCGCCTAGGATGCAGGCGATGGCGCGAGGCTCCTGGAAGCCCCCAGCCCCCTCGTCTTGGTGACGGTCTTCATTCCTTCTTGGCTGAGGCGGCAACGGCGGCAAGCCTGGGTTGCCATGAGGGCGATCCTCACGAGGCTGGTCCCTCCAGTCCCCCTCGCGAGGCGGGTCACGCCAGCGGTCCTCGCGAGGTTGGTCATGCCAGCCTTGCCGTGGGCCACGATCTTCCCAGCGTCCCGGGTTCCTTCCTCCTCCTCGGCCGTAGCCCCGGTCAGCATGGTCAGGGCGTCGGCCGACTCTTCCTTCTCACACGGCGCGGAGTTCTTGGCATTCATTGGTGTTGTGGGTGTGGAGGTCGTGGTACACACAGTACCGGCTGCCCCTGGAGGATTCAGGCAGATCCTTGCCCCGCTTGGTGTCCGACTCTGCCGCGAGTACGGCAGCCCCCTTGCGCTTCACGTCCTTGGCCTTGGGCTTCTTCTCTTCTGGGTCCGCGGCAGGCAGCTCGAGGAGGGAGAGGCGTCCCTCCTTAGCTCTGGCGCACTTGGTCGCCAGGTTGAACAGCTCGAGGGAGGTGCAGAGGTCTTCATGCATCGCCAGCTCCTCCTTCATCTTGACGTCGTGCACGCCATCGGAAAAGGCCGAAATGATGGCTTCTTCAGACACCCTGGGGATCTTGAGGCGCGCACTGTTGAAGCGCTAGATGTACTTCTGCAGGGTCTCTCCAGGTTGCTGCTTGATGCGGCGCATGTCGCTCACGGCGGGAGGCCGGTCGCGGGTACCTTGGAAGTTGGCGATGAAACGAGTACGCATCTGGTCCCAGGAGGAGATCGTGCCTGGGGCCAGGTTCAGGAGCCAAGTGCGAGCTCCTTCCTTCAGCGCCATGGGGAACCAATTCGCCATGACCTTCTCGTCCCCGTTGGCAGCTTCGATTCCCAGCTCGTAGAGCTGGAGGAACTCCGTGGGATCAGTCGTGTCGTCGTAGCGAGGAGGCAGGTCCGGCTTGAACTTGCCGGGCCACGCGACGCTACGCAGCTCGGGGGTGTAGGCGCGGTAGCCTGCGGTGGCCGCGGGAGGTTTTGGTTGAGGGAGAGCTTGGCCTTGTGGGTCCCCTTGCGCTGCAGCTAGGAGCAGCACGGGGTCTTGACGTGCCGGAGCTGGAGCGAGGTCTCGGCGAGCCTGGGCGGGGAGCGCCCGGGCGGCCTCTTGCGGCCGCGGGACTTCTTGGCAGCTCCGTTCCTGCTGGGCCGGCGCGTGACGGAGCGGGTTCCGCCCAGGAGCTGCGCGCCTTGGGGCCATGGCATCTTCTTGGAAAGGTGGCGGCTGGAACGCCCCCGGGGCTTCATTGCCCATGCGGGGCAGAGTGCGGCGCAGTGGTGCGGAAGGCGCGGGAGAGCCCCCTGCGGCGCGGACGAGCTCGGCGACGCGGTCGAGCCACTCCTCGTAGACTTCGTCGACGGGGCGGCAGCGCAGGAGCTCGTTTGCCGCGAGGAGCGCAGCTCGAGCCTCCAAGGGCGCGCGAAGTGCGTGCGACGAAGAAACGGCCGGGGTGAGCGACGGAGTGGCGGTGCGGCCGTCCCGCCGCACGGACGGGTGCAGAGAGGATGCTTGCTGCTCGTTCCCCGCTGGGCTGGTGGCGGCGTTGACGGCGGGCGACGGGGAACGACGAGGACGCCCACCGACAGGGGCCGTCTGGACGGCGCAGGAAGCGATGGCGGCCCGGCGCTCGGCGCGGGCCCGACGAGCGTCAAACATGGATGCGGTGGTCGGAGGAGAGCGGAGCGATGGAAGACTGATTCCGGCGCACCCCTACCTGGCGCGCCAAATGTCGGATCACGGGTTTCGGCAGACCCTTAAGGTTCGAACTCTGGGGTGCGCGCGGAGATCGAGCCCTCTACCTTTCCGTCTCGCAAGGATCTAAACTACTGCAAGAACAACACATGAGACACGGGGTTTATACTGGTTCGGGCCACCATTGTGGTGTAATACCCTACTCCAATGTTGTAACGCCCCGGATGCAACTTTCCATATTCGTAACTCTAACTCGTGCCTTTTCCGGAGATGTGATATATTATTTCCTCCGTGGTTGGGGTTTTGTATTTTGTTTTGCATTTTGTTCATGTCATGCATCTCATCTCATAGCATCATGCGCATTGCATTTGCATATTTTCATAAAACTCGTAGCCGTTTGCAGTTGCTCTTTCTCTCTTTGCCTCCGTTGACCTCTCTCAAACCACTTCGCGTGCGCGTCCGAAACTTACCCGAACCCGAACCGGTCTGTCGTTACCGTTGTGTCCGGATCATCCCCTAACGTCTACAAAACACCTCCGTTTTGTTAATTGGGCTCCCTAACTATTTTATTCGCGACCGTCCAATTACGATCGGAGGGACCCAAACGACCCCTACCCTAATCCCCTGCCTATATAAGTCTAACCCTAGACCTAGCCGTCCCATCCATCAAATCCTCCCCGCCGCCGCCGCCACTCTCTCCCTTGGTTTCAGCGCCGACCAACCACATCATCGCCCGATCCTCTCTGTCCCATCCATCTCAGATCCACCCCCCTCCAACCGCAGCCTCCGACCACCTCCCGTGATTCCCGCACACGCAGCCAACCCCGAGCGTCGCCCTCACCCTCGAGCTCCACCGGAATCGCGCCCCTGGATCCTCTGCTTCGACCATCTCCATGGAGCCGAGTTTCTCCGCACCTCCTCTTGTTCTTCCCGAAGGCCAGCAGAGCCCATGCGTCTCCTCCGCCTCGTCCCTGCCACCGGCAGCAGGAGCAGCTCATGCATCCCCGAACCCCGAGCACATCCACCGTCGTCGTCTAAGATGAGCGCCGCCCTGGTTCCCTTTCTCTCTTTCCTCCGGTTCGCTCTTCTCATCTCTCTCTATCTGTTCCTTGCAGCAGCAGCCCCGCGCCATGGAGCTCCAAGTCCGCCGGCCCACCCCTGCTTCGATCCGGCAGGGAACGTGACCCCGGCGACCTCCCGCGACCGGGATCCAGCCACCCCGACGCCCTGTGCCCTCAGGCCCCACCAGACCTCCTTCCTCCGGTGCCCCAAGCTCCGCCGCCGCTGTTGTTCCACTGCCATGGCGCCTCGGCCTCCTCGGCTTTCCGCATCGCCAAGTCCCCTACCACGCCGGAGCAGATGCATCTCCGTCCCCGCCGCCGTTTTGCCTCGCCGGAGACCTCCTGCGCCGGCGTCTTCTGCTTCGCCCTGCTGCCATGTCCTGCCGCTGCCGCCTGCTTCGTTGGTCAAGCAGAGCGCTCGCCTGCGCCGTTGACGAGTCGTCCTGCTCCGTGGACTGCCTTATCCACAGCGCCCCTGGCCCAACTCCAGATTCGGCCTCAAGGCCCGATGTGAGCAGCTCCTCTCTGTTGACCCAGCCAGATGCGGCCCGTTCATGTTTTTTCCCAGTTATGTGAATTTTGCTAATTATCCAGAGTACTGATGTTTTACAGAAAAGTCCCCATACTTCATGCATATAATAACTCATGTTCAGTGCATCATATTAAAATGTTTTATATATGTAAATGCCTAGAATTTTGCCTAGTTTCATAATATGCAAACTTCATCCATGTTAAAAATATTTAAAATTGTTGTTTGCTTTAATTTGCATAAATGACATGCTAAAACGATTTAATTCATAACTATTTAACCGTAGCTCGGAATTAAATAAATTTTATATGTAATTGGGGTGGAAAAATGCCTAGTTTAACATGGTGCACTCGCTTTGCATGTTTAACAACTCTAAAATTGTGTTTAGGGCAGAACAGTACCAAATCTATTATGTGCTCATGAGGAGTTTCCGGAATTGTTGTTCGTTGCTTCCGGCCTCATTTAAACTTGACTAGATAAGGTAGTTTTACTTTGCTTCACCCTCTTGCCATGTTTAACAACATTTAATATTTTTGGGTACATAAACAAGATTGAACTAAATAACCAAATGTGGTGTTTCATCAATATGCAACGAAGTTGCCTATTGAGCTCCACTTAATTTGTAGGATTGTTTGTGCAGTTTGCCATGCCATGCTTCATTAAACCGGACATGCATCATACTTGGTTGTGCATCATGCAATGCTTATGTGGTGGTTGTTTACCATGTTGTTTGCTCTTTTCCGGTGTTGCTTCTTCGGGTTGGTTCCGATAACGTCGTGTTGTGAGGATTCGTTCGACTACATCCATTTGTCTTCTTCATGGACTCGTTCTTCTTCCTTGCGGGATTTCAGGCAAGATGGCCATACCCTCGAAATCACTTCTATCTTTGCTTGCTAGTTGCTCGCTCTTTTGCTATGCCTTTGCTGCGATACCTACCACTTGCTTATCATGCGTCCCATATTGTTAAACCAAGCCTCTAACCCACCTTGTCCTAGCAAACCGTTGTTTGGCTATGTTACCGCTTTGCTCAGCCCCACTTATAGCGTTGTTAGTTGCAGGTGAAGATGAAGTTTGTTCCTTGTTGGAACATGGAGATGTTGTTCCTTGTTGGAACATGTTTCCTTGTTGGTATATCACAATATATCTTATTTAATTAATGCATCTATATACTTGGTAAAGGGTGGAAGGCTCGGCCTTATGCCTGGTGTTTTGTTCCACTCTTGCCGCCCTAGTTTCCGTCATATCGGTGTTATGTTCCCGGATTTTGCGTCCCTAACGCGGTCGGGTGATTTATGGGACCCCCTTGACAGTTCGCTTTGAATAAGACTTTTCCAGCGAGGCCCAACCTTGGTTTTACCATTTGCCTCACCACCACCTACTTTTCCCTTGGGAGTCGCTCTCTCGAGGGTCATCTTTATTTAGCCCCCCGGGCCAGTGCTTCTCTAAGTGCTGGTCCGAACCGAGCCGCCTGTGGGGCCCCCTCGCGGAAACTCGAGGCCTGGTTTTACTCGTAGCCTGTCTCATCCGGTGTTGCCCTGAGACCGAGATATGTGCAGCTCCTATCAGGATTGTCGGCGCATCGGGCGGTCTTGCTGGACTTGTTTTATTACTGTCGAAATGTCTTGTAGCCGGGATTCCGATACTGATCGGGTCTTCCCAGGGAGAAGGAATATCCTTCGTTGATCGCGAGAGCTTATCATGGGCTAAGTTGGGACACCCCTGCAGGGTTTGAACTTTCAAAAGCCGTGCCCACAGTTATGTGGCAGATGGGAATTTGTTAATGTCCGGTTGTAGAAAACCCGAAGTTGATCTTAACTAAAATACACCAACCGCGTGTGTAACCGTGATGGTCTCTTCTCGGCGGGGTCCGGGAAGTGAACACGGTTGTTGGAGTTATGCTTGACGTAAGTAGTTCAGGATCACTTCTTGATCATAGTTGTTCGATCGTGCTTTTGCCTTCTCTTCTCGCTCTCATTTGCGTATGTTAGCCACCATATATGCTAGTCGCTGCTGCAGCTCCACCTCACTACCCTGTCCTACCTTTAAGCTTAAATAGTCTTGATCTCACGGGTGTGAGATTGCTGAGTCCCTGTGACTCACAGCTACTTCCAAAACCAGTTTGCAGGTGCCGATGAATCCGTGCAGGTGACGCACCCGAGCTCAAGGAGGAGTTCGATGGAGATCTTTCCCTTTATGTTGTTTCGTTCTAGTCGATCAGTAGTGGAGCCCAGTTGGGGTCGATCGTGGACCTTTGTCGCTTTTGGGGTTTCTTCTTTTATTTTGGCTCCGTAGTCGGGCCCTGATTGTAACTGTATGATGTAATGTTTTATTCATGTATTTGTGTGAAGTGGCGATTGTAAGCCAACTATGTATCTTTTTCCCTTATGTATTACATGGGTTGTGTGAAGATTAACTCATTTGCGACATTGCTTTCAATGCGGTTATGCCTCTAAGTCGTGCTTCGACACGTAGGAGATATAGCCGCATCGAGGGCGTTACAAGTGTGGTGGGTGGATTTCCTCTTGGGCTGATGAGGAAGAACAGTACACGGAAGAACGACCTCGCGAGGGTCTGTTCTTGGTAGGGGACGAACTGCTAGGGGAGTTCGATCGCCCTTCTCTCTCTCTAGATGCTGGATTCTGTCTCTAGTTATCTCCCTCTCTAGATGCTGGATTCTATCTCTGGTTATCTCCCCCCGCTCCCCTGGGGGTGGCTAGCCCTATTTATAGGCAAAGGCCCTGGGCCTCTTCCCAAATATTGGGCGGGAAGGGCGCCAACAATTGGCCAATTTGAAGGGGAACATCTGGTACACTTATCCTGACTAAAGTTGGTCTTCGCCTGCCAAAGGCTCTGGTGATGACGCCGGCTTGGGCTCCACAGTGACTTCCTCCTTGTCGCGGAGCTGGTCTTGGTCTCGTTGCACCGAAATGGGTGCCTTTGCTTGATCCTCTCGCCTGCGCTTGCCCCCTTTGCACCAAAGAGGAAAGGGAGGACACTGCGCGGGCTGGCGCCCGCCTGGCACCCTTGGTCGTCATGGCTTGCGTCATGGGCACCTCGTGAGGTACCCGCCTTGATCTCTCCGCCTCCTCGCGAGCCAGCCTAAGGAGGCCGTGCTTGAGGAAGCGCCGTGTCGTCCGCCTCGCGAGGCTTGGCCCCTCGCAAGGGTCTTGAACCTTGTGTTGATGAAGATGGGCCACGTTGGGCCCCCACTCGAGCCACGCCGCAGGCCGCAGGCAGGCAAGTCTGGGGACCCCCGTTCCCAGAACGCCGAAAGACGGTCCTCACGAGGCTGATCCCTCCAGGGGCCCTCGCGAGGCTGGCCCTGCCAGCATTCCTCACGAGGCTGGTCGCGCACTCCTGGCGGGGGCCGCGGTCGTCCCAGCGCCCTCCACTTCGGCCTTGACCGCGACTGTAGCCTCGATCGCTGCGCTCGGGGCGACGATCGAGGTGCCCGTCGTGGATGGCCCTGAGCTGCTAACAGTCATTGGTGTTGTGGCTGTGCACGTTGCGGAAGACGCAGAATGGGCGGCTGCCCTTGGATGACTGCGGCTGATCGCAGTCGCGATTCATCTCTGGTTCGGCCGCGAGCATGGCTGCCCCCTTACACTTCACGTCCTTGGTCTTGGCTTTCTTGTCTTCTGGATCTACCTCCGGGACCTCGAGGAGGGAGAGGTGTACTTCCTTAGCTCTCGCGCACTTGGTCGCCATGTTGAACATCTCCAGGGCCGTGCATAGGTCCTCGTGTAAGGCGAGCTCCTACTTCATCTTGACGTCGCGGACGCCATCAGCGAATGCCGAGATGATGGCCTCGCCCGACACCTTGGGGATCTTGAGATGAATGTTGTTGAAGTGCTGGATGTACTTCTGGAGGGTCCCCCAGCTGCTGCTTGATGCGCCGCAGGTCACCCACAGCCGGCAGGTGGTCGCGAGTACCCTAGAAGTTGGCGACAAAACGCTCGCGCATCTCGCCCCTGGAGGAGATCGATCCTACGGGCAGGTTCAGGAACCACGAGCGTGCTCCATCCTTGAGGGCCATGGGAAACCAGTTCGCCATAACCTTCTTGTCGCCATTGGCCACCTTGATGCTCATCTCGTAGAGCTGCAGGAACTCAGCAGGGTCGGGGGTGTCGTCGTAGCGTGGAGGCAGGTCGGGCTCGAACTTTCCCGGCTAGACGATGCTGCGTAGCTCGAGAGTGAAGGCGCGACAATCTATTGTGGTCACGGGCGCCCATCATGAAGGTGGAGCTTGATCTTGGAGCTCGCGCGCCACCACCACAGGCGGTGCGCGGTCTTGACGTGGCGGTGCCGGAAGCGCATGTGCCTCTCCTTGCGGCAGCTGGACCACCTGGCAACTTTCCTCTTCATGAGCCGGCGCCCTACGTGACGGGTCACGCCGCGGGGCCTCGTGCCTCGGCCCAAGGGCGACGTCTTGACGGGGAGGTGGAGGAGGTGCTCCATGGGCTACGTCACCCGGAGCAGGCGACGGGTGAGGCAGCGAGAGAGACCGTGGAGGAGAGCCCCTGACGGCGCTGACAAGCTCGGGGATGCGGTCCAGCCAGTCTTTGTAGAGGTCGTCGACCGGGTGGTAGCGCAGGAGCTCACGCGCCATGAGCAGCGCAGTCCACGTTGTCGGATCGTGGGTTCCGGCAAACCCTTGAGGTTCGAACTCTAGGGTGCGCACGAAGAACTCTCTCTCCCTAGCACGCTCGCACAACGATCTCAAGGCCTAGCTCGACGAACCCAAAGAACAAGAGACATGTGGGTTTACACTAGTTCGGGCCACCGTTCTGGTGTAATGCCCTACTCCAATGTGGTGTGGTGGATTGCCTTGCAAGCTGAGGATGAACAAGTACAAGGTATGAACAACCTCCTGAGGAGAGGTGTTCTTGAGCTCGGTGAGCTGGTGGGATGGCCTTGGTGGAATGGATCCGATCCAAGATCAGTTGCCTCCTATGGTGGTGGCTAGTCCTATTTATAGAGGCCCTAGTCCTCTCCCAAATGTTAGGCGGGAAGGGATCCCACAACGGCCAATTTCAAAGGGAGACAACTAGTACAAGCTATCCTGACAAAAGGTGGTCTTCGCCTGCCAAAGGCTCTGGTGGTGATGCAGGTGTGGGCTCCGCGATGACCTCCGTCCTGCTGGTCTTGGTCTCGTTGCACCGATATGGAAACCTTTGCCTGACGCCTCGGGACTCCTCGCCTACGCCTGCCTCTTTAGCACCAAAGAGGAAATTGGTACACTACGCCCGCTGGCGCCCGCCTGGCCTTGGTCGTCATGGCTCACGTCACGTGAACCTCGCGAGGTGCCCCTTACATGGATATCTCCGCTCCTCAGGAGCCAGCCTAGTGAGGCTGCCCCTGAGGAGGTCTTGGTGTTGCCCGCCTCGCGAGGGTCTTGAGTGGTTGTTGCCGAAGATGGGCCATACCAGGCCATTGGTGGAGCCACGACATGGGCCGCAGGCAGTCAAGTCTGGGTGCCCCCGTTCCCAGGACACCGACAGTAGCCGTCAGGCCCAAGGCGCGCTCGGACTGTGCTTCGAGGCGAAGCCAAGGGGCAAGTGCGGAGCGCCGTGGGCCCCAACTGCCTGCGGCCTTGACTGACGCGTGGCGACGGATGGTATGTGGGTGCCTCCACTTCCCCATGCAGCCTCGACTTCCCATTACTAGCAGCGTGTTTTGCAGTTCTCCCGTCTTTTGGAAAACAGTGGATCCTCCCCCCTGGTCCAATCCGACACCAAGCCTCCCCGCCGCCATGGCGCCAAGCCGGAAGAAGAAGTCCCGTACCTCAGCCCCCGCACCGCCAGTCTTCGAGCCCGCCATCGAGCGGTCGGTGGTGCTCAACTAGGAGGCGATGGACAAGGTTCGCCCAGCGCTTGCCGCTGATTCCAATGAGTGGGGGGCGACGGTGGCTTGGCCTACACTACAAAAAAAGACACATCCATGACATTTTGGGCCGAAAGAATTTTTTTTGTCATAATTATGACACTTCTATGACGATAATTGTGACAAAACCCGGTATCATCATAGATGTGGTGGGGTCCTACTTCTATGACAAAAAATCATGACAGAAAATGGGCTTTTCGTCCTCGCGGGCTGGAGACGCAGCTGCATGACATTATTTGGGCCGTCCATGACGGAAAAAACCGTGGTAGATGCAAGGGTGAGGAAAATATCGAGGTGTTCCCGGTTACGGTGGGTGGTCGGGGCCGAGCGATGCGCGTTTCTCTCGTACACGCACGCGCGTGGGTGCGAGGCGTTGGGCTCTAACTGAACCCGAGCGAGGCGTTGGGCTCTAACTGAACCCGAGTGATTGCACTGCAGGCTACGCGTTATTGAACCCGAGCGATCGATCGATGGCTGTTAACTGAACCCGATCGAGCGATTCCTTCGCTACTGCTGCTAACTGAAGCCAATCGATGCTGCCTCTGGATGAACAGTGAGCGTTGCTGGGGGGGTTTGGATGAACAGTTCCTGGTGGGGGTGGATAAACAGGACCCCGTGGTGTTGCCTCTGGATGAACAGTTGTAACGCCCTCGATGCGGCTATATCTCCCACGTGTCGAGGCACGACTTAGAGGCATAACTGCATTGAAAGCAATGTCGCAAGTGAGGTAATCTTCACACAACCCATGTAATACATAAGGGAAAGAGATACATAGTTGGCTTACAGTCGCCACTTCACACAATACATAAATAAACATCCATCATTCAAATTACACTCAAGGTCCGACTACGGTACCAAAATGAAACAAGACTACCCCAACTGCTACATAGATCCCCGAATCACCCCAACCGGGCTCCACTACTGATCATCTGGAAAAGACACATAGTAACAGCCACGTTCCTCGTCGAACTCCCACGTGAGCTCGGTCGCGTCATCTGCGCTGGCATCGTTGGTACCTGCAACTGTTTTGGTAGAATCTGTGAGTCACGGGGACTCAGCAATCTCACACCCGCGAGATCAAGACTATTTAAGCTTATAGGAAGGAAAGGATTGTGAGGTGGAGCTGCAGCAAGCGACTAGCATATATGGTGGCTACAACGCAAAAGAGAGCGAGAAGAGAAGCAAAGCACGGTCGTGAAGCTAGAAGTGATCAAGAAGTGATCCTAGAACAACCTACGTCAAACATAACTCCAACACCGTATCCACTTCCCAGACCCCGCCGAGAAGAGACCATCACGGTTACACACGCGGTTGATGTGTTTTAATTAAGGTCAACTTCGGGTTTTCTACAACTGGACATTAACAAATTCCCATCTGCCTCATAACCGCGGGCACGGCTTTCGAAAGATAATACCCTGCAGGGGTGTCCCAACTTAGCCCATTATAAGCTCTCACGGTCAACGAAGGATATTCCTTCTACCGGGAAGACCCGATCAGTCTCGGAATCCCGGACTACAAGACATCTCGACAGTAATAAAACAAGTCCAGCAAAGCCGCCCGATTGTGCCGACAAATCCTGATAGGAGCTGCACATATCTCGGTCTCAGGGCACATCCGGATAAGTCAAGCTACGAGTAAAACCAGGCCTCGAGTTTCCCCGCGGTGGCCCCGCAGGTTGCTCGGTTCGGGCCAACACTCAAAGGAGCACTGGCCGGGGGGGGGGGGGTTAAAATAAAGATGACCCTCGGGCTCGCGAAAACCCGGGGGAAAAAGGCTTAGGTGGCAAATGGTAAAACCAATGTTTGGCCTTGCTGGAAGAGTCTTATTCAAAGCGAACTGTCAAGGGGGTCCCATAGATCACCCAACCGTGTAAGGAACGCAAAATCAAGCAACATAACACTGTTATGACGGAAACTAGGGTGGCAAGAGTGGAACAAAACACCAGGCATAGGGCCGAGCCTTTCACCCTTTACCAAGTATATAGATGCATTAATTAAATAAGAGGTATTGTGATATCCCAACAAGTAAACATGTTCCAACAAGGAACAACAAGTCCATGTTCCAACAAGGAACAAACTACATCTTCACCTGCAACTAGCAACGCTATAAGAGGGGCTGAGCAAAGCGGTAACATAGCCAATCAACGGTTTGCTAGGACATGGATGGTTAGGGGCTGACATAGCAATATGGGTGGCATGATATAGCAAGTGGTAGGTATCGCAGCATAGGCATAGCATAAGAGCGAGCATCTAGCAAGCAAAGATAGAAGTGATTTCGAGGGTATGGTCATCTTGCCTGCAAGGTTCTCAGAGTTGTCGAAAGCTTGGTCCTCGTAAGCGTTCTCAACAGGTTCCTCGTTCACGTACTCGACTCCCGGATCTACCCAAAGCAAGAACACAAGCAAAGGGGACAACATCAATCATGATGCAATGCGCAAGCAACATGATGCAAAACATGGCAGGATATGCGAGATGGGATATGCAATGCATATGCGTGCTTCGGAAGGAAAAAGATGAACAAGGCATAATCTTGGCAAACCAAGTATGCCACTGGATAGGTGAGGTGATTTCGGTTGAAATCGATATAAAGATCACCGGAATCGGATGCACGGTTTGCAAATGACAAGCAAAACAAGAATGACAATAATCTGCCATTAACAGCATGATGCTACTTAGCAAACAATAAGTAATTAAGCTACTGCACCCAAACATATCAACAAATCATATGACAGTAATCTACTCAAGATGCTTGACAAAATATGAACACTGAGCTACGGCTAAATCACATCATAACAGGTTCAAACAAGCATGGCAAAAGTGCAAAAGATAACAGGTTCACAGACTTAGTGAAAATAACATGCCAGAAATTAACATCAGGATGACATGTTTAGAGCAATGAAACAACATGCTACAGGAACATGACATAGCAAACTAAGGCATGGAATGAATAAACTCAAAGAACTTAACAAACGTCCCTTACTGACCATAAGCCAAAAAGGATCAGAAAATCTAATAACACCCATGTCAATTAAGCAAGTTTCGTTACAGGTTTCAGACTTGGCAGAAAACTGGACATGTCAAAAACAGATAACAAGTAGGCACGTTCGTGAGCTCGATGCACTCACTACAGAGCATTACATGATAAACTAAGCATACATACATCAAGAATACATGACATAGAATCTAGACATGGCAAGAATAACATCATAGCATGCAAGGATCAACTACACCAAGCTTGGCAAAATCGAATAACATGTAAACAATCTGCCAGCAACATTTTATAGCAAAAGTAGAGCTCGATTGACTCAAGCTATGACACTCCATAAATACAAACAAAGGCATGGATGGATAGAACAAATCCATATGTTAAAAACACTCTTACTGATCATGCTCAAAAGAGGCATAGATCTCTCTGAAACAACATGAACACATGGCATAAAAATAACAGCAGGCAAGGACTTAGTAATTCACAAACTCTCTGAAATCAGCAACATTAAGTACTCTAGTTTGCATGCTTGTGCTAATCACCACAAAGATCAAAAAATTACATGGCATAAATCTCTGGAAAGATGGCATGGCATATTACAAAACACATGTAGGACTCAACTTCATAGGATGCACACATCAATCATGGCAAAAATGACAAAAGTGCATGTTCTGATAAGAATCAGAAACTAACATCACATAGCCCTCTTCTAACATAAATTCGGGCATCAAGATGAACTTAAATAAAAATGACGCGATAAAATGAAATGATGTACTCATTGATACGAACAATTTGACATATTATACGCCCAAAACAGAGCGACGTGTGCAGAGATATGACATGAACAAAAGTGCACCAGAATGAACAATATCCAGGACTTAAAAGATTTTCGACCTCGGGGGGGGGGGGGGGAAGTCAATGGCGCGGCTTAGATCTGGATCGGGGCTCCTCCCGATCCCCTTGGCGGGCGGCGGCGGAAAGAGGGAGCTCCGCTCCGGCGGCTGGCGGCGGTGACGACGTCGGAGCACGGGCGGCGAGGTGCGTCGGCGGCGAGGCGCGCCGGGTGGTGGGCGAGGCGGCGACGGGCGGCGGGGTCGCCGGCGTCGGCGGGGACGGCGAGGAGGCGACCGGCGGATGGGCGGCGGAGGCGAGGGCCGCGGGGCGCCGGGAGGAGGGAGGCGCGCAGGGCGGCGCGGCGCTCCACGCGGCGGGCGACGGCGATGGGCCGCGGGGGGCCTGGGGCGGGCTTCGCGGGCCGCGGCGGCGGGGATCTGGCGGGGACGCGTGGCGACGCGGGATTCGCCGGGGATGGCGGCGCAGACACGTCCGGTCCGGGACGGACACGTCCGGCGGCGGGAGGTGGAAGAAGACTAGGTTTAGGGTGGTTTTGATCCGGGATTTGAGGGGGGATGCCTTTTTATAGGTAGAAGGAGCTAGGAAGCTCCAAATGGAGAGCGGTTTTCGGCCACGCGATCGTGATCGAACGGCGACGGACATGGGAGTGACTTAGATGGGTTATTGGGCTGTTTTGGAGGGGTTTTGGGCTGCAACACGCATGAGGCCTTCACGGTTACCCGGTTAACCGTTGGAGTATCAAACGACCTCCGAATGACCCGAAACTTGACAGGCGGTCTACCGGTGCTATACCAAGGCCGCTTGACAAACCTCGGTCCATTCCGAGAAAGTTTAATACCCGTAAACGGAAAAAGGTAAAAGGGGACGCCGGGGGACATAGGAGCGCCGGATTGCAAAACGGACAACGAGGAAAACGCTCGGAGTCATGAGACGAACACGTATGCAAATGCGATGCACATGATGACATGATATGGAAAGCATGACATGAACAAAATGCAAAAAGAAGGGAAACCCAACCACGGAGAGAATATCATATCACATTGCCGAAAATGGCAAGAGTTGGAGTTACAATTATGGCAAGTTACATCCGGGGTGTTACAACACTCCACCACTACGAGAGGATCTCGTCCCGAGATCTAGGACTGAAAGAACTCCGGATACTCGGAACGGAGGTGGTCCTCGCGCTCCCAGGTGGCTTCCTGGTCTGAATGGTGTGACCACTTCACTTTCAGGAATTTGATTGACTTGTTGCGAGTCTTGCGCTCAGTTTCTTCAAGAATAGCAACGGGATGCTCATGATAGGAAAAATCTTCTTGAAGATCAATCTCTTCGAAGTTGATGGTGCGCTCAGGCGTCTTGAAGAACTTGAGAAGCTGTGACACGTGGAAGACATCGTGCACATTTGCAAACTTGGAGGGAAGCTCAAGTTGATAGGCGAGATCGCCTCATTTGCCGATGATCTTGAAAGGACCGACGTATCTAGGGGCAAGTTTCCCCTTGATACCTGTCGTGGATTTGTCACGGCAGATGTCCTTAGTGTCAGGACTTAGTTGCGAGGCCAACGCATCCATGTGGTAGCTTGAGAGGGGTTGAGCGGGATGAGAGACGCAGGGCGGATCAACACGCAAGACAAGGGTTTAGACAGCTTCGGGCCCCGGGAAACATCATCCGGTGAAAACCCTACATGCTGTTTGAGGCTAGCTCTCATTATCATCCCGAGGGAGACGCCGGTAAACCGGCTCTTTTAGTCTAGCCCTAGAGATTATTTCTTCTTGCTTGTAGCTTGTAGCTTCTAACTTGTCCCCCTTTGGGGAGCCCTGCCCCTCCTTATATATGCTGAAGGGGCGGTTTACATGTGGAGTCCTATTAGGATTAGGACTAGTCTATCTCTAATACAAACCGGATACAAGTCCAGGTCTTAACTCTTTATAAGACAAATATTCCTTTCCTCTTAAACCGGCCCACAATAGTTGAACCGGCCTTCATGAACCGCCAGACGGGCCACCGGGTCTTGTCGCTCCTCTGACCCGTCCATCGGGTTACCAGTGAGTTACAACGTCCCGACGGGTTGCTGGTAAACCGCCAGGTCATGGCGGGTCACCAGATGAATATCGCCAAGTGCCAGCGGGACCTCAAATAAGCCGCCAAGTCCGGCCGGTTTAACTTCCGGCCGGTTTACACCGCGGGGTATATCCCCGACATTAGCCCCCAAGTTTAGCTTGGATTTATCCATGGTAAACTTATGCTGCAAATAAACATAAGAACAAATTTGACAGGTTGTACTCCGGGTTGAGAATTCTTGTAAACCGGCACCTGATCATCCTTAAGTCCTTGTCATTCCTCCTTCTAGAAAATCCGGATTAATACCCAGCTTCATACTCAAATTGCTGACATTGGTTTCTCGTAGACAAATATTGTAAAGAATAACCCACTTGAGTTGGCTTCCAAAACGCCGGTTTAAGAAATATTGGTCTTGTAATACTCATCTGATATTCAGCCGGTTTGAAAATGATCCCGGTCTTGAAATCTTGCCGGTTTAACATTACCAAAGGGCCGGGTTATAAAAACTGATGACTCCGGATTATGATTGTCGCCGGTTCATGATTGTTGCCAGCATCGGTTTATGATTGGTGACGCCGGGTCAATCTGATTTGCTCAACAGAGAACTTGGAAATCTTTCTTCGATAATAATATATAATACCTGTAGCCCCCAAGTGCCGGATTGTCATGCTTGCAGCAACCTGGGACTTATAATTGACTGATGCCCATAAAACTTCAACCAATGTAGCCCCCAAGGGCCGGGTCATTATGTAATAATCAGCAGGGACTTTGTAAATATAATCTTGTAAACTTTGAACAGCAATGTGTAGCCCCCAAGGGCCGGCTCAGTAAGATAATATTGAGCTGGGACTTTGGTATATACTTCTATGAAAATAGCATCATATGATGTAACCCCTCATCATGGGGCTTGAATCCACGTCCACAAGGTTAAGAGCCTTGTGCTTTACCAACTGAGCAGTAGACCCTTCAATATAATAAATAAAAAGCTTTGTACCTTGAATAGTTGACAGGAGCAATCGGTAGTCCCCACGGGTCATGGTGCATGCTTGCAGCGACATGAGACTTGCATATTTGATATCATCTCAACTTTGAATAATGTAGCCCCCAAGTGCCGGGTTGTAAGCCTGCAGCAACTCGGGACTATTCCTTCAATTGTAGAAAATGATAACCATTGCGCTAAAGCGACTTTGAAAAAACCTTAATCATAACATTAATAATAAAAATCCAGCCATGTTGGCTATTCAAGATAATATAATCTGGTATGAAAACCTTATTCCTCCAATATCATAATGAAAATTCAGCCAAGTTTGGCTATTTGAATAATATAATCCAATAATTTATAAGCGCAAGATTCCAATGGCGCAATCCAAATATATACTGGCGACTTATAGTCCAAAGCCAGTCCGGTTTAATAAACACTGGATAATTTCTCATCATATACTGGCAATTTTATCGTCTTCAAAGCCAGGCCGGTTTAACAAACACCGGATAAGTTATCATCATACTGGCGACTTATCATCTTAAAGCCAGGCCGGTTTTAACAAACACCGGATAATTTATAACCATGCGTTATTCAACCTGTTTCTGCATACAACAAGTTTAAAGTGTCCTGGCGGTTTACCGCCGGACGGGTCATAATGCCCAACATTTAAGAATAATCAAATATGAAATATATCATACCTGTGATATAGTCGGCTTACCAACTTTCCATAATAGGGGAATTTTGAATAATGATAACTCCTTCCATATGGCGTCGGTTTATGATAAAACCGTACCGGGCTGTGATAAACACCGGTTTTAACAATATGTAATACTGGTGATTTGTAGTCAAACCAGACCGGGCTGATAATCTCCGGATTATAACTTGATCATGTACTCACAACTTGTAGTTGAAAGCCGAGCCGGGTTGATAAACACCGGTTTACTCCATAATATGATGGTAACAGAAAATTAAACCGGGCAGATAATCTCCGGTCTAAAAATGGACCGTGTTCCGCCAATTTAGCTGTTTGAACCGGTACAAAATACTGTCGGTTTAAAAGCGCAAATAAAATAGCAACTTCTCAAGAAAGGCTATTAAAACAAAAGCAATGGCAACAATTTTTTGCAAAAGAAGAGCTCTACTGAGCTTGGTCAGATGGAATTACCATGGTCAGACGCAACCAAGCCCCCCGAAGGCGTAGCAATGGTGCCAGTCAGCCAGGACCCCAAAATGACTCGTGGCGTTACGCCGGCCAAGTGGCATTGCATTGGTTCGGATTCGACCAAGCCCCCAAGTGACTCAGTGGCCTAGGGCCGATCAAGTGGCATTGCATTGGTTCGGACACGACCAAGCCCCCAAATGACTCATTGGCTAAAAAGCCGATCACAAGGCATTACCATCATCAAGACATGACCGAGCTCCCATAAGGTGTAACTACGGTTCAAGTCGATTAGGTCCCCAACTGACTTAGTGGCAAATGTGCCAGCCAGAAGGCATTACCGTCGTCAAGACATGACCAAGCTCCCAGGAGGTGTAGCTACGGTTCAAGTCGACTAGGTCCCCAACTGACTTCATAAGGATAGCTATGTTCTCTTTGGTTCGAATACGACCTATGTTTGAACAGGAAGCCCATGTTTGAACCGTGCATCATAGCAGCAGGTCTTCTTTGGTAATTTTTAATTTTTTGCAAGAGATAAATTCTTCTTGAACCGGGATTTTGAACCGGATATTGAAAGCTTCAAAACTGTGGGAGACATCTTCCCCTTGAACCGGATTTTAAACCGGAATCTTCATTTTCAGCCGGAAATTTTCTGACGGCCTTTAAGCTCGAACTTGCGAGAAGTTAATTCCCTTTTGAACCGGACATTGTTAAACCGGATCTGAGCGCTTCAGAACTTTGTGGGAGAACAGATTTTCCTGAACCGGATTGTAAACCGGATATTTGAGAGCTTCAGTGATACTGACTTCCCTTTAGCCAGGTTTCAAACCGGAATCCTTTCTGATGATCCGAAACTTCTTCATTGAGTCGGGATTTTGTAACTGGAAATTTTCTGATGGCCTTTAAATTTTCATCAACATAACAGTAGCCTTCGGGATCGGGTTATCTTTCCCTCCATCGTCCTCGGGTTCTTAAACCGGCTGAAACTAGCAAGACTTGCTGCGTCATATCATCGTAGCCCCCGAGTCTCAAAGGTGACTCGAGGAGTTGGCTTGAGACTCTTCATATTTGACCGTGACATAAACCAGCATAACTTGTATATCATTGATGTTTGATGGCACGATGTGAATCCATAGAAGGTTGAGGTGACTGCGGCGGGTTGTAAATGATCCCGTATGAACCGTGTCAGCAACTCGGCCAATGGTTCCTTCCAACTGGTGATTTGAAGTTAACCAAACTGTAGCGGCGGTGACTTGTGCGCCTGCCCATTGATCCATCCAGTGCAGACGGCGGTTGATGATAATTTGCCTCCAATTTGAAAGAAAACCGGGCTACCCAAGCTGTGACTTGTTCATACTCAATAAATGGCTCGCGCAGACATGTGCGGCCCGGTATGTTGATGTAGACCGGCTGCGGGGGATGGCAGCCTGTGCACACGCTATTGGGTAATTCGCATGGTCCTGACGAGTTGACACGGACTGGATCGCGATATAAACCGGCACGGGTTATCCAATAGCTCAGCGATATAATAATCCCTCTTTGCAATAGATAATTTGTCCTGCATTGGAAAACTTGCAAGCCAGAGTAATTGCTCTTTTTTAAAGAAAGCAATATATAATATAAAATATATAGGATGGATATCACCTGATATATCATGCCAGGGGTTATCCACCGTAGAGTTGATGATCACCATGGTGAAGCGCAGGTGTCGTAAGCCGGTGCAGATGGAGAACCGGTCGCGTGTTGATGTAAACCGGACCACCGGCGGTTTGCGCGCGTCCGTTAAGCATTGTGAATGGTCAAAAACCAGTATATAATGACGCCGGTGCATGCTTCATATGCATGGTGTAACACCAATGTTGCGGCGAATAATCATCCTGCATACAAAAATATGCAAAACCAACGTAATTGTTCTCTTTACAAAAACAATATATGTCAAAAAATAGATTTAGATGGATATCACCTGATGTTTTTTTTGTTCGGACAACAGATGATCTGTTCGTCGCGACAGAGGCGGTTTAGGCTGGTCGGCGACTCAACATGGTCCCGGCGGTTTAAGCAGAAACCCCCCGGGTTATTCTCCAGGTCTTTAAACGCCCGGCACGGGCGGTGCAGATGTATACGTTGCCTCCGACGCCGGTGCACGAGGACCGGATCATACCGGCAGGCGTAGCGGTGAAAACGCTGTGGTGAGGTCAGCGGAAACGCAGCCAGCCCGCTACGATGATCCTGGCGGGTCAACGGACGCGGTCGACGCGCAATAGGCAGAGGAGGCATCCGAGGCGGAGCCAGTTCGGCGGCTTTCGGCAAGGCCTCGCAAGCAGCAATGATGGAGTGTGTGGTGGCGAAAACGGTCAACGGAGCAAATCCTGGTGAAAAAAGCTTCTCTGCTCAACCTGTCCTTGCGTATGTACATACTGCCAAATTTGTAATGAAGGCAGAGGCTTGCGGCCGGCTTGATATGGCCAGCGAGTCCACGGTCGTCTAGGCAGAGGCGAAACCGTTGACTGCGGCAGGGGACGTGCGCCCGGTGAAGAGTGGAAAGGCCGGGGCGGCTCGGCAGCACGGCGGCTCACGGGTGAGAGGCGCAGCGGCGCAACAGAAGGTGGAACGGCCAGGCGGCCAGTCCCGGCGAGGGCAGTTCGACGGTGGAGGTAAAGATAAAGGCGTGGCCGACTTGACGATGCAGTCCGTGCAAGGCGGCTCGGAACGAGGCGACGACAGCGTAGTCCGAATCCAAACACCCGTCCCAGTCCTCGTCCGGGTCGTTCTTTGGTTTGACTTCCACATCGTATCTTCCATATCGTGGTCCCTTTTCTCTTATGGTAATTTTCTCTTAACGACCTGAGTACTAGTATTTGCATCTAGTACCCTGTCAATTTTGTGTGATGGTGTAGCTTCATCTTAGCTTCCGTCCCTCGCGTGAGAAGCACTAGTTGAATTTAGCACTTTGATTTAAGAAGCAATCTAGGTCTTCACGTGAGGACGTGGTAGCTGACCAGAAGGTTTGCCCCGGAAACCTCGGGATTTGAAGCAAACCCGTATACGTCAGATGCTCTGGATATGATTTGTAACGACCTTGTAGCGTAAAACTTCTGTCCGTCTTGGCTTCTGACGGCGACACAGTGAAAATCGATCTGGTTTGGATGGATCGTCCAGTCGCGGCGGCGCGCACTACGCAACCCTAATTTCTCTTCAACTCCAATCTTGTGCCTGATGTTTCAAACTTTAATCATGACTATGATCATAACTCAATGAATTTTGCCGGCTCTTTCTCCATCCGACGAATTGTAATCTTCTCGATCCCAGAGATAGATCCCTTCAAGAACTCATCACCACCGTGCGCAAGCCCCACGGTGGGCGCCAACTGTCGTGGATTTGTCACGGCAGATGTCCTTAGTGTCAGGACTTAGTTGCGAGGCCAACGCATCCATGTGGTAGCTTGAGAGGGGTTGAGCGGGACGAGAGACGCAGGGCGGATCAACACGCAAGACAAGGGTTTAGACAGCTTCGGGCCCCGGGAAACATCATCCGGTGAAAACCCTACATGCTGTTTGAGGCTAGCTCTCATTATCATCCCGAGGGAGACGCCGGTAAACCGGCTCTTTTAGTCTAGCCCTAGAGATTATTTCTTCTTGCTTGTAGCTTGTAGCTTCTAACTTGTCCCCCTTTGGGGAGCCCTGCCCCTCCTTATATATGCTGAAGGGGCGGTTTACATGTGGAGTCCTATTAGGATTAGGACTAGTCTATCTCTAATACAAACCGGATACAAGTCCAGGTCTTAACTCTTTATAAGACAAATATTCCTTTCCTCTTAAACCGGCCCACAATAGTTGAACCGGCCTTCATGAACCGCCAGACGGGCCACCGGGTCTTGTCGCTCCTCTGACCCGTCCATCGGGTTATCAGTGAGTTACAACGTCCCGACGGGTTGCTGGTAAACCGCCAGGTCATGGCGGGTCACCAGATGAATATCGCCAAGTGCCAGCGGGACCTCAAATAAGCCGCCAAGTCCGGCCGGTTTAACTTCCGGCCGGTTTACACCGCGGGGTATATCCCCGACAATACCGAAGCGACGAGTTCCTTTCATTGGAGAGACGCGGAGTTAGACATGGTCTCCGATCTCGAATGCCAAATCACGATGTTTGCTATCGTAATAGCTCTTCTGGCGCGATTGCGCGGCTTTGAGGTTCTCACGAATGACCTTGCACATTGCCTCAGCCTCTGAGATCAAATCGTTGCCAAGTAGTTGGCGTTCGCCCGTCTCAGACCAATTGAGAGGAGTACGGCACTTTCTGCCATAGAGGATCTCGAATGGGGCTTTGCCCGAGCTGGCTTGAAAGCTGTTGTTGTAAGAGAACTCAGCATAAGGAAGACAATCCTCCCACTTCATGCCGAAAGAGATAACACAAGCTCTGAGCATATCTTCAAGAATTTGGTTGACACGCTCGACTTGTCCACTAGTTTGAGGGTGGAAAGCTGTGCTGAAGCGAATGTTTGTGCCCATGGCCTTCTGAAAAGAATCCCAAAACTTGGAGGTAAAGATGCTGCCACGGTCTGAAGAGATCAATTGTGGAATGCCGTGTAAGAAGACAATTTTGGAGGTGTAGAGCTCTGCCAGCTGCGCTGCTGTAATAGACTCTTTGATAGGAAGAAAATGAGCCACTTTGGTGAGCTTGTCGATGACGACGAAGATAGCATCATTTCCACGCTTGGACTTGGAAATCCAGTCATGAAGTCCATTTCAATATGATCAAACTTCCATTCTGGAATAGCAAGAGGTTGGAGGAGACCAGCTGGTCGTTGCTGTTCTGCCTTTACCCTTCTGCAGACATCACATTCATTCACGAATTGAGCAATCTCTCGCTTCATTCGAGTCCACCAATACGACTGCTTGAGGTCATGGTACATCTTCGTACTTCCAGGATGAATTGACAGAAGAGAGTTGTGCGCTTTGTTCATAATGACTTTACGAAGATCACCCTTTGGAACCACGATCCGGTCCTCGAAGAAAAGAGTATCTCTGTCATCGACTCGATAGCACTTGTATTTGGAAATGCCCTTGTCAATACCACGTTTCACCTTCTTCACCATGGTATCCAACAGTTGTGCCTCACGAATCCGATCTTCCAAGGTAGGAGAGACGATGAGGTTGGCAAGAAAACCTTGAGGAACAACTTGGAGATTCAACTTGCGGAAAGCTTCACAAAGATCCGGTTGAAAGGGCTTGAGGATTAAGCTGTTGCAATAAGCCTTCCTGCTCAATGCGTCTGCAATCACATTAGCCTTGCCTGGAGTATATTCAATACTCGGATTATACTCTTGAATCATTTCGACCCATCGAGTTTGCCTGAGGTTGAGGTCGGGCTGAGTGAAGATGTACTTGAGACTCTTGTGATCGGTGAATATGTCCACTTTCCTTCCCAACAGGAGATGTCTCCATGTTATTAGTGCGTGGACAACTGCCGCCAACTCAAGATCGTGAGTGGGGTAGTTCTTTTCGTTGGGCTTCAACTGATGAGAGGTATAGGCCACAACCTTCTTCTCTTGCATTAAGACGGCACCGAGGCCCTGAAGAGAAGCATCACAGAAAACTTCATAAGGCTTGGATTCGTCAGGAGGAGTCAACACTGGAGCAGTGACAAGTTTCTCTTTGAGAGTGTTGAAAGAAACGTCACACTCAGGAGACCAGACATACTTCACATGCTTCTGGAGGAGGTTGGAAAGAGGCTTTGCAATCTTTGAGAAATTCTCAACGAATCTTCGGCAATAGCTTGCAAGTCCAAGAAAACTGCGAAGCTGCTTGACATTCTGGGGAGGTTCCCAATTCACGACTGCAGACACCTTCTCAGGATTAACAGCAATGCCCTTGGCAGAGATGATATGCCCAAGGTAAAGAACTTCATCAAGCCAAAATTCACATTTGGAGAACTTCGCATATAATTGATACTCTCTGAGCTTGTCGAGCACCAATCGCAAATGTATGGCATGATCCTTCTTATTCTTGGAGAAGACCAAAATATCATCGAGATAGACCAAGACAAATTCATTGGTGTAGGGGTTGAAGATGAAATTCATCAAGCGAGTGAATGTTGGAGGAGCATTGACAAGGCCGAATGACATGACAGTATATTCATAAGAACCAAAGCTTGTTCTGAATGCTGTCTTGGGAATATCTTCTTCACGAATGCGAATCTGATGATAACCCATACGAAGGTCAAGCCTGGAGAACACTTTAGCACCTTTTAGTTGCTCAAATAGCTCATTGATGTTGGGAAGTGGGTACTTGTTCTTGATTGTCTTCTTGTTTAATGGACGGTAATCGACGCAAAGTCGGTCCGTGCCATCCTTCTTCCGGACAAAAAGAACACCACAACCCCAAGGAGAAGAACTCGGTCTGATCAGACCCAGACGCTCTTGTTCATCGAGCTGTTTCTTCAATTCCTTCAGCTCTTTAGGTCCAAGCTTGTAAGGACGCTTGCAAACGGGTTCCGTGCCAGGCTCAAGATCAATAACGAATTCAACTGGCCGGCGGGGAGGCATACCCGGAAGCTCTTCTGGAAAGACATCTTGGTACTCACAAACGACTGGAATCTGAGAGATAGCATCCAATTCTCCCTTCTCATTGAGAGAATATAACCGAATGGTATCATCACGAGCGGCATAGATGATCACATCGTCAGAAGAGTGAGTCAATTGAATTTCCCTGGCAGCACAATCAAGCTGAGCCTTGTGCTTAGAAAGCCAGTCCATCCCGAGAATAAGATCAATATCAGAGTCACCAAGAACAATTAGTTTAGCCAGAAATCTATAGTCGCCCATCTTGATACCGACATTCGGAACGCACATGGTAGATCTCAAACGTTTAGCCGGGGAAACAACTTGCAAAGCTTTAGGTAAAACCTCTGTGTCAAAATTGTGCTTCGATGCAAAAGGATATGACATGAAAGAATGCGATGCATCGGTATCGAATAAGACCTTTGCAGGAATATCATTAACTGAGAGATTACCCATTATGACATCTGAAGAATCCTCTGCTTGAGCTGCATTCATCATGTTCACCTTGGCATGTTTAGGATTATGCTTGACCACTGCATTGCTGGAAGATTTCACAGGAGGAGGAGGAGGCGGAAGGCGCCTTTGGTTGAAGCACTTGTTCGCATAGTGACCCTTTTGCTGACATTTGTTGCAAGTCACCTCTGAGAGCGGACGATGGTAAGGAGCACTTGGCCTTGGAGCTTGATTCTGAGACTTGTTCTGATAGCCAGGGTTGGGTGGGTGGGAAGATCCACGACTACCTGAGTTCTTCTGCTGATAAGGCTGACGGAACGGAGGAGGAGGAGGCAACCGGAACTTCTGTTGCTTAGCTGCCACAAGTGAGGAAGAAGAAGACTGAACTATGTCTCTGACTCTCTTCTTAGATGCCTCACACTTGAGCTGAGCAGCTTCTTGTTTCAGCGCCATGTTGTAGAATTCATCATACTTTAACGGCTCGAAAAGCACGAGAGCAAGTTGCAGATCTTCTCTGAGACCACGCCTGAATTGGTAGATCATACTCTTCTCATTAGGGATGTCTTGCCTCGCAAAACGAGAGAGCTTCTGGAACTGAGTGTTGTATTGATAGACAGACATGTTGCCTTGCTTGAGATTGCGGAATTCCTCACGCTTACTCTCAACAACACTTTCTGGAATGTGGTGAGCTTTGAAGTCACGGCGGAAATCATCCCAGGTAATCACACGACCTCCTCTGGAATCTTTGTATTGTTGGAACCACTCAGCATCTTGATCCTTGAGTTGAAAAGAGGCAAACTTGACAAAGTCCTCAGGTCTGACATTACTGCACTCGAAATGCTTGCTGATATCCACGAGCCAATCATCAGCGTCTGTGGCCTCGACACAGTAGCTGAAGGTCTTTGGCTGATTAGCAAGGAACTGGTTGAGTGAAGCGAAGTGCGGCTGATTGTTGCCTTGGCCTTGATTCCCTTGATTACCTTGCCCTTGGTTGCTATCTTGCAAGAGCTGAATCAGAATCTGAGCATTGGCATTTGTGGCAGTCATCAGGGCTTGCCATGCCTCCGGAGGCGGAGGTGGTGGCGGAGGGTTAGCCTGACTTCCTTCATTGCGTTCCGGATTCTGACGCGTTGGCGGAGCCATCCTGAAGAGGGTGACATCCATTAGCATCTTGAAAGAGATATATTCAAGCTGAATCAAAGGAACGAAATTGCAACATATAGTCTTCACAATAAACATCCGAACGAGAATGAACGAATGAATTCCAAAGTAAATCATCACACTTCCATAAGTTGAGAAGCCACTTAGAAAAAAGGTATGGAATAAAATCAACAAGGTACGGATGAGAACAAATACTTGGTAAGGATTACCCAATCACAAACCAAATATATGCGGGAAGAAACACTAGAGCTACATGAATTCCCACTTATAAACTCCCGAAACTTTCTGGTTATGCAATCAGGTGTTGGGGATACAGGGGACACAAAAATATATCACCCAAACTAACAATACCTAGATCCAGCTGTATCCATCCTTCAACACATAACCAAGAAACCTTCGGAAATCATCTACCTCAACCTTCGAAAAGCATCCGTTATAAAAGTCATGGCAATACTCCCGCACTCGCCTCAGTATTGGGCTATCAGGGTTATCTCACCAACAACTGTACAAAAGAGATTTTCGATGTCGGCGTGCTAAACTCAGGTATTCCAGAACTGTAACGATAAAATTATGACGACAACACCTCGGAGCTCAACTCCCCGGTACACCTCCACTAAACCCCTGCTGACGGGAGGCAACCAAGACAATGTTGTCATCATAAAACCATCGGAACGATTCTAAGATACCCGCGTGATCCTAATTTTTTTTTGTGAAATTTGAGAAGAGAAGAGTCAAAACTCTACGTCAGGATGCCTTACCAGAGCGATGAGGAGACTGGGAAGTAAAAAGAATTCCTAAACTCCCCGATATATAATTCCTAAATGACTCAAAACATTTTTATAGACACAACTCGGCCACTAAAAACGATCAATCATAGGGGGCTCCTAAGGTCGGGGAAGGCTCTGATTACCAACTTGTAACGCCCTCGATGCGGCTATATCTCCCACGTGTCGAGGCACGACTTAGAGGCATAACCGCATTGAAAGCAATGTCGCAAGTGAGGTAATCTTCACACAACCCATGTAATACATAAGGGAAAGAGATACATAGTTGGCTTACAGTCGCCACTTCACACAATACATAAATAAACATCCATCATTCAAATTACACTCAAGGTCCGACTACGGTACCAAAATGAAAGAAGACTACCCCAACTGCTACACAGATCCCCGAATCACTTAGAGGCATAACCGCATTGAAAGCAATGTCGCAAGTAAGGTAATCTTCACACAACCCATGTAATACATAAGGGAAAGAGATACATAGTTGGCTTACAATCGCCACTTCACACAATACATAAATAAACATCCATCATTCAAATTACACTCAAGGTCCGACTACAGTACCAAAATGAAAGAAGACTACCCCAACTGCTACACAGATCCCCGAATCACCCCAACTGGGCTCCACTACTGATCATCAGGAAAAGACACATAGTAACGGCCGCGTTCCTCGTCGAACTCCCACGTGAGCTCGGTCGCGTCATCTGCACTGGCATCGTTGGTACCTGCAACTGTTTTGGTAGAATCTGTGAGTCACGGGGACTCAGCAATCTCACACCCGCGAGATCAAGACTATTTAAGCTCATAGGTAGGATAGGGTTGTGAGGTGGAGCTGCAGCAAGCGACTAGCATATATGGTGGCTACAACGCAAAAGAGAGCGAGAAGAGAAGCAAAGCACGGTCGTGAAGCTAGAAGTGATCAAGAAGTGATCCTAGAACAACCTACGTCAAACATAACTCCAACACCGTGTCCACTTCCCAGACCCCGCCGAGAAGAGACCATCACGGTTACACACGCGGTTGATGTGTTTTAATTAAGGTCAACTTCGGGTTTTCTACAACTGGACATTAACAAATTCCAATCTGCCTCATAACCGCGGGCACGGCTTTCGAAAGATAATACCCTGCAGGGGTGTCCCAACTTAGCCCATTATAAGCTCTCATGGACAACGAAGGATATTCCTTCTACCGGGAAGACCCGATCAGTCTCGGAATCCCGGACTACAAGACATCTCGACAGTAATAAAACAAGTCCAGCAAAGCCGCCCGATTGTGCCGACAAATCCTGATAGGAGCTGCACATATCTCGGTCTCAGGGCACATCCGGATAAGTCAAGCTACGAGTAAAACCAGGCCTCGAGTTTCCCCGCGGTGGCCCCGCAGGTTGCTCGGTTCGGGCCAACACTCAAAGGAGCACTGGCCGGGGGGGGGGGGGGGTTAAAATAAAGATGACCCTCGGGCTCGCGAAAACCCGGGGGAAAAAGGCTTAGGTGGCAAATGGTAAAACCAATGTTGGGCCTTGCTGGAAGAGTCTTATTCAAAGCGAACTGTCAAGGGGGTCTCATAAATCACCCAACCGTGTAAGGAACACAAAATCAAGCAACATAACACTGGTATGACGGAAACTAGGGTGGCAAGAGTGGAACAAAACACCAGGCATAAGGCCGAGCCTTCCACCCTTTACCAAGTATATAGATGCATTAATTAAATAAGAGGTATTGTGATATCCCAACAAGTAAACATGTTCCAACAAGGAACAACAAGTCCATGTTCCAACAAGGAACAAACTACATCTTCACCTGCAACTAGCAACACTATAAGATGGGCTGAGCAAAGCGGTAACATAGCCAATCAACGGTTTGCTAGGACATGGATGGTTAGGGGCTGACATGGCAATATGGGTGGCATGATATAGCAAGTGGTAGGTATCGCAGCATAGGCATAGCATAAGAGCGAGCATCTAGCAAGCAAAGATAGAAGTGATTTCGAGGGTATGGTCATCTTGCCTGCAAGGTTCTCAGAGTTGTCGAAAGCTTGGTCCTCGTAAGCGTTCTCAACAGGTTCCTCGTTCACGTACTCGTCTCCCGGATCTACCCAAAGCAATAACACAAGCAAAGGGGACAACATCAATCACGATGCAATGCGCAAGCAACATGATGCAAAACATGGCAGGATATGCGAGATGGGATACGCAATGCATATGCGTGCTTCGGAAGGAAAAAGATGAACAAGGCATAATCTTGACAAACCAAGTATGCCACTGGATAGGTGAGGTGATTTCGGTTGAAATCGATATAAAGATCACCGGAATCGGATGCACGGTTTGCAAATGACAAGCAAAACAAGAATGACAATAATCTGCCATTAACAACATGATGCTACTTAGCAAACAACAAGTAATTAAGCTACTGCACCCAAACATATCAACAAAGCATATGACATTAACTTACTCAAGATGCTTGACAAAATATGAACACTGAGCTACGGCTAAATCACACCATAACTGGTTCAAACAAGCATGGCAAAAGTGCAAAAGATAACAGGTTCACAGACTTGGTGAAAATAACATGCCAGAAATTAACATCAGGATGACATGTTTGGAGCAATGAAACAACATGCTACAGGAACAGGACATAGCAAAATAAGGGATGGCATGAATCTACTCAAAGCACTTAACAAAAGCCCTTACTGACCATAAGCCAAAAAGGATCAGAAAATCTAATAACACCCATGTCAATTAAGCAAGTTTCGTTACAGGTTTGAGACTTAGCAGAAAACTGGACATGTCAAAAACAGATAACAAGTAGGCATGTTCGTGAGCTCGATGCACTCACTACGGAGCATTACATGATAAACTAAGCATACATACATCAATAATACATGGCATAGAATCTAGAAATGGCAAGAATAACATCATAGCATGCAAGAATCAACTACACCAAGCTTGGCAAAATCGAATAACATGTAAACAATCTGCCAGCAACATTTTATAGCAAAAGTAGAGCTCGATTGACTCAAGCTATGGCACTCCATAAATACAAGCAAAGGCACGGATAGATAGAGCAAATCCATATGTTCAAAACACTCTTACTGATCATTTTCAAAAGAGGCATAGATCTCTCTGAAACAACATGAACACATGGTATAAAAATAACAGCAGGCCAGGACTTGGTGAAATTACTAAGTCTCTGAAATCAGCAACATTAAGTACTCTAGTTTGCATGCTTGTGCTAGTCACCACAAAGATCACAAAATTACATGTCATAAATCCCTGGAAATATGGCATGGCATATTACAAAACACATGTAGGACTCAACTTCATAGGATGTACACATCAATCATGGCAAAAATGACAAAAGTGCATGTTCTGATAAGAATCAGAAACTAACATCACATAGCCCTATTCTAACAGAAATTCGGGCATCAAGATGATCTCAAATGAAAATGATGCAATAAAATGAAATGATGTACTCATCGATACGAACAATTTGACATATTATACGCCCAAAACGGAGCAACAGGTGCGGAGATATGACATGAACAAATGTGCACCAGAATGAACAATTTCCAGGACTTAGAAGATTTTCGACCTCGGGGGGGGGGGGCGCTGCTCAGATCTGGATCGGGGCTCCTCCCGATCCCCTTGGAGGGCGGCGGCGGCAAGAGGGAGCTCCGCTCCGGCGGCTGGCGGCGGTGACGACGTCGGAGCACGGGCGGCGAGGTGCGCCGGCGGCGAGGCGCGCCGGGCGGTGGGCGAGGCGGAGACGGGCGGCGGGGACGGCGAGGAGGCGACCGGCGGATGGGCGGAGGAGGCAAGGGCCGCGGGGCGCCGGGAGGAGGGAGGCGCGCAGGGCAGCGCGGCGCTCCACGCGGCGGTTGACGGCGATGGGCCGCGGGGGGCCCGGGGCGGGCTTCGCAGGCCGCGGCGGCGGGGATCTGGCGGGGACGCGTGGCGACGCGGGATTCGCCGGGGACGGCGGCGTGGACACGTCCGGTCCGGGACAGACACGTCCGGCGGCGGGAGGTGGAAGCAGACTAGGTTTAGGGTGGTTTTGATCCGGGATTTGAGGGGGATGCCTTTTTATAGGTAGAAGGAGTTAGGAAGCTCCAAATGGAGAGCGGTTTTCGGCCACGCGATCGTGATCGAACGGCGACGGACATGGGAGTGACTTAGATGGGTTATTGGGCTGTTTTGTAGGGGTTTTGGGCTGCAACACACATGAGGCCTTCACAGTTACTCGGTTAACCGTTGGAGTATCAAACGACCTCCGAATGACCCGAAACTTGACAAGCGGTCTACCGGTGCTATACCAAGGCCGCTTGACAAACCTCGGTCCATTCCGAGAAAGTTTAATACCCGCACACGGAAAAAGGTAAAAGAGGACGCCGGGGGACATAGGAGCGCCGGATTGCAAAACGGACAACGAGGAAAACGCTCGGAGTCATGAGACGAACACGTATGCAAATGCGATGCACATGATGACATGATATGAAAAGCATGACATGAACAAAATGCAAAAAGAAGGGAAACCCAACCACGGAGAGAATATCATATCACATTGCCGAAAATGGCAAGAGTTGGAGTTACAATTGTGGCAAGTTACATCCGGGGTGTTACAACAGTACCCCGATCGGTCGAGCCGGTTGGGGCTGGATGAACAGGACCCTGTGGAGGGCTGGATGAACAGGACCACCCCCTGGAGGGCAGGATGAACAGTAGACGGTGGAGGGCTGGATGAACAGTAGCCCGTGGAGGGGTGGTTGAACAAGAGCCTGTAGAGAGGGCTGGTTGAAGAGTAGCCGGTGGAGTAGCGGGCGGTGGAGGCTGGACGAACAGGAGCCCGTGGATGAACAGTCGCAGGTGGAGGCTGGAGGAGGTCGATGGTGGATGAACAGTAGCCCATGGAGGCTGGAGGGGTTCGACGGTGAAGATGAACAGTATCCCATGGAGTCCCGTTTTGCGGTACGCCACACCCCTCCCGATGAACAGGACCCCCGTTTCGACCGTAGCGCTCCAACATAAGTTCGTTTCCTCCGTTTTGCGGTACGCCACACCCCTCCCGATCAACAGGACCCCCGTTTCGAGCATAGGAGGTCCATTTCCTCCGTTTTAGGGTACGCCAGACCCCTCCCGATGAACAGGATCCTGTTTCAAACGTGGCCAGTTGAACACAAGGCGGTTTCCTCCGTTCTGCGGTATGCCAGGCCTCGTTTCCATCGGCTGTTCCGTCCAAGCCCTCCCGATGAACACGACGACGCATTCCGTTTCGACCCAGCCGGTTGGCTCTCCATGAACACAACGACGGCGCTATTTCTCCGTTCCGACCCAGCCATGTACACAAGCCCTAGCCGTACGTATGCGTGAGTAGGCGTTCGAGACCCTGCCCGTATGTACGTACGTGGCCGTATTTTCTTTCTTGCACACTGGCCGCTGTACGTACGTGTACATGCTACGTGCGCGCCTCTACTACGACACGTGCCCGCCTCTACATCGACCAGTATGTACATACACGTTCGCGACCATAATGACAACACTACATACGCTTCGACCAGGTGGGTCCCGACTATCAGGCACGTCCTTACGTGCGAAGATGTAGATGGTGGGTCCCAGCAGTCAGGGGGCGAATCATTTTTTTGCCCAGACGCACTTCCTTGCTTGCGAAGATGTAGCTGGTGGGTCCCAGCAGTTAGGGGGAAACATTTTTTTGCGAAATACGGTGGCCCATCCGGTGGGTCCCCGCTGTCAGGTGGAGGAATAATTATTTTGCGCGTAATAAGGAGGCACTTCCTTGCTGTGGTCGTGGACCCAGCTGTCAGCCTCTCCATGTACAGTCCACGTTCAATGGAAGCCGTTCCTTGAGCATGTTGACCACACCGCGCCGAGAGCACCAGGGCGGTGGACGACGACGAGGCCTAGAAAGGGGACGATGCGGAGCCGGGGAAGACACGACAGTGGAAGCCCGCCCGGAGAGGAGTACGAGGGTTCACTGGTTCGGCTGCGGTGTGAGGCTGCCATCATCGTAGGGCCTGGCCAGCGGTAGGAATAGTAGGGGGCGGTGAGGCCTCCGCGGCAGCACAGCCGGCCACGGGAGGCAGGAGCATGCGGCATGACCGGCGCTGCTTTGGGCGGCTGGAGCAAGAAGACCAGAGGTTGAAGAAGCACAACGGTCGTTGGATGGACATTGTACGGTCACTGGAGCTAGAATCGTTCATATTGACTAAGTTGACAAAGCACTCCTCCCCATCAACTTAGTAGGCCCACAAGTCAGCCACCCACCAAGGTGGGTCCCAACTAGCAGGGGGAGTATTCATTTTTTGTGCGTAATGAGGCGACACTTCCGGTGGGTCTGAGCTGACAGCGGGGGGAACTTTTTTTTCGAAATACGGTGGCCCGTCCGGTGGGTCCCAACAGTCAGGGGGAAATGTTTTTTCGCCAAATACGATGGTCCGTTCAGTGGGTCCCTGCTGTTAGGTGGAGGAATAATTATTTTCCGTGTAATAAGGAGGCACTTCCTTGTGGCTGCCGTGGACCCAGCTGTCAGCCTCTCCATGTTCAGTACTCTTCCGATGGAAGTCTTCCTTGACCACGCTGACCACGCCGCGTCGAGAGCACCAGGGCGGTGGACGACGGCGAGGCCTAGGAAGGGGAGGACGCGGAGCCGGGGAAGATGCGACAGTGGATGCCCATGTGTAGAGGAGTATGAGGGTTCACTGGTTCGCTGCGGTGTGAGGCTGCCGTCGCCGCAGAATAACAGGGGGTGTGGGTGAGTACAGGGATGGCCTGGCCAACAGTGGGAGTAGTAGGGGGCGGTGAGGCCTCCGCCGCATCGCAGCCGGCCGTGGGAGGCAGGAGCACGAGGCATGGCCGTCGCTGGTTTGGGTGGTTGGAGCAAGAAGACCAGAGGTTGAAGAAGCACTACGGCCGTTGGATGGACATCGTACGGTCACTGGAGCTAGAATCGTGCATATTGACTAAGTTGACAAAGCCCTCCGTCCCCGTCAACTTAGTAGGCCCACAAGTCAGCCTGCCACTATACTGGGTCCCAACTAGCAGGGGGTATTCATTTCTTTGTGCGTAACAAGGACACACTTCCTTACGTGCGAAGATATAGCTGGTGGGTCCGAGCTGTCAGTGGCGGTAACGTTTTTTTGCAAAATACAGAGGCCCTTTCGGTGGGTCCCAGATGTCACGTGGAGGAATCATTATTTTGCGCATAATAAGGAGGCATTTCCTTGCGTGCGGCCGTGGACCCACTTCAGATGCATGTCGGTCGTTGACCAGGTTGACCAGGCCGCGCTGAGAGCACCAGGGCCGTGGACGTCGGTGAGGCCTAGGAAGGGAACGACACGGTGGCAGGGAAGACTCGGCAGTTGTTTCCTACGCGGAGGGGAGTACGATTGTACGAGGGTTTACTGGTTCGTCTGCCGTCACCGGAGAATAACAGTAGGTGTGGGTGAGTAGAGGGATGGCTAGGCTAGCGATGGGAGTACGGTGGGGCGGTGAGGCCTGCGCAGCAGCACAACTGGCCACGGGGAGGAGGGAGCAGTCAGTCCCGCCGGCGCTTGTTTGAGTGGCTAGAGCAGGAAGAGCAGAGATTGAAGAAGCACGACGGCCGTTGGATGGATATCCAACAGTCACTGCTTGTGCGTCAACCTTTTTTTAGGAAAGCCTCAAATCTGTGGAAAACAGCATACAACCCATCTGCCATTATTTCTAATAATTTACAGCCCATTTGCTAATTCTTAAGGTTTATTTGGAGCCCATATTCTTTTTGTTAGCATTACAACCCATATTGTGGCCACGGTTAAAAAATAATACGAAAGGTTGCATATTTCGGTGCGGTCTGAACTATTTTTAATCCTGAAATTTCGAGTCACATTCAAACTGATTTTAAAAATAAATGTATATCAATATAAAATCCAACAAATTGTCCACACATAAAAATTAATGCAATTTAAAATCTTGAAATGAAAAAAAAAGAAATTTGAAAGTAATTGCCGGTTTCATGTGTTTTAAAAATGTACAACCCATTTCTCATTACTGATAGGCCATTTTCTCGTCCAGCCGAATGAAGCTTTCCTCGTCTTGAAAGACTTGCAGCCCAACAGACCTGACAAAGAGACTTACTTGGCAAATCACAAAAAAACTAGGCTAGCCATTTTCAGAAAGAAAAAAAAAACTACTAGGTTGGTGTGTGGTACACATAAAAGAGAAGGCTGTCTAGACAAGCCAGAGTGCCCCGCATAGCCTAGTTGACATCCTGCTTCCTTCTCAAAAACAAATTAGATAAATTCCACAACAAATGTGGCCATTCATAAAAATGCCACTACAATTTCCAAACTTTGAAAAATGCCACTATAATTTTTGCAAACTTTGGAAAATGCCACTGCAATTTGCAAACTTTAAAAAACGCCACTCTAGACTTCGAAAAATGCCACTGGAAATGGCATGAAATGGCATTTTTCAAAGTTTGGAAATTGCAGTGGCATTTGTCAGAAACACCAGATGATGAGTGGCATTTATCAAATGAACCCAAAACAAAAATATCTAGGCGAGCTGTTGGGTCCCTGTTGTCAGCCGCTCGTTGTGCAACTCTCTCGTTTATTGACTACGTTGACAATGGCATGGGACCCAGATGTCAGAAATCCATTAGGAGGAGCAATTTTTTATTGGATTGAAATAAGGAGGCACTTGCTTGCGTACTACCATGACCTTGGCGGGTCCCTGCTGTCATCCTCTCCGCGTACAATCATCTCCTGATTGTGTACGCGTCAACTTGGTAGGCCCAGAAGTCAGCCTCTAAACCTGTGGAGGACAAATACAACCCATTTAAAAAATAATAGCCCATTCCATACGTTCAAACGGAAAGTTCAACATTCAGAGCAAAGTAACAGGTCTGATCCACATATAGAGTACTGAACTTCCACGTTGACAACCATCATAGCTAAGTTAACTATCTACTCCCACTAATACTCTAGTAGCATACAAGTACTAACTTACTCTTAGCTAACTAGACGATGCCGGTCGCCATTTGCGGTACACGCTAAACGCCGGCACCAGCGTCCTCCGCCTCGCCTCGGACTTGCCAGAGGTGCGATAGGGCGCGTTGCTCGCGTGCGTTGGCCCTTTCCATGCCGGCGTGGTCCACCGAAGCTTCGGCTTCTAAGCGCGAAACCCACTTGATGAGCTGGTAGTAAAAATCGGCGTCGCGAACGCGTGCGTTCCCGACAGCCTCCAGGGCTATTTGCCGGGCGCCAACCTCCACGTAGTCGGCCCAGGTGCGGGCGCTCTGCTCGCGACTCAGACCGTCTGTGCGCTGCTGCTCCATGTGCCACTGGCGGTGCAAATCGGTGATACGCTGCTCCTCCACCAAGCGGTCGCGCTCCAACAACTCCTTCTCCTCCGCCAGGCGGTCGTGCTCCAACAAGTCCTCGATCACCGCTTTGCCATCTAAAGACCGATAGAATGCCTCCTCCCTCTGTCTGCCTTCCGGTGAAAAACCGAACACTAGTTCCGGCGGTGACCGCCTCCGGCCACGCCTATCGTGGATGGGCGGGGGCATGGCGGACGTGGCAAGAGCAAGGATAAGTGGCGAGCGACATCGGGCCGGTGGGGGCTTATGAGGATAGGGCGAGTTGGGTCATGGTGCCACCATAGAAGGCCGGGAAACAGTACTTATAGGCGGAAGGTAGCGCGACGGTCATCGGAATTCAATGCATAATTAAGCAGGCATGGCTTAGCGCGCTAGCTTGCCGTGGAAAACTAGAGAAACTGAAATTCTGACTATGCCGTCCCGTCCCGTCCGTGCTGGGTCGCACGCCGGCATGACGGTCAAACGAGTGCACTCGAATCATCTCCCTCCTTGTCAATAATGATTCCACGGATTTAAAAGGCCCGCAACAATTAAAGAGCATCTTTTTCGCATAAGTTAGCTGCCTTAATTACGACCGGCTGCAAGCAGGCACTCAAAATCGCTCGCAGCTAGTACGTGGAGCAGCATGCAACGAGTCGCAGCCGAGGGCATTAGTTGATGAACTTTAGCTGGGAGATAAGGCATTTGCGAACATTTTCACTGGCAGTTTCTTCAGATTCGCATGGCATTTTCTTCAGAGCAGCTTGTCAGTTTCTTCAGAGGTAGGCATTTTTATTCAAAAAACTGCCACTTCGGATCTTGCATCACAACTAAAGCAACCAGGAGTGCATTAGTAGGCTAGCTAGTGATCGATCGGTAATTTGTAAACACTGAGCGAACAGATATAAGGAAATGTTAATGCATCTCAATGATTCACAGATCATATACAAATATGTAGCTCCAAAAGCGAAGACCAGCCACAACTAAAACCAACTAGTACGATTCCCATACATAAGATCAACATGTTAATGCATCTCAATGATTCACAGATCATATACAAATATGTAGCTCCAAAAGTAAAGATCTATAAAAAACATATGTTCTTCCTACTAACATGGATGCTTCTCTTGGCCAACCTTCAATACAGACTAAAAGACAAATTTGTTTGTGAAGTCTAAAGTTCCTCTTGCAAACGTAAGTGGTTTCACCAACAGCTGGAACCATGAGAATGAACCACACATGATGGAGGAACATCCACTGCAATATGATTTGGTCTTCTCTTGATCACACGGCGAGACTATTTTTGGAATACACACTTTAACTTAGGCAAAATGATGCCCATTGTGTCGACGTTCTGGGAACAGGGGTCCCCAGACTTGCCTGCCTGCGGCCTGCGGCGTGGCTCAAATGGAGGCCCAACATGGCCCATCTGCATCGACACAGGACTCAAGACCCGCGCGAGGGGCCAAGCCTCGCGAGGCGGACGACACGACACTTCCTCAATCACGGCCTCCTTAGGCTGGCTCGCGAGGAGGCGGAGAGATCAAGGTGGGTACCTCACGAGGTGCCCATGACGCAAGCCATGACGACCAAGGGTGCCAGGCGGGCGCCAGCCCGCGCAGTGTCCCCCCTTTCCTCTTTGGTGCAAAGGGGGCAAGCGCAGGCGAGAGGATCAAGCAAAGGCACCCATTTCGGTGCAACGAGACCAAGACCCGCTCCACGACAAGGAGGAAGTCACTATGGAGCCCAAGCCGGCGTCATCACCAGAGCCTTTGGCAGGCGAAGACCAACTTTAGTCAGGATAAGTGTACCAGATGTTCCCTTTTAAATTGGCCAATTGTTGGCGCCCTTCCCGCTCAATATTTGGGAAGAGGTCCAGGGCCTTTGCCTATAAATAGGGCTAGCCAACCCCAGAGTAGAGGGGGGGGGGGTCCGGCATCTAGAGAGAGAGGGAAGGGCGATCGAACTCCCCCTAGCAGTTCATCCCCTACCAAGAACAGACCCTCGCGAGGTCGTTCTTCCTTGTACTGTTCTTCCTCATCAGCCCAAGAGGCAATCCACCCACCACAAACTAGAGTAGGGTATTACACCACAATGGTGGCCCGAACTAGTATAAACCCGGTGTCTCATGTGTCGTTCTTGCAGTAGTTTAGATCCTTACGAGACGGAGAGGTAGAAGGGCTCGATCTCCGCGCGCACCCTAGAGTTCGAACCTTAAGGGTCTGCCGGAACCCGTGATCCGACATTTGGCGCGCCAGGTAGGGGTGCGCTGGAATCTGTCTTCCACCGCTCCACTCTCTTCCGACCGCCGCATCCATGTACGGCGCACGTCGAGCTCGCGTCACGCCAGCGGCCCTAGCTGGAGGACGTCCTCGCTGCCCCCCATCGCACGCCGTCAACACCACCACCAGCCTAGCGGGAGGCGAGCAGCAAGCACCACCCTGGCGCTTGTCTATGCGACCGGGCTACCGCACCATAACGTCGACGCTCCCGGTCGTCGCGGCCCTCCTGGGTGGCTCGCAGGCGCCACCCACAAGCCGCCACGTCAAGCCGTTTGCCCACCGGATCGGCGTCGTTTCTGCACGGCAGGGGGCTCCCACGGACCGGGCGGCGCGCAAGGCTGGCCTGACCTTCAGCTCGGAGGACCACCCCGCCAACTTGGCCGGCTCGGGCGCGCTCCCCCTGTTGTGCACCCCCACCATCTGCCAGGTGGCCGTCACCAGAACCCTCGTCGATGGCGGCGCGGGCCTCAGCGTGCTCTCGGCTGAGACCTTCAACCTCCTCCGCATACCCCGGGAGCGGCTGCAACCCAGCCGATCCTTCTCAGGCGTCCGGGAGGGGTCGTCCGACTCCTTGGGACAGATCCGGCTCCCGGTGACCTTCGGCACCTACGACAACTTCCGCACGGAGATGGTCGACTTCGACATTGCCCTCATCGGCCTCCCTTACAACGCCATCCTCGCCTACCCGGCACTGGCTCAGTTCATGGCCGCCACGCACCCGGCGTACAACCTCATGAAGATGCCTGGGAGCAACGGTACCTTCACCGTGCACGGAGACACCGGGGATGCCCTGCGAGTACTCAAGCTCGCCTTCAAGATCGCGGCATCGGCACAGCCCGCCGACGCGGGGACCCCCGAGCCCAAGGGGGCTGCGCCTACCAAGAAGAAGCAGTTGTTCACCCAGGACAAGGCAGAAACCAAGCAGATACCCGTCGACGAGGACGGGTCCTCCAGCGCCACTTTCACCATTGGCGCCAACCTGGGGCCTGAGCAGGAGGGGCCCTGGTCAAGTTCCTGCATGCAAACGAGAAAGTGTTTGCTTGGGAGCCTGATCAGTTGGCAGGGATCCCCAGGGACGTCATCGAGCACCACCTCAACGTATGCCCAAATGTGCGCCCCGTGAAGCAGAAGGCCAGGCGGCAGTCCGCAGAGAAGCAGGCCTTCATCGTCCAAGAGACCTGCAAGTTGGAAGCCGCTGGAGTCATTCGCGAGGTCTAGTACCCAGAGCGGTTGGCAAACCCTGTCGTTGTACCCAAGAAAGGGGGGAAGGAACGCATGTGTGTCGACTTCACCAACCTCAACAAGGCATGCCCGCAAGATCCGTTCCCGCTCCCTCGCATCGACCAGATCGTCGATTCCACCGCCGAGTGCGACCTGCTGTGCTTTTTGGATGCCTTCTCAGGATATCACCAGATCAAGATGGCGATAGAAGACGTTGAGAAGACCGCCTTCTTGACCCCGTGCGGGGTATACTGCTATACATGCATGCCGTTTGGACTATACGCAGGGGCAACCTTTCAGCGGCTGATGCACATCACCTTGGGCCCGCAGCTCGGGAAGAATGTTGAAGCATACGTCGATGACATTGTGGTGAAGTCTCGAGAGGCCAGGACCCTGATACAAGACCTGGAGGAGACCTTCGCGAGCCTCGACGCAGTAAACCTGCGGCTCAACCCGGAGAAATGTGTGTTTGGCGTTCCCTCGGGCAAGCTTTTGGGATTCCTCGTGTCTCACCGTGGCATCGAGGCCAACCCCGAGAAGGTCAAGGCGGTTGAGGACATGAGTCCACCAAAGACCCTCAGAGAAATGCAGAAGCTCACTGGGCGTGTGACCACGCTAGGGCGCTTCATCTCCAAGTTGGGGGAACGAGCGCTGCCTTTCTTCCAGCTTATGAAGAAAAAGGGGCCCTTTGAATGGACAGAAGCGGCAGATAAGGCGTTTCAAGATCTCAAGAGGTACCTAACCAGTCCCCCAGTCATGGTGGCTCCGCGCCCTCAGGAGCCTCTGCTGCTTTACCTTGCCGCCACTCCCTACTCTGCCAGCGCAACACTGGTGGCGGTTAGGGAGGAGCGCCAGTCCAAGACCACGGCGGCAGCCCGAGGCCAGACAAGACGGGAACAGGGAAAGCTCGAGAGAGCCGAAGCTACAGATAAAGAGAGTCAGCCGCCCAGGGACGCACAAGAGACGGGAGAGGCAGCATGCCCGGATGGTCCACCTCCCGAGGCCACAGCGTCTCGCGAGGTGCCCTCACCTCCCGAGGGCGCCACGACCCGAGCTGCCCACAGCCTTGTTGAGCACCCGGTCTACTTCGTTAGCACGGTGCTGCGGGACGCGAGGGCCCGATATCCGATGCCTCAGAAGCTCCTCCTCGCGCTGCTGGTGGCCTTGCGCAAGCTGCGGCACTACTTCCAAGCTCACCCGATCAAGGTCGTCTCATCGTACCCCCTGGAGAGGGTGCTCACGAGCCCTAACTCAGCCGGAAGGGTCGCTGAGTGGAACATAGAGTTGCAAGCGTTTCAGCTCGAGTTCAGCACGACTAGGGTCATTAAAGGAGCCGCATTGGCGGATTTCGTGGCGGAATGGACCGAGGCGCCGGGCCTCATGGATAACGAGGATCGCTCCCTCTCCCCAGGGAGCGAGGCGCCAGAAGGCTGGGTCATGTACTTTGACGGGGCATTCTCCAGGCACGGCTCGGGGGCTGGTGCTGTGCTGATATCACCCACTCAGGATAAGCTTTGCTATGCAGTACAACTCTGTTTCCAGCAAGGAGAAAAGGTCTCCAACAACATAGCAGAATATGAGGGACTGATAGCCGGGTTGAAGGCCGCAGCGGCCCTGGGAGTGAAGCGCCTCACCGTCAAAGGCGACTCGCAGCTCCTAGTCAACTTCTCCAACAAGGTGTACGAGCCGAAGGACGAGCATATGGAGGCCTACCTAGCAGAGGTCCGCAGGATGGAAAAGCAGTTCTAGGGGGCTGGAGCTGAAGCACGTGCCCCGTGGCACCATCCAGGAAGCTGACGACATAGCCGGACGGGCGTTCAGGCGACTACCGCAGAAGCCCGGCGTCTTCGAAGAGCGGCTCTTCAAGCCTTCAGCGCAGCCAACGCTATCAAGCATAGCTCAGCCTCGAGAGGAGCTCCCTCAGCCGCCAGCCTCGGGAGCCCCGGCCTGCGGGCCGACCTTAGGAGCACGTTTGCTCCTAACGATGGAACCTTAGGAGGAACGCTGGATCACCGAGCTCCGGAATTACCTGATACATGGGACCCTGCAAGAGAAGGAAGAGGAAGCAGAGTGTGTGGTGCGGCAGGCCACGGCATACTGCATCAGAGACGGAGAACTCTACCGGAAGCGACCCAACGATGTATCTCTTCGCTGCATCTCCAGGGAGCAAGGAAGGGAACTACTGGGGGACATACACGACGGAGACTGCGGACACCACTCGTCATCACGAACCCTCGTCGGCAAGGCATTCCGTAGTGGGTTCTATTGGCCCACCGCGCTCAACGACGCGATCCAATTGGTAAAGGCTTGTGAGGCCTGCCAGTTCCATTCCAAGCAGATCCATCAGCCGGCGGGGAGCCTGCAGACTATACCCCTCTCATGGCCATTCGCAGTTTGGGGGTTGGATATTCTGGGCCCGTTCCCTCGGGCGCCAGGGGGCTACCGTTACCTCTACGTCGCCATTGACAAGTTCACCAAGTGGGCAGAGGTGGAGGCTGTCCGTACCATCCTCGCAGGCTCCGCGGTCAGGTTCATCAGGGGTATCGTGAGCCGGTTCGGGGTGCCGAACCGCATCATCACAGACAACGGTTCGCAGTTCACCAGTAACCTCTTCAAAACATACTGTGCTAACCTTGGAACGCAGATATGCTACGCTTCGGTGGCACACCCGCGAAGCAATGGGCAAGCCGAACGAGCCAACGCGGAGGTCCTGAGAGGCCTCAAGACCAGGACGTTCAAGAAGAAGCTGGAGGCCCGCGGCAAGGGTTGGTATGATGAGCTCCAATCCGTGCTGTGGTCCATCCGCACGACTGCGACCAAACCAACCGGGGAGACTCCGTTCTTCCTGGTCTACGGAGCCGAAGCAGTCCTTCCTCACGAGGTCCGACGTCGCTCCACGCGGGTCCTGGCGTTCGACGAGGCGCAGCAGGACGCCATGCGGGGGATGGACCTCGTGCTGGGGGAGGAACGCCGCCGGGAAGCCGCGCTGCGAGCGGCAAGGTACCAACAGGCGCTACGATGATATCACTGCCGCAACATCCACCCCAGGACCCTCAAGGTAGGAGACCTCGTGCTCAGGCTGGTCCTCTCTAGGGAAGGGCTGCACAAGCTCTCTCCCATGTGGGAGGGCCCGTTCAAGGTTGTTCATGTTTCCAGGCCTGGCTCCGTGCGCTTGGAGACTCAAGAGGGGGAGCCGATCCAGAACGCGTGGAACATCCAGCACCTCCGGAGGTTTTACCCCTAAAAAAGGCCCTGAGCCTGTGAAGAAGGCGAACGCCTGTGAAGATCATCTCTTTTTGGAAAAGGCCCTGAGCCTGTGAAGAAGGCGAACGCCTGTGAAGATAATCTCTTTTTGGAAAAGGCCCCGAGCCTGTGAAGAAGGCGAACGCCTGTGAAGATTATCTCTTTTCGGGAAAGGCCCTGAGCCTGTGAAGATCATCTCTTTTTGGAAAAGGCCCTGAGCCTGTGAAGAAGGCCAATGCCTGTGAAGCTCATTACCTCTAAGGAGAAAGGCCCGGAGCCTGTGAAGAAGGCCAATGCCTGTGAAGCTCATTACCTCTAAGGAGAAAGGCCCGGAGCCTGTGAAGAAGGCCAATGCCTGTGAAGCTCGCCGCCCCGTGACACTCTCACGTAATAATGAGGGGGGCTGTACACGCCCCGGAGTCTCAGGAGCGCCGACCTCAGGCCCTGGGGCTCCCTCCCACGCCCAGTGGCAGCACTTAGCTCCGCGCTGGTGAGAAGACGTCGAAGACTAGACTAGGTGCCGGACGCGGCTTTTTCATTTGCTTTCCGCATTTGACGTGTTTTACTTGCATTTGAAGTCTTATCGAGGCTATCGCCGTTGTTGATTTGTGGTTTGTCGATTTTCGCTCCTCGTTTCGATTTTCTCTCATGAAGGCCTCGCGAGGGATGGGGCTCGAACGCCCTCGCGAGCGTTTTTTGCTCTAGCCATTTAAAGGTTTCACGGCCCGGGCTCTCTACAGGAGCACCCCTTTGGTTCGTGCCCCTCGGGCACAGCGACATACACACAAGGCCTGGGTCGGTCGCCCCCCGGCTGGGGCCGCAAGCTACCTACGCGAGGGCAAATAGTTGTGAAACGCAACAACGAAATTAAGGTAACGGCTACAATGGCAATAGTTCTTAAACACGCCCCCACGAGGCTCCATGCAGTTGTCTTATCTTACACAGGAAGCAAAAGGAAAAGGAAAGGGCGAGCCCGGCGCGGCCCACCCCGCATCGGTCTACGGAGGCAGCACCAGATGCCTCCGGAGCTCAGGCGGACTCCCTCTCGCGCTTCACCAGAGCGCGATGACGGGCGGCCGAATAACCACCCCCCAAGCAGGCACGGAGGCGAGAGGGCTGGCTGCGGCCACCGCTGGAGGAGCCGCCTGAAGGGGCACAGGCAAAGCTCGGGGAGCCTCGGGCGCCGCCAGCAGAGCGGGCGCTGTCTCCTTTGTCGTCATCCTCAGGGCAGCATCCTGCGCGGCGACCGTCTTCCCCAAACACCCTCACGTAGAGGGTGCTGTCGCCGTCGAACTTGAAGTGCAGGGTGCACCGCTCGCCCAGGTCGCACGCGCGAGCAAACGTTTGCCAGCCGTGGGTCAGGGCCCCATTCCCAGAAGGGGAGACCTCGAGCGAGACCCAAGAGGCCCTACTGCAGCAGCCGTCGGCCTGGAGCCAGAAGCCGCACCGGGCGCCGGCCGGCAGCTCACTGATGAAGAAGCGAGGGAGCTGGAGCCAGGTGCTGGCCGGGTCCGCCGACCACACGACGAACTCCGGCAGCACCTCCGCCGAGCGAAAGCGCGGCCTGGGAGGCCGCGCAGCCACAGCCTGCCTCTCCATTGCAGCCGAGCGCTCACCACCACGCGGAGAACCACCCCTGTGTCCACGGGGAGCCACAGCGAGGACCACGGGATGCTTACGGAGACGACCCCGGCCGCGCTTGGCCGAAGGGGAGTTGGGCCCCGCCCGGCTAGCCTTCCCCTTCTCCGCAGCTGAGAACCTCTTCGGAACCATGCGAGCGGCTGCGGCGGAGGAGAGGATGAAGAAGAGAAGCGGGAAGGGATGGACTGGCGGAGCTTGTGCGGCCTCGCACTTATAGCCGGAAGAGGCCAACCGTCAAGCACCACGATCGCCGGTAATAATGACCTGCATCTATGCATGCAGGGACTGGTCAAGTCACGCAATTGCCGAGGCATCGTGGGGAAGTGGAGACGCCCACGTCCTGTTAAACCGCCACACGGCGCCCAAGGCCGCAGGCTGTTAGGGCCCACGGTGCTTCGCCCTTGCCCTTTCGCCTCTCGGCACGGCCAAGCCCATGCGCACCTTGGGTCCGGGGGCTACTGTCGGCGTTCTGGGAACGGGGGTCCCCAGACTTGCCTGCCTGCGGCCTGCAGCGTGGCTCACAGCGTGGCCCATCTGCATCGACACAAGACTCAAGACCCTCGCGAGGGGCCAAGCCTCGCGAGGCGGACGACACGGCGCTTCCTCAATCACGGCCTCCTTAGGCTGGCTCGCGAGGAGGCGGAGAGATCAAGGTGGGTACCTCACGAGGTGCCCATGACGCAAGCCATGACGACCAAGGGTGCCAGGCGGGCGCCAGCCCGCGCAGTGTCCCCCCTTTCCTCTTTGGTGCAAAGGGGGCAAGCGCAGGCGAGAGGATCAAGCAAAGGCACCCATTTCGGTGCAACGAGACCAAGACCCGCTCCACGACAAGGAGGAAGTCACTATGGAGCCCAAGCCGGCGTCATCACCAGAGCCTTTGGCAGGCGAAGACCAACTTTAGTCAGGATAAGTGTACCAGATGTTCCCCTTTAAATTGGCCAATTGTTGGCGCCCTTCCCGCTCAATATTTGGGAAGAGGTCCAGGGCCTTTGCCTATAAATAGGGCTAGCCACCCCCAGAGTAGAGGGGGGGGGGGATCCGGCATCTAGAGAGAGAGGGAAGGGCGATCGAACTCCCCCTAGCAGTTCATCCCCTACCAAGAACAGACCCTCGCGAGGTCATTCTTCCTTGTACTGTTCTTCCTCATCAGCCCAAGAGGCAATCCACCCACCACAAACTAGAGTAGGGTATTACACCACAATGGTGGCCCGAACTAGTATAAACCCGATGTCTCATGTGTCGTTCTTGCAGTAGTTTAGATCCTTACAAGACGGAGAGGTAGAAGGGCTCGATCTCCGCGCGCACCCCAGAGTTCGAACCTTAAGGGTCTGTCGGAACCCGTGATCCGACACATTGTATAATCATACCAAAGCAATGAAGCACCTAGTGTTGGCCAATAAATAGTATAGTACTACTTCTCTGCAGTCCATGAAGTGACTATCCAATCCTTCTGTGTCTATTTTCAAATGGCATTACATGCAGTGACTATACTATTCTCTTGTGCAGTTCAACCAAAACTGCGGTCACTTTGTGTGTTTGCCAAATAGCAACGGGAAGACATCTCTGTCTGCACAAATATCAAGCAGCTAGTAAACATATACCCCACCTTGTATTTTCGGTTAAACATGTCTCTTCCGCTTAGCATCTGTCATGTTTTGCACTGGACAATTTGATACAGTCATGTTTTGCCCTGGACAATTTCATACTGAATTGATTTGCTTGTTCAGAGCAGAAATATAGCACCTATTCTTCATCAAACCAAGGATATCCATGTTCGTAGTGATGGAAGAGGTGAAATTGATACAACCGAAATTGAGCATCCAATCACTGAATCCTGTCATGCACCTCCAATGTAGGTCCACCCTGCCAATAAATTCACATGCAAACAACTAGTATTACTATCTAATGACGGTACAAAAGGAGTAGCAAGATAGTAGCAAACCATGTGCCTTCTTAATGAACAACTCATAGTGCCACCAATTGGATATAAAGGTTTGGAAGAAAACATGCTCCTAATGTTGAACCAGTTGGACTTTTTGTGAAGTTCCACTAAAATTGAGCATCCCTGTTTGCATAGATATTGAAAGTGTGATTACTATAAAAGTGGCACTAGTTGAAGCATAGACTCACAAATATAATCATTCCAATTTCTTAATGGGAAAAGGTAGCAAGACTGTTTCTAACCACCTATTTGAAGGAATAAATAAGGCAACAGAGGCTGATGTCAGAAAGGCATATATAGTTGTTTATGAAAGAATGATCGATTCCTGACCTTTCCTCTTCTGTTAAGCATATTTTGTGCAGTTCAACTAAAATAAAATGCCATCACCGCCTTGACAATTCAGTGACACTGTACAAAATGAAATGACTTAACATTACATCATGATGTCAGGTATCTAGTCGACAAGCATTTGAGACAAACTTACAGACCTCCTCCGATAACATAATGAACATTAATTTTAACAAAGGTGTGACTAGCTTTACCAGGATAATTTGAGTGAACTCTACACCCTCCGTTCCTTAATATAAGACGTTTTCGCGGTTCAGTTTAGAGTACCCAAACGTCTACTAGTATTTAGAAAAATAGGTAGTAATTTTCTTGAGCACATATCTGGGAAAGCTTGCCACACTTTATTTATGTCCATACGCTAATGCAACACCATTTGAAATTTCGAATACTACAAATATACACTAATCCAGTGGCTAGTGCAACAGTAGAGTAGTTATTTATTACAGGAATAGATTTCAATAAACTCCGGCACTAGAAGATTTCTATAAGAATTAACAAAACAAAATGTAAAGGTAACACGTTTCAGTATTGGTATACTAGCTGTGCATGAGCATTAAACCAAATACAAAAGTCTGAAGGTAACTAGCATTATTAACTAATGACAATATAAGAAAATTGTAAACCATGTACCTCCAAGTTAAATATCATTTCAAACTCAGGGGGACCTTAAAAATTGCTATCCCAATCTTGATAATCGATCAAACATAAAAACTTGATCGAACAAATCAAGAGAATAGTCGGAGGAGGAGGTGCCCACTCTTGACCTTTGCTCTTGTCTTCATAATTTTTTGTGCAGTTTAACCAAAATAAAATGACATCAGCGCCTTGGCATTTTGGTGACATTGTACAAAAAAATTAACTTATCTCATGAAAGTGAGGTATGTAATCTATAAGCATTAACAGTGCAAAAATCTGATGGTAGTAACAAGTTTTATCGTTGGTATACTGGCTGTGCAACAACATTAGAATGCCTTAGCTGAAAAATCTTTAATACATCCACAATCAACAGCTAACCCTGAAATAATCCAGTGACATTAAATGGCATTGCTTAAATTTATTGGTGGCATTACTGAGTGCGGCATTAGTTAAATGTGGCATCACATTAGCAGTAGCATTGCTTGACTTGACTGCTGACGTTATACTAACAGCAAAAAAGTGACACTAAGAGCATGGGAGGCCCATTCGGACAGTGGGCGCACCGGTACGATGTACCTCCATGGATGCATAGAGTGGTGAGGAAGGTATGGTTGCCCAGAGCAACAAATATCCAGGCAGCATATGTGGATTACGTCCCATTTTTGTTATGTTTAGCCACCTTTTTGCCTATGTGAGGACAATAAACCGATCAACCTGGTCATTCTCTATTGCGTCTTCAACCAAGAGACATGAGACTCGTTCCTTAGCTACTGATTTCCGCTTTTCAACCTAGATGCGGGTTCGATGCCTACTCTCTTGGACAATACAGTCTCCCTTCCTTTCCTTATTCAACCCAGACATGGATTAGTCTGCATGAAGTAGGATTTCCTTTAATAGTGCAAATTAAGGTTTTCGTCTACGTGACCAGCAGAGCAGAGGATAGCAAATTTGGAAGATGGTGGAGTGGAAAAAGATCCACATGCAGCGACATGGCAGATGGGGCAATAGAACAAGGGTATGGTTCGAAAAGAGATATCATACCTGAGGGTCGGCGGGAAGTGGCTTCGCTCGTGGTCGTCGTCCTCCGCACGCACTATGGCAGCGAGCTTTGGGACGGAGGCCATCCCGCGCGCACTAGGTATGAGAGGACGGCCTTGTCGTCAGTGCGTGACCTCGCTCGCCGATGACGAGTGCGTCCACGCTGCACGTCCTTTTCTTCCCCGGCGGATCTGTAACCACCGGTTAGGAGGGAGAGGCCGTATTTTTTAGATCTGGAGAGAGGGTGATAGTGTGAGAAGCAAGTGGGCAGCCCTTAGCAAGAAAGCTATGAAGCTCCAGCCTATATATCTTTTTTATACTACTAGTACTAGAGGTGGAGTAGTGGTAGAGTAGTTTATATTTTCTCTGCAAACAGTACCAGTTAGTTGTGCTTCAAAACTGAACGGCATGCCATTAAAAAAATAAAGTCGAGAAATAATACGGCACCTCGGGCCAACGCTGTCAGGTCGCATTTTGCACGAGAAATTACACACCATGTTTCGTTGACATGTGGTCCCGTTCCAACATGTCAGTGAGACAACGGCGAGTCCTTTTGTACAATTTCCGAAAGGACGTGTAGGCCGGGGCGCCTCTTCGTGTACCGTGGCAAACTGGCAACCGTCCACCGACTCTTCGCCTTTCCCTCTCGATTTGGAACTGCTGTCGCACGCTCTTCCTCCCTCCTCCATTTGCCTCCACCCTTCCTTCTGCCATTGTTCGATCGTCTTCTCCATGGAGGGAACAAGCCGGAAACGACCCCGTTATTCTTGCCCCGATCTGAAAGATGACATGGTGGGGCAACTCATCGATCGGTGCGACGTCATCACCTCGGCTAGCATGGCAGGTTCATCCAAGCCCATTCTCAACTCAACTAATAACATCATTATGAGGAACCCAAGGGTCCAGGAGCGCTTTGATCTCCCTTATCTTCTTCGCTATAAGCCTGTTCGCATGGGCGCGGACGACGGAGGCCTCGCCTTGTGCAAGTTGATGCCGCTTGATAAAGATACGTGTGATGTCAAGATGCCATCGCTTAAGGGTAAGTCCTGGGTTGGCGCAAATGGAGATTGGGTTGTTTATATTGGGTACAATTGCGAGTGGGAACTTGTGAATGTGTACACTCGTCAGCGGATTCCACTTCCAAAAATCTCAGAGTGCCCTGAGGTTGAGCACACAGATGATCTACGTACGTTCAAATACGATCATGGTGACTGTCGTCTACTGAAGATAGCAATTTGTCAAGTTCCCAACTGAAAGTGCAACTATCCCTAGGTGGTTTTGGTAATTCCTAACAACATATAGCTCATTGAGCTAACATTATTCCAAGATTAATATTTCAGGAAAAGCTCAATGGATGGCATGGCATGGATGAGGAAAGTGGATCCCTCAAAATTATAAGGACAAAAGATTGGCTCAAGCTTCAAGATCAAGACTCTACATTTTATATTTTAGTGATCCAAGATCACATTGAGTCTATAGGAAAAGCCAATACTATCAAGGAGGGTTGAGGTGTTGTTTAATGAGCCTCTTGCTTCATGTGCTTAGTGATATGCTCCAAAATCCTCAACTGCCTTCCCACATCCACATATGACCTAAACCAAAAGTCAAACTCGGCCTCACTAATTCTTTCTATCCGGCGCCACCGAGTTTCACATGTCATAGCCACTGCCACAAACCCTAGCAATTCGGTTTCACTGATAGGGATCTCGGTATCACCGAGATGGGATTGCAATTTCTCTGTTTCCCTTCATAACATTTCGGTCTAACTGAAGTGAGCGATCGGTCCCACCGAGATTGCAATGTAAACTCTCTGTTTCCCTTTCGTAACATTTCGGTCTCACCGAAAAGAGCAAACCGGTCCCATCGAGTTTACCTGACCAACTCTCTGGTTAGCTTATTACCAAAATCGGTCCCACCGAGTTTGTGTAATCGGTCACACCGAGATTACGTTATGCCCTAACCCTAACCATATCGGTCCTACCGAGTTTGTGTAATCGGTCACACCGAGATTACGTTATGCCCTAACCCTAACCATATCGGTCCTACTGAGTTGCATCTCAGTCCCACCGTAAATCCTAACGGTCACTAGGTTTGCTGAATCGATCCGACCGAGTTTAACGATTCGGTCCTACCGAGTTTGGCAGATTGTGTGTAACGATTAGATTTTGTGTGGAGGCTACATATACCCCTCCACCAACTCTTCATTCGTGGAGAAAGCCATCAGAACACATCTACACTTCCAATACACATGTTCTGAGAGAGAACCACCTACACTTGTGTTGAGGTCAAGATATACCATTCCTACCATATGAATCTTGATCTCTAGCCTTCCCCAAGTTGCTTTCCACTCAAATCTTCTTTCCACCAAATCCAAATCTTGTGAGAGAGAGTTGAGTGTTGGGGAGACTATCATTTGAAGCACAAGAGCAAGGATTTTCTCATCAAGGGCCTCACATCACGGCAGGCGCGGTCGGCAGCAAGGGCCTCCAATCACGCTGCGACCACGGCACCGTACACGCGCCGGTAGCAGGCGAACTCGAGGGCCGCGCTCACGGTGGACCGAGAGCTGCTACAGTGCAGGCTGCTGGAAGGCGGCCGCGACGTGCTGCTGGAACGGGTCGCCGAGCTCCTGGGCTTTGCCGCCTCGGGGGCTCACCCCTTCTGCACCCAGCTCCCGCCTCAAGCCCAGGGCAGCCCACGCGGGAGCTCCGGGCACGCCCGCGGGCTCCAAGGCTACTCCAACACCGGCGAGGCTATCGGCACCGGACCGGCGGCGACGCTACCACCGCCCCCGGTCCGTGATGAAGAAGGACTCGACGTGACCCACGGTCTCAGTGGACAGCCGCGCTACCACCCCGAGGTGGGCGCTCGAGCGGAGCTGCATGGCACGCGGAGCACTACGGCGTGGCCTTCGGGATGGCGGTGCCATAAGAATACGTGCCCCACATGATGGACCAGAGGCACCCTCACGAGGGCGAACAAGGCTCGCTCCTCATCCCAGGCTGGGGGAACGAGGCACCAGAAGCTGAGCCCTTCCAGGAGCCCAGGGATGGCCCCGCCGGCCATGCCGGAAGCAACAATTATCGGGTACCGCTACTTCCTCAGGAGCAGGCATACGCTAATCATGGATCGAAGGAGGTGCAGGTCGCCACAGCGGGCAGCTGCCTCGCTCCCGCGGTCTCCTACCCCTCGGGAGGAGGGCGCAGGGGGCTGCAGGAGAGGGGCAGAGATCCGACATCACCACCGCGGCGTTCGGAGCAATGCGTTCTCAGGAGGTAGGCCCTCTGCTGGGGAGGTGCCTCAGGTCCTACCCCTGGCGGAGGACCCGTGGTCGCCAGGGGAACCGCTGGCGACCGCTCTACCCCATCGGCGGCGTCCTGGTTTCCGGTCGTTGTTGATGGCACTAGAGTGTGGCGCAAGGCGGGGCCCTCGTCTGGCGATATGAAGCAAGGCCGGTACCTGTGAAGAAGGCCCAGTGCCTGTGAAGCTCGCCGCCCCGTGACACTCTCACGTAATAATGAGTGGGGCTGTACACGCCCCGGACTCTCAGGGGTGCCGGCCTCAGGCCATGGGGCTCCCTCCCACGCCCAGTGGCAGCACTTAGCTCCGCGCTGGTGAGAAGACGTCCAAGACTAGACTAGGTGCCGGACGCGGCCTTTTGTCTGCTTTCATTGCTTTTCCCTTTGGTTGTAATTTCCCCCCCGCTGGATTTAAGCTGGATTCGAATTTGAGATTTGCGTGTGTTCGGGGAAGGGGTGCTTAGTCTCGTTCGAGCCATTTCTCGCGTTTCGATTACCACTTTGCCTTAGCTGCCTCCTCTCGCGAGCCCCTCGCGAGCCAGGTCAGGCCTAGCTTGCGCGCAGCCCAGACTGCCGCCACCGCGTCCTCTCGGGAGGATTTCGAATGCCTGTGAAGATTATCCTTTTGGAAAAGGCCCGGAGCCTGTGAAGAAGGTGAATGCCTGTGAAGATTATCCTTTTGGAAAAGGCCCGGAGCCTATGAAGAAGGCGAATTCCTGTGAAGATTATCCTTTTGGAAAAGGCCCGGAGCCTGTGAAGAAGGCGAATGCCTGTGAAGATTATCCTTTTGGAAAAGGCCCGGAGCCTGTGAAGAAGGCGAATGCCTGTGAAGCTTATCCTTTTGGAGAAGGCCCGGAGCCTGTGAAGAAGGCCAACGCTTGTCAAGCTCGCCGCCCGCGACACTCCTACATCCTACGGATTCGATCAAAGAACACTCGAGACGCCACGGCCTCCCGCAGGCTACCTCGGGGCCCGCACGAAACAAAGGTAAACTAGCCAACCACCAGGCGCGGACGCACGGGCAGCGTAGCGTCAACTAAATATGACGAACACAAGTTTTACATGAGGGGCTCCCCCTCCCAAAATGCTCTCACAATCATCAGGCCAAAACCTGAGTTCTACTCATGCAGGGCAAGGGAATAGGGACAATGCATAATCAGTCGGATAAATCCCCCAATGCATCCTCAGGAGCACCTCCTGAACCGTAGCTGGCGTCGCCAGACTCGCCATCGCTATCTGCGTTGCCGCCAGCGGCATCAGGGCCGTTCACCACACCGCCCTCGTCAGCACCCACGATCACGTCGTCGTTGTCCAAAGCGAAGGCCCTGACAAGAGCATCCACATTGTCTTCCACCCAGTGCACCCGGTCGTCTCGGACGGCCTGGGGGACTGGGGCGATGGCGGCGTCGAAGTCAAAGTGGGGGTCCATGTTCTGGAGATGGCTGAAGACGCGAGAAAAGGCGCGCCCGAGCAGGGCGCGGCTCCTCTCCTCCACCAACCTGTCGGCCCTGGCCGACCGCGCCTCCAGCTGCTTCACCATGGCGGTGAAGAACTAAAGATTGCCGGCATAGTTGATTGCGTGCGGCTCGCCAACAGCCGCCTCGCAGATGTTGCCCAAGGCTGTGTTGGCTCTCTCCAGGAGCGTGGAAAGCATGGGGGCGTGCTCATGCTCCAGGACCTGCCGCTGACGTATCTCGTCCGCGTTCTGGTGCGCGACGGCCTCAGCCTCCTCCACCCGCTGGCGAAGACGAAGCGCCTCGGCCCGGGAGGTGGTTGACTCCCCTTGCGCCACCTCAAGCGCGACCCGAAGAGCATCGGCCCGCCGCGTCGCTTCCTCCAGCTTGGTCCTCAGGGCTGCGGTCCTGCCCTCAGCCTCGACCCGGATCAGCCCCAACCTCCCCTCGAACTCACGCTCGAGGTCTTGGCGCGCCATCGCCACCCGACGTCCAACCTCTTCCAGGACACGGGCTTCCCGTGCAGTGACATCGTCCTCCTCCTGCGTCACCAAGCGCTCCCTCGTCTCCAGTCGCTCGTACTCGCGGGTGCGTTCGGCAGCTTCCAGCGTCAGCGCCTCCTCACACTTCTGGAGCCTTGCCGGGTCGCCGGAGGCCACCTTCATCGATGCAAGAGCTGCCTCACGCAGCTCCACTTGCTCCTCCAGTGAGTGGCACCGGGCCAGGAGCTCCCGAGCTCGCTCCTCCGCAGCTCCTCTCCGCCGGTCAGCCTCCCGGGCCTCCTCAGTGGCCCGAGATTGGGCCTCGCGAGAGGCCGCTAACGATGCCTTGGCCTTCTCATCGTCAAGATCGCGCTGACGGCGCGCGAGGGTGTAGGATCGGAAGTATGTCTAGAGGGGGGGTGATTAGACTACTTGACCAAATAAAAACTTAACCTTTTCCCAATTTTAGTTCTTGGCAGATGTTAGCAACTTTAGGACAAGTCAAGCAATCATCACACAATTCAAGCAAGCATGCAAAGAGTATATAGGCAGCGGAAAGTAAAGCATGCAACTTGCGAGAATGTAAAAGGAAGGGTTTGGAGAATTCAAACGCTATTGGAGACACGGATGTTTTTCCCGTGGTTCAGATAGGTGGTGCTATCCTACATCCACGTTGATGGAGACTTCAACCCATGAAGGGTAATGGTTGCGCGAGTCCACGGAGGGCTCCACCCACAAAGGGTCCACGAAGAAGCAACCTTGTCTATCCCACCATGTCCATCGCCCACGAAGGCCTTGCCTCACTAGCGGTAGATCTTCACGAAGTAGGCGATCTCCTTGCCCTTACAAACTCCTTGGTTCAACTCCACAATCTTGTCGGAGGCTCCCAAGTGACACCTAGCCAATCTAGGAGACACCACTCTCCAAGAAGTAACAAATGGTGTGTTGATGATGAACTCCTTGCTCTTGTGCTTCAAATGATAGTGTCCCCAACACTCAACTCTCTCTCACAGGATTGGGATTTGGTGGAAAGAAGATTTGAGTGGAAAGCAACTTGGGGAAGGCTAGAGATCAAGATTCATATGGTAGGAATGGAATATCTTGGCCTCAACACAAGGGTAGGTGGTTCTCTCTCAGAACATATGAATTGGAAGTGTAGATGTGTTCTGATGGCTCTCTCAACGAGTGAAGAGGAGGTGGAGGGGTATTTATAGCCTCCACACAAAATCCAACTGTTACACACAATTTACCAATCTCGGTGGGACCGAATCAACAAACTCGGTCGGACCGAAATAGTAAACCTAGTGACCGTTAGAGATTTTCGGTGGGACTGACATGCAACTCGGTAGGACCGATATGGTCAGGGTTAGGGCATAACGTAATCTCGGTGAGACCGGTTACACAAACTCGGTGAGACCGATTTGGTAATTAGCTAACCAGAGAGTTGGCCAGGTAAACTCGGTGGGACCGATTTGCTCTTTCAGTGAGACCGAAATGTTACAAAAGGGAAACAGAGAGTTTACATTGCAATCTCGGTGGGACCGATCCGCTTTTTCGGTGAGACCGAAAAGTTACGAAAAGGAAACAGAGAAATTGCAATCCCATCTCGGTGAGACCGAGATCCCTATCGGTAGAACCGATTTGCTAGGGTTTGGCAGTGGCTTGTGACATGTGAAACTCGGTGGCGCCGGATAGAAAGAATCGGTAGGTCCGAGTTTGGCTTAGGGTTTAGGTCATATGTGGATATAAGAAAGTAGCTGAGGATTTTGGAGCATATCATTAAGCACATGAAGCAAAAAGCTCATTAAGCAACACCTCATCCCTCCTTGATAGTATTGGCTTTTCCTATGGACTCAATGTGATCTTGGATCACTAAAATGTAAAATGAAGAGTCTTGAGCTTTTGAGCTTGAGCCAATCCTTTGTCCTTAACATTTTGAGGGTTCCACTTTCACCATCCATGCCATGCCAATCATTGAGCTTTCCTGAAATAATTGTCTTGGAATAGCATTAGCTCAATGAGCTATATGTTGTTATGAATTACGAAAACCACCTAGGGATAGTTGCACTTTCAATCTCCCCCTTTTTGGTAATTGATGACAACATATAGATCAAAGCTTCGACAAATGATAATAAGAATGAATTATATCGTCGCTTTGAGAAGTATGTGATAAGTAAGAGCTCCCCCTAAATTTGTGCATATTTAAAATTTGCTTTGGACTGCAAATGCACAAAGAGTTAGAATCATGGGTTACTCTTCCATGTCACATACATCTTGGTGGAGCGCTCAAAATGATAAGAATGAAATACATGCACTCATCACCAAGAAAAGTGAATGATCACATAAGATAGATAAGATATATCAAGCATGCATAAGTGTAGCTTATGATCAAACACATGATCATCAATGTCTCACAAGCATATCAAAGTATCTCGACCAAAAGCAAACAAAGTTTTAAAAACCACCAAATAAAGCAAGAGAGAATAAAAGCAACACACTCTCTCTCGAAGCCTATGATCTATACATTTTTCTCCCCCTTTGGCAACAAGTTACCAAAAAGTTCCTAGAAAAATGCATAGTGCTAGATCGACACTCAGGCTTGATCTTCTGGTGGTGGTGGAGTCTGGATCACTCCAAGGACGAAGGCTTCTGTAGACGTGGTTGGAGCTGGAGCTGAAGTAGATGCTGGAGCTGGTTGGGCTGGTGCTGTGGCTGGAGCTGAGGTGGTGGCTCTTGTGTCAGGAACTGGCACTGCAGACGACCTCTGGGCTAGTGGCACTCTGGCAAATGCATCAGTTGTAGTCTTCCCTTTACTCTCCTGCATGTCATCTTGAAGTTGCTCCACTGCAGACTGAATCTCTGTCACTTTGACATCCAAGTCATAGAAATTTTGTTCTACGATCATCTCTAAGCTCTCCTGATTCTGAGTGAGGGTGGCCAGTCCTTTCTCTATCCTCAGGGTGGATGCAATCAAGTAACTGAGCTGCTCTTGCTTAGTTTTCAAGAAATATTCAGATGCCTCCTCTTGAGTTGGCATCATTGCAGCTTTCTCCTTCCTTGCCTTCTCCTTCTGTGCTTGTGCATGGGCTGAAGATGGTTCATCCTTGTTCATCACAACTTCATTATCTTCAAAATCTGGATGAATAGGTAAATGTTCCTTGTCCAAGAGGTATATGCCTGTGCCCATCTTGGAGTTAATCAGCTCCTCGATCTGAGGGGCATATCCACAGCTCCTCTTCTGGTCTGCTGCAGTCCTCTTGATTGTTTCTACCATGAGGCTCATTACTTTGAATTTTTGTGGCACATCAAAGATATGAAGCAAGTTGATTGCATGGCCTCTGATCTTCTTGTGATCACCTCATGTCGGTGTGAAACGACACCTATGGGATCACGGGAATCCCTTTCTGTGGCTGCAGGGCGCGGGGGTCGTGAGAAGAGCGGATCAAGCATGCAGTACATGGTTCCTTTACCCAGGTTCGGGCCGCGAAGGTGCGTAATACCCTACTCCTGCTTTGGTGGATTATATCTGGTGTTCTTGAGCTAGCTATGGGGCGTGAGGAGCTCCAAAATGCCGAATCCTCTTCCTGGTCGCCTGGGGCCTCCTTTTATAGGGAAAGGGGCTGCCACAGTGGCACACAGGAGGTGGAAAGGGTACAGTGATGCGAGGTTATCCCTCGTGTTACATGACAAGGCACATTTAATGCGCCTTGCTTAGGTGTCCCTGCTTTGCCGAGGGCGGGGAAGAGCCCCGTCTCGTCCGTCGCCGCTCCCTCCTACGTCGACACGCGCCCTGGCCAGCGGTGCCTGCGATGCCATGTAGGCAGGCAGGCAGCTGAGGTGGCGCGGCGGTAGGTCTCCACGAGGATCTGCATGCCGCCACGCAGGTGCCTGCCCAGCTGGTCGGGTCGGCAGCTGCATGCGAGCGGTGGTGGAGGCGTGACTGGTGCGGGTCCGATGGTGGCCCCGCGGGTGTCTTCGACAAGGGCCTTGTCGCGGCCCCGGCAAGGGTCTTTCCGGGGTCCCGACAAGGGTCTTGCCGTGGCGCTTGCTGCCATCCCCGGCAAGGCTCTTGCCGGGGGCCTTGTGGTTTTTCTTGGCTGGGATCTCGCCAAGGACCGCCATCTCCTTTAGAGTGTCCATCTGATCTTGAATGTCTTCACAAAGATCTGCATACCACCACGGGGATGCCTCCCGAATCCTCGCCCCATGGGGGCAGGGGACTCAAGGGTGACCCACTCCGTAGGTGTGGGGCGAGGCTGCCACGGCAAGGGTCTTGTCGGGTTTGTTAAAACCGCCTCCCGGCAAGGATCTTGCGGGGGGGGGGGGCCTGCTTCGTCCCCTTTGCTCTTTGTGGTCTTGGTCTTGGCGTCGTTCTGCTCCTCTTTGGCTTCGGCCTTACCTTGGTTCTACCTCCCTTGCCGGGCTCGGCGCGGCGGTGCCCGTGGCTCAGACTACCCGTGCACAGTCATAGGGGTACAAAAAGTGTACCCCCTCTTTTTGTACATCGATAGGAGCCCCGGGCCTGGGCCACACATGAGCGCAACGCGTTGTTGGGCCAGGCCCAAGAACGGTGCGCGGGCAGGCAGGGCGGTTTTTACCGTGGTAAGTTTCTTCGCGCGCTGCGCCTCCCATGCTTCCCGCGCGTGGCGCGTCGTGGGGAGGCGTGGGTGACGTGGGCGGCATGCGTGAGGCTGATCTCTGCACGCATGCGTCACGTCGTAGTAAAAGGGGGCGGCTCGTGCCTTCCCCATAAACGGATGGAGGCGTGGAGGCGCGACCCATTTACTGGACGGGGCCGAGACGTGGTCTTTCAAGGCTCCCACCCCCCTTTAATCACGAGGCGGGGAGAAGTCACCTCACCCGTCGCCTCGGTCCTGCATGTTTGCCACGCAGCGCTCATGCGCCTGGGGTGGCAGTTGGTGAAGGCAGGAAGCCGGGCCGTCGCGGGCTGGGGCGGCGGATCGGCCCCGGTCTCCTGCGCTGTTCAAGTCCTTATTGGCGGAACGGGGCGGTCGAGCCCCCACCCTGCTCCTTTATAAAGAGCGGGGGGGGGGGTCGGTGCCCTACATTCCTTCATCTCACTTCTTCAGCTTCTGCTCCCCTCCCTCTCATTCGCCATGGAGAAAGGGAACCCTGGTCCTTCGTCGGTGGCGACGAGGGTCGCCGCTCGACAACGCGTCCCTCCTCCTCCTCCTGCACCTGCGGCGGCAGAGCCAGCCGCGAGGGGAAGGGGGAGAGGGCGAGGCCGTGGGTGAGGCCGAGGTTCTCGGGGAAGAGGAGGACGGGGCGGCGCGCCGGCTTCGCCTCCGCCAGTAGTTCCTCTCCCTATGGAGGGCCACGTCGGGGACGACCCTTGCGAGTTCTTCGTCAGGCTGCGGCGGCCGCCTCACTGTCGTCTTCGTCTCCCGACTCCATTCGCGAGCGAGATGGAGCTGGACCCGCCCGAGACCTTGAGGCTACACATGAGGGGCTGTGGAATCAGCGGTACGCGAGTCTGCGTCGACTTCCCAGCCCCTAATGTGATGTATCTTGGTCGAGGGTGGAAGACGTTCGCCCATATCCACCGCCTGACGGAGGGGCTCACCCTCCATTTTAAGCTGATGGAGGGCGGTCTCCTCTCTGTCAAGGTCTTCGAGTGCTTCGGGACTCGGGCAAGGTGCTGCGTGGAGAGCTCCTTTGATAGCGAAGACTCCTCCTTGAACGGGAGTGACGAGGAGGACAGTGGCAGCGACGATGAGGGCGGCAGACGGCAGGATGACGGGTCCGACTAGGTGTCGGGCGCCGCTCCGTGTGGCACCGGCGACCCCATCATCCGCGTCGCCGGCTCCTTGAACTTCTCAGGGTCGTCTCCTTGGGCGGCTGACGTTGGGAGGCTGCGGAAGAGGAAGAGGGCGGGCGGCAAGGCCGTCAACTCGGAGTACGTGGGCACGACGCCTTCGACGCGTGCTGATATCCTGCCGCCTCATCTTCGAGCTCTGCCTCCGGCGCCGCCATCACCATCCAGCCCTTGGATGACCACCGAGACGTTCTCTTGGTGTCTTCTGCCACCCGTAGCTCGTCTAGGCGCCCCTTTTGCCCTTTTCGCCTCCTTGACCTGCCTCCTGAAGAGAGGGACAAGAAAAGGATTATGGGCACCTTATCTCGTTTTAGTCCGTAAGCCTTCGGGCCTTAGCTGAATTTAAAGCTTGTAATCCCCTCATCATGTTTTTCATTCTCCATGAACTGTACCTGAGTGGAATGTTTTTAACGAAAAAGGGATGCTTGCCGGGTCATTTGTCTTGCGGGTAGAACCCACATCAAGGGGTAAATCCTTGATATCTCTATGACAGACATTTCCTTGCCCGACAGCAGGCCTTGCCGTCTTCCCACGTCGCTCGACCTTTCTCACGCTTTCGGTGGAGGCAGGGAGGAGGCGGGTTCAGGCTCCTCGTTTCGTTCCTTTGCTGCCGCGACTGCGACCATACCTGGCCCCAGGAACAAGCTCTAGGGCCTAGAGTTAGGGGAGCACGGTAGCCTTAGGAAGAAATGAGGTTTTGCATACCTCAGTCCATAAGAGAATGCATGATAAGGGATGAAGAACTTATCTGAGACCGCAGCCCCCGGCAACTCTGGTTCGCCGTGGGTGAATCTTTGTACTTGCAGCCCCCGACAATACTGGCTTGCCGGGGTCTAGATGCTGGTCCGTCCCTCTTCTCCCCCCTTTTTTTCCTCAAGTGATCCGGCAAGAATATCTGAGCCCTGCGAACCAAAGGAGACAAAAGAACGGCAAAGAGACGCAAACTCGACCTCTAAGCTAGGGGTTAGCCGCCGCTAAGCACTATCAACCCTAACCAAGGACGAGACTCGATCTAGCATGCATGCTATAACTTAGGGCGCCAGCACTTCATTTATGCTCAGGGTCTGCGCCTGGCTTTGTACAAAGGGTTACATGCATCATCGGCAATGCTTGTACAAAAGGGTGGCTTGCCGGGAGGCCCGACAAGCCGCGCCTTATGGGTAAAACTTGCGAAGATGCTCGATGTTCCAGGAGTTGCTCACCGGAACGGCATCTTTGGTCTCCAGGCGGACTGTGCCGGTCCTGATGACTCGTATTACCCGATAAGGGCCTTCCCACTTCGGCGTCAACTTGTTGGAATTCTTGGCCGATTGAACGCGCCGAAGAACAAGGTCGCCTTCCTCAAGGCTCCGGGCATGAACCTTGCGGCTATGGTAGCGGCACAAGGCTTGCTGGTAGCGTGCTGCTCTCACAGCCGCCCGAAGACGATCTTCCTCAAGGAGCAATGCGTCGTCTTGCCGCAGTTGCTCTTGCTCAAGCTCATCATAAGCGAGCACTCGAGGTGACCCGTATATGAGTTCAGTGGGGATAACTGCTTCTGCCCCGTATACCAGGGCAAAGGGTGTCTGGCCGGTGGCTCGATTTGATGTCGTCCTGATTGACCAAAGAACCGCCGGCAACTCATCAATCCAGTGCCTTCCGCTCTTGTGCAGTCCGTCAAAGGTCTTAGTCCTTAAGCCTCGCAACACTTCTGCATTTGTCCTCTCAGCTTGCCCGTTGCTCCGCGGGTGAGCGACGGAAGCGAAACAGACTTTGCTGCCGAGGTCTTGAGTATATTGCATGAAGGTGCGGCTTGTGAACGGCGTACCGTTGTCGGTGATGATCCGGTTGGGTACACCGTAACGGCACACCAGCCCCTTGAAGAACTTGACGGCTGATTGAGCTGTGACCTTCCTCACTGCCTCCACTTCTGGCCACTTTGTGAACTTGTCGATGGCTACGTACAAGTACTCAAAGCCCCCGACAGCGCGGGGGAAGGGGCCCAGTATGTCGAGCCCCCAGACCAAGAAGGGCCAGGAGAGAGGAATGGTTTGAAGGGCTTGAGCTGGTTGATGAAGCTTTCTTGAATGGAACTGACACGCCTCACACCTGGTGACGAGTGTCGTTGCATCCTGGAGGGCAGTGGGCTAGAAGAAACCTTGCTGGAACGCCTTGCCGGCAAGGGGTCTCGACCCAATGTGGGATCCACATATGCCTCCATGTATCTCTGCCAACAGCTCCAGTCCTTCCTCTCGAGGGATACACTTCAATTTCACACCCTTCGGTCTCTTCCTGTACAGGAATTAATCGATGAACTGGTACATGGCAGAGCGACGGGCTACTTTCTCCGCTTCTTCCCGCTCCTCAGGAAGCTCCCCTGTCTGGAGGAATCAGACGGTATGCTGTGCCCATGCTGGAGCCTGAGGCTCGACGGCGAGGACTAAAGGCATTTCCTCCGCTATAGGGGCAGCCGTCTCGACGGCAAGGGCTAGGTGTCCTGCCAGAGCTAGCCGTCCCGTGGCAGGTTCAGTGTCCTCGGCAACATCCTTGCCGGCGGCTCCGGGGAGCTCGGCGGGAAAGTACTTGCCGGGCCCTGATTTCCTTCTCTTGTTCTGCTCTGTCGATGGATCAACGGATGGCTGAGTTAGCTGAAGCACAAAGGTACCTGGTTCCACAGGTAGCTTGAGGGCAGCGCGTTTTGACAGGTAATCGGCGATATCGTTCTCCGTCCGGGGAACGTATTCAGCCTGGATCCCGTCGAAACGCTCTTCCAGCTTCCTCACTTCATCAACGTAGGCCTTCATCAACGGGCTATGGTAGTCCTTATTGACTTGCTTGACGACAAGTTGCGAGTCGCCCCTGACGATGAGCTTTTTGATCCCGAGGTCCACCGCGATCTTGAAACCGGCAAGCAGCCCTTCGTATTCCGCCGTGTTGTTTGCTGACGCCTCCGTGGGGAAGTGCATCTGGATCACGTACTTGAGGTGCTCTCCGGTGGGGGCGACGAGCAGTACGCCAGCCCCGGCACCCTGGAGGGAGAAAGCCCCATCAAAGTACATAATCCAATCGCAACTTGCCTCCTTGCCGGGGAGAGCAGTCTCTTGGGCTTCTTCGTCAGGTGTGGCGGTCCATTCTGCAATGAACTCCGCCAGGACTCGGCTCTGGATCATCGAAGTACTTTCAAACTTGAGGCCAAAGCTGGACAGCTCCAGTGCCCATTCCACAATCCTCCCTGTCGCATCTGGGTTGTGCAGTATCCGCTGCAGAGGGAGGGGAGTGACGACAGTGATCTCGTGTGCCTGGAAGTAGTGACGCAGCTTCCTCGAGGCCATGAGGAGGCCAAAGAGCAGTTTCTGCACAACGGAGTACCTCGATCTAGCCCCCTGCAGGAGGGAGCTAACGGAGTAGACCGGGCGCTGCATCACTTTCTTCTTTAGCGGCACCTCGACCAACTGTGTCGCCTCCACACTGGTGGCGTCGGGCTCTGTTGCCGCCATTTCCTCGTCGTCGACCTCCCTCTGCGCCACTAGTGCGGCGCTGATCACCTGGTTCGTTGCCGCTAAGTATAGCAGCAACGGCTCCTGGGGCCTGGGCGCAACTAGTGTTGGTGCGGAGGAGAGGTACTTCTTCAAATCTTGCAATGCCGCTTCGGCTTCTGGCGTCCACTCCACCGGGCCCGCCTTTTTCAGGATCTTGAAAAAGGGAAGGGCGCGCTCGGCGGACTTGGATACGAACCTGCCCAAGGCAGCGACGCAACCAGCAAGCCGGCGCACATCCTTGATTCGCTTGGGTGCTTCAATCTGTTCTATAGCTTTGATCTTGTCCGGTTGGCCTCTATCCCCCGCTGCGACACAAAGAACCCGAGAAGCTTGCCGGACGGGACGCCAAAGACGCACTTCTCAGGGTTCAGCTTGAGGTTGATCTTGCGCAGATTTGCAAACGTTTCCCGCAAATTTGATATGAGGGTGGCCTTGTCCTTGGTTTTGACCACTATGTCGTCCATATAGGCCTCCATATTTCTATGGAGCTGAGGCTCAAAACCAATCTGGACCGCCCTCGCGAACGTCGATCCAGCACTCTTCAACCCGAAAGGCATCCGTATAAAACAATACGTACCACATGGGGTGATGAATGCTGTTTTTTCTTTGTCTTCTTTCGTCATGAAGATCTGGTAGTAGCCGGAGTAGGCATCGAGGAATGACAACAGATCACACCCAGCCGTGGAGTCAACAATCTGGTCGATGCGCGGCAACGGGAAGGGGTCTTTAGGACAAGCCTTATTAATATCTGTGTAATCAATACACAGCCTCCACTTCCCGTTCGCCTTGTGCACCATGACCGGATTGGCCAACCACGTCGGATGGAGCACACCTCTTACCAAACCCGCTGCCTCCAGTTTCCGGATTTCTTCAGTGATAAACTCTTGTCGTTCCAAAGCTTGCTTTCTGACCTTCTGCTTGACGGGCCGCGCATGAGGACAGACAACAAGGTGGTGCTCAATCACCTCCCTGGGAACGTCGGGGATGTCGGAAGCTTGCCATGCAAACACATCGACATTTGCCCGCAGGAAGGTGACGAGCGCGTCTTCCTATTTGTCGTCAAGGGTGGGGCTTATGGTGAGAGCTCCTCCCATGTCGTCCTTGTTGACGGAAACCTTCTTGGTTCCCGGCGGCGTGGCCCTGGACTTCTTGCTTCCGCCGGCGGAGCTCTCTGGCACGTCCTCGATGGCAGTGCTACACTCCGAAGAGGTGCGCTTGCCGGAGTGGGTGTCCGAGGTCTCACCGACCTTCTTTTTCCTTTTCCTCCCGGGATCCCGGCAGCAGGAGCGAGCGCCCCAGCGGCGGCAGCTGCTGCGACTGCTTGCTGGTACACTTGGTCAGTGCAAATCAGCGCATCCTTCTTGTCGGAGGGGATGGTGATGATCGTCACGGGCCCTGGCATCTTCAGGGTATTGTAGGCGTAGTGTGACGCCGCCATGAACTTGGCCAGCGCGGGGCGGCCAAGGATCCCGTTGTAGGGCAAGGGGATCTTGGCAACATCAAACACAATCCTCTCCGTCCTGAAGTTCAGGTCGCTCCCGAAAGTCACGGGCAACGTGACCTTTCCCTTGGGTTGGCTTCTCCCTGGGCTGACCCCTTGAAACGTGCCCGTTTCTTCGAGGTCTCCATCGGGGATCTGCAGCTTCTTGATCACGGCAGGCGAGATTAAGTTCAGACTGGCCCCGCCATCTACTAACATTTTTGTCACCTTGAGGTTGCGTATTGTCGGTGAAATCAACAATGGCAAGCACCCGACCGCAATAGTGCGATCAGGGTGGTCCTCAGAGTAAAAAATGATAGGAGTGCTGGACCACTTCAGCGGCCTCCGGGCATCGAGCGACGGCTCTGCTGCTGTAATCTCTCACGCCCACTGTTTAAGCCGGCGCCGACAGGCATGCAGCGAAGCGCCGCTGTCAATGCACATGGCCTCTGTAGCTTTCTGAAACTCTTGTTCGCCGGACTCGTCATCCTCTTCATGATCGTCATCTTCTGGCTTCCTGTCACGGCCCCGGGCGGGCCTCTCTTGTTGCCTATCCTTGCCGCGACGGCACGCCTGGCCGTCGCGTTTCTTGCCGGATCCCTCAGCACCGTCTTGGCCCTTCTCCTTGTCCCGCCTCTCGTATTCAGCTCTCTGCTTCTCAACGAGGAGCTCAACTTGCCGGTAGTCTTGGAGAGCGTGGCCTTTGGTGCGATGGATCTTGCAGTATCGCTTGTCGGAGTTGCCCGGCTTCTCGGCCACCGCCAAGGCCTGGCAGGCGACACATCCGGCAACTTCCTTGCCGGGGTCACCTGCCTTGGTCTTCTTGGCGGAGCCGATGTCGTCAGACCCCTTGACGGCAAGCACAACTTTCCCTTTGCGCTTCCTCTTGCGGTGCCGGCCTTTCTTTGCCGGGGCGGCGGTATCCTCTTCGGAGGAGTCGGTTTCCACGCTGGCATCTTCGCCGGGGTACTTCCTCCCCTCCTCGTCCCGAGCACACTTGTCCGCGAGAACATAGAGCTCCGCGACATCTTTCACCTTGTTCATTGCCAGCTCTTCGCGCATCTTGCGGTTCCGAACATTCTGATGGAACGCGCTGATGATGGCGACGGGGTGAACATCTGGGATGTTGTACTATACCCGGCTAAACCTCTAGATGTACTTGCGAAGACTCTCGCCTTCCTTCTGGGGAATGACATGGAGGTCACTCGCTTGGCCATGAGCTTGGTGACCGCCAGTGAAGGCGCCCACGAACTCATGGCACAAATCCGACCAGGAGGAAATGGAGTCTACCGGCAAGCGCATCAACCATGACATGGCGTTGGGTTTAAGAGCCAACGGGAAGTAATTTGCAAGCACCTTATCGTCACGAGCTCCGGCAGCCTGCATCGCGATGGTGTAGATGCTGAGAAACTCGGATGGGTGGGTCTTGCCGCCGTACTTCTCGCCCACGTCAGGTTTGAAAGTGCGGTGAGTGGGCCACTGGAACTGCCGCAGCTCACGGGTAAAAGCCGGGCAGCCTACCTCGTAAGGCAGGTCCCCAGGGCTCCCCGGTGCCGGGTGGTCCACAGCAGGCCCTGCTCGCCTATCTGACTGATGGCGCGCTCCGCGCCGGCACTCGATGGTGGTCCGAGCGTCTTCATGCTCTCGATCCCGAAGGACCCGGCGTTGGTCCTGCGGGTCCGCGGGTCGGACGACGCGATGGAGATTTCGTCGCCCGCAACGTCGCGACGGGCTGGTGTCCGTGGCACCGGGTGAGGAGGAGGCGAGTGCACCGTGGTCGCGGCGCCGCCAGCCTTCCTGTCACTGGTACGCGGGATTCCGTCGGAACGTCGACCCCGGGGCTCCTTCGGGGTCGGATCATCTTTGTTGGCCATCGCAACAAGGCTTCGGATGGTGGCTCTCCATTCGTCGAGTTTCCCCATAGTGGGAGGAAAGTCGAGGAGCAACTGTGCGCGCGCCAGGGCTTCTGCTGGCGTCGGTGGCAGCGAAACCTGCACGGATCGCGACGCGCTTCGACTTCTGACCATGTCAGAAGGAGCTCTAGCACGACCGCACGGTCGCACGCCGTCTTCACCAGCGCCTCGGCGAGCGGGCAGGTCTTCTACATCCCGGGAGTGGCGCTCGGGGCTTTTCCCGTGGCGACGCCCGGGGTCTTCGGGGTGATCACGCCGATCGTCGCGCGCCGCTTGAGAGGAGCGCGGCGTCGGCGCCGGAGTGTGAGCCCTGGAGGTCCTCGCGCTGCCAGCGGGCGGGGCAGCCGCAACCTCGGAAGGTCCCGCGCCACCTGCGGAGGACCCGACCCCGTCTTTGGATTTGGCGGCGTGCGGCCCGTTACCGGGCGCACGAACATCGCCGCCTCCCAAACTCCGGCTGCTGGGACGGTGTTGGTGTTCACGAACAACCCCCCGGGTCCTTTCGGCGACCGGTCCACTGCTCGCCCGCGTCGGGACGGGATGCCCGGCATCCGACGGGCCAACCGCCACCGTCGTCTTCTTCTTGGGCGCCATGATGATGAAGAAGCGTCGAACTAGCTGCTAAAGCCGATTCTCACAACTACGCAGCCCCTGCCTGGCGCGCCAAAGATGTCGGTGTGAAACGACACCTATGGGATCACGGGAATCCCTTTCTGTGGTTGCAGGGCGCGGGGATCGTGAGAAGAGCGGATCAAGCAGGCAGTACACGGTTCCTTTACCCAGGTTCGGGCCGTGAAGGTGCGTAATACCCTACTCCTGCTTTGGTGGATTATATCTAGTGTTCTTGAGCTAGCTATGGGGCGTGAGGAGCTCCAAAAAGCCGAATCCTCTTCCTGGTTGCCTGGGGCCTCCTTTTATAGGGAAAGGGGCTGCCACAGTGGCACACAGGAGGTGGAAAGGGTACAGTGATGCGAGGTTATCCCTCGTATTACATGACAAGGTGCATTTAATGCGCCTTGCTTAGGTGTCCCTGCTTTATCGGGGGCGGGGGAGAGCCCCGTCACGTCCGTTGCCGCTCCCTCCTGCGTCGACACGCGCCCTGGCCAGCGGCGCCTGCGATGCCATGTAGGCGGGCAGGCAGCTGAGGTGGCGCGGCGGTAGGTCTCCACGAGGATCTGCATGCCGCCACGCAGGTGCCTGCCCAGCTGGTCGGGTCGGCAGCTGCATGCGAACGGTGGTGGAGGCGTGACTGGTGCGGGTTCGATGGTGGCCCCGCGGGTGTCTTCGGCAAGGGCCTTACCGTGGCCCCGGCAAGGGTCTTGCCGGGGTCGCGACAAGGGTCTTGTCGTGGCGCTTGCTGCCATCCCCGGCAAGGCTCTTGCCGGGGGCCTTGTGGTTTTTCTTGGCTGGGATCTCGCCAAGGACCGCCATCTCCTTTAGAGTGTGCATCTGATCTTGAATGTCTTCACAAAGATCTGCATACCACCACGGGGATGCCTCCCGAATCCTCGCCCCATGGGGGCAGGGGACTCAAGGGTGACCCGCTCCGTAGGTGTGGGGCGAGGCTGCCACGGCAAGGGTCTTGCCGGGTTTGTTAAAACTGCCTCCCGGCAAGGATCTTGCGGGGGGGGGGGGGGGGCTGCTTCGTCCCCTTTGCTCTTTGTGGTCTTGGTCTTGGCGTCGTTCTGCTCCTCTTTGGCTTCGGCCTTACCTTGGTTCTACCTCCCTTGCCGGGCTCGGCGCGGCGGCGCCCGTGGCTCAGACTGCCCGTGCACAGTCATAGGGGTACAAAAAGTGTACCCCCTCTTTTTGTACACCGACACCTGACTTGGGCAACAAGGTGTGCCTCAATATCCAATTGATGGTTGGCAATCCTGACAGAAGATAATGTACTGATCCAAACTTGAAAGTGTCAAGTGCCTTGTTTGGGATCTCCTTGTACATGTTGGACATAGAGTTGTGGTCCATCTTCTTCTTGGCATATATATCTAGGTCATCCTCATGCTCCTCTGGGGCATTGATGAGTTGTGCCCACTCAGCAACTGTTGATTGGTACCTCGTACCTTCAGACATCCATACAATTCTGTCATCTAGATAAAAGTGTGATGTGGAGTAGAACTGCATGATCAGCTCTTCATTCCACTTTGTGAGCTTCTGGCCAACAAAGTCAGCTACTCCACAAGCCTTGAAGCTGTCTTGCACTCCAGGATAGTGCTCTTCATTGTCCTTGATGTATTCCCAGTCGACCCATCTCATGTCACAAACAATGGGCTTCTTATCTAATAAGACTGTCTCATAGAAGTCCTACTGTTCCTTAGTGTGGAACCTGTAGTCAACAGCAGTTCTCCTCCTGGTAGCATATGGATCTTCTGCTCTCCACTTTCTCAGCCCTGAGTCTCTTCTGATCTTCATATCCTCAGCCACGGGATGAGCATCATTGTGGTCTGGGATCTTGGGCTTCAACTTTATCAGAACATGGCCTTCCTCTTCTCCCGCAGTGTCAGGCACTGGGGCCTTGTTCTTCTCAGCAGCTGGGATGCTTCTAGTATTCCTCTTTGGAGCTGTCTTGGCCTTTGATGCAGTCTTGGGTGCTTCCTTGGGCTTTGATGCAGTAGCCCCTGATTTGATTGCATCACCCATTAGCTTGGGTGCCTTAGGTGCTGGTGCAGCAACCTCTTCTTCTTCTTCCTCCTCAGAAGAATCTTGTTCAAATTCAGCCATAGGATCAACTTTCCTGCACCATCTGCCTCTTTTCCTTTCCTTCTTCCCTTCAGCAGCAACTGGCTCTTTGGGTGCAGGCCTCTCAGGAATCTTTGTTGAGGCTCTGGCCTTTGGCATAGGCTGCCTGCCTGCTGACCTTTTGATTTTCATCCCTGGCTTGATGGCTGCAGCTGAGCCATACTCCTTCTTGAGCACAACTTTCTTGGAAGTTGCTTCTTCTTCTGCCACATAGTCCTCATCCTCTGATTCTGAGGTTCTTTTCTTCCTATGTCTGGTGGCAGCTTTTGGCAAATTACTGGAAGAACTGGAGGGACTAGTGCCCTCACTCATGTGCACTGGCTGTTCTGACATGTTCTGGCTGTCACTCTGATCTGACATGATGAACAAGCTGACTGCTGACCCTGTGAATAGTTTATAGATGAGTTAGAGTGGATAAGCATCACAAAAAGCAGAGATTTTTGCAAAAGAATGATTCAAAATCTTAGTTTTAGTTTCCAACAGAAATCATTTCGGATCTACCGATTTTTAAACTCGATGATACCGAAGCAGTTTTTGGACCCTAAACTAGTGAACTCGGTCAGACCGAGTCACAGTTCAGTGGCACCGAGACTGCTAGGGTTTCACAAAGTTCCAAAATCGGTCACACCGATTAGCAATACTCGGTCAGACCGAGTCTCACTTGTGCAATGGCATGAGCCAAATCGGTGAGACCGAGTTTTTCAACTCGGTGGGTCCGAGATGGTTTCGGCGGAAACCTAACCCTAAAATTTTCAAATCAAACCTATTCTACGAATCGCATTGACTGGATTGGAGTGTCCCAAACGTGGCTAGAATCAATATGATCACAATGTGCTAGGAATCGGATTGGGGAATAGCACAAAGATCGAGTCCATACCCTAGTTCGGCGGAGACACGCTACGGCGGCAACGGCGGGGTTGAATTCCGTTGACGGCGACGGAGACCAGCGATTGGAGGCGGCTGGCGGTGAGGAGACGATCCAGAGACCACGTTGGCAGAGCGAGCTATCGCGCGGGCGAAACGGTTCGGAGAAATTTCCAAATTTTTTCCCGTGTCTATATATAGCCCGACCCTGTCGGTGTGACCGAGTGGAACAACTCGGTGGCACCGAGATGCAAAACTGTATACAGTTATTGCAACTCGGTGTGACCGAATGGTTCAGATCGATTGCACCGAGATCGAAAACATAGATCAACTTAATGATCTCGGTAGGACCGAAGTGGGGTATCGGTCAGACCGAGAATCACAAAGAGGTTTTGGAAGTTTAAGTCTATGACGAATCGGGGACTCCGAGTGCTCCTCACACAGAGTGGTTCGAATCTGACTTGATCAATTTTGTGATGTAGCATGAATAGAGTTTGAGACAAGAAAAGCATAGATAGCTAGAGGAGGTTCTTAGGCATTCTTGTCCATCCACTTGGCAAAAGAGAGATAAAGCCAAACAATCAAAACAACAAGTGGATGTCCTCGAATGAGTAACATATGCAACCAACATGCTCACACAATAAAATGGCAATTGAAATATGTGACAAAGCATGCACAACCAATTCTAGCATCTATCAAGCAATTGGCGATGACTAGGTCATCTATATATGAGTATATTGACTTAGGAGTCAAATGAGAACACTTGATCATAGGTCATACTCATCGTTTAAGCTCAAGTGGGTTTACGACTTTTACATAAAGCATTGTTGTGTTCGCATCATTAGAGTTGCTTTAGCTCAAGTCTTAGAGTAAAGCTCCCCCTAGATGTGATATCCCCCCTAAGAGGGATGAACTAACCTTGGGTTTCGTCGATGATGACTTCATGTAGATGTTGAAGATGTGGATGCTCAATGTTGATGTAGATCACTTGAAGCTATCCTTTTGAGTGAATTGCACTTTCAATACCTACATGGGTTAGTCCCACAAGGAACAAACAAGTATATCCATAGACATAGAGTGATGCTCACACAAGATGATGTCCATGAAAACTTTTAGGTTACCTTGTCCCTTGACTTACCAACAAGAGGGTTTGTGACTCCTTGAACTAGTGCAAGATGTGGAAGTTGATTGCACTTGTTCTTGCCAAAATGATAAGAGTGAAGTATGTTGGCGGAGTCACCCTCAAGAACTCTCTAGTTCTTCTTCTTTTGGATCCACACCATCTTGATGGGAATCCTTGGAGTTGTAGTCGTACTTGATGAAGTGGAACTTGAAGTAGTCTTGGGAATCCACTTGACTAAGGTCTTAGGAGCTTCTTCAAATGTATCAATTTCCTCTTGAAGCTTGTCCTTGCCTTTTTGCTTGTAGTCTTTTGGTGGAAGATCATCGTGAGCTTGTGTCCCCTTGAAGGAAGTAGGATCATACTTCTCTTGTTGTGGAACAAACTTTGTCTTGGGGTATTGATCTTCTTCCCACTCAACTCCATTGGCATTGAACTTTCATTCAACACCAACACCTTGATTCTTCCGGTGCCTTCCTTGCTTGCGTACAATTTCCTCGAATTGCTTACTCCCTGCAAGGCTTTTGTACACTCCTTTCTCTATGATTCCCTTCAATAAGCTATTTTCTTGCTCAAGTGTAACTTGGCTAAGAGAATCATTAGTGGAATCAAGAGAACTACAGGAAGTAACAATATTGGATTTAACATGATCATTGTTACTACTAGAGGAAGAATCTTTCTTGTTCTTGTTACTAGACTTGACTTGAGGCATGTAAGTGGATAAGAGTAAATGCTTGGCAATGTAAGAAGAACTTTTCTTGCGGAGATCATCATTGATTGCCTTTAAAAACTCATGCTCTTGCTCAAGATTGAGCTTTTCAAAGCGTAACTTCTCATGAGCTCTTAAAAGTTCTCGATGATCTTCGAAGATAGTTTCATGAGCTAACTTAAGAGTGTTTAGTTCTTTAGTTAGAGCCTCAATTTTCTCCTTATCATTGTCATTCGTTTTATCTTGATTAGCATGATTAATTGACGTTTTATCATAGTATTCATCACTAGAGTTGTCAACAAGTAAATCATCATCACCTAACAAGTCATCTTCATCACTATTAAAATCAACATACTCAGGGCGTGTTACCTTAGGACCTTTGGCCATGAAGCATCTTCCAATTCCTTCATTTGGTGAGTCAAATATGTCGTAGGAGTTGGTTGACACAAGTGCTAGGCCGGCAACACATTCATCTTGAGTATATTCGGAGTCGGAGTGATAACTTCTCTCGGAGTGGTTGTCGGAGTCGGAGCCGGATACCCATTCACCAACATGAGCTTGATGTCTTCGTTTTGTGTAGCTCCTTGATGACTTTTCCTTTCTTTCCAAATCCTTGTTTCTCCGTGAGTATCTTCGTTCATAACGATCATCTCTACTCCTTCTCTCTCTTGATGGTGATTCTTCTATTTTGCTTCTTCTTTTTGGAGAATCTTCTCTTCTTTTGTAGGGAGCCGTACACTCATTGGAATAGTGTCCGGGTCTTCCACAATTGTAGCAGTTTCGCTCTCGACTAGAAGATCTTTTGTAATTGTAGGACCTTGACTTGGAGCTTCGATCTTTGCTTCTACTCTTGTAGAACTTGTTGAACTTCTTCACCATTAAGCTCAATTCTTCGTTGAAGTTTTTTTTCTCACTTGATGATGTGGGGGCTTCACATGAGGCTTTGTAGGCACCACTTGATTTGTTGTGAAGTTCCTCTTTATCCTTGAGTGACATCTCATGAGCAACAATTCTTCCAGTGACCTCCGTTGGCTTGAGATCTTTGTAAGTGGGCATCATTTGGATCAATGTGCACACGGTATCATATTTTCCATCCAAGGCTCTTAGGATCTTATTGATGATGAATCTATAGGTCATCTCTTCACTCCCTAAGCTGACAATCTCATTTATGATGAGAGCAAGCCTAGAGTACATTTCAGCGACACCTTCACCATCCTTCATTTTGAACTTGTCAAGTTGACTTTGAAGCACATCCAATTTTGATTCCTTGACGGAGTCGGTACCTTCATGCATATCAATCAAGGTATCCCAAATTTCCTTTGCATTCTCAAGACGGCTGATTTTGTTGAATTCTTCGGGCACAATCCGTTGAAGAGAATATCACAAGCTTGAGTGTTGTATTGCAGCATCTTCAACTCACCCGCGGTAGCTTCATGGTTTGGTTCTTTCCCATTGAAGAAGTCACCTTACAAACCAACACACACAATAGCCCAAACGGCGGGGTTATGTCCGAAAATATGCATTTTCATTTTATGCTTCCAACTAGCAAAATTTGTACCATCAAAGTAAGGACCTCTACGGTGATAATTTCCCTCGCTAGACGCCATACTCTCCTAGGTTGTGAAACCAAGGCTATGATCACCAAAAGCTATGGAAATCAAAGCAAATGGAAACCAAGCTCTGATACCACTTGTAGGATCGGAAGTATGTCTAGAGGGGGGGTGATTAGACTACTTGACCAAATAAAAACTTAACCTTTTCCCAATTTTAGTTCTTGGCAGATTTTAGCAACTTTAGGACAAGTCAAGCAATCATCACACAATTCAAGCAAGCATGCAAAGAGTATATAGGCAGCGGAAAGTAAAGCATGCAACTTGCGAGAATGTAAAAGGAGGGGTTTGGAGAATTCAAACGCTATTGGAGCACGGATGTTTTTCCCGTGGTTCGGATAGATGGTGCTATCCTACATCCACGTTGATGGAGACTTCAACCCACGAAGGGTAATGGTTGCGCGAGTCCACGGAGAGCTCCACCCATGAAGGGTCCACGAAGAAGCAACCTTGTCTATCCCACCATGGCCATCGCCCACGAAGGACTTGCCTCACTAGCGGTAGATCTTCACGAAGTAGGCGATCTCCTTGCCCTTACAAACTCCTTGGTTCAACTCCACAATCTTGTCGGAGGCTCCCAAGTGACACCTAGCCAATCTAGGAGACATCACTCTCCAAGAAGTAACAAATGGTGTGTTGCTGAGGAACTCCTTTCTCTTGTGCTTCAAATGATAGTCTCCCCAACACTCAACTCTCTCTCATAGGATTTGGATTTGGTGGAAAGAAGATTTGAGTGGAAAGCAACTTGGGGAAGGCTAGATATCAAGATTCATATGGTAGGAATGGAATATCTTGGCCTCAACACAAGGGTAGGTGGTTCTCCCTCAGAACATATGAATTGGAAGTGTAGATGTGTTCTGATGGCTCTCTCAGCGAGTGAAGAGGAGGTGGAGGGGTATTTATAGCCTCCACACAAAATCCAACCATTACACACAATTTATCAATCTCGGTGGGACCGAATCAACAAACTCGGTCGAACCGAAATAGTAAACCTAGTGACCGTAAGAGATTTTTGGTGGGACTGACATGCAACTCGGTAGGACCGATATGGTTAGGGTTAGGGCATAACGTAATCTCGGTGAGACCGATTACACAAACCCGGTGAGACCGATTTGGTAATTAGCTAACCACAGAGTTGGTCAGGTAAACTCGGTGGGACCGATTTGCTCTTTCGGTGGGACAGAAATGTTACAAAAGGGAAACATAGAGTTTACATTGCAATCTCGGTGGGACCGATCCGCTCTTTCGGTGATACCGAAAAGTTATGAAAAGGAAACAGAGAAATTGCAATCCCATCTCAGTGAGACCGAGATCCCTATCAGTGGAACCGATTTGCTAGGGTTTGGCAGTGGCTTATGACATGTGAAACTCGGTGGTGCCGGATAGAAAGAATCAGTAGGTCCGAGTTTGGCTTAGAATTTAGGTCATATGTGGATATGAGAAAGTAGCTGAGGATTTTGGAGCATATCATTAAGCACATGAAGCAAAAAGCTCATTAAGCAACAACTCATCCCTCCTTGATAGTATTGGCTTTTCCTATGGACTCAATGTGATCTTGGATCACTAAAATGTAAAATGAAGAGTCTTGAGCTTTTGAGCTTGAGCCAATCCTTTGTCTTTAACATTTTGAGGGTTCCACTTTCACCATCCATGCCATGCCAATCATTGAGCTTTCCTGAAATAATTGTCTTGGAATAGCATTAGCTCAATGAGCTATATGTTGTTATGAATTACCAAAACCACCTAGGGATAGTTACACTTTCAGAGGGCGACGGCGCCCTCTAGCTCGGGCCTCTTTGCAGCCAGGCGCAGGCCCTCAGCTTCAAGGCGCGCGTCTTCATCAGCAAGCTCCTCACCAAGCAGGTCCACCGCGTCAGCCGCCCTTCGAAGGAACCCTTGGCGAAGAGCGCGACGCTCCCGAGCGCGCTCACGCACATCCTCCACACTATCACCTGCTCCAAGCAAGAGCCGGGGGCCGCGGGTTGGCACTCCCCCTCCAGGCAGGGGGCTGGGGGCTGGCACCCTCGCGACGGTCGGGCACACCATGCCAGAAGCCCGGCCTGGAGCCAGCCCGCCATTAGATGAAGAGCGCAGGGAGCGCCTCAGCCAATCGTAGTCCACGACCAAGCGAGAAGCCCACTTCAGGCTGGCTATGCCTCGAGAGGGCCCGCGAAGGAAGACTGCGGGGTGCGTGGGGCCTCGATGCACCTCGGGATGGTTCGCCCCTCCAATCGCCCTCACTACAAGGGCTATGCTGCTTGGAGCACTCAGGGACGGAGGAGGGGGCGAAGCCAAGGAGGACGGAACCTCAGCCGTCTCTGCGAGCTCGGCTGGAAGGGGTCTGCGGAGCAAGGATCAGCGAGAGCAACAGAAGGATCGGGAGCTGGAGAAGAAGAAGGCTTACTCATCAGTGGCGAAGTACTTCCTACGCTTCAGCAGGCGACAAGGGTAATCGTCGCCCAGGGCCTCCCTTTTCTTCCGGAGGGCCTCAAAGTCCACGCGAAAGCGGCCCAAGAGCTGAGTGCAGGGATCAACCTGCGACGAGGGCAAAGCATCAAGGCGATCCGCGCCAGGGGCACATGCCTGGTGCGCATTGCCGGTCGCCTCGCCCGAAGGAGCAACCGGAGCCTCAGGGGCCTCATCTGCAGACACTAAGGGCAGCTGCTCGCCGCTCTCGGCCTCGGCGGCACGGGCCCCAGCAGCTTCTCCCTGGTGAGCATCACCCGGCGCTGTCACCCTGTCGGGAGGCCCCTCAGCCTCTGGCGCCTCATGCCTCCCTGCTCCGCCACTTGAGGAAGAGTCGCCTCGGCCGACTGCAAGGGCAGTCACCATCACTGGGTTCTCGCGAGGCCCTAGGAGTCCGGCAGGGCGCAGTCCCCACTCATCAAAGATAGGCATCTGCTTCACAAAATCATCCCTGTTCTGGCAGAGGTACAGCAGGGCCCCTCCTCGCTGGATGCTGCCCGGGTTGGGTTCACCAGTCAGGATCAAGAGCACAGTCCTCAGCACTTCAGGCGTCAGATCCTCTTCCTGGAGCCTCATACGATCACCACGCCCACTGAAGGCCCACAACCAGCGGGAGTGGCGTTGGAGAGGAGCAATGTGGCGTAACAGGAACTCCTTCACCACCTTGGGCGCTGTCACGCCGATCGACTTCAAGAACGCGAAGCGGTGCCATACGAAGGCGAGTCGGGGGCTCTCGAGCGTCTCCTGGCCCCAGCCTGAATTGGGGATAGTAGGCGAGGACGGCTTCAACAGCAGGGGGCTGGGCACTCCAACATCCACATACAGCCACCGCTCGCGGAACCCAGCCGAAGGCGAAGGGAGCCCGAAGTCGATCCCTGAGGTCGCCGTCTCGGACGCGGCGACCAAGCTCACGCACGCCGAGCATTGGGTAGGGTCGATGAGGCGCAGAGAGAAGAAGTGGCGCAGCAAGGCAATCCACGGAGGGATGCCCATCATCGCTTCGCAAACAAAAGCAAAGACCGAAAGAAGGGCGATGGATTCAGGACCCAGATTCATCATGCGGATCTGGTAATGGGAAAGCACGGCCCTGAAGAAATCAGAGAAGGGGGGAACCAGACCCGCCCACAGGGCATCAGCAAAATAATGGACCTCAGTGATTATCCTATCAGTGGGGAAGTGAGATGTGGGCCAGGCCGTCGTCCTCCCGCACTCGTTGAAGATAGTAGCCAGAGTCGAGCTGACCTTGCCCAGGCCCTCTCGATTGAGTATGATCGACCGGCCGATGGCGGGGGCCACCAACGGCGGCGAGCGAGGCGGAGGCGTGGGTTGCTTCCCTCTTCCCTTCTTCGTCGGAGCCATGGCGATGGGAAGGGGAGAGATGGTTTGAGATTAGGCTGAGAATAGAAGCTGGAGTTCGAGCGGAGGAAGGACAGAGGGCGCACGAGCAAAAGGAAGGGAGCGGCTGTGTACAACTACGAGTCCGCCTAGCATGGCACGGAATAAGGGGGCGTGGGGGAACAGTACCGCCCACGTCCAATCAACCGCCACACGGCGCCCAAGGCCGCAGGCTGTTAGGGCCCGCGGCGCTTCGCCCTTGCCCTTTCGCCTCCCTGCACGGCCAAGCCCGGGCGCGCCTTGGGCCCGGGGGCTACTGTCGGCATTCTGGGAACGGGGGTCCCCAGACTTGCCTGCCTGCGGCCTGCGGCGTGGCTCGAAGGGGGCCCAGCACGGCCCATCTTCTTCAACGCAGACTCAAGACCCTCGCGAGGGGCCAAGCCTCGCGGGGCGGACGACACGGGGCTTCCTCAGGCACGGCCTCATCAGGCTGGCTCGCGAGGAGGCGGATAGATCAAGGCGGGGTACCTCACGAGGTGCCCATGACGCAAGCCATGACGACCGAGGGCGCCAGGCGGGCGCCAGCCCGCGTAGTGTCCTCCCTTTCCTCTTTGGTGCAAAGGGAGAAAGCGCAGGCGAGAGGATCAGGCAAAGGCACCCATTTCGGTGCAACGAGACCAAGACCAACTCCGTGACAAGGAAGAAGTCATTGTGGAGCCCAAGCCAGCGTCATAACCAGAGCCTTTGGCAGGCGAGGACCAACTTTAGTCGGGATAAGTGTACCAGATGTTCCCCTTCAAAATGGCCAATTGTTGGCGCCCTTCCCGCTCAATATTTGGGAGGAGGCCCAGGGCCTTTGCCTATAAATAGGACTAGCCAGCCCCGGGGTAGAGGATCGATCAATGGACCTATCTGGCTAGAGATCGAGAATCGGGGAGAGAGAGAAGGGCGACTAAACCCCTCTAGCAGTTCATCGCCCCAGCCAAGAACAGACCCTCGCGAGGCTGTTCTTCTTGTATTGTTCATCATCAGCCCAAGAGGCAATCCACCACACCGCCACACTATAGTAGGGTATTAGACCACATCGGTGGCCCGAACCAGTATAAACTCTGCGTCTCTTGTGCTGTGTTTTCCATAGCTTAGATCCTTGCGAGGCGGAGGGGTACAAGTAGGTAGGAAGCGTAATCTCCACGCGCACCCCAGAGTTCGAACCTCAAGGGTCTGCCGGAACCCGAAATCCGACAGTGTCTCCTAGATTCGCTAGGTGTCACTTGGGAGCCTCCGACAAGATTGTGGAGTTGAACCAAGGAGTTTGTAAGGGTAAGGAGATCGCCTACTTCGTGAAGATCTACCGCTAGTGAGGCAAGTCCTTCATGGGTGACGGCCGTGATGGAATAGACAAGATTGCTTCTTCGTGGAACCTTCGTGGGTGGAGCCCTCCGTGGACTCGCGCAACCGTTACCCTCCGTGGGTTGAAGTCTCCATCAACGTGGATGTACGATAGCACCACCTATCGGAACCACGCTGTGGGGACCCCGACTCATAAGTCGTGATCACCGAATGCACGTGTATAGTGATCCCAGAGATCAATGCTCACTGAACACACAGAAGCTGAATAACAAGAGTCTTACATCCATACATACTGTATTACACAAGTAGGACCATTATGGTCAAGTCTTGAGCGTATCATCGCAGCGGAAATCTTCAACAACGCCTTGGACCCATGCCATCTGCCTTAACCCTACAGGCATTCTGACTGGGAAGCGTCCTAGCTCGCATGTTCGTCACCGAAGTATTCTTCAATATATCTTGTTCTTTCATGCCTGGCCAATAAAATAACCAGTGGCAAGCCAATGAGTACTTTGAATGTACTCGCAAGCAACCCAAGGGTGATAACAGAGTAATTATGCAAGGCACTACTGCTAAATTGGCAGTTTTGCGGAAAGCTAGTTTTTCTCATGCAAGTATGATCAACATTTATCAAGGATATGAATTGCAACAAGTATCAGGAGGTTACAGACATCAACATCCAGAGAGAGTTATGAACAACTCATGCTCAAGCTCATCGCGACTTCCTCGCGAGTCACGTCAATAGATTTACCAAACCGTGTTGTTTGTCAGAAACATATGGACGTAGTCTAAGCAGCACCACCCAACTGTCCTTGACCGTGGACACGACTATTCGAATAGTTTTACACTCTGCAGGGGTTGCACACTTTACCTACAAGATCCGGGGAACTTCCGTGTCATCCACGACCCGCGATACCTCAAGTACCCGGGGTAAGCACCCGATCACTATCTTTCCCTAGACGACGCTAACAAGGAGTCCACTCATTGTTCCGCATCCTCACGATGTACATCATACGAGACTCACTCGAGATCGTATCCGAGAGGGGACACAACGGTGTATCCGGTGCCCTATGAAAACAGTCATGGCCGCCCTACCTGGCACGACCCCGTCCCGAGAGAGTGCACCAACAACTCTCCCGTCACTAGTAATGCGGGCTCCAAGCTAGTATCGGCCTAGGTAATCAATAATGCCCTTTCCCATATAAGGGTAGAGTGGTCGCGCATGTTTGGTTGGGACGGTCAAGAAATCTTAAATCTAATCCGTCTCTGTAAACAACACGTTTATCAAGCCTCGGTACACTACTTCTCCACCAAGTAGTGACCTAGTTCATCATCATCTCCCAAGGGCATTAGTGGCACCCACTTGGGTTGTTTGCAAGTATGTCAAACCACACTTGTTTCTTTCCATGCATAACCCTGACCCACTTTGCGTAGCCATCTACTATAGCATATTTCTACAACCCACCAACACAACTCTAAGCAAGGGTAGAGTCATGAACAATGCAAGTATCAACGGAGCTAGTATGCAACGGAGGCAAGCCTAGCAAGCTTGCCATTCAAGATATATATCATGCACTCGATGAAACAACGAAAATGCTATTATGATGAAAAATGGTTCATCATGGTCAAAGGTCTGCTTGCCTGGTTCATCTGAGTCTTCAAGTCTTCTGGTCCTTCTCCACGTACTCCGTCTACTTCGTCAACTAACGTCGGAAACAATCATAATAAGCAACACAATAAGGCAGGAAATAAAAGTGCTCTAAAAATATGAAGTTGATTTTTATTGGTTACCCCTGGTCATATGAGGAATGACCAAAGTGGTTTCATTGGAAGTGGATCAATGGATATTTCTAAACATTTTGATATGATGGAATCAAGGGTTTTATGGGATTGCAAGAAGTGTACAGAAAAATATTTTTGAAAAATGATCAAAGGCACCCATTTAACAAAGGATGATTTTAGAAGCATCTAGGAATAGGTTTCACTGGATTTGGAGTTCAAATGAATTTCCTATGAATTTGCAAAATTGGTAAGTATGAAGAAATGGCTCAATAATTTATGTGGTACAGAAAGTGTTAATAAAAATGTTCATAAACTAAGTTATGAACTTATAGACATCTAGGATTTTGAATCATGGCACTTGGATAAAAAATGGGCTCTCTGTGATTTTCTAAAGTTTATCATAGAAATGGAAAAACAAGGTTTGATAAATGTTTGTGAAGAAAAAGTTCCTGGAAAAATGTGCAAGTTGCACCATGAGATAGATTATGATTTTATGAGCTACTAGAAATTTGAATCATCAAATTTGCAGATAATATGAATATTCTATGGATTTTAGAAGCTCACTGGAAAAGGAAAAAGAAAAGGTTTAGGTTATACCTAAAGCACGCATTGGGCGAAGGATAGCCACTGGGCTGGCCCAGTGGCTCAGCTGCGCGCGGGAAGGGCCACGTCGAAGGCGCCCTCATGCATTACGCTTCCACTGCAGGGAAACGCACCGCAATGAAACCGTGTCCACTTAACTCATGGGCCCGCCCCACTGTGCCGCTGACGTGCGGGACCCACACTTCGGGTTCGTCCCCCACCTCCCGCTCGAACAGACATGAGGCAGGGGAAGCAGGGCCGAGTGCTTGCGGGCGTGGGCTCCGGTGGCACAGGCCACCTCCGGCGATGCCCGGCACACCGGCGGCTTCAGGAGAGCGTGACGCACCCGCCAAGGTGCGCCACGACTGCTAGGGCGGTCGGATGCGGTCGGTGCCTCACCCGCGGCGGATGGAGGCGGCGGCAAGATTGGGGCATGGCGCTATGGCCATCGGGAGGAGAGGGAGAAGCACGGGAGGGGCTCGCAGTGATGGTGGTGATGCTCTAGTGCGGTCCAGAGGGAAGGAGGAGGAGAGTTGGGCGCGAATTTAGGCGGAGTCCGGTGGCTCGGCTCCGGCCATGGGGTGCGATGGAGGGTTCGAGGAGGGGAGTGGGTTGGTCCGGGGGGTCACTGGGAGTGAGAGAGGGCAAAGGGATGCCAGAGAGGGCTTGGGGGTGGCCTTACATGGCGAGGCGACGGCTCGCCGTGGACGGCGACCACGGCTGCGGACTAGGCGATGCCAGGGGATGGATTGGCACCCCAGGCCATGTCCTAGGCGTTTGTGGACGTGGACCAGGTCGAGGGGGAAGGAAAGGGGGAGCGGGGCGTGCCTCAGGAGGGTCCCGAGCTCGTGCGCCCATTGGCCAAGCGGGGCGGCGTCGGCACGGGCAGTAGGTGGGTGAGAGAGAGGGGGAGAGGAGGGGGCCTACACGTCTGCCGTGTTGCGGACGTCGAGGGCCTCGACTGGCGCAAGGGAGAGGCTCGAGGTGGTCGGGGGACGCGGCGTCAACGGTCGGGATCACGCTGACGTGCTCCAGAGCGCGTCTTTGGCCGGCATGGCATGCCTTTTTGCGGAATGGGCGCGACCACTTGTGTCTGGAAGCTGCAGGGGGAGTAAACAATGCGGCAATGACATAGGATGCCCTGGGACCTGGCAGGAGTGAGAGAGAGGTAAGCAAATGGGAGAAATGCAGCTGCCCAGAGAGGGAAAAAGAGCTTTTCACCCCCATCATCATGGCTCCTTGGACAGGCAAAGATGCAGGGGTTAGTGGAGGACCAGATGATGCCGTGGGAGAAAGCTTAGCTCATGGAGATTAGTGGAAGGGGCCTAAACATGCATTTTAAGTTTCTGCCAGAAGGTGTTTGATAATGGTTTTGGCAGGCAAATGATTTCCAATTGCCATGAGACTCCACAGGGTGAAATGTCACATATGATTAGGACCTTCCACCAATTTTGAGCTCATTTAGGCAAGGTGGCCAATGTAACTTTTGTAAACCCTAGAAATTAGCAAAAATGGACTTGTGTAGATCTAGTTGAGAAAATCATTTCTCCTTGATGCACCACTTGGTGTAGTGGACTCATTTTGTCATGTGAACATGCTCACAAAAGTTGGGGTCAAGGAGAAAAAGTTGGCAGTACAAACTTGTTCAAATTTGATTCTGGTCAAGGAGGGTTTTGGGGTACTTTGATCAAGATAAAATTCTCTCCAATTTGTTCCATTTGGTCTACATTCATTATTACACCATTTGAGAATGTGCACCAAGTTTGAGAGCATTTGGACATGTTTGACAGTGCAAAGCCATTCAAACTTGAAAAAGGACAGAAGTGGTTTTGAGAGGGTTTCATGGGGTTATACTATTCTCCATGACATGAGACTTGGCAAGATCATCAAAAATGTCATATGTGACATGCTAGAATTTTCTTGGATTTTTATGAAAATATTTCCTGTAGAAATATTTCAAATCCTGGAAATGAGAAGAAATGGTTTTGGGAGATTTTGTCCAATATTTTGTTCATGACCATATGTTGAAACTCATATATATGGAAAATATATGTCCATTGAGTCTCCATAATTTTTCTCAAATATTTTTAAAGCTTTAAAATAATTTAAACCTATTTAAGACCATTTCTGGCCTTAAGAAAAAGCCTTTAAATAAAATAGTAAAATAACATTTAAAATTATATTTTTGTGGTTTCTCGGTATCCTATATCTAATAAGGGTCAAAAGTATTTTTAGAAAGATTTTTACTGCCCTTAATTAAGTACTTGCAGTGCAAACCTCAACTCAGGGGTTTTTGGAAAACTAATTTTTGAAAATACTTTTTGGCCAAATTATTTTTGTAAGAAAATACTATATTGCTCTATACACATGGCATGATCATTGGAAAAAGGTTTTGGATCAAGGAGAAGGAGTATAAGAGTTGGAGGATTTATTTGATTTTTAGAGCACTTGCAAACAACACACAAAAATCAAATCAAGCAAAGTCCAAAACACTCAAAAGTTTTTGTCAAACCACATTTTATCATGATTTATTAGCTTAAGTGTTGTGGCATGAAAATCAGGGTGTGACAGACCTACCCCCCTTACAAGAATCTCGTCCCCGAGATTCCCAAACTAGGCGCGGAAAGGAATACAGAAACTTGGATTTGGGGTAGTCTTCACGTCCTCATACTGCTTCTGCTTCCGTTTGGTGCTCCATTGAACCTTGAAGTGCTTGAGGCTGTGGCTTCGCGTATGACGTTCTTCTTTATCCAGGTTGCAATTGGGGCTTCTCGCGTAGGTCATATTGGGCTGTAGGTCGATGGCTCGGTGATCGATGTCATTGTAGAGGTCGGGCTAGTTAGGAAGTTGGAAACGTTTCCGGAGTGGTGTCGTGTGGAAAAACGTTCTGCACAGTGGGTGACTCAGGTGATAACTCTAGCTGGTAGCCGTCTATTCTTCACCTTGCAGTGATCTTGGAGAGGGCCGATAAATCTTGGTGTGAGCTTCCCTTTGACATGGAATGCCTGGTTCCTTCGAGAGAAGTGGTTTGCAGATATGCCTGGTCTTTGATGCGGAGGTTTACTTCTTGACGATGGTGGTTGGTGTAGTTCTTCCTCCGGGGCATGGCGATCTTCATATGTTACTTGTCCAGCCCAGTGATTCTTCTTCCATCTTTGGGTAGACAAGTATGTTACCAAAATAAAGATGACAACCAACTTGTCCAAGTACTCCATGAAGATTTTTTTCATGAGGTACATAAAGTAGGATGGGGTATTGGTGGTGGTCATGGTTGGGTATTGGCCAAGGTTTCCTTGTCCTAGAGCCAAAGTCCATGGTTGTGATTCCTACCATATCGTGGCTTGGTGGGGCTTAAGGGTTTCAAGGATTCTAGTGTGCAAGTGAACGTTTGTCACTTTATCCTTAAGCACGGTTCCTGAGATGCCAATCGTTCTATCTAGTCTTCCAAACAATCACATCATGTTACCGAAAGAATCATCCCGTATAGGTCGACTCCAATCATCACTCATGTTATTCATATCCTCATGACTCTCGAGAGGAGGTCTAACAAAATCATATATATCTACAATCCCCAAACTCATATGTATGTCCACCCCTAAAAATCCATGGGTAGAACATATAAGCTGCTAAGCTTGAATTTAATCACCACAATCCAAATACTCAGTCTATTGATCCAAGGTCCATAATAAAGCATCTCTATCCTAAGGAAACACGTCGTAAGCCACTCCAAGATCTTGTTTCCTTCCTATGAATCAACCAACAACCCATTAGCTTCCATCAATCACTACATAATCCATTAATTCTACAAATCCAATGTCTATGGTGTCTCCCACGAATCTTCTAATGTCCTATAGTCCCCAAATAAGGGTTATCTTTACTATAGTCAGTCCATCAGTTCCCATTATCATGATCAAGTAAACTCCAAGATCAAGCTCATACATATCCCTAGATAAACTCCGACAATTAATCCAATGTCCTAGTTTATTGTCCTCCAAGAAACATGGTATCATAATCGAGATCATCAGTCTAAATCCAATTTACTCCGAACCATGTAGACTTATTCACCACCTATACTCAACTAGGATCACCTATTTAAATCCAAATATCATGTCCAACGGGAATTCCTATGTGTTTATCCCAAGTCCTTATTGTAATGCCAACCATCTCCTATCAATATCCCCTGGCTAAGTCAGAACCTTATACTTCCAAGAATCATCTTGCGATATAATTGTCCTACAAAATCCAATTTATCCAGGGAAAAGCTATGCTACTCTGTAATCATGATCCAGCCACGTTCATCTACCAACATGAAAGCCTCATAATCCACCAAATAGTCTTAGATAATTCCTCAAGGTCTTTGATACAAACTCATCAAGTCATTTGCCCTCTACTCGTATACCCTCAAATTGGTCTTCCCTATGGCATCGTCAGTTTTGGTGCTATCTTAGGATGACAATGTGCTTGTTCACTATGTCCACTAGTTCCATAATGAACCCAGTGATAAGCAAGGTTACGGAGGCTTAACAGGTTCTCTTGCAATTCTGTGGGTTAAGCACATGGTTTAAGGATTCGAGCTAGGGTTTCTTATGAAGTCTCGAAGGGTCTAGGAATGGGTCTCTAATCTTGAGGGTTAAACATAACTCTACGGGGTTGCACTTGGTCGTGGAGATTGTAGCAGAAGTCTTCATTGCTAGTTGGTTGCCGAGGCAGAATCCTTGGTGTAGCTTGTCTTGCTGGTCTTCAGTTGAGGCAAGAGATGGGAGCGAAAAGTAGCATAGAGGAGGGGGATGCCTAAAGGGGGTTCTATAGTGCAGGTGCAAACAAACAAGTGCCAAAAAGGGCCAAACACAAACAACAAAATAAGGCAGGTGATATAGTCACGTACTTGTTGCCTAGGGAAAAAAGGGCGACTGATATCAAAACACAAACAAATAAAAGCAAGCATCACACAATCATGGTCCTATTCAAACCATCATATGGACTCGACTGCGCATAGGGGGTACACGACTCATCCTACCCTAGGGGTTCTCGGATGCAGTAATCGTGCCTTGAGCCTCGTGCAATCTTCTGAGTTTTCCTCAGGTGTTGCTACGTCTCTTGTAGTTGTTCGATGAAACGATCCAGGTTGAGCTTGAAGATTCTTCAACAACTTCTTGTCTGTTGAAGTGATGGGGTGAAGGTGGTTCCTCGTAGCTGGTATCGACTCGGTCTTCTGTTGTCTTCTTAATGCTGACGATCCCGTTTTGTCTTCTAAGGCGTCGATGGTACCAGGTAGGTAATCCTTTATGCAATGATATTAACAAGGCATAGTAGAGGTCCAACATGTCGGTTATGTGGATGACAACATCGACACCAAGAGCGGGGGATGAAGAGAACCGTTTTCCTGCTCACTATAGTGAGGCGGACCAAATGGCGAGGTTCTCATCCACCGGTGGTTGTCGATACAACAACGGTAAGGACATAGTTGCTCTATTATCGATGTATATCATGATTGTTGGGGGAAATCTGCTTCCACGAACACCTATGGGGACCGAGCCCCTTTCTGGTTCGGCGGGGGGCGGAGGTCGCGCGAAGAGCGGATCGAGGCGATGCACACAAGGGGTTTACCCAGCTTCGGGCCGCACGAATGCGTAAAACCCTACTGCTGCTTTGTGGATTGTATTGTGTTCTTGTTCGGGAGCGCTGAGTGCTACAGTACACTCAGGCAACTAATTAGACCGAGCGTGAGTGCCCTCCTTCTTCCTCCCCTTTCACGTTGCGCATGGAGCCTCCTTTTATATGCGCAAGGGGTTACCCACAGGTGGCAACGTAGGCGGGGGTAAAACTGGAAAACGCTGTGTTGGGTACAGCTGTTTGCACAGTGCTATCATACCTAACTCTGACGGCAGGGGACAAGGGCATTAAATGCCCGTCTAGGTCGCCCAAACAGTGCAGAAAAGGGACCGTCAGGGGCGCCACCGTTTGCCACGACGGCTACCCTATCATCGTTGCTTCGCCACCGCATGCCCCTGGCTGCGCAGCCTCTCGCCACGTACGCCTGGAATGGCCCCAGGGCGACGCGTGGGTGGATGAGCTGGAACGCAGGCGCGGGGTGGTGACTTGCCGCCGCAAGCGCCTTGCCGTGGTTGATGCCTTGTCGCGCCCGGGAGCTTGTTGCTCATCGGTCCTTGCCGGGACGCGTGGCGCGCCGCAGCAGGTCTCTTGTCGTGCCCTGGTCGGCCTTCCTGGCAAGCTCCTCTTGCCAGGGCCTTGTGCTTCGAGCGGCCGTCCCAGCAAGCTCCTCTTGCCGGGGCCTTGCTCTCTTCGGGTGGCCTTCCCGGCAAGCTCCTCCTGCCGGGGCCTTGGCTCAAATACTTTGTTCTTGGATGGCCCAAAAAGGGACCATGGAGAGTTTTGGCGATCGCCTGGCAAGCCTTGCCGCGGGGAGCTATGACTGCCCGTGCACAAGTTCGGGGTACTAAGGTACCCCTACTTTAGTACACCGACAGGAGCCCCCGGGCCTGGGCCACACACGGTGCCGAGCGCTGTTGGGCCAGGCCAAAAACAGTGCACGGGCACGCGCGGCCTGGGTCACGCTGCATCTTCTTCTGCATCCACCACGTCGTCCCCGAATGGCACGCGTCGAACGCGGCATCGTGGGGAGAGGCGTGCGTGACGTGGGCGGCGTGCGCGGGTCTGGGCCCCGCAGGCATGCGTCACGTCGCAATAAAGGGGGACGGTTTGCGCCATCTCCATAAGTGGAGGGAGGCGTGGAGGCGTGGCTCGTTTGCTGGACGGGGCCGAGGCACGGTTTCCGAGGCGTCCGCTCCCCATGATCACGGGGTGAGGGGAGGTTGCCTCATCCGTCGCCTCGGTCCTGCACGCCAGCCACGCGGCTTCCATGCACCTGGAGTCGCGGACGGTGGAGGCAGGAAACCGGGCCGTCGCGGGTCGAGGCAGCAGGCCGGTCCCAGTCGCCTGCTCTTCCTGTGTCTTGATTGGCTGAGCGGGGCGGCCGAGCCCCCACCCTGCTCCTTTATAAGTAGCAAGAGGGGGCGACGGAAACCCACACTCCTTCATCTTTGCTTCCCTTCAGCTTCTGATCCCCTCTCTCCATTCGCCATGGAGAAAGGGAACCCTGGTCCTTCATCGGTGGCGGCGAGGGTCACCGCTAGGCAACGCGCCCCTCCTCCCCTTGCACCCGCGGTGGCAGAGCCAACCGTAAGGGGAAGGGGGAGGGGTCGAGGTCGTGGACGAGGCCGAGGCGCTCGGGGACGAGGCGGACGGGGCGACGCGCCGGCCTCGCCTCCGCCAGCGGCTCCTCTTCTCACGGCAGTCCACCTCGGGGACGACCCTTGCGAGTTCTTTGTCAGGCTGCGCCGGGCGCCTCGTCGTCGCCTCCGTCTCCCGGCTCCCTTCGCAAGCGTGATGGAGATGGAACAACCCGAGACGCTAAGACTGCGCATGAGGGGCTGCGGGATCAGCGGCACGCGGGTCCACGGTGAGTCCCCAGCCCCCGGTGTGATGTATCTTGGTCGAGGGTGGAAGAAGTTCGCCCGTATCCACAGCTTGATGGAGGGGTTCACCCTCCATTTTAAGTTGATGGAGGGCGATCTCCTCTCCGTCTAGGTCTTCGGGTGCTACGGGACCCGGGCTGGGTGCTGCGTGGATAGCTCCTCCAACAGCGAAGGCTCCTCCTCGAGCGAGAGTGACAAGGAGGGGAGCGACAGCGACGATGAGGGTAGCGGTCGTCGGGATGACGGGTCCGACTAGGCGTCGGTCGCGGCTCCGCGTGGCACCGGCGACCCCATCATCCGTGTCGCCGGCTCCTTGAGCTTTCCGGGGTCGTCTCCTTGGCGGCTGGCGTAGGGAGGCTGCGGAAGAGGAAGAGGGCGGGCGGCAAGGCCGTCAACTCGGAGTACGAGGGCACGGCGCCCTCGACAGCGTGTTGACGTCCTGCCGCCTTGTCGAGCCCTGCTTCCAGCGCCGCCGTCACCGTCCAACTTTCAGACGGCCCCCGGGGTGTTCTCTTGGTGTCTTCTGCCACCCGTAGCTCGTCTAGGCACCCCTTTTGCCCTTTTCGCCTCCTTGTCCTACCTCTTGAGGAGAGAGACAAGAAAGGGATTACGGGCACCTTATCTCTTTTTAACTTGTAAGCCTTCGGGCTTTAGTTGCATTTAAAGCTTGTAATCCCATCTCTCATGTTTTTCATTCTCTCTGAACTGTACCTGAGCGGAATGTTTTTTTTAATGAAAAGGGGATGTTTGCCGAGCCATTTGTCTCGCGGGTAAAACCCACGCCAAGGAGCGAATCCTTTATATCGTTAAGATAGACACTTCTTTGCCCGGCAACAGGCCCTGCCGTCTTCCCGCGCCACTCGACCTTTCTCACGCCTTTGGCGGAGGCAGGGATGAGGCGGGTTCGGGCTCCTCACTCCGTCCCTTTGCCGCCGCGGCTACTACCAGAACTGGCCCCAGGAACGTGCTCTGGAGCCCAGAGTTAAGGGAGCACGACATCTTTTTAGGAAGGAACAAGGTTTTCGCATTCCTCAGTCCATAAGAGAATGCATGACAAGGGATGAAAAACTTATCTGGGATTGCAGCCCCCGGCAACTTTGGCTTGCCGCGGGCGAATCTTTGTACTTGCAGCCCCCGGCAACACTGGTTTGCCGGGGACCAGATGCTGGTCCGCCCTTCTTCTCTTCTTCGTCCTTAAGTGGTCTGGCCAGGATATGCAAAACCCTGCGAACCAAGGGAAACAAAAGAAGAGGAAAAAAGGACGCAGACCCGACCTCTAAGCTAGGGGTTAGCAGCTGTTAGGCACTATCAACCCTAACCAAGGACGAGACTCGACTCAGCATGCATGCTAAAACTTAGGGCGCCAGCGCTTCATTTACTGCTGCTCAGGGTCTGCGTCTGGCTTTGTACAAAGGTTTACATGCAACAACGACAAGACTTGTACAAAAGGGTGGTTGCCGGACAGGGTCCGACAACCGCGCCTTACGGGTAAAACTTACGAAGATGCTCAATATTCCAGGAGTTGCTCACCGGAGTGCCATCTTCGGTCTCAAGGTGGACAGCGCCGGGCCTCGTGACTCGTCTCACCCGGTAAGGGCCTTCCCACTTCGGCGTCAACTTGTTATGATTCTTGGCGGACGGAGCGCGCCGAAGAATAAGGTCACCTTCCTCGAAGCTTCTGGCTTTAACTTTGCGGCTATGGTAGCAACGCAAAGCTTGCTGGTAGCGAGAGGCTCGCACAGCAGCCTGAAGACGATCTTCCTCAAGGAGCAGCGCGTCATCTTCACGCAGCCGCTCTTGCTCAAGATCATCATAAGCGAGCACTCGAGGTGACCCGTATACGAGTTCCGTGGGGGTAACTGCTTCTGCTCCATAGACTAGAGCAAATGGTGTCTGGCCAGTGGCTCGATTTGGCGTCGTTCTGATCGACCAAAGAGCCACCGACAGCTCCTTGATCCAGTTTCTTCCGCACTTGTGCAGCCTGTCGAAAGTTCTGGTCTTGAGCCCACGCAACACTTCGGCATTGGCCCTCTCCGCTTGACCGTTGCTCCTGGGATGAGCAACAGAAGCGAAGCAGACCTTGGCGCCGAGATCTTGGACGTATTGCATGAAGGCGCAGCTCGTGAATTGCATACCGTTGTCAGTGATGATCCTGTTGGGGATCCCGAAGCGGCAAACAATCGACCTGAGGAACTTGACTGCTGACTGTGCTATCACCTTCCTCACTGGTTCCACTTCCGGCCACTTTGTGAACTTGTCGATTGCGACGTATAAGTACTCAAAGCCCCCGACAGCTCGGGGGAAGGGGCCGAGGATGTCGAGCCCCCAGACCGAAAATGGCCAGGATAAAGGGATCGTCTGGAGAGCTTGAGCTGGCTGGTGTATCTGCTTGGAATGGAACTGGCACGCTTCACACTTGGTTACTTGTGCAGTTGCATCCTGGAGGGCTGTCGGCCATACGAAACCTTGCCGGAACGCTTTGCCGGCAAGTGCTCTTGCGCCAATGTGGTGACCACATATGCCTCCATGTATCTCTGCCAACAGCTTTTGTCCGTCTTCCCAGGGAATACATTTCAATTTCACGCCATTGCGCCCTCTTCTGTACAGTGTGTTGTCGATGAACTGGTACATACTTGAGCGCCGGGCTACTCTTTCCGCTTCTTCTTGTTCTTCTCTCTGTTCTGGAGGAAATGGACAATCTGCTGCGCCCATGCTGTAGCCTGTGGCTCGACAACAAGGACTGAAGGCACATCTGCTGCTGCGGGAACGCTCGCTTCTACAGCAAGGATCTGGGGCTCAGCCGGAGCTTGATGTTTCCCGGCAAGCTTGCCAGAGCAAAACTTGTCGGGAGCGCCTGCTTCTATGGAACAAACCCTGGGGTTTGCCGGAGCAGACTGCTCCTCAGCACTCTTGGCGTCGATCTTGGGGACCTTCTTGGCGGCGGCTCCGGGGAGCTCTGCCGGAAGATAGTCGCCGGAGACCAACTTCCTCTTCTTGCTCTGTCCGGTTGATGGTGTTACGGATGGCTGAGTCAGCTTGAGCACAAAGGTTCCTGGTTCCACAGGTAACTTAAGTGCTGCGCACTTTGACAGGCCATCAGCAATGTCGTTCTCAGCTCTTGGAACGTGTTCCATTTGCAGGCCGTCAAAGCGCTCTTCTAGCTTCCTCACTTCATCAACGTACGCTTCCATCAACGGACTCTGGTAATCTTTGTTCACTTGGCGGACGACAAGCTACGAGTCACCCCTGACAATGAGCTTCTTGATCCCAAGTTCTGCCGCGATCCTGAGACCGGCGAGCAGACCTTCATACTCTGCAGTATTGTTGGTTGCTTGCTCCTTGGGTAAGTGCATCTGGACTATGTACTTGAGATGCTCTCCGGTGGGCACGATAAGCAACGCGCCAGCACCGGCGCCTTGCAGCGAGAAAGCACCATCAAAATACATCAGCCACTCTTTGCTTGCTTCTTTGACGGGGATGCTCGTCTCTGGGATCTCTTCGTCTGGTGTCGGTGTCCACTCTGCTATGAACTCCGCCAATGCTCTCCTTTGGATAGTTGAAGTGCTCTCGAATTTGAGACCGAAGCTTGACAATTCCAGTGCCCACTCGACAATCCTGCCTGTTGCTTCTGGATTCTGCAGTATCCTCTTCAGCGGAAAGCGGGTGACAACTATAATCTCATGTGCTTGGAAGTAATGGCGCAGCTTTCTCGAGGCCATGAGAAGGCCGAAAAGCAATTTCTGCACACCAGAGTACCTTGACCTAGCCCCCTGCAGGAGGGAGCTGACAAAGTAAACTGGGCGTTGCACCATTCTGTTCTTCTGCACCTCCACTCGCTCCTGCGCAGATTCATCCTTGTCGGGGCCAGAGCTTGTCGGGGAAGCCTCCTGCTTGTCGCTGGACGCGCTTGCCGCGGTTGCTAGCTCATCATATGCCTCCCTCTCCGCTACTAACGCAGCACTAAACACTTGATTGGTTGCCGCCAGGTACAGCAGCAACTTCTCTTGTGGTTTATGCGCGACAAGTATTGGAGCGGAGGACAGGTATTTCTTCAAGTCCTGCAGCGCAGCCTCCGCTTCCGGAGTCCATTTTACTGGACCCGCCTTTTTCAAAACTTTGAAAAATGGCAGGGCGCGTTCTGCAGACTTGGAAATAAACCTGCTGAGAGCCGCGACGTAGCCGGCAAGCCTTCGTACATCCTTGACGCGTGTTGGTGCTTCAATCTGCTCGATGGCCTTGATTTTGTCTGGATTGGCTTCGATTCCTCGCTGAGACACGAAGAAGCCGAGAAGCTTGCCGGAAGGGACTCCAAACACGCACTTCTCGGGGTTGAGCTTGAGGCTGATCCTGCGCAGGTTCGTAAAGGTCTCTTCTAAATCTTGAATCAGGGTTGCCCTGTTCCTGCTTTTGACCACTATGTCATCCATGTAGGCTTCCACATTTCTGTGGATTTGCGGCTCAAAAGCGGTATGGACAACCCTCGCGAACGTCGAACCAGCATTCTTCAAACCGAAAGGCATCCGTACGAAACAGTACGTGCCACATGGAGTGATGAATGCGGTCTTTTCCTCATCTTCTTCAGCCATGAAGATCTGATGGTATCCTGAGTATGCGTCAAGAAATGAAAGCAGGTCACATCCGGCTGGGGAGTCAACAATCTGGTCGATGCGCGGCAAGGGAAAGGGATCTTTGGGACAAGCTTTGTTAACATCAGTAAAGTCGATGCAAAGCCTCCATTTCCCATTTGCTTTGCGCACGACAACAGGATTGGCCAACCACGTCGGATGGAGCACACCTCTGACAAGGCCTGCCGCTTCCAACTTCTTGATCTCTTCCGCGACAAACTCTTGGCGCTCCACCGCTTGCTTCCTGACTTTCTGCTTGACGGGCCGCGCATGAGGGCAGACGGCGAGGTTGTGCTCAATCACTTTCCTGGGAACGCCGGGGATGTCAGATGGTTGCCAGGCAAACACATCGACATTCGCCCGCAGGAAAGCAACGAGCGCGCTTTCCTATTTGGGGTCGAGAGTGGCACTGATGGTGAAGGTACCACCAGTGCCTTCCTCCTTGGCGGACACCTTCTTGGTCGTTGGCGGGGCTTCCATTGACTTCCTACTCTTGCCGGTGGAGCTCGATGGCGCGTCCTCGACGGTAGTGCAGCACTCCAAAGAGGTGCGCCTGCCGAAGTGGGCACCAGAGCACTTGCCGGGCTTGGTCTTCTTCTTCCCTGCGGGAGCTTCAGCGGCAAGTGGCTTGTGATCCATCATGGCTGCTGCTTCCCGGTAGATCTTGTCGGCACAGATAAGGGCATCCTTCTTGTCGCCGGGGACAGAGATGACGCTTATCGGGCCTGGCATCTTGAGCATGTTGTATGCGTGGTGAGAGGCCGCCATGAACTTGGCGAGCGCCGGACGGCCGAGAATTCCATTGTAGGGCAATGGAAAATCGGCAACGTCAAAAGTGATCCTCTCTGTCCTGAAGTTCAGCTCGCTGCCAAATGTCACTGGCAACGTTATCTTCCCCTTCGGCTTGCTCCTTCCCGGGTTGATTCCTTGGAACGTGTCGGTCTCTTCGAGCTCGCTGTCGAGGACTTGGAGTTTCTGGAGCACAGCGGAGGAGATCAGGTTCAAGCCGGCCCCGCCGTCGACTAGCATCTTAGTGACCTTGAGGTTGCGGACTGTTCGTGAGACCAACATCGGCAAGCACCCGATCGCAGTTGTGCGGTCAGGGTGGTCCTCAATATCGAAGATGATAGGCGTGCTGGACCATTTCAGAGGTTTGCGCGACTCGACAGGTGGTTCCGCTGCATTGACTTCCCGCGCCCATTGCTTGAGCTGGCGGTGAGAAGTATGCAGAGAAGCACCTCCGTCTACGCATAAGACCTCTGTGGCTTTCTGAAACTCCTGCTCACTGGTCTCGACATCATCCATGTCTTCGTCTTCGTCGTCGTCTTCGTTCTTGACGCGGCCGCGGGGAGGTATGTCTGCTTGCCGCTGCTTGTCCTTGTCGCGGCGTCCTTCCTGGCCGGGGCGCTTCGTGCCGGATCCTCCGCCACCTCCCCGGGCTCTCTCCTTGTCGCGTCGCTCATACTCGGCCTTTTGCAGCTCGATGAGCCGCTCGACCTGCTTGCAGCTCTGGAGGTCATGGCCCTTGGTGCGGTGGATCTTGCAGTACTGTTTGTTGGTGCCGTCCCGCTTGTCGGCGACCTCCACAGCCTGGCAGTTGGCGCATCCGGCAACCTCCTTGCCGGAGCTACCAGCCTGGGCCTTCTTGGCGGCGCCTTCATCGCCGGACTGCTCAACAACCAGTACTTCTTGTCTCTTCTTCTTCCTGTTGCTCCGCCGCCGGTTCTTCCTTGCCGGGGCGGTATCCTCACTGTCAGATTCTCCTGCTCCAGTGTTCTCTCCGGGGAGTTTCCTTCCTTCCTCAGCACATGCACACTTGTCGGCCAGGGAATATAGCTCACTGACGTCTTTGATCTTGCACATCGCCATCTCCTCCCGCATCCTGCGGTTACGCACGTTCTGATGGAACGCGCTGATGACCGCGGCAGGGTGGACGTCTGGGATGTTGTAGTGTACGCGGCTGAATCTCTGGATGAACTTGCGCAAGGGTTCCCCTTCCTTCTGGACGAGCAGATGAAGGTCACTCGCTTGTCCATGGGGTTTGTGGCCGCCTGTAAAGGCGCCAACAAACTGATGGCACAAGTCTGTCCAGGAGGTTATGGAGTTATCCGGCAAGTGCATGAGCCAGGATCTGACGTTGGATTTGAGTACCAGCGGGAAGTAGTTGGCAAGGATCTTGTCGTCTCGCCCTCCAGCAGCCTGCACCGCAATGGTGTAGATGATGAGGAACTCCGACGGATGCGACTTGCCATCGTACTTCTCTGGTACGTCTGGCTTGAAATTCTTCGTGCTGGGCCACTGGACTTGCCGCAGCTCACGGGTGAACGCAGGGTAGCCTACCGCGTACGGCAGGTCGCCTGGTCCCCCCGGCGCATGCATGTCGACAGAGGGCCCAGCGTGCTGGTCTGCTTGACGCCGCGCTTCTCTTCGACGCTCGATGCGAGTACGAGCGTCCTCTTGCTCTCGTTCATGAAGAACTTGGCGTTGACCGCGATGAGTTCGCGGATTTGACGACGCGGTGGAGTCGTTGTCGTGATGGTTCCGGCGAGTCGGCGATCTTGGCCTTTGGGGCAGGGAATGCACGGTGGTCGCACCCCCACCGGTCTTGGCGCCATCGGTTCTCGCCTGGCCGACCTGCCGCGGCTGCGACGCACTATGCTGCCGCGGGGTGTCGCCGTTAGCGAAGCCGATGAGACTCTGTATCGTGGCCCTCCAGTCGTCGAGCTTGTCCGCCGTTGGAGGGTAGTCTAGGAGCAGTTGAGCTCGTGCTAGAGCTTCTACTGGAGTGGCGGGCAGCGGTGGCGAACGGCGCATGGAGCGGGATGTGCTCGAACTTCTAACTATGTTAGAAGGAGCAGCACCCGGACCAGGCAGTCGTGCCACGCTTGCACCAGCACGTTGGTGTGTATGCTGGCCTTGAGCACCCTGGGATCCGCCAGCTCGATCTGGGTCCAGCGAGCGTATGGTACCGTGAGTGCCAAGACGCTGCTGGTCTCGTGCCTCCTAAGAGGGGCGCGGTGCATGTTCGGACGCCGTGGCACCATGAGCTGGCTCGGCGACGCCCGTTCCGCCGCCGGTGCTGTCCCCACCACCCGTTTGCTCCAGGGGCGGTGGGTTCGACGAGGACGGACTAGCCACCTCCGGAGCCTTCTTCTTCGGTGGCGTGTCAATGAAGATGATGGAGATCTAGCCCGTGCAGACGCCGGATCAGGTTCACACAACTTCGACGCCCCCTACTTGGCGCGCCAAAGGTGTCAGGGGAAATCTGCTTCCACGAACACCTATGGGGACCGAGCCCCTTTCTGGTTCGGCGGGGGGCGGAGGTCGCGCGAAGAGCGGATCGAGGCGATGCACACAAGGGGTTTACCCAGCTTCGGGCCGCACGGATGCGTAAAACCCTACTGCTGCTTTGTGGATTGTATTGTGTTCTTGCTCGGGAGCGCTGAGTGCTACAGTACACTCAGGCAACTAATCAGACCGAGCATGAGTGGCCTCCTTCTTACTCCCCTTTCACGTTGCACATGGGGCCTCCTTTTATATGCGCAAGGGGTTACCCATAGGTGGTACCATAGGCAGGGGTAAAACTAGAAAACACTGTGTTGGGTACAGCTGTTTGCACAGTGCTATCATACCTAACTCTGACGGCAGGGGACAAGGGCATTAAATGCCCGTCTAGGTCGCCCAAATAGTGCAGAAAAGGGACCGTCAGGGGCGCCACCGTTTGCCACGACGGCTACCCTGTCAGCGTTGCTTCGCCACCGCATGCCCCTGGCCGCGCAGCCTCTCGCCACGTACGCCTGGAATGGCCCCAGGGCGACGCGTGGGTGGATGAGCTGGAACGCAGGCGCGGGGTGGTGACTTGCCGCGGCAAGCGCCTTGTCATGGTTGATGCCTTGTCGCGCCCGGGAGCTTGTTGCTCACCGGTCCTTGCCGGGACGCGTGGCGCGTCGCAGCAAGTCTCTTGTCATGCCCTGGTCGGCCTTCCCGGCAATCTCCTCTTGCCGGGGCCTTGTGCTTCGAGCGGCCGTCCCGGCAAGCTCCTCTTGCCGGGGCCTTGCTCTCTTCGGGTGGCCTTCCCGGCAAGCTCCTCCTTCCGGGGCCTTGGCTCAAATACTTTGTTCTTGGATGGCCCAAAAAGGGACCATGGAGAGTTTTGGCAATCGCCTGGCAAGCCTTGCCGCGGGGAGCTACGACTGCCCGTGCACAAGTTCGGGGTACTAAGGTACCCCTACTTTAGTACACCGACAATGATCTTGCATATCCTATGCCCTGATCATCATAGGCTAAGGTCGCATCATCTTGGAGCATTGTCAAGGGTGTCACCATCTTCTGGGCCTTCATGTCGTCATTCCTCGAGGATGTATCTTCTGTTGGTATCGTCTTGTGGTGGTGTCGCCAATCTTGTGTTCAGAAGAGGTGGGTGAGTGTTTGGCAAGGTGTAATCCTTCTAGGCTATCCACGAGGATTACAAGGAATCCCATGATCAGGGGCTTGAGGGTGTTAACGACCGTTTGCAATAATTTTGAAGGGAAGAGATCGATGGGGAAAGTATACCCTAGTTTTTTAAAAACTGAGAAGGGAAGAGAAGAATAGATAGTTTTGAAAACTTGTAATAGTTTTGGAAATAGTTTTACCCTAACTAACGACCATGCTAACTAAGGCTTCCTACAGTTAGGATGGCTCTGATACCAGCTCTGTGGGGACCCCGACTCATAAGTCGTGATCACCAAATGCACGTGTACAGTGATCCCAGAGATCAATGCTCACTGAACACACAGAAACTGAATAACAAGAGTCTTACATCCATACATACCGTATTACACAAGTAGGACCATTATGGTCAAGTCTTGAGCGTATCATCGCAGCGGAAATCTTCAACAACGCCTTGGATTCATGCCATCTGCCTTAACCCTACAGGCATTCTGACTGGGAAGCGTCCTAGCTCGCATGTTCGTCACTGAAGTATTCTTCAATATATCTTGTTCTTTCATGCCTGGCCAATAAAATAACAAGTGGCAAGCCAATGAGTACTTTGAATGTACTCGCAAGCAACCCAAGGGTGATAACAAAGTAATTATGCAAGGCACTACTGCTAAATTGGCATTTTTGCGGAAAGCTAGTTTTTCTCATGCATGTATGATCAACATTTATCAAGGATATGATTTGCAACAAGTATCAGGAGGTTACAGACATCAACATCCAGAGAGAGTTATGAACAACTCATGCTCAAGCTCATCGTGACTTCCTCGCGAGTCACGTCAATAGATTTACCAAACCGTGTTGTTTGTCAGAAACATATGGACGTAGTCTAAGCAGCACCACCCAACTGTCCTTGACCGTGGACACGGCTATTCGAATAGTTTTACACTCTGCAGAGGTTGCACACTTTACCCACAAGATCCGGGGAACTTCCGTGTCATCCACGACCCGCGATACCTCAAGTACCCGGGGTAAGCACCCGATCACTATCTTTCCCTAGACGACACTAACAAGGAGTCCACTCATTGTTCCGTATCCTCATGATGTACATCATACGAGACTCACTCGAGATCGTATCATCCGAGAGGGGACACAACGGTGTATCCGGTGCCCTGTGAAAACAGTCATGGCCACCCTACCTGGCACGACCCCGTCCCGAGAGAGTGCACCAACAACTCTCCCGTCACTAGTAATGCAGGCTCCAAGCTAGTATCGGCCTAGGTAATCAATAATGCCCTTTCCCATATAAGGGTAGAGTGGTCGCGCATGTTTGGTTGGGACGGTCGACAAATCTTAAATCTAATCCGTCTCTATAAACAACACTTTTATCAAGCCTCGGTACACTAGTTCTCCACCAAGTAGTGACCTAGTTCATCATCATCTCCTAGGGGCATTAGTGGCACCCACTGGGGTTGTTTGCAAGTATGTCAAACCACACTTGTTTCTTTCCATGCATAACCCTGACCCACTTTGCGTAGCCATCTACTATAGCATATTTCTACAACCCACCAACACAACTCTAAGCAAGGTTAGAGTCGTGAACAATGCAAGTATCAACGAAGTATGCAACGGAGGCAAGCCTAGCAAGGTTGCCATTCAAGATATATATCATGCACTCGATGAAACAACGAAAATGCTATTATGATGAAAAATGGTTCATCATGGTCAAAGGGCTGCTTGCCTGGTTCATCTGAGTCTTCAAGTCTTCTGGTCCTTCTCCAGGTACTCCGTCTACTTCGTCAACTAACGTAGGAAACAATCATAATAAGCAACACAACAAGGCAGGAAATAAAAGTGCTCTAAAAATATTAAGTTGATTTTTATTGGATACCCCTGGTCATATGAGGAATGACCAAAGTGGTTTCATTGGAAGTGGATCAATGGATATTTCTAAACATTTTGATATGATGGAATCAAGGGTTTTATGGGATTGCAAGAACTGTACAGAAAAATATTTTTGAAAAATGAGCAAAGGCACCCATTTAACAAAGGATGATTTTAGAAGCATCTAGGAATTAGTTTCACTGGATTTGGAGTTCAAATGAATTTCCTATGAATTTGCAAAGTTGGTAAATATGAAGAAATGGCTCAATAATTTATGTGGTACAGAAAGTGTTAATAAAAATGTTCATAAACTAAGTTATGAACTTATAGACATCTAGGATTTTGAATCATGGCATTTGGATAAAAAATGGGCTCTCTATGATTTTCTAAAGTTTATCATAGAAATGGAAAAACAAGGTTTGATAAATGTTTGTGAAGAAAAAGTTCCTGGAAAAATGTGCAAGTTGCACCATGAGATAGATTATGATTTTATGAGCTATTAGAAATTTGAATCATCAAATTTGGAGATAATATGAATATTCTATGGATTTTAGAAGCTCACTGGAAAAAGAAAAAGAAAAGGTTTAGGTTATACCTAAAGCACGCATTGGGCGAAGGATAGCCACTGGGCCGGCCCAGTGGCTCAACTGCGCGCGGGAAGGGCCACGTCGAAGGAGCCCTCACGCATTACGCTTCCGCTGTAGGGAAACATACCGCAAGGAAACCGTGTCCACTTAACTCATGGGCTTGCCCCACTGTGCCGCTGACGCGTGGGGTCCACACGTCAGGTTCGTCCCTCACCTCCCGCTCGAACAGACGCGAGGCAGGGGAGGCAGGGCCGAGTGCTTGCGGGCGTGGGCTCCGGCGGCATAGGCCACCTCCGACGGTGCCCGGCACACCGGCGGCTTCAGAGAGCGTGACGCACCCGCCAAGGTGCGCCCCGACTGCTAGGGCGGTCGGATGCGGCCGGTGCCTCACCCGCGGCGGATGGAGGCGGCGGCAAGATTGGGGCATGGCACTACGGCCACCAGGAGGAGAGTGAGAAGCACGGGAGGGGCTCGCGGTGATGGTGGTGATGCTCTAGTGCGGTCCAGAGGGAAGGAGGAGGAGACTTGGGCGCGAATTTAGGCGGAGTCCGGTGGCTCGGCTCCGGCCATGGGGAGCGATGGAGGGCTCTAGGAGGGGAGTGGGTTGGTCCGGGGGGTCACTGGGAGTGAGAGAGGGCGAAGGGAGGCCAGAGAGGGCTCGGGGGTGGCCTTACATGGCGAGGCGACGGCTCACCGTGGACGGCGACCACGACAGCGGACTAGGCGATGCCAGGGGATGGATTGGCACCCCAGGCCATGTCCTAGGCGTTTGTGGACATGGACCAGGTCGAGGGGGAAGGAAAGGGGGAGCGGGGCGTGCCTCAGGAGGGTCCCGAGCTCGTGCGCCCATTGGTCGAGCGGGGCGGCGTCGGCACGGGCAGTAGGGGGTGAGAGAGAAGGGGAGAGGAGGGGCCTACACGTCTGCCGTGTTGCGGATGTCGAGGGCCTCGACTGGCGCGAGGGGGAGGCTCGAGGTGGTCGGGGGACGCAGCGTCAATGGTCGGGAGCACGCTGACGTGCTCCAGAGCGCGTCTTTGGCCGGCATGGCATGCCTTTTTGCGGAATGGGCGCGGCCACTTGTGTCTGGAAGCTGCAGGGGGAGTAAACAATGCGGCAATGACATAGGATGCCCTGGGACCTAGCAGGAGTGAGAGAGAGGTAAGCAAATGGGAGAAATGCAGCTGTCCAGAGAGGGAAAAAGAGCTTTTCACCCCATCATCATGGCTCCTTGGGCAGGCAAAGATGCAAGGGTTAGTGGACGACCAGATGATGCCGTGGGAGAAAGCTTAGCTCATGGAGATTAGTGGAAGGGGCCTAAACATGCATTTTAAGTTTTTGCCAGAAGGTGTTTGATAATGGTTTTGGCAGGCAAATGATTTCCAATTGCCATGAGACTCCACAGGGTGAAATGTCACATATGATTAGGACCTTCCACCAATTTTGAGCTCATTTGGGCAAGGTGGCCAATGTAACTTTTGTAAACCCTAGAAATTAGCAGAAATGGGCTTGTGTAGATCTAGTTGAGAAAATCGTTTCTCCTTGATGCACCACTTGGTGTAGTGGCCTCATTTTGTCATGTGAACATGCTCACAAAAGTTGGGGTTAAGGAGAAAAAGTTGTCAGTACAAACTTGTTCAAATTTGATTATGGTCAGAGAGGGTTTTGGGGTACTTTGATCAAGATAAAATTCTCTCCAATTTGTGACATTTGGTCTACATTCATTACTACACCATTTGAGAATGTGCACCAAGTTTGAGAGCATTTGGACATGTTTGACAGTGCAAAGCCGTTCAAACTTGAGAAAGGACATAAGTGGTTTTGAGAGGGTTTCATGGGGTTATACTGTTCTCCATGACATGAGACTTGGCAAGATCATCACAAATGTCATATGTGACATGCTAGAATTTTCTTGGATTTTATGAAAATATTTCCTGTAGAAATATCTCAAATCCTTGAAATGATAAGAAATGGTTTTGGGTGGTTTTGTCAATATTTTGTTCATGACCATATGTTGAAACTCATATATATGGAATATATGTCCATTGAGTCTCCATAATTTTTCTCAAATATTTTTAAAGCTTTAAAATAATTTTAACCTATTTAAGACCATTTCTGGCCTTAAGAAAAAGCCTTTAAATAAAATAGGAAAACAACATTTAAAATTATATTTTTGTGGTTTCTTGGTATCCTATATCTAATAAGGGTCAAAAGTATTTTTAGAAAGATTTTTACTACCCTTAATTAAGTACTTGCAGTGCAAACCTCAACTCAGGGGTTTTTGGAAAACTAATTTTTGAAAATACTTTTTGGCCAAATTATTTTTGTAAGAAAATACTATATTGCTCTATACACATGGCATGATCATTGGAAAAAGGTTTTGGATCAAGGAGAAGGAGTATTAGAGTTGGAGGATTTATTTGATTTTTAGAGCACTTGCAAACAACACACAAAAATCAAATCAAGCAAAGTCCAAAACACTCAAAAGTTTTTGTCAAACCACATTTTATCATGATTTATTAGCTTAAGTGTTGTGGCATGAATATCAGGGTGTGACACACGCCAAAAACATCCATGTCTCCAATTGCATTTGAATCCTCCAAACCCTTCCCTTTACATTCTTGCAAGTTGCATGCTTTACTTTCCGCTACTCATATACTCTTTTTCATGCTTGCTTGAATTGTGTGGAGATTGCTTGACTTGTGCTAAGATATCTAAAATCTGCCAAGAACTAAAATTGGGAAAAGGCTAGATTTTTATTTGGTCAAGTAGTCTAATCACCCCCCTCTAGACATACTTCCGATCCTACAAGTGGTATCAGAGCTTTGGTCTCCATTTGCTTTGATTTCCATAGCTTTTGGTGATCATAGCCTTGGTTTCACAACCTAGGAGAAAATGGCGTCTAGCGAGGGAAATTATCACCGTAGAGGTCCTTACTTTGATGGAACTAATTTTGCTAGTTGGAAGCATAAGATGAAAATGCATATTCTTGGACATAACCCCGCCGTTTGGGCTATCGTGTGTGTTGGCTTGCAAGGTGACTTCTTTGATGGAAAGAACCAAACCGTGAAGCTACCGCAGAAGAGTTGAAGATGCTGCAATACAATGCTCAAGCTTGTGATATCCTCTTCAACGGATTGTGCCCCGAAGAATTCAACAAAATCAGCCGTCTTGAGAATGCAAAGGAAATTTGGGATACTTTGATTGATATGCACGAAGGTACCGACTCCGTCAAGGAATCCAAATTGGATGTGCTTCAAACTTAACTTGACAAGTTCAAAATGAAGGATGGTGAAGGTGTCGCTAAAATGTACTCTAGGCTTTCTCTTATCACAAATGAGATTGCCGGCTTAGGGAGTGAAGAGATGACCGATAGATTCATCATCAAGAAGATCCTAAGAGCCTTGGATGGAAAATACGATACTGTGTGCACATTGATCCAAATGATGCCCAATTACAAAGATCTCACGCCAACGGAAGTCATTGGAAGAATTGTTGCTCATGAGATGTCACTCAAGGATAAAGAGGAACTTCACAACAAATCAAGTGGTGCTTACAAAGCCTCATGTGAAGCCTCCACATCATCAAGTGAGAAACAAACCTTCAATGAAGAATTGAGCTTAATGGTGAAGAAGTTCAACAAGTTCTACAAGAGTAGAAGCAAAGATAGAAGCTCCAAGTCAAGGTCCTACAATGACAAAAGATCTTCTAGTCAAGAGCGAAACTGCTACAATTGTGGAAGGCCCGGACACTATTCTAATAAGTGTACGGCTCCCTACAAGAGAAGAGAAGATTCTCCCAAGAGAAGAAGTAGAAGAGAAGAATCACCATCTAGAGAAAGAAGGAGTAGAGATGATCGTTATGTAGAAGATACTCACGGAGAAGCAAGGATTCGGAAAGAAAGGACAAGTCATCAAGGAGCTACACAAAACGAAGACATCAAGCTCATGTTGGTGAATGGGTATCCGGCTCCGACTCCGACAGCCACTCCGAGAGAAGCTATCACTCCGATTCCGAATATACTCAAGATGAAGGTGTTGCCGGTCTAGCACTTGTGTCAACCAACTCCTACGACATATTTGACTCACCAAATGAAGGAGTTGGAACATGCTTCATGTCTAAAGGCCCAAAGGTATCACATCCCGAGTATGTTGATTTCAATAGTGATGAAGATGACTTGTTAGGTGATGATGATTTAGTTATTGACAACTCTAGTGATGAATACTATGATGGAACATCAATTAATCATGCTAATCAAGATAAAACGAATGACAATGATAAGGAGAAGATTGAGTCTCTAACTAAAGAACTAAACACTCTTAAGTTAGCTCATGAAACTATCTTAGGAGATCATCGAGAACTTTTAAGGGCGCATGAGAAATTACGCTTTGAAAAGCTCAACCTTGAGCAAGAGCATGAGTTCTTAAAAGCAATCAATGATGATCTTCGTAAGAAAAGTTCTTCTTACATTTCCAAGCGTTTACTTTTATCCACTTACATGCCTCAAGTCAAGTCTAGTAACAAGAACAAGAAAGATTCTTCCTCTAGTAGTAACAATGATCATGCTAAATCCAATATTGTTGCTTCTAGTAGTTCTCTTGATTCCACTAATGATTCTCTTAGCCAAGTTACACTTGAGCAAGAAAATAGCTTATTGAAGGGAATTATATAGAAAGGAGTTTACAGGAGCCTTGCCGGAGTAAGCAATTCGAGGAAATTGTACGCAAGCAAGGAAGGCACCGGAAGAATCAAGGTGTTGGTTTTGAACGAAAGTTCAATGCCAATGGAGTTGAGTGGGAAGAAGATCAATACCCCAAGAGGAAGTTTGTTCCTCAACAAGAGAAGTATGATCCCACTTCTTTCAAAGGGACACAAGCTCAAGATGATCTTCCACCACAAGACTACAAGCAAAAAGCAAGGACAAACTTCAAGAGGAAATTGATGCATTTGAAGAAGCTCCTAAGACCTTAGTCAAGTGGATTCCCAAGACTACTTCAAGTTCCACTTCATCAAGTACAACTAAAACACCAAGTATTCCCATCAAGATGGTGTGGATCCAAAAGAAGGAGAACTAGAGAGTTCTTGAGGGTGACTCCGCCAACATACTTCACTCTCACCATCTTGGCAAGAACAAGTGCAATCAACTTCCACATCTTGCACTAGTTCAAGGAGTCACAAACCCTCTTGTTGGTAAGACAAGGGACAAGGTAATCTAAAAGCTTTCATAGACATCATCTTATGTGTGGATGACTCTATGTCTATGGATATCCTTGTTTGTTCATTGTGGGACTAACCCATGTAGGTATTGAAAGTGCAACTCACTCCAATGGATAGCTCCAAATGATCTACATCGACATTGAGCATCCACATCTTCAACATCTACATGAAGTCATCATCGACAAAACCCAAGGTTAGTTCATCCCTCTTAGGGGGGATATCACATCTAGGGGGAGCTTTACTCTAAGAATTGAGCTAAAGCAACTCTAATGGTGTGAACACAACAATGCTTTATGTAAAAGTGGTAACCCCACTTGTGCTTAAACGATGAGTATGACCTATGATCAAATGTTCTCATTTGACTCCTAAGTCAATATAATCATATATATATGACCTAGTCATCGCCAATTGCTTGATAGATGCTAGAATTAGTTGTGCATGCTTTGCCACATATTTCAATTGCCATTTTATTGTGTGAGCATGTTGATTGCATATTTTACTCATTCGAGGACATCCACTTGTTGTTTTGATTGATTGGTTTTCTTTTCTTTTGCCAAGTGGATGGACAAGAATGCCTAAGAACCCTCTCTAGCTATCTATGCTTTTCTCGTCTCAAACTCTATTCATGCTTCATCACAAAATTTGATCAAGTCGGATTCAAACCACTCTGTGTGGCTCGGAGTTCCCGATTTGTCATAGACTTAAACTTCCAAAACTTCTTTGTGCTTTTTGGTCTGACCGATTCCTCCATTTCGGTCATACCGAGATCACTAAGTCGACCTAGGTTTTCACCTCGGTGCAACCGACTTGAACTTTTCGGTCACACCGAGTTGCTATAACTGTCAACAGTTATGCATCTCGGTGCCACCGAGTTGTTCCACTCGGTCACACCGACAGGGTCGGGCTATATATATACTCACGGGCAAAATTTTGGAAATTTCTCCTTAACCTCTTCGCCCGCGCATAGCTCGCTCTGCCTACTGGGTCTCCGGATAGTCTTCCTCGTCGCCAGCCGCCTCCTGTCGCTGGTCTCCGCCGCCGTCAACGGATTTCGTCTCCGCCGTTGCCGCCGTAGCGAGTTCACCGCCAAACTAGGGTATGGACTCGATCATAGTGCTATCCCCATCTGATTCCTAGCACATTGTGTTCATTATGATTCTTGCTACAATTGAAACACTTCTATCCAGTCAAAACAATCCTTCGAATAGATGCGATTTGAAAATTTAGGTTTAGGTTTCCGCCGAAACCATCTCGGACCCACCGGGTTGCGGAACTTGGTTCCACCGATTCGGCCACGGCCATTGCACATGTGGTTCTCGGTCTGACCGAGAATTGCAAATCGGTGTGACCGAGTTCAGGACTTTGTGAAACCCTAGCAGTCTCGGTGCCACCGAACTGTGACTCGGTCTGACCGAGTTCACTAGTTTTGGTTCCAGAAGCTGCTTCGGTATCACCGAGTTTGCAAATCGGTTGATCCGAAATACTTTCTGTGGAAAACTAAAACTAAGTTTTGACTCATTCTTTTGCAAAAATCTCTGCATTTTGTGATGCTCATCCACTCTATCTCATCTACAATCTATTCACAGGGTCTGCAGCCAGAGTTTTCAACATGTCTGATCAGAGTGACAGCCAGAACAAATCAGAGGAGCAGGTTCACATGAGTGAGGGCACTAGTCCCTCTAGTAGCTCTGATGAGGGTAGCAGAAGCACCCCAAGCAACTTGCCCAAGGCTGCCACTAGAGCAAGCAAGAAAAGAACTTCTGAATCTGAGGATTAAGATTATGTGGCAGAAGAGGAAGCCACTTCTAAGAAGAAGGTGCTCAAGAAAGAATATGGCTCAGCTGCAGCCACAAAACCAGGTATGCATAAGAAGGCACCTGCAAGGAGAGTTCCTACTTCCAAGCCTAGGAAGGTTGCCACTGGAGAAACCTTGAAATTTACCATGGAGTCTGAAGAAGAAGCAGGTGGCCAAGACAAGAAGAAAAAGAGTTTCAGAACCACTACTGCTAGAGTTCTTGGCAAACCCTCCATGAGGAGAGACTCTAAGGGATAAGAAGAGGAAGAAGAGGTTGCTGCACCAGCACCCAAGGCACATAAGCTTATGGGTGATGCCATAAGGTCAGGGGCTGCATCATCAAAGCCCAAAGAAGCACCCAAAGCTGCCTCCAAGCCCAAGAGTGCACCTAAGAGGAACACTAGGAACATATCTACTGCTAAGAAGAACAAGGCCCCAGTGCCTGATGTTGCTGCTGAAGAAGAAGAAGAAGGACAAGTTCTCAGGAAGCTCAAGCCCAAGATTCCAGACCACAACGATGCTCATCCTGTGGCTGAGGACTTGAAAATCAGGAGAGATTCAGGGCTGAGGAAATGGAGAGAGGCAGATCCATATGCTTCAAGGAGAAGAACTGCTGTTGATTACAGATTCCACACTAAGGAACAACAAGACTTCTATGAGACAGTGCTGCTGGACAAGAAACCCATAGTGTGTGACATGAGATGGGTTGACTGGGAGTATATCAAGGAGAATGAAGAACACTATCCTGGAGTGCTTGACAGCTTCAAAGCTTGTGGAGTTGCAGACTTTGTTGGGCAGAAGCTCACAAAGTGGAATGAGCTCATAACGCAATTCTACTCCACAATACATTTCTATCCAGATGGCAAGATAGTATGGATGACGGAAGGCACAAGATACCAATCTACAGTTGCAGAATGGGCTCAGCTGATCAATGCCCCCGAAGAGCAAGAAGATGACTTGGATGTCTATGCCAAGAAGAAGATGGATCACAATTCCATGTCAAACATGTACAAGGAGATCCCAGACAAAGCTCTTGAAACTTTCAAGTTTGGGTTAGTTCACTTCCTTCTGTCAGGGCTGCCTACAATCAACTGGATTCTAAGGCACACTCTCTTTCCCAAGTCAGGTGATCACAAAATGATCAGAGGCCATGCAATAAACTTGATTCACATATTTTATGTGCCACAGAAGTTCAAGGTAATGAGCCTCATAGTTGAGACCATCAAGAGGACAACAACTGATCAAAAGAGGAGCTATGGATATGCCCCACAAATTCAGGAGTTGATTAACTCGAAGATGGGCACAGGCACATATCTGTTTGATAAGGAACACCTGCCCATCCATCCAGATTTTGAAGACAATCAAGTTGTGATGAATGAGAGTGAACCATCATCTGCACAAGCTCAAGCAAAGAAGGAGAAGGCAAAGATGGAGAAAGCTGCCAGGATGCCAACTCAAGAGGAGGCGTCTGAGTATTTTTTGAAGAACAAGCAGGAACAACTCGGTTACCTGATAACATCAACTCTGAGAATTGAAAAGGACTGGCCACCCTGACTCGAAACCAAGAGAGCCTAGAAAGAATCATGGAACAAAAGTTCTATGACCTAGATGTGAAAGTAACTGAGATTCAGTCTGCTGTGGAGCAACTATAGGATGATATGCAATAGAGGAAGGGCAAGACCACAACTGATGCATTTGCCAGAGTGCCTAGAGCTCAGAGATCATCTGCAGTGCCAGTTCCTGACACCAGAGCTACTACTTCTGCACCAGCTATAGCCTCAGTTCCACCAGCTCCAGCTCCTACCCCAGCAACTCCAACTACTTCTACTGAAGCCTTCGTCCTTGGCGTCATCCGGACTCCACCACCTGAAGACCAAGCCTGAGAGTCGTTTTAGTGCTATGCATTTTCTATGAACTTTTTGGTAACTTGTTGCCAAAGGGGGAGAAAAATGTATAGATCATAGGCTTCAAGAGAGAGAGTTTGCATTTGTTCTCTCTTGTCTTCTTGGTTGAACTTTATTTGCTTTTGAGTGCTTGAGATACTATGCTTTTATCTGTGAGACATTGATGATCATGTGTTTGATCATAAGCTACACTTAATGCTTGTTGGATGTTACTATCAGTTTATCCTTATTTTGATCATTCACTTTGCTTGGTGATGAGTGCATGTATTTAATTCTTATCATTTTGAGCGCTCCACCAAGATGTATGTGACATGGAAGAGTAACCCATGATCCTAACTCATTGTGCATTTGCAGTCCAAAGCAAATCTTAAAATATGCACAAATTTAGGGGGAGCTCTTGCTTATCACACACTTCTCAAAGCGACGATATCTTTCACTCTTATTATCATTTGTCGAAGCTTTGATCTATATGTTGTCATCAATTACCAAAAAGGGGGATATTGAAAGTGCAACTATCCCTGGGTGGTTTTGGTAATTCCTAACAACATATAGCTCATTGAGCTAACATTATTCCAAGATTAATATTTCAGGAAAAGCTCAATGGATGGCATGGCATGGATGAGGAAAGTGGATCCCGCAAAATTATAAGGACAAAAGATTGGCTCAAGCTTCAAGATCAAGACTCTACATTTTATATTTTAGTGATCCAAGATCACATTGAGTCTATAGGAAAAGCCAATATTATCAAGGAGGGATGATGTGTTGTTTAATGAGCCTCTTGCTTCATGTGCTTAGTGGTATACTCCAAAATCCTCAACTACCTTCCCACATCCACATACGACCTAAACCAAAAGTCAAACTCAGCCTCACCGATTCTTTCTATCTGGCGCCATCGAGTTTCACCGATAGGGATCTCGGTCTCACCGAGATGGGATTGCAATTTCTCTGTTTCCCTTCGTAACGTATTGGTCTAACTGAAGTGAGCGATCAGTCCCACCGAGATTGCAATGTAAACTCTTTGTTTCCCTTTCGTAACATTTCGGTCTCACCGAAAAGAGCAAACCGGTCCCACCGAGTTTACCTGACCAACTGTCTGGTTAGCTTATTACCAAAATCGGTCCCACCGAGTTTGTGTAATCGGTCACACCGAGATTACGTTATGCCCTAACCCTAACCATATCGGTCCTACCGAGTTGCATCTCAGTCCCACCGAAAATCCTAACGGTCACTAGGTTTGCTGAATCGGTCTGACCGAGTTTAACGATTCGGTCCTACCGAGTTTGGCAGATTGTGTGTAACGGTTAGATTTTGTGTGGAGGCTATATATACCCCTCCACCCACTCTTCATTCGTGGAGAAAGCCATCAGAACACATCTACACTTCCAATACACATGTTCTAAGAGAGAACCACCTACACTTGTGTTGAGGTCAAGATATTCCATTCCTACCATATGAATCTTGATCTCTAGCCTTCCCCAAGTTGCTTTCCACTCAAATATTCTTTCCACCAAATCCAAATCCTGTGAGAGAGAGTTGAGTGTTGGGGAGACTATCATTTGGAGCACAAGAGCAAGGAGTTCATCATCAACACACCATTTGTTACTTCTTGGAGAGTGGTGTCTCCTAGATTGGCTAGGTGTGACTTGGGAGCCTCCGACAAGATTGTGGAGTTGAACCAATGAGTTTGTAAGGGCAAGGAGATCGCCTACTTCGTGAAGATCTACCGCTAGTGAGGCAAGTCCTTGTGGGCGACGGCCGTGATGGAATAGACAAGGTTGCTTCTTCGTGGACCCTTCGTGGGTGGAGCCCTCCGTGGACTCGCGCAACCGTTACCCTCCGTGGGTTGAAGTCTCCATCAACGTGGATGTACGATAGCACCACCTATCGGAACCACGCCAAAAACATCCGTGTATCCAATTGCGTTTGAATCCTCCAAACCCTTCCCTTTACATTCTTGCAAGTTGCATGCTTTACTTTCCGCTGCTCATATACTCTTTTGCATGCTTGCTTTAATTGTGTGGAGATTGCTTGACTTGTGATAAGATAGCTAAAATCTGCCAAGAACTAAAATTGGGAAAAGGCTAGATTTTTATTTGGTCAAGTAGTCTAATCACCCCCTCTAGACATACTTCCAATCCTACACCAACCACTCTTGGAATTACAAGAACTATCAAGTTGTTGCTATCTTCGACAAGCTTGTTGCCGTCCTTCGTGGTTCGACTGGATGGATATTGCTCAAAAATCAGCTTCTATACACGGATGTGTACTGTGATGCAATCGAATACGAGGATCTTGTGTTTGCTGCCACCACTCGTGGCACTGTTTTTGCATGGGATCCTCATAGTTTCGGTATGTTTGTCTTCCACCGTAATTATAATTGTTTCATCCACATGCATTCGGGTTAGCAAGTTTCCCTTTACTAATTAACCTTCTTCTTGTGTTTCTGAGGTCCTGTGAACATCCCACCACCAATACTCAAAAAAATTTATAAGCAAGGGGGAGATAATGATGGTGATGATCACGAGCATGAGGAGGAGCAGAACTTATATACGCAGTGGCGCCTGACAACTAATTCTGATGGATCACCTCTTCTTGTTTGTATACTGTGCACTCAGACTGTTACTACTGAGGAAGCAGGTGTTGTCTCCCATGGTCTCCCTCTCCTGACCTATTCCAACACCCGTTGCATGGTATTCATGACGGATACTAGTGTGCTAGCGCCAACACCTTCTCCCTGGTTCAGTATTGATAGTCTTGGAGCAAACTCGCTCTTCCTTGGACCAAACTATCCAATGATGGTGAAAGGCGATCCAGCTGCTGTTGAGACAATGTTACTACCATTTATGAGAAGCAACTGCATATATACCTCGGACATTTTGGTGGTTCCCTACCCTGGTCCTGATATATGCCGCTTCAGCCTGGATGATCAGTCCTGCGTTGCTCTCGATATTGACAATAGCTGGCCCTTCCCAGAGCACGTATGGTTCAAAGCAAGCATTTCCAACGCCGAGGATTGGTTGAGTTGAAGTTCATTTCATTGCTTGTTATTTGTTGTGTGATGAAAACTTTAGTATTTGCTAGAATGTTTTGTTGTAAATAATCTATAATCCAACATGTATCCTCGTTGTCGTTGTGTGTTGATGACTTGTTGTATTTAATGAATGGTACATTTGCAAATGCATGTCATAGACTCAATTTATGAATGGTTTTCGAGTCACTTCTTGGAGTGTGAGTACCATAGTAGTATAGCCAGCATCCAGTTAGTATATGAAGTTGCCACATCACATAGAGCCAACCTAATATTGGAGTATGCTAGCCCTCCACCGGCGCGCCGCTTCAAATGGCGGAGGAAGTGAGAGGTCGCGTCACCTTGTGTCCAGATCTAAGATGCCATGTGTACCAGATGAATGACTCCAAGTTCGACCACCGTGATGCTAGGTGCGAGCCAAGGAACACTGCTGGAGAGACCCCCCTCATAATTTTTCTACATTGGTTGTTTGATTCATAGGATAGAATGCTATAGGATTTTCCCCCTATGTAATCATGTTTTAGTTGGCAATCTAGCATCCACTCCAACTTTTGTTTCACTTCCTTTGTTCCTACGAAGAGAGTACTTGCTCTAAATGATGTGCCGCTGCAAGAGCCGCCTATATTAATTAACCATGCTCTAAAAAGGTGGACCGGCTTTGGCTATAGTAGTACTATACTAGGTTAGTAGGTGACCTTGTGCTTGGCTCTTCTCCTTTTCTGGAAGTCAAACAATAATGATGGTACTACAGTTGTACTTCTGGCAATCTGACACCAAATGAACTGCTGCACGTCCACCGCTTGTAAGCAAAAGTTTCTCCTCGTGCGGCGAGCCACCGCACACGCGTTGGCGAGGGAGAAGGCGTAGTAAGCAAGCTTCTCATCATTCTACGAGTTGACGGGACACATCAAAGTTATTTATTAGTACTCTCTTCAAAAAGGGCCGACCATGTCCATGGCTACCATCCCGTGCTCTGTCATTGAGAAAGAATATTGCGTAGTACGAGGTGCCATCGAAGTGCACGACTCACTTACGCACTGCATATCTCCACTTTCTTGCATGACACGCCACCTTGATGCTAGATATCCCGCGTGTCATGGAGGCATATAGTATGATTTTGTAAAATGGAGGCATATAGATGTCCCACGTGTCAGCAACAGGATGAACAAAGCTCATGTCTTAAACGAAAGAGTGGAAGAACATAGATTCCCGACGACCGAGAAGGAGCTACAAACCTCGGGGTGGATCGTCTGCACTCATAATATTTTATATTATTCAGCGATATAAAATCAACCAAATCTCTCCATGTTCCTATACCATTCTATAGTATGAGAATAACTTTGAACGTAAGCCATTGATTCACTCTATCCAATGGTCATAGTTGGAAAATCGAAACAAAACCAAGCATTGGATCAACTCTTTTTTTGAGATCAACTCTTTTAGCACTTAGATTGTTGCCGCCTGCCCACCTAGCCCACCTATATATCCGCTCACGTGTGATGACCACATGAGTTATCCACTCAGATTGTATGTTAAAAAATAAAGGTCGATAACTAATGCGGCACCTCAGGCCAACACGGCCAGATCGCATTTTGCACGACAAATTACACACCATGTTTCGTTGACATGTGGTCCCGTTCCAACATGCCAGTGAGAAGACGGTGAGTCCTTTTGTACAATTTCCGAAAGGACATGCAGGCCGGGGCGCCTCTTCGTGTACCATGGCAAACTGGCAACCGTCCACCGACTCTTCGCCTTTCCCTCTCGATTTGGAACTACTGTCGCACGCTCTTCCTCACTCCTCCATTTTCCTCCACCCTTCCTTCTGCCATTGTTCGATCGTCTTCTCCATGGAGGGAACAAGCCAGAAACGACCCCATTATTCTTGCCCCAATCTGAAAGATGATGTGGTGGGGGAACTCATTGATCGGTGCGATGTCATCACCTCGGCTAGCATGGCAGGTTTGTTCAAGAACATTCTCGACTCAACTAATAACATCATCACAAGGAACCCAAGGGTCCAGGAGCGGTTTGATCTCCCCTATCTTCTTCACCGTGACCCTGCTGACTGGCACGGGGACGAGGGAAGCCTCGCCTTGTGCAAGTTGATGCCGCTTGATAATGATACGTATGATGTCAAGATGCCATCGCTTGAGGGCAAGGCTTGGGCAGGCGCAAATGGAGATTGTGTTGTTTATATTGGGTACAATTGTGAGTGGGAACTTGTGAATGTGTACACTCGTCAGCGGATTCCACTTCCGAAAATCTCCGAGTGCCCTGAGGTTGAGCACACAGATGATCTACGTATGTTCAAATATGATCGTGGTGATTGTCGTCTACGGAAGATAGCAATTTCTCGAGTTCCCAACCGCTCTTGGAATTACAAGAACTATCAAGTTGGTGCTATCTTCGACAACCTTGTTGCCGTCCTTCGTGGTTCGACTGGATGGATATTGCTCAAAAATCAGTTTTTATACACTGATGTTTACTGTGATGCAATTGAATACGAGGGTCTTGTGTTTGCTGCCACCACTCATGGCACTGTTTTTGCATGGGATCCTCGTAGTTTCGGTACATTTGTCTTCCACCGTAATTATAACTGTTTCATCGACATGCATGCGAGTTAGCAAGTTTCCCTTCTCTACTAATTAACCTTCTTCTTGTGTTTCCAAGGTCCTGTGAACATTCCACCGCCTATACTTGAAAATTTTTATAACCAAGGGGGAGATGAAGATGGTGATGATCACGAGCATGAGGATGAGGAGGGCCCATATACTTAGTGGTGCCTGGCAACTTCCGATGGATCACCCCTTCTTGTCTATATACATCCCACTGCTGATGTTACTATTGAGGGAGCAAGTGTTGTCTCCCATGGTCGCACTCTCCGGACCTATTCCAACACCCGTTGCATGGTATTCGGGATGGATACTAGTGTGCTAGCGCCAACACCTTCTCCCTGGTACAATATTGATAGTCTTGGAGCAAACTCACTCTTCCTTGGACAAAACTATCCAATGATGGTGAAAGGCGATCCAACTGCTGTTGACACAACGTTACTACCATTTATGAGAAGCAACTGTATCTATACGTCGGACATTGCGGTGGTTCCCTACCTTGGTCGTGATACAGTAGGCCGCTTCAGCCTGGATGATCAGTCCTGCGTTGGTCTTGTGATTGATAGTAGTTGGCTCTTCTGAGAGAATCGCTTGTGGTTCAAAGCAAGCGTTTCCAACGCCGAGGATTGGTTGAGTTGAAGTTCATTTCATTGCTTGTTATTTGTTGTGTGATGAAAACTTTAGTATTTATAATGTATCCTCGTTGTCGTTGTGGGTTGATGACCTATTGTATGTAATAAAATGATATGCCTATGATAAACTTACTAAATTTATGAATGGCTATCGAGTCGCTTCTTTGAGTGGGTGCTGCAATGAGGCAAAAAAATATTTTCCGGATACATAATTGTACGTGCATTGCAACGGGTTATCAGATGAGGCCAATCAACAATAGTACACTATTTGTACTAGCTTCACATGCTGCACTATCTCTACATCTACGTACGTAATACAACAAGTTTTAAACTTGAGACCAGCCACCCATCCTCACAAAGAACACTTTTTATCCTAGCACAGACTCCAGGAAATTTGGCCACAGTGTGAGGTGGGCCATATGTTAATGTGTTCGTCGTACGTAATCAGCACCTCGAATCCTCGACACTACTACTACTATAAGGGGGTGTTTGGTTATAGGGGCTTTTTGGACTTTTTGCTAAAAGTCCTTAGAAGCACCTCCTTGAGAGTCTTTTTCAAAAAGTCCCAAGGACTAGAAAAAGTCCTAGGACTAGAGAACCAAACACCACCTAAGTAGTAGGAGTAGTAGGGTGGCATTGGCCAGAACAAGCATTCACGTCCAGGAGTATGGCACACGCCACCAACACGACTTACATCTGACACCATATTTCTTGGAGTCTGTGCTACAACAATCTCTTCAACCTTGTCGTTTCTCTAACTCAGCCATCGCGCGGCGGGCGAGGTGGGGGTTTGCCGATAATCGGTTTCCTCAACTGCGGTCCCACTTGTAAGGCCAACTCCAATGCACGACCCCAACCGAACCTCCATTTTTCCCGGATTCTATCCGTTTGGGTAGGGCAATGGGGTCGTGTCCGGGCCATTTCTCGGATGCGGTGGTCATGCGCCGAACACGCGACCGCATACCGGCCGCGTACATTTTTCTTTGCAAACACATATCTTTTTTTCATCATTGATTTTTTGGTACATGGAAATACATCACCAAAATTTTGAATAGAAAAGCAAGACCAAAGAAAACAAGAACCACAAGATTACATTTTAGAAGATAACCAACTTCCATAATTGCTCCTGTAAGTTGGATTAGTGCCTTCTCGATGCATTCATTGTTGATCTGTGGAGGCTCGATATTGCGTGCTTCTTTCTTCTTCGAGTGTAAAGAAGTAGACGTGTCTAGCCTCTATTCTATCAACAAGTGCACTAGTCTCATCTCTAGCCTCTATGCTAGCTAAAAGTGCTAGAATATCTACTAAATTGCGCTCTATAAATATATCATTGTACTCTTCTTCCAAATACCAAAACTTGCATCCATTCTACACAATAAAATTTTAAGTTAGCACAACTAGTCTAGTCCGAGAGCACAACCAAAGATTTGGTCGAGTTCTTCCTCCTTTGGCCGACACGTGGGACATCCAGCATCCAGGTCGTGTCATGCAAGAAAATAGAGAGGTAGGTGAAGCCACGTGATGTGCATCTTGGGTTAAACTGTAAATAGAATCTTACTACTCTTGAGTAAATCCAAAAGCGGCCACCGAAGATCTTTATTGGATTTGTTTTTCATCACCAGCACATCGAGGTGAAAGATGTGCGGGTTCAGTGGGTCCTCTTGTGTTTTCACTGACACATGGGACCGCATATGAGAAAACAGACGATGGGCTCCGCGCGTCTGCTGGCTGGCTGAGAAGAGAGATAGAGGAGGGCTGAGCACGGACTCCAGGAAATTTTTTCTACGTAACCAGCACCTCGTTATAGTGGGGTGGCATGGTCCATAACTAGCATTCATGTCTAGCAGTACGACACACGCCACCCACACGAGTCCCATCCGACACCAATTTTCTTGGAGTCCGTGCTATCTACAACCATCTCTTCTCCCTCCTGTTTTCTCAGCCATCGCGGTGGGCGGGGTGGGGGTTTCCCGATAGTCGTTTTGCTCAACTGCAGTCCCACTTGTAAGTGAAAATGCAACACAGCACGCATTACCCCTTGAGCGGCGTGCCGGACAAACCGTGTGGGGGTGCAACGCGAACACGGCAGGCTTTTCCTTTTGAACTTGTAACTTGTAAAATTTGGTTCTGTCCATGGGCGACCGATAGATAGAAATAACGATTTTCCCTACAGTAATGAGAAGTTTGGTTCTGGCGCGGTTCATGCATGGAGTATGTAGGAAAATTATGAAGTTGATGTGAAAGGTAAGATAATTACTAGTAGTACCATATACTACTACATGGATTTGACGGAAAGATAAAGATACATACGGATCCATCAACGAAATCCTCACGCCCTAGTGCAACGGGTCACCAATCGACGTGTGAGGAGCAGCGGCGTTGGCAGCAAGCTCAACGTGCTTTTGAACAATGTCGTCCAAGGTTGCCCTGCGGTCCAAGAATGCCAGCATCCTATCATCCTCCTCTTGCATGTAGTAGTCCTTGTGGATGATTTGCGCGTAGACCTAGGTGATTATGTTGATGGTGTCTTGCTGCGCCAGGCGCTGCGCGGCGAGCGCGACCTCGAGGTGGACATTCTCCGGCGCGATGGCGGGCAGTCGCAGGGCCACCAGTGCGTCGAAGAGGTTGTCACCATAGAGGCCGTTGAGGGTGGCAGGCATCGCAAAGCCTGGGCGCGTGGGCTGGAGGCGTACGTCAAGGTCGTCTGCGAGCTTCTTGATGATGGTGAACTTGTCAAGGAAGCCGACGAGGACCTCGTCAAACAAGGAGATGAAGCTATCGTCCAAGCGGCCCCTCGCCCTGGCGGCCTCAAGCACTACCTGGAGACGTTCCTCGGTGCCGGGCCGCAGGCCGGCGTCGTGGACCATCTGGCACAGCCGGCTGATGCTCGCGCTCATCGCCTCCATGGGTCTAGCTTCTAGTCAACTGATCTTGCGATTGGAGTGATCACTCTTGCCCTTGGGTGCGTAGGTGCATAGGATTTTGTAGATTGGACTGGCGGGAGCCTTTATATGAGAAGTGCAGATTGCGTTGAATTCACGTGCGTGTTGGTCATCTACTCCTCGCCCCTCTACTGCACCTACCTTTGGCTGTATGACAGGTTGGCCAGCCACCCGGTGGGCCCACGTGTCATACACCCAAAGGCAGGTGTAGTAAGTCAATGAAGCTGTGTCCCCCTCCATGCCCGTGCGTGCTTTCAATGACTTGAGACTACCAAACATCACATGCAGTGGTTAGTTCATTGCATGTAATCCTATTAAGTAGCAAAAGACATTAAGTTACCTCGCCGATAGGAATAAAACAATACACCATGTATTTATTTACAGAGGGAGTAGTACATTTTTTGTGACATGCATTACTAGATATTGCTAGTCAAATACTAAATCCAGATGGACGTGGTAGTACTACTAAATCCAGACGGTGGTGCTAGTACTAGTAGTAGTAGTACTACCAATGTAGTAGCACTGTACTACCCGTTGGTCAAATTATTACGTGTTGCTCCTCACAGTGAAGTGAAGACCCTACGCCGGAGATGACACGTGAGTATAGGCGCCGTGTTCAGCATACCATAGTCAGCCTCACCGTCTGCAGTCACTATCATCATGGCTGTAGACCTAGCCTGCTTACAACTAGCCGTGTTCGACATAATTTCCCGTGCATAGATGCCTGTGCATTGCACGGAACACCAAGATTGGGGGGGTGGATGGTGTCGGCAGCGGCCATCACGCCAGATTTTTCCATGGCCTTCTAGATGTGGTGGGGAGGAGATAAGGCTGATTGTGAGAGACAAGGAGTTGTTTGTAAATAGGGAACAAGTGCAGGCATCTTTTTGCAAAACTAGAGAAGTTTGGTTTGTATGCGTCAGATCTAGATCCGACGGCTATTGGTGAAAGATGGCAGGCACAACATCATCACCAACTCAGGACCTGTTTGATTCGCAGGATTTTGAAAACGCAGGAATAGGACACAGCAATATTACAAGTTTCAAACTGATATTACAAATGTTAGGAGTAATGCTGCACCTACGAAGAGGGAATTACTAGGAGGTTTATGTAAGAACTTTTGTTACTTTAGGTGGATGCAGCATTATCGTACAAACTAAAATCCACTGCCCTGACAAGTCACTAATTGGCAAATAAGTTTTCGAGTCACTGCCCACTTGATGTTTCAAAAACAAATTTAGCTTCTGTGGAGACTTTGTCATTTAGGCTTAGACGCTTGCGGTGATCAGCATGCTATTCATTGTTGCTCTAGAGAACGCCAAACCTCATTACCTTGGGCACACTTGCCTCCAGAACAAAGAACCTGGCCAATTTAATCTCAGATGTGCTGCCTCGGTAGTCAATCAAATCAATTTCTATAAGATGGAGATCAAGGCATTCGATGAGATTGTTATAGTGCAGCACATTTTTCACTTTCATGTCTTTTTTTATCTGCAAAAGAAGAGAACATATTAGAGCATCACCTTGGGGATCTTGAGGCGGACGCTGTTGAAGCACTGGATGTACTTCTGCAAGGTCTCTCCTGGCTGCTGCTTGATGCGGCGTAGGTCACCCGCGGCCGACTGGCGGTCGCGAGTGCCCTGGAAGTTGGCGACAAAGCGGTCGCGCATCTCATCCCAGGAGGAGATCGAGCCTGGGGGTAGATTTAGGAGCCACGAGCGAGCACCATCCTTGAGAGCCATGGGGAACCACTTCGCCATGACTTTCTAGTCGCCGTTGGCCGCCTCGATGCTCAGCTCGTAGAGTTGCAAGAACTCCGCAAGGTCGGGGGTGTCGTCGTAGCGAGGAGGCAGGTATGGCTTGAACTTGCTCGGCCAGACGACGCTACGCAGCTCTGGAGTGAAGGCATGGCAGCCTGCCGTGGCCACCGGGGCCCTCTGCAGAAGCGGAGGCTGCCCTTGATGCATGTGCTCCGCCACCACGGGCAGTGCGCGGTCTTTTCGTAGTGGCGCCGGGAGCGCAGGGGCGTTTTCTTGTGGCTAGGGAACTTCTTGGCAGCTTCCTTCTTCACGCGTGGGCGCCCGGCGCGGTGGGTCACGCCGGGGGGCTGCGTGCCATGGCGCCAGGGCACCGTCTTGGTGTAGAGGTGCCGGAGGTGCCCCGTGGGCCACGTCACCCGCGGCTGGAGGAGGGCGAGGTAGCGAGAGAGATGGGACAGGCAAGCCCCCAGCAACACTGACGAGCTCGGCGATGCAGTCCCGCCAGCCCTCGTAGAGGTCGTCGACCGGGCGGTAGCGCAGGATCTCGCGTGCCATGAGCAGTGCGGCCTGCGCGTCCGTGGGTGCACGACGAGCGTGAGACGATGAGCCGGCCGGAGTCAGCGATGGGGTGGCGGTGCGGCCGTCGCACTGCACAGAGGGGTGCAGCGAGGACACTTGCTGCTCGTTTCCTGTCGGGCCGGTGGCGGCGTTGGCGGCGGGTGACGGAGAACGACGGGGAGGCCCGCACACAGGGGCCGTCTAAGCGACACGGGCGTCGAGGGCGGCCCGACGCTCTGCGCGTGCTCGAAGTGCATCAGCCATGGGCATGATAGAGCGGTGGAGCGTGAATCGACGAAAGGAAAGCTTCAGCGCACCCCTACCTGGCGCGCCAAATGTCGGATTTTGGGTTCCGGCAAAAGCCTCAAGGTTTGAACATTGGGGTGTGCACGAAGATCTCTCCCTTCCCTAGCTCACCCACTCCCCATGATCCCAAGGCTCAGCACATCGAACTAGCAGAACAAAGGACACATGGTTTTACTGGTTTGGGCTACCGATGTGGTGTAATACCCTACTCTAGTGTGGTGTGGTGGATTGCCTCTTGGGTTGAGGAAGAACTAGTACAAGGGAAGAACAGCTTCCTGAGGAGAGGTTTTCTTGGGCTCGGTGACCTTGTGTGGTTGAGGGCGGTCTGAATGATCCCAGATCCGTCCCTCTCCTACTATGGTGGCTAGTCCTATTTATAGAGGCCCTGGTCCTCTCCCTAAATGTAGGCGGGAAGGGATCCAACAACGGCCAAATTTGAAGGCAGACAACCAGTACAAATTATCCCGACTAAAGGTGGTCTTCGCCTGCCAAAGGCTCTCATGGTGACGCCGTCCTGGGCTCCATGGTGACCTCTATCCTCTCGTCCTGCTGGTCTTGGTCTTGTTGCACCGATATGGAAACCTTTGCCTGATGCCTCGGGACTCCTCGCATGCGCTTGCCTCTTTAGCACCAAAGACGAAACGAGTACACTACGCGCGCTGGCACCCGCCTGGCTTCGGTCGTCATGGCTTGCATCACAGGAACCTCGCGGGGTGCCCCTTGTCTTGATCTCTCCGCCCCTCATGAGCCAGCCTAGTGAGGCTGCCCCCAAGGAGGTCTTGTGTCGTCCGCCTCGCGTGGCTTGGCCCCTCGCGAGGGTCTTGAGTGTTTGCTGATGAAGATGGGCCGTATAGGGCCGCTAGCGGAGCCACGCCGCTGGCCGCAGGCAGGCAAGTCTGGGGACCCCCGTTCCCAGGACGCCGACAAGGACATAATTCTTCTTTGCAGCAATGAAGATAATCCTCAGATCATGAACCCAGTCCCTATCATTGCAACAATCATCTTTCAAATTTTCTCTAGGAACATATAAAAAATATATAGGAGCTATATCGTGATCTTTTGATCTACAACATAGATATGCAAATACTCCCTCCTTCCCACATTGTTAGGCGTACTAATTTTAGCACGAAAATTAGCGCACTAGTTGATCGCTAGTTGAGCTACCGTATAGAGAGGCAACCATGGCTCAGGAAAAAAGGAAGGAGGCATCCACGGTCTCTTTTGACCATCTCCAGGGAATTAGCGATCCTCTATAACTACTCAAGAGAGGAAATTGGCTGCATGGGTCATACATATTGGGATTGCATGAAAAGCTAATACGCCTAACAAAATGGGAAGGAGGGAGTACTATCAAGACTAAGTTCATGATAAATTAAGTTCAATTAATCAAATTACTTAATAACTCCCACTTAGATAGACATCCCTCAAGTCATCTAAATGATACGTGATCCAAATCAACTAAACCATGTCCGATCATCACGTGAGATGGAGTAGTCATCAATGGTGAACATCTCTATGTTGATCATATCTACTATATGATTCATGTTCGACCTTCCGGTCTCCAGTGTTCTGAGGCCATGTCTGTACATGCCAGGCTCGTCAAGTTTAACCCGAGTATTCTGCATGTGCAAAACTGTCTTACACCCATTGTATGTGAACATAGAGTCTATCACACCCAATCATCACGTGGTGTCTCAACACGACGAACTGGCACAATGGTGCATACTCGGGAAGAACACTTATACCTTGAAATTTTAGTTAAGGGATCATCTTATAATGCTACCGCCATACTAAGAAAAATAAGATGCATAAAAGATAAACATCACATGCAATCAGAATATGTGACATGATATGGCCATCATCATCTTGTGCTTTTGATCTCCATCTCCAAAGCATCGTGAGGATCTCCATTCTCACCGGCTCGACACCTTGATCTCCATCGTTGCGTCGTGGTTGTCTTGCAAACTACTGCTTCTACAACTATCGCTAACGCATAGTGATAAAGTATAAGGCTCCTGCTGGTTGTCGATAACCATAAGGCTCCTGTTGGTTGTCGATAACTTTTACAAAACATGATCATCTCATACAATAATGTATAACACATCATGTCTTGACCATATCACATCACAACATGCCCTGCAAAAATAAAGTTAGACGTCCTCTACTTTGTTGTTGCAAGTTTTACGTGGCTGCTACGGGCTTCGAGCAAGATCCGTTCTTACCTACGCATCAAACCACAACAGTTGTTGTTTTAACCTTCTTCAAGGACCAGCCGCAATCAGATTGTGTTCAACTAAAGTAGGAGAAACAGACACCCGCCAGCCACCTTTATGCAAAACTAGTTGCATGTCTGTCGATGGAACCGGTCTCATGTGCGTGGACATGTAAGGTTGGTCCGGGCCGCTTCATCCCACAATACCACATAATCAAAAGAAGATGCTGGTGGTAAGCAGTATGACGATCACCGCCCAGAACTCTTTGTGTTCTACTCGTGCATATCATCTACACATAGACCTGGCTCGGATGCCACTGTTGGGGAACGTAGCATGCAATTTCAAAAATTTCCTATGCTCACGCAATATCTATCTAGGAGATGCATAGAAACGAGGGGGAGTGTTTCTACGCACCCTCGTAGATCGAAAGTGGAAGCGTTTTGAAAACGCGGTTGGTGTCATCGAACTTCTTCTAGATCCGACCGATCAACCACCAAACACACGGCACTTCCGAGTTCTGCACACGTTCAGCTCGGTGACATCCCTCACCTTCTTGATCTAGCTAGACGTCGAGGTAGTAGACATGGTGACGGTGACGGTGAAATGATGCTCGCAGGGCTTCGCCTAAGCACTACGAAGATATGACCGAGGGTGTAAACTGTGGGGGGGGGCGCACATGGCTAGGCAATTGTCTATTGTGTGCTAGGCGCCCCCTCCTCATATATATTGGTGGGAGGGAGGAGCAGCCATAGGAGGCGCCCAAGTAGGAGGAATCCTACTTGGAGTCCCTCCCAAGCCGCGCCCCCTGCCATATACAACCGAGGTGGAAGGAAAGAGGGGGGAGAGGGAAGGAAGTAGGAATCATAATCCACACTTTCCTTGCCCTCACCTCTTTCCTTCTCCTCCTCATAGGGCTGGCATCTATAGGGGCGCACCAGGGCTGGTGTGTTCCCTCAATTGGCCCATTAGGCCCATATCTTTGCCGGGGGTGCCCGAAACTCCTTTCCGGTGACCCGATAAGTACCCGGTACCCTCCAGAACACTTCCGGTGTCCGAATACCATCTTCCTATATGTCTATCTTTACCTCTCGACCATTTTGAGACTCCTCGTCATGTTTGTGATCTCATCCAGGACTCCGAACAACATTCGGTCACCAAATCACATAACTCATATACTACTAAATCGTCATCGAACGTTAAGCGTGCGGACCCGGCGGGTTTGAGAAGTATGTAGACATGACCGAGACACCTCTCCGGTCAATAACCAATAGCGGAACTTGGATGCTCATATTGGCTCCTACATATTCTACAAAGATCTTTATCGGTCGAACCGTTATGACAACATACATAATTCCCTTTGTCAGTCGGTATGTTACTTGTCGGCGTTATGGGAACGGGGGTACCCAGACTTGCCTGCCTGCGACCCACGGCGTGGTTCCATTGATGACCTGGTATGGCCCAGCTTCGGCATCAACTACTCAAGACCCTCGTGAGGGGCCAAGCCTCGTGAGGCGGACGACACCAAGACCTCCACAGGGGCGGCCTCTCCAAGGTGGCTCTCGAGGAGCGGGTATTTCTATGCAAGCCTCACCTCGCGAGGTTTAGATGACGTGAGCCATGACGACCAAGGCTAGGCGAGCTTAGTGTACGCGTTTCCTTTTGGTGCTAAGGAGGCAAGCGCGGGCGCGGAGTCCCTAGGAATCAGCCAAAGGTTTCCATTCTGGTGCAATAAGACCAAGACCGCCAAGACCGCAGGATGGAGGTCACCGCTGAGCCCACCACAGCGTCACCACCAGAGGCTTTTGCAGGCGAAGACCACTTTTGTCAGGATAGCATGTACGAGGTGTCCCCCTTTGAATTTGGCCATTGTGGGATCCCTTCCCGCCTACATAAATAGGACTAGATAGCATGTACGAGGTGTCCCCCTTTGGATTGGCCTCGAGGACCCGGGCTACTATAAATAGGACCTAGCCACCACCATAGAGGGACAGATCATTTAGATCATCCTCACTCCCACCAGTTCATCGAGCACAAGAACACTCCTCCTATAGAGGTTGTTCTTCCACTGTACTAGTTCTTCCTCAGCCCCTCGAGGCCAATCCACCACAAAGCAGGAGTAGAGTTTTACACCGCAAGGAGGCCCGAACCTGGGTAAAATATTGTGTCTCTTGTCCATTCGGTTCGTCGAGCTAGGACATGACATTAGTGAGCAGGCAGACTGGGGAGGACGAGATCTTCACACGCACCCCAGAGTTCGAACCTCTCAAGGGTCTGCAGAACCTGTAATCCGACATTTGGCGCGCCAGTTAGGAGTGCGTCGGAGCTCTCTTCCGCTGGTCGACTAGCCACCGCTCCACCGCTTCCATGGCTGACACCCGTTGAGCCTATGCTGAATGTCAGGCCCCCCTCACGGCTCGCGTCGCCTAAACGGCGCCTGCTGGCCGGCCTCCCCGTCGTTCCCCGTTGCCTGCTGCCAACGCCGCCACTGGCTCGGCGGGGCACGAGCAGCAAGCTTCGTCATTGCATCCCTCTTTGCGGTGTGATGGGCGCACCACCACCCCATCGCTGACTCCGGCTAGTTCATCGTCTCACGCTCGCCGCGGCCCGACGGATGCGCATGTTGGCGTCCTGGGAACGAGGGTACCCAGACATGCCTGCCTGCGGCCCATGGCGTGGTTCCACCAACGGCCTGGTACGGCCCATCTTCGGCAACAACCACTCAAGACCCTCGCGAGGGGACAAGCCTCGCGAGGCGGGTAACACCAAGACCTCCTTAGGGGCAGCCTCACTAGGCTGGCTCCCGAGGAGCGGAGATATCCATGCAAGGGGCACCTTGCGAGGTTCACGTGACGCGAGCCTGACGACCAAGGCCAGGCGGGCGCCAGCGGGCGCAGTGTACCAATTTCCTCTTTGGTGCTAAAGAGGCAGGCACAGGCGAGGAGTCCCGAGGCGTCAGGCAAAGGTTTCCATATCGGTGCAACGAGACCAAGACCAGCAGGACGGCAGGACGGAGGTCATCACAGAGCCCATAGTTGCATCACCACCAGAGCCTTTGGCAGGCGAAGACCACCTTTTGTCCGGATAGCTTGCACTAGTTGTCTCCCTTCGAAATTGGCTGTTGTGGGATCCCTTCCCGCCTAACATTTTGGAAGAGGACCAGGGCCTCTATAAATAGGACTAGCCACCACTATAGGAGGCAACTTATCTTGGATCGGATCCATTATTCCACCAAGGCCATCCCACCAGCTCACCGAGTTGAAGAACACCTCTCCTCAGGAGGCTATTCATACCTTGTACTTGTTCATCCTCAGCCTGCAAGGCAATCCACCACACCACACTGGAGTAGGGTATTACACCACAACGGTGGCCCGAACTAGTATAAACCCTCGTGTCTCTTGTTGTTTGGGTTCGTCGAGTTAGGCCTTGAGATCATTGTGCGAGCGAGCTAGGGAGAGAGAGTTCTGCATGCGCACCCCAGAGTTCAAACCTCAAGGGTTTGCCGGAACCCACGATCCGACATTTGGCGCGCCAGGTAGGGGTGCGCCAAAGCCCCTCTTTTGTTGATCGACCCGTCGACGCCCCGCGGTTCCGATGTCTGATGACCCGAGGACTCACACCGACCATCGGGCTGCTTGGCCCGTCCGGGCGGTGCCGTCCGCCGAAGAAGACCTCAACTCGGCACTCCAGGCGGCCCGCACATCGCCGAACACCGCCGGACGCGGGCGGCGCGGACCGATGCTTCACACCCTCGCACCGCGGCGCACACGAGCCACCGCGAGATCCTCAAGCTAAGCCGCGACAACGACACCACATAGCCCAAGGGAACAAGCAAACATGCGAGTTGCGCTCATCATGGCGCGGGAGCTGCTGTGGAACCGGCTGGCGGAGAGCAGCCACGATGAGCTGCTGGAGCGCACCGCTGAGCTATTGGACGCTGCATCCAGGGGTACGCCACCTTTCTGCTCCTTGCCTACACCTCAAGTTGTGGCCAGATCGCACGGCGGGCCCTGTCACGCTCGCATGCTCCCGGGCGCACCAGGAGGGTTCAACGACGTCAGCACGGCCGATAGCGCCATTCATCCAGCCGCGCTTGCAGTTCCCCCGGGTGGCACGGGTCTGGGCGTCCCCCCACGCGTCCATATTGGGGCACCACCCTACAGCCACCAGGAGGCGCGCAGGGCCCAGTGGCGCAAGGCGCAGGGCACCTAGGCGAGGGTTCCGGAGCGGCGACTTCAGAAGCCTATGTGCCCCCATGGTGGACTAGGGGTACACGCCAGAGGATGGCCCCTACTCGTTTCTCGAGCCAGGCTGGGAAGAAGAGATGTTGGAAGTTCAGGTCTTCCACGAGCCGCCCAAGAGCCTCACCGACCCCGCCAACAACAACATTCGCAGGGTACCACTGATATCTCAGGAGCAGGCTTACGCTAACCATGGGTTACAGGTGGACCAGGCCACAACAGCGGACGGGGACCCCAAGGCGGCAAGCCTGCTCCAACCGGGGGTAGCGCACTAGGGGCTGCGTGGGAGGGGTCTAGAGCTTGGCCCTCCCCCGCGCCGCACGGAGCAAGGTGCTTCCCAGAGGTAGGTCCTTTGCCAGGGAGGCGCCGGCGAGCCCTTCCCCCTGGCAGAGAGCCCATGGTCGTCGAGGGCGCCGCTAGCATCCCTCTTGCCCCTTGGCACTGTCTTGGTTTCCAGACGCCCCAACGATGGTCGGGGGTCGCGCAGGGCGGGGCCCTCGTCTGGCGATATGAAGCAAGGCTCACGCCTGTGAAGGTCTCCGCCCGTGACACTCTCACGTAATAATGAGTGCGTCTGTACACGCCCCGGAGTCTCCGGAGAGCCGCCATCGAGCCTCCGGGGCTCCCGTCCACGTCCTAGTGGAAGTACCATGCTCCCATGCACGCACCGAAAGAAATGTTTTTAGTATTTTTTCTCACGTGATCACCTGCATCTTTTTTTCTTGTACTACTATAGTAGCCTAGGCTAGTCATAGTGGAAAGTAACTTATACTACTCCAGTAACTCTATGGTTACCCTAAGAGCAAGTACTACCTCCGTCCTGGTTTACTCTTCCTATTTTGTAGTATCAAAATTTGACCATAGATTTAACTAACAAAATGTTAATGCATGTCACTAAGAACTATATCGTTGAATTCGTATTTGAACATAATTTCAAATGGTGTAATTTTTAGTGACATGCATTGGCATTTTATTACATAAATATATGGTCAAAATTTTATACTAAATAAGAGGTAGTACAAAAGTGGGCTATAACGGCCCTCCACTATGTAGGCCAAAACATGTGCCAAATTCACTTGTGATGCCTTTGGCATCGATGCCCCTCCATTGCTCACCTGGTGCCCCAATCTGGATCACATACTTTTCTCCGGTGCCAAATTAACTCATGGAATGAAAAAAACACTTGCGTGGGAGAGAGAGAGGACCGAGGCAATAAAAAGACACTTGTTTGGGAGAGTGAGAGGCTATGTAGTTGGTTTGATTGATTTGTTTATACATGTGAGTCTGTGCGCATAGCGGTGCCAACTCTCTCACATCGCGAGAGCGGTGCCAAAATCTTTTGATTTGACATCGATGTGTATTATGGCATCGACCACATAGTGGAAGGCAACAAATGCCCAAGCTCTTCACGTACTCCTAGGTAAATGAGAGGAAAGAGAGAGACAGAGAGAGAGAGAGAGAGAGAGAGAGAGAGTGAAAAAATATCACTAGCTAGCCAACCATCATTTCAGCGTTCTCCGACTGCGTCAGCGACGTCAAGATGAAGGAGGAGCTCGCCCTCCATGAGGAGCTATGCACGGCTCTGGAGCTGTTCAACATGGCGACCAAGTGTGCAAGAGCTGAGGAAGGGCAACTTTCCCTCCTCGAGCTCCATGCTACCGACCCGGAGGAGAAGAAATCCAAGGCCAAGGACGTGAAGTGCAAGGGGGTGGCCGTGCTTGTGGCGGAGCCAAACACGAAGCGCGGCCGGGACCACCCCGAGTCATCCAAGAGCAGCCATCCGTTCTGCACCTTCAACAACGTACACGGCCACAACACCAATGACTGTCAGGAGCTCAGGGCCATTCGAGATGGACGCTTCAGTCGACGCCCCGAGCGCAACGACCGGGGCTACGACCGAGGAGGAGGACAAGGTGGAGGACGCTAGGACGACCGGCCTCATGAGGAGCGCTGGCAGGACCAGCCTCATGAGGGCCCATGGTGGGACCAGCCTCGTGAGGACCGCCCTCAGGGCAATGGTGGTCTCCCTCCACTGCCGCCACCACCACCAGGGAGGAACGACGACCACCATCAGGACGAGGGGGCTGGGGGCTTCCAGGAGCCGCGCGCCATCACTTGCATCTTGGGAGGCGCTCGGGCCCCAGCTTCCCAGCACGTCTTCAAGCAGTTTGCTTGTGAAGTGAATGCGGCCCTTCCCAGGCTTGAGGCCATGCGCCCGCTCAGGTGGTCCAAGTGCGCCATCACCTTCAGTTCATCAGATCAGCTTAAGTGCGCGGCCACTGCTGGCGCCCTCCCGATGCTGTGCTCGCCCGTCATCAGCAACGTCCAAGTCACCAAGACCCTCAGCGATAGCGGCGCAGGGCTTAACGTCCTATCCGTCGAGACATTCGACAACCTCCAAGTGCCATACGATCAGCTACATCCTACCAAGCCCTTCTCTGGAGTACCCGACGGCTCCACCACCCCGATAGGGCAGGTCCGTCTCCCTGTCACCTTCGGCCAGTGTGACAACTACCGTACCAAGCTGTAACG